>CAMZMU010000121.1:8371019-9114880 GCA_947311845.1 Poa pratensis | reverse complement strand
TGGACTATATAGATCGTTGCAAGAGAATACCTTGTAACGGTATACAGGAGGCATAATTGTTGCTTCGATCTGCAAAAGAAAAACATCTGTTACTGAAACAAGCTCCAATGAAATCTAAATATTAAGAGCTGCTCAGAACACCAACGCATCACGAAGTCAGACTATAATGAAAATTTGTGGAGTGACTGTCATAACTCGTAAAGTTCTAGTCTATCAGTTCCTGATAAGTTTTTATTTTTTGTTTCAACTTATTTCTTGCACGGCAGCGTGCTTTAGGAAGACACATCCTTGCTTCTGATGCACATGTTGTAGTACCTAATATTTAGAAGAAAAAAGGTTATACCTCTTGAGCCAACATGCCCCAGGTATGTGTCATGTCAAGAGCTGTCCTCGAGCATATTGGACAAGTGTAACTGTAGCATCATAAGCCAAAAAATAGTTTACTACAAATGACATCGCCACTTAAAGAGGTTTAAAAATGAATGGCGGAGTACAGAGATATCTCCAATGTTAAAACGAGTGAAGAGATTTACTTATTATGTTTCCACCACTCAGAAAAAACACTCCATGTGCATCGTGTGTCCACTCAAGAACTCTTGTCCTTTTAATGAATCAAATAGATACTACAAGGAAATTCCACTTTTAACATCTCCATATGTCCAACAAGTGAAACGGTACGAGTTCTTAATGTTACCTCATAACAGATCGGGCAGTTCTGTCTCATTGAGTCCTCCACACATGATGATTATCACGCAACGCAACAGCATAACAAGACCCTATTTTTGCAGAACAAATAGTTAAAAGTCTTTAGCATATTGATATGAGTATAACAAGACAATAATTCGTCCTACAGATTTATGGTCCTACACTTTTTCATCGCTGAACATTCTATAACCTAGACACGACATGATTAAGACTAGATTAGTGCACTCATTAATTGCATACTGTAGGCTCATTAGATCATTGTCACTTGCTCCATGATTATTAAGGCATGGTCCACTGAAGTTACAAACAAATAGTTTAAATTCCAGTTCCGGCAGCAGAAAGATAGCTTCAGGAAAAAGTAATTACGCTACTGCATCATGTGTATTACACAAAAGCAAAAAATCATCATGGCTTGTCATGAGTCTGAACAACAGTTATCACAAAGTCAAAACAATCAAAACATACCACATTTTGCACAGTGGAAGTAGTTTTCCTTGCCACCAACCCTGGTTGAAATTGAATAGATGCAGGGTTACGACTTTGCACAATAGTATTAATAAGGTGCATGTGAAAGATAGTGTTTATGCTCATCTGCATATGCACAATCATGGCAATGGTACTGCCCTTTCTCTGTCTGTAGCAGAAGACAATTGATCAGCTGATAGGAAACCACACTAAGTACATAACCACAGAAAATAAAATGAGACCTACATCGTCATCATAAAAACTTGCATACATCACAGAAGTATTCTCCCATATTGACTCCACAGCTTATGCACACCTGTGACACCTGAGCAATAAAAAATATAGTTTGAGCACAATTGCGTCCTATGTGACATGGTTACCAATTTAAAAGTTTGTAGTGGTTTAGAGTCATACGGTTGTTCGGTATCACAGAGTAGACATACTACCTTAGCAAAGAACGAAACAAATCATTTTGTAATTTACGAACCTACTGAGTCTATTGATTGAATGGAAAAAGAAAGGGAGTGAGAGATGTACTTTTTCGACATCCTGGCGACATATATTATGCCGATCCCCAAAGCCTACAATGAAGACGATGCCATCAAAACTAGTTTAAACTCGAAATGCAGTTTTTTGCTTGTTAGTTTCTCTATGCAAACTATGGACATCAAAGAGATTTAATATTTCCAAGGGAAAATGTTTAAACTCCAATACGAGCAACTGCTCTCAAATGATTCAGAAGTATCAAGTTCCCATGTTGCTAATTTACACTCTGACCCATCAACAATATCCACTTATGTTTCTAAATTTATTTTACCAGCATCCTGAAGCTTACCATTTTACCGTCATTGAAATTTCACACGGGACTTATCGTGCACAAGTTTCAACCAAACTAGTTATCCAAAGGATTAAATTGCAAAATCTAAATCTAGAAACCAACACAATCATAGAGCCATACAAAACTAAGCGATTCGATATGGATGAACCAACTCAACTTGTAGGTTCCCATGGAAAATTTGATATTTAACGTTAACATGATGGCGTCTTTAGTTTGCTCTCGTGCACGAACTGACCCTATATCTTGTTCCGCTGGCTACAAATAAGAGTAGGTGATAGGCTGATAACTCGATGTTTTACCATCCCAGTGAAACACAACATGAGCCTGTGGTGACAATCACACGCATGGTGATTCGCCTTCTACATGGACGAACAAGCTAATAATCACACGACGGTGGTGGGCAAAACAAAACCAGTACCGTACCGTGGCCTCGTTGTGGCAATGGCGGCAGGGGAACACCTCCTTGCAGCACGGTGCCACGATCTTACATCTCCGCCGGTAATGCTCGCACCTGCGCGGTCAAAAGAGGCGAGTCAGAATCGGCCTCGCCAGACGAAACCTGGAGGAAGACCAGCGACGGATCACGAAGTCCTACGAGACAAGGAACCCGTCCGACCAAGCGAAGGAGCGAAATCGCAAGAGCGAACGCGCACGGACGCCAGGGTAAGACGGGGCAATACGCACGGAATCGAGCGAATTCGATCCCCGAGAAGAACGAATCACGCAAAATGGGGAGAGAGTCGGAGAGGGGATGCTGCCTAACCCGTGCTCCATCTTGCCCACGTCGCGGCGGTCCGCCCCTCCGTCGACGGTAACGTCGTGGGCGACGTCGTCGCCGGGGAGTGCGTTCCTCCCATCCCGGCGGTGACGGCGGTGGCGGCGGCGGCGGTGGGGAGGGGGAGCAGTCGACGGCGAAGGGTTGTAAAAAGGAGGGGCCTAAGGGTAAAGATGGCGCAATTGGATGGAGAAGGCGGCCAAAGCCAGGCTGGGGTTATTCTCTTCTTTTATTGGTCCGGAAAAGGAAAGGGCGTCACCGTCCCCCATGATCTCATAAATTGTGGATGACAATTTCGATAAAGGAAAATTGAGCTCGCTAAATTTCAAAACATCGAATTGGACTAGAATGTAAATAACTAAACATGAAATCTAAAGGTCGCCGCAGCGCGTAGAAAAGTTTCTAAACAAATTTAAGATGAAAGCACCGGCCTCTCTCCTCTATTGCCCCTTGTGTGACCCTTCAGCTTCTTACTGGATTCCTCTCACTCCGGCGGCATCGTCGGTCCGTGGGAATGAGAGGGGGGCAGGCTGCCCTCTCTAAATACTACTCCCTCCGTTCCAAATTAATTGACTTCCATTTGTCCACATGTGGTTGTATCTATACGTGTAACATGTCTAGATACATCCATGTGTGGACAAATGAAAGTCAATTAATTTGGAACGGAGGGAGTAGGTGTTGGTGTACTTTAGGTTTGTCGTGGTGGCGACTGGCGAGATGCAGTTTCAGAGCTGCCTCTGGTCGTTGCAAGCGGTTGCCGGATCTGGTATTCGTGCCTCCCAGCGTCTGTCCATGGTGGCTCACACTGCTCAAGAGAGATTTTGACACAACTTTCCCAATAAGGTTGTTGGTAGCTCAAATTCGTCGGATTTGGAGTCTCTATTCTTCTCTTGTTATATTGGTGGCAAAGGTGGAAAGGGGAGCAACCTCTTAGTCTTGTATTTGATCTACTGGATTTGAAGTTGTTCGAGCGAAGCCTTCATGAAGTTCATCCACGGTGGTCCTCCGACGGTTGTGGTTGTCCCCCATTGTTTCTCCAGGTCAAATGGCCATGGCATACTCTATGGTGTTCTGCCCCTGATTTGTCCTCCCAGCTCGAGGGTCTTCAAGCTTCATCCGACATCCAGCTGCTTCCCGTCGCCAAGGGTTCGTCCTCGGTGGCAATGAGGCAAGTCCAGCGATGAGCTGCAACACCTTGTGCATCCATATTGGAGAAGGACCTTCGTACTAGTCAAGGTCTTTTTTGTAAATCGACTGTTTAATACAGCAAATAAGATGAAACCTCAAACTATAAATAGAAAGTGGGAACTACAACCCACCAAACCACCATGCTTATTAAGCAATTTAGGGCGCCAACAAGGCCATAAGGACCAAACCCCGTGAGTCGGTCATTCCAATTTGTAAGGCTATAATGTCTAAAATAACTAATGTTGCGATGAAGAAAATGCCATAGTCTACACACGTTTTAAAACAGAGTATTTTCACTTCCAATCCTTAAAAACCATCAGAGCTTCATGTCATTTTTCTTCTCCAACTGTGGCGCTCATCGTTGCATATCTTATATCATCTACCCTTCACATATGCTGCCGTCCCTGTGCTTGTAAATATTCCTAGACATTATCTTGCTCATCGATCTAGACCATATTGGGGTCATCAGACTGGAAATGAGTTTATTTCAAAAAGGACGATGGCCCCTACCTTTGGGGTCGGTTAGATGCACACAGCTGTGGCTATTAAGGGATAATGGTTCAACATAAATTTATTGAATTTTTCACATAACGTTAGTTATCTCTACTACTATTAAACAAGCAAACTTAATCTTTTCTACAGCCACCCCGCAAAACGTACCAGTCTGATTTATACCACAGGATTGTCCCACTGAGGTAGATCTAATAGCCTAGAATATCTCATCGGATGTCCGGGTGCGCGTAACAATTTATATGAGCGGACGAAAACTCTGCCGCGGGCAGCGCGTACACCTCGATAAAAAAAAAAGACGACCTCGAACCGACCACACCGGCGCCGTGGCGGAGGTCCGGGCCGGCGGCGGCCATGGAGCACAGCGGCGGCGACGAGGACGTCCGGGACGGCTGCGGCCGCGGGGCACAGCGGCGCCGGCGGCGAGGGCTGGGCCGCCAGCGGCCACGGAGCACAGCGGCGCCGCGGCGGAGGTCCGGGCCGGCGGCGGCCTCAGGGCACAGCGGCGGCGACGCTCCGGGACGGCGGTGGACTACCGATTATCTACCTTCGCGCGCCGCCGAGGGTTCCTCCCCGACCCCCTGTCGTTCCTCACCGATCGGCTCCCCCGCCCCTTATCGTCGCCCGTCCCCTGACCGGCTGACCCTCATAGCCGGAACGCATCCAGCAAGAAGACAGTCGCCCAGCCTCGACTCGACATCTCAGTGTCCACAGGTTCAGTTTTTGCAACTTCATCGATTTGCCTTCAATTGATAGCATCTCCGGTTGATACAAATTTCAAATCCATCTCACAGATAAGTATTGATGTACGGAGTAATAAATTTTCAACTTCTATTTTCATATAAGAAGATTCACCTATTTAAATTAGTGTTCATGTACGTCTATTGATCACCAATTATAAATAGTGCTCACAGGCTTTTATACGAAGGCCACCACCGTGGATGGTTGCGACCAATCCTAATGCTCCTCTGCCCTTCCCAGTACTGCAGATCGTCCAGGCACCATATTCGTTTTCTTTTAATTTGTTGATCACCTGCTCTATTGTAGCTTACATTTCCTTCCTATGTCATTCTGAGACGATCCTGAAGAGAAGGAAGAATAGATGAAGAAAAGGTACACACTTCTATGCGTTATGTTGACTGATAATTGCCGAGAAGTTGGTAGATGCTGATATGGTTCCTCCCGATGCGATTTATTTTCTGCAGTCAGAGTTTAAGATTATAGCAATGATGACCAAGAGAATTTTAGCGCCTCGCTTGGGACAGTGAAAATTCACAGCTGCCCAGTTCTGGTATGACAAGTATGACTCCCTAAGATCTGAAATAAGTCCAGATGTGCTATTACCAAGCCATTCAGCAAAAGAAATACTATCAACATAGTTGAGGGTTGCAGAATTTATGTGAGACATTGGGGCTGCACACTGTCATTCACATAACCTTGATCGTGTGCTTTTTACAGTAGAGAGTTAAATGATTTTTTGGATCTTGACCTGAAACCCCAGTGTTAGTCTGCATTCTCTCTGAAATGCCAAAACGCAACAAAGGAGTTCATGAGACCATAAGCAGCAAAGTATTTGCTCCTCGAAACAGGCTTACGCCCAGCTATATAAATATAGCAACCACACCGATACAACAGTTTTAACCAAAGAAAATGCTGGGCAACAGCACAAACATGCCCAAAGAAAGGAAATGGAAACAACGGAGAATCGACAAAACACTGCAGACTCGCAATCGTTGCACCCTCCGACTTTGCTCCACCACGCTCCAAGCACCCCCGAAGCGCTCCGTGCCAAGCAACACCTTCAAAAGGAAGCACCGTCACCGGCACTGTTGCCCGGACCATCGGTCCTAGGGTTTCCCCCGGCACGCAGAGTACAGTTGACAGGGAATTCCCGCGACGCCCTTCAAGAGGCAAGGTGCCACTCGAAGGCGGCACTGCGTCAGGTCAGACAAGCCGACAGGGATTTCTCCCGACCCCGTCCACAATCCCTGGTGCAACGGAACACCACCACCTATCTTCGTCGCCCACTAGCATGCGCCACACGATTTTGAACTCACAGTGATCTGTCTCTTCGTGAACACCGACGAGTGGCCTACAAGGTAGCGGCGGACAACAATGTCGGGACAGGGACGGCAGCCTCGCAACCGTGCAGGAGGGATCCACCTCCACTGCCCTCCACCCTGAGAGGCAGTCATCGGCCGGACATAGCAGCCAGAGCACACCAGGCCCACACTGGCCCGGCCGGGCCCAGACGGGCCCGTAAAGCTCCGGCCGCACTGCTGCAATGGGCACGCGCACCGCCGCCGTCCTCAGCCCGGACCTGTCATCGCCACCACCTGCAGAAGCTCCACAGCTGTAGAACCCGGCCCGCCCGAGCCCATCTGGGGCCCGGGCCCAGATCTTGCGCTCAGATCCGCCGGCGAGCTTGCAGCCATGGAGCCGGCCGAGCCCAGCACCTGCCGTGCCCAGCACCACCACCAGCGTCACCCAGCCGCGCCGGACCGAAGCTTCCCGGAGATCACCGCCACGGATGAAGAGGAGGCCCCGACCACCATCCACCGCGCGGTAAAGGCAGGCCGCCGCCGCCGGCGTCGCGCGGGCGGCGCCCGACGACCTCTGCCGGCGGCGGCGACGGGGGGAGGGTGGAGGAGGGAGGAGGCTGCGACCGGAGGTGGGGGAGCGCCCCGTCGCCTCGGGGGGGCGAGGGGGGCGATTTATATTATCGAAACCAAAATCAACAGGTTTTCTTTCAGCAGCAAAGTATTTGAACTAATCTTTATCTGTTTCTACTGTCCTATGGGAACAATGAAGAATGAAAGTTATCAGTACAAGGTCACAAGGATGTCGAGTGATGACTTTGACTTGCTTATAAACTTAATCACATATTCATATGCGTGTAATCGCACGTCTCAACCAAACTCTTGTTTTAAATGCAGATACATGGAAGCTTTCATGTATGTTGTACCAGGGATGCAAAGACCACCTGTAGAGACCGAAGATGAATGAGCTTTCAGATTGAGATTTTTTTTTAACCGAAGATAAATAAGATTCTGTTTATTGAATTTGGATGATATACAAATTATATGCATTAGACACGTGCATTGCACGTACACGATTACTAGTGATTTTAAACTGAAGAAGCAGGTTTTTTTAGGGGACTGAAGAAGTAGATGCAACACATAAACAATACACCCTCTCATTGTCGCACTTTAAACCCATCGTTGGTCCAAAACAAAAGGCGTTACTCTTATTTCCTTTTACTCTCTCCGTTCCATATTAGTTGACTCACATATCTAGGTACTACATTTAGACGTGTTTTAGGGATAGATACATATGTATCTAGGTATATATGTAAGTCACCTAATATGAAACGAAGAGAGTAGATGAGAAAACATGTTAGTCCCGCACACACATTTATTACGGATGATTTTCAAGCACTCTCGTCGGTGCAGAAGCCCGTATGCATTACCCCTGGTGGGAGGTTGCAATTATCATCAGCCTTGATGGCGGCCTCTCTCCTCAGGAGCCAAACATGATCTGACTTTAGCAAATGCTCGCTTTAATTACCAGGGGATGCTGGGGAGGGAATTAAATAACCCTTGCAACTGTTTACCTCGTCGTCTCCGTCAGGCCTGCAGTGAAATGAGGTGGCTCGGCCGCGCCGCTTTTCCCGCGTCGATAGGCCCGTCGCGAGCGCCTCACACCGTTCTTGCGGCTGCTGGTGTTGGAGATGAGCGGGGAGGGAGAAGGAGGATGCCTGACAGTCTGGAGGAGACGATGAGCAGTGCCAGAGGTGAGTAAGACTAGTTATAATGGAGAGTAACTTAGACTAGTAACATGCATATGTTACTACTCTAAGTTATTAGCTCCATAGTGGGGAGTAACATGTGTGTAGTATCATATTTAATATGTTATACACTATCTTGTCTTGAAATATGTGATGTTATGATAACATAGCTAGTTACCATAACCATCACTCCTCATTAATTACCCGCCACATCAGATTGTTTGTCTATGTGGCACTGATATTACTCCTATGTCACTCCTCATTGTAACTAGTCTAACACGCCTGGTTGGGTAGGTGGTAGTTTTTTTTTTTTGCAGGAAGGGTAGGTGGAGTTGGACAGTGGCCAGCGCCATTAAATGTTTGAAAAGACCAGACCATGGCTCGGTGTAGATGTCGGTATGGGTAATTACACAGAACATGTGCACCTTCCAAGCACACGTGTGAAACAACCTATTCGTGCACCACTCTCCGATCCTGTCCATTTTATTACTGACTAATAACACGTATAAGTGTTTTTGCTCCCGAGCATCGGTGCTCCTGGTGCTTTTAAAAAAGCAAAAAAATAAAATAAGTTTTATAGTAATCCGAAAAAAATCCGGGATGTATTTGAAGATGTATTCTACAAATGTGTAAAAGATCAACTTCAAATACATTATATTCGGATCTACACAAAAATGACAAAATCGTCATTTTTGTGTACACCAAAATACAAAGTATTTGACGTTTATTTTTGGCACATTTGTATAATATATCAATGGCTACATTCGAGATTTTTTCAGAATTTTTTGAAACATGTAAATATTGTTTCAATTTTTTTTAAACGTCAGATCGCTGGTGCCCAAGAGCACAAAATCTCTACTCCTAATAACAACTAGTAACCATGTACGTGCAATGCACGTGTTGAAAGTACTTAAATGTTGATCTAATAGTTTCTCATGTATCAATATTTGAGCGAACACGAACACAAGACCCATCTGTTTACTGAACTAACACAACTTAACTCATCAATATGATGAATGCATCCTTCAAATAACACTAACATCTGCAGGGAGCTTTAGTTGCATACAGGTGAATATCACATGATCTAAAAAATCATACAGTGTGTTTGGTATTGGTCGATGTAGACTGCCTGTAGATAGGGCACATCTCGCTCTCCTTAGGATGAGCTCTGAGCATGCGTCATCCACAACATGGTGATGGAGCACCCCACCATGTGCTAAGCCACCTCTAATGTAGGTCAAAGGAAAGGGTAAAATCTAGCCCGGACATTTGCGACGACCTTCGTTTGGATCGATGGCTTTGGCAGCTATGAAGACTGGCACAGACAAGCAAATAAAGAAGGCATGTGAACACAAATAATAATGTGAAAACACCATTTTAATTCATCCATCTCCACCAGCACAGGGTGTATATCTTCTCTAGCATACCTACACAAAACATCAAAACAATTATCTCCTCAGAAGCCCCAAAGTACCACCACATCTAAGCTCAAGTCAAAGAGAAATGTCTTCAACTATACAAAATACAAAAATCATATAGCATATTAAGACTCCAAATATCTCTCCCCATAAAAACAAGATGAAGCTATAAGGTAAACAATTATCTACCTTTTCCCTTTAAAAAAATGTTTCCTTTTTCCCGTACAATTATATGATGATTAAGTATTTGTATGCATAGAATCCCCTAAAATAGAAGTAGCTTTAGTAGAATAAATAAATTCTGAATCGCTCATGGATTTCTACAACACAACCAGCAAAACTCTTCTTGCTTAAGCATTTGCATAACTCTTCCATGGAAGTGCATGATATTATATAATAAATTAAAGCTGTAGAAAAACTAACTCCAGGAAACCTATTTTGCCAGACTGAAATCAGAACAGGTATTGGCTAAATACAAATTTTCCTAAAATTTTAAATAAATCACAATACCATCTAGGAAATCTGGCTGATGTGGTAACGGCTTGAACTGCTAAATTGTTATCTTATCTCAAATAATATAGGAGAACAAGCAGAATCAACATTCATCTGACAAACTACTATGGACCATGAACATGAAGCTTCCAAGTTTAGACATTATCCAAGAAGGGAATACATAAGAAGTATTATCGGTCACCAAGTCTCTAAAATACAAGATTAAAAGAGAGAATTCTGAGTTGCACATCATTTAGCTTTCATCACGATCTAGGAATGTGACTTATAAAGCTTGGGCAATATGAATTCAGTACAACGATTTCATATCTGTAGAAAATTTGCAGAATAAGGGAACTTCCAGTAGCTTGGATGAATTTACGCAATCATTGCACCATAATTTGATGTATGTTTCCAACAAAAGTACTTCTTCAATCTTATTTTCCACTCATTTGTACTAAGAAACAGAATTTGAAATTCTGATATGCAAGTGCGTGCATAAGCCAATGAAAATATTGGGTTTTCACATAATACAAGGAAATGATAGAATTCTTCAAAGTTTTGAGATGCAAGTTTGTGTATTTAAGAAGAACAAATTACCACTATCTGTAGAGGAAACCATCAAGCTATGTCAATATCACATATTTATCACCAGACGCTAATCCGCTTACTCAATACATGGAGGTCCCTAATAATGTAGTTCAATGGCTGGTCCTTGCATCTGGAGAAGTTCAGAACTGTGAACAATTGTGATGGATCCAAAGCAATACATTACAGTAATACTGTAAGGATTCTTCATAATTCGAGACCAGCAGTATATATAATGTTCTGAAAAAGGATGCTTCACAGAAGAATCAGTCAAGAAGAGACCCAAAACTGCAATTGATGTTGTACTACTCCTGATTTTCTCTATTACCCTTGATATCATGCAAATGTGATTGGCTTCTACAACAACTATGGCTCCACGGTGTGAAACCGAAAACCAATTTGCACTACTCTGTAGGAATGGCAGTAGGTGTGCCCGCACTGGGCACAAAAGGCAGATGCAGCTCCGAAATGATTGCTAGATGATCAGTACCTATTAACCTGGTCTCTCATATACACTGGCACCATTAAGTGTAAAACCATTCAGCTTCACATCGAAATATATGCTCTGATCAACCTCATCAGCCATTGCACATAACGCTTTGCTTGACTGCCTAGAAGTGCTCCTCAGGAGGTCCTCTCCAAGGGATAGGAGCATTGAGCTAATAGCAGAAAGCCAGAAACCATATTAGAGGGAGCTGAGAACAATGGTGATGGATTCAAAGGAACACATTACAGTGATATACTTCTGTAAGGACAGAATAAATGCGCACTTAAATGATGCTTGATTCCCCCACAGTAATCATTCAAAAAAAAACAGTTTAATGGCTGATCGCGTATACTCATGAACAACACAGGCTGCTTTGTACATCTCAACTTTCTACAGTTGCTGCTCAATTGGAGTGTATGAAAGAAAAAACATGCGCATTGAGAAATAACCAAATGTATGAAGCACTTGATAAAAAAAACTCCATGTGCTAACTGCACAAACTACCCAGAAAAACATTACGGCCTGAACTCCTGCATGAACTCGATGCATCCTTGATACTGAATCTTGGTGGGCAGGGGCGCAGGTAGGAGAGGGAGGGGCTGGCTCGGTCAGAGGCGTGACTCGTGAGAGGAGGCTAATGGCGTGAAGGGGTGGGGAATCGATATTCAGGGCGTGACGGCTACGGCCTGATCTGACGACCGCTCGCCCTCCACAGTGCCGGCCGGCCGGAATCGGTGATCTCGGAAAGCATGAACCTCTGCATCGCGCTGCAACAGCATCCTCCGCAAGGGTGGGCGGCAGCCGTGGCCGTCGGAGAGGGAAAAGCGACGCGTCGGCGGTGCGGCAGGGCGGGGAACGGTAGCGGCGCGAGGGTGGGTGGGCGGAATCGGCTCGTGGCCTCGTGGGTGTGCGGCGGTGCGGGGAACGGCCGCGATTAGTGGCGGGGCGGTCTCCTTTCGTGGGGACGGTTGCCTTTTTCGGGGGAGTGGGCTTTCTTCAGAAAAAGGTGCACATCATACAACATTGGGACAATCTGAAACGTTGGATTTGGGTGGTGGACGGTTCAGATCTCCGGATCTGACAGACTCTGTCTTTTTATATTAGTGGAGATATAAAATGTACATTAAAATTTTTTTATAGAAAATGTATCCTGCCGTGATAGTTTACATAAAACCTTGTCGACGAACTTTTTTTTTGAACTCTGCCGTGCATTCTTAACAACAGAAAAATTTCTTTTTCCTGGCTGATGAGACTTCATTAACGACACTGCCCGAGCTGTGTTAGTTTTTTAGTTGTCCATCTGTGATCCTAGACCACCGTCTTATTGAGAATTAATTAAACGAACGGCTCCCGAAAACACTTCAAACAGATTGCGTCGGATGGTTAACTTTCCTTTGATCAAGATTACTATTTCCCTATTTTTTTTAGACCAAAGGCCTAAAAGACCCGGCGTTAAATTAATAACGCCACAACGGCGCAGGATACAAGGTGCTAGCTTACAACACAGCAATGCACACACACGAAGAAAGAAAAGGCTACCGACGAGGAACAGGTGAAACACCAAAGGCGAGCATCTTCGGAAAGGTAGAGCAAGGATCACCGGAGCACACCGCCACCGTCCGCAAGGACAGGCTCAACAAACCCCTCAACGATCCGCGAGGAGACTAGGACGAGAACACTCGCCACTGACCACAACTGCAGCCAGGCTCAACAAGGGGTCACAGAGAGACGCCGGTGAGATAAGGTGAGGCCCGAACACCGCCACAACCAACAACCAAGGAGCACCACCAAGAGGAACATCACCGCCACAACAATCGGCAAGGCCCCAAGCAAGAAACACCGAGGTACAGCACAAGAGACAAACTTTGCGGAGGAAGCACGCCGAAGAGACTCCGCCATCCAACCTCCAGAACTACCACCGCGAGCTCCAAGGCAGCGTCTTCAAGAAGATCACGACGTAGACCGTGGCCGATCCGAAGATCTTGGGTTTTCACCCGGAGCACGAAGGAGGCAGAGGAAAGCCACATCGGCGCCTTCAAGAAGGGAACGACGCCCACCGGACGTCGCCACCAGCGACCTGGTAGAAACCAAGATAAGGTTTCCCCTCGGCAAGACCTCTCCACCTCCGACACAGGGCAAGGGGCACCGCCAAGGCGGCGACCACACCACTGCCGCAGAAAGCAGCTCGCCAGGCACCACCCGTCCACACGGCGTGGTCCTAGCCAGCACCAACGAACCTCGGCTCGCCCGCCAACCCACAGGTTCCCTCCTTCAGGGCCGCCGCTCCGGCTTCCAGGCTCAACGTCCCCCGACGATGAAGAGAGAAGAGGAAAGAGGCCCCTTCCGCCAATCGACTGCCAGCGACCCCCATGGTAACCGGCGGCGCCAGATCTGGGCGTGGATTGCAGAGCTCGGTGAGAGAGCAGGGCCCCGCCCCGTCCCACGACCGCACCGCTCTGGCCGCCACGACCAGTCCTCCACAGTCCACACACACGCACCAGGCCGCCAAAATCGTCGCTGGCCATGACCGCCATGCAACGCCGGGTGGCCCTCGCAGATGCGCTCCAGGACCGCCGCATCGAGCAGGATGGCCAAGCCGGCCACCAGCGTTGCCAGCCGCCCGGCGAGCGCCGCCGCTGTCGCAGATGGTGCGGAGCCTCGTAGCCACCACGCCGCCGCCGGAGCCGCAACGCCGCCGCGCCCCACGAAAGCGCCGCCCCCCCGACCAAACGCCCCGCGTCGCCCCACCACGAGAGGGAGAGAGGCCCCGCCGCCGCGCGACAGCGTGTTACATCTGGTCGCTGTAAAAAGCTGACATTGTTACATCTTTCGCTGCAAAAGCTGAGGAACCGTGGAAGCCACGCGTGAACGCGGCCAATCTCCCTGAACCGAACTGAACATGTACCGAGTGGGCCAGCCCTCACATCTAACGAAGCTATACCTCTTTCTGCTGGACTAGCCCACGCGGAAACGCCTCGGCCCAGAATCGCGAGGCAGAAACGCGCAGAGGGGATATCGTCGACATGTCGCTTGAGCGACGAATCGCTTTTTCGCACACAGCTGTGGCTATTAAGGGATAATGGTTCAACATAAATTTATTGAATTTTCACATAACGTTAGTTATGATTTTAAACTGAAGAAGCAGGTTTTTTTAGGGGACTGAAGAAGTAGGTGCAACACATAAACAATACACCCTCTCATTGTCGCACTTTAAACCCATCGTTGGTCCAAAACAAAAGGCGTTACTCTTATTTCCTTTTACTCTCTCCGTTCCATATTGTTGACTCACATATCTAGGTACAGATACATTTAGACGCTTTTAGGGTTAGATACGTATCAACGTATATGTAAGTCACCTAATATGAAAATTAAAAAAAAGTCACCTAATATGAAACGAAGAGAAAACATGTTAGTCCGCACACACATTTATGTACGGATGATTTTCAAGCACTCTCGTCGTGCAGAAGCCCGTATGCATTACGTTTAACTGAATAGTGAATCAGGTGGAGAACACTGTTACGTTAGGCCTAGTCCACACACCTACTGCATTATTATTCTTTATGATTTCTCAAGGAGCGCCATTACGGCGTTGATTTGTTGATCAGTTCCATGTCAACTTGACAATGAAGATAGAAGGGGATGACGAGGTTGCGTGCACATGGTATGGACCGCACGCACGCGTTGGGAACCAGCAGCACGCTAGCCGAGGCGATCCATCTCTTCTTCTTCTACGTTTCTTGCAATGCCATTCTTCCTCCACTACCGGTTCTGTTCTTTATTCATTCGTTCAAGGGATGGATGAGGATTGTTTGACTGATATATCTTAAAAGATGCAGACAACATGTAGACTAGATCTATTTCTGCCAAGCCTTTTACAAAATTGAATTGACCCTCGCAACATTTATTTGTTCAAACCAGGTTACCAAATGAACTTTCATTACAAAATGCGCAGTCAACAATGTAGGGCACTCCCTTGATATTATCTCGACTTCTGAAACAATCTTCCATCTACAACATCTAGGTATATGGGCTAAAGAGATGAACAACTAAAATTCCAATGGTGTATTGTACAGATTAATAACACCAAACACTCTGAGATGAGATTCTTGTGTACATCGTAAGACCACGAGCAAGGATGAGAACCAAAACTGTCGATGAACATAGTCCTTGCAGAAATGGCTCCTTGCTGCCCGAGATGACCAGAACTATGAAAGAGCCCAAGCTATGTGTGTGTGGGCGGATCGGTTGCGTGTCAGAACTTCTGAAACAATCTTCCATCTACAACATCTAGGTATATGGGCTAGAGATGAACAACTAAAATTCCAATGGTGTATTGTCAGTACAGATCAACACCAAACACCCTGAGATGAGACTCGTGTGTACACTGTAAAACCATAAGAACCAAACTGTGGCTCCTTGCTGCCCGAGAGATAGCCAGGACTTCGACAGACTCCATGAGAGGCCCAAGCTATGTGTTTGTGGGTTGATCAATTGCTGTTAGCCCCAGCAGGTGCGGCAGTGGTTCCGTCGTCGCTGGTCACCTCTGGCTCTGGACATCATTAGATGCCCATTCTCAGAGGCCGTGGTTCCAACACTCTCAATCGACTGCCTTCTTTCGATGCCCCCGGACTGCCTTCTCTCGATGCCTCCCGACTGCTTTCTCTCAATGCCTCCAGACTGCCTTCTTCGATGCCGCCTGACTGCCTTCGGTCAATGTTGCTGTCCCTGAACTTGACCTTGAAGGTACGTTCAACAGCTGGCTGACAGCATCAAACGCGCTGCGGCACTCTGTGATCAGCGCTCCTCCATTGGGATAGCATCGTCCAAAACATGCAGTGCAATAAGGATATGCGACCTGAGATGAGATGGCCAGTTTATATCAGAGACTCGACTGAGCTGAAAGAGGTATACCTTTTCCTTCTTCTTTGCTACTTCCATAAGTAGTGCTTTTACCATACATATAAAGCTAAACTTACCTCAATAAATGCCTGGCAAAGTGAGATGAAAAGGGAGGACTCATTCCCACACAGCATCCGCATGGCGTTGTATCTCACTAGGGATTCAGAAACTGCTTGTAATCCTTTCACCACCTCCTGAGCAAGGACATGCTTCAAGCTCAACGGTGCACATGGTTTTAGCTCATTCATTGCTGCCGAAATACCTGCATCCAAGAGTTTCAAACAAGACATTGTCAACTTGTATGGTCGCTAGCACCATTAAGAGTCAACACATGATGAATAGAAGTTAATTCCTGAAAATGATACAAGTAAAACTTACCATTGACAAACACTGCGAGAGGGGATGTTCCATTAAAACAGAAGGTGTGTCACATCATCAGAAGTATCATCCACAAACTCCATTTGTGACAAAGCCAATAGATGGCATCGGAACCCACCGATGTGAATCCAAGACAACCTAAAAATGATCAGAAAATATTATACTGGTATCAATTATGGTGCTAGAGTAATTATTTGCAGAAAAGAGTCTTGTGAATTGCAGAGTATAATTTGAAAGAGCACATCACTTGGTAGTACCAAGGACCTTCTAATATGAATTCATGTTATGGTTATCTAGAGAAGAACGAAATAGTTTAGCCACAACAGTTAAAAACACGTATATACAAATAATTCATGTTATGGTTATCTAGAGAAGAACAAAATAGTAGCCACAACAGTTAAAACACTAGTATACAAATGCTTACCTGAAAATTCTCAACTGCCGTACTCATATTCTTTGAGAACAAATTTAAAACCGCACTGCAAGAAGCAGATAACGTCAGAAAACACAACCCCTTTTCAAGCAGAGACAATAAATTCTAATAATTAAATACCAATTACTTTCAAAAATTGTGGAAGCAGACCACGGAAATCCAGTCCAACCAAGCCAAGACCCATTGCACAATACTGCGAGATGATAAAGTGACAGAAAATTACAAAATATTCAAACTTTTGGTACTAAATATTGTATCTATGCACTGTTACTCAGGAACAAAAACAAGGTAAATATACTCACCATGCACTGTTCAAGAATGTTTGACAGGGACCCACCTTCCGATATTTGGCAACATACTTGAAGAGTGGTGAGGTGATTACTAACTTGGTGCATTGCCCAGCTGAAAAGCAGCCCACCCATGTCACTGTTCTCTTCACTTCCGTATTTATCATTGTTGAATATCGCTCGATATTGATTGACAACATCAAATAGATCGTCCTGTGGCAACTCACCATGCCTTTTAGATAATCATATACATTTCTTTGGTCCAGATCATCAAGAATCCCAGATAGCCATGCTTCCCTACATCTCAGGAACTAGAACTTATATCAAGATAGGAGGTGAAGACGACCAAATTGCATTCTAACTACTGTTACGACCTACGAAAAAGAAAGTAATGCAATGTCATAAACTAAAATGTCGCCATATTCATAAAAATCAAGATTCTACAACTCTAGTACGAACAGCACAAACTTGGATGCTCGGAGACATGTTAACCAACAAGTACTGATAGATTGACAGTATAGAGAAGTATCTATAGTGGAAACATAATTGTATCAAAATCGCATGGAAAATTCAGAAATACCTGTAAGCGCAATTCAGATTCACTGAATACTCCAATACGCGCAGATGTGCAACAATACGGAGGCATTCTGGTAACTGTAGGCAATAAAATGACCAGTCTTAGATACATATGTGAAGAGAGTAGACAGAATAAACATTTTGGGGCACAACACAAGGTAATAGATTTAGCACTATATTAAAATAATATTTATAGCAGTCAAATGCACAGAAGACAGCACACACAGAAGAGCACAATCTGGCCATGTAAAATATGAAAATGGTGCTAAGCATTGATACGTTTAGTCAACCAACATCACCATGAATATTGATCGGAGTTCTGGAGAAGCTGTGAAATTAGTGATTGTATTGTTTTCTTGACTTCGGCAGCTAATCCTTCGATGACTGGTAAACTTCATATGAAATAGCAAATTGTTAATGATATTCAATGATGGGCGACAACATGTAGTATGTTCTTGACTTACTCTGGATGCAACTTCGAAATTTTACTAACAAAAGCTTCTAGATCAAGTGCCTCATCATAGTTTCCATTCCGTATGCATCTGTAACGGTAGCATGTTAATTGTTACACATGATTCACATTGATACAACACTTGAAACTATACAGTACAACACTTGAAACTATACAGTACAACACAGGAAAAATGGGTCTATAGTCTAAAAACGTTAAACAAAAACCAAATGAAACATTAACAACATCAGTCAACTCAAAGATGAACCAAATATCCTAAGGAAACACGAAGAAAACATGTCACATACGTGTGTCCATAAGTTGTGGTATTTCAAGCAAGTCAAGCAGGAACTGTGGTTGGCGAGTAATGTCTGATTGAGCTTCCTCTCTTCCAAAATTTGATGTGCAGACTCGCAAACTCAGTGCAACCAGATGTTAAATTTGGTATCTCCTCTACCTACAATAAATAAAAAACAGTCTTGTCAAATATTCATTTTTCCTGCTTCCAACATGGCCTAAATCTGAATGTATACAGTATAGCAGGGGAATGAAGTACAAGGAACAACTGATTAATTCACCTCTACTGTGGTAGTATCTAGTATGAAACTATGAAATAACACCACATACATAGTTTCAGTTTGAGCATTTGTGAGAGACATTGATTCAAACAGACAAACAGATGGTGGTGGTTTCAGAGCAAGATTATGCATAACATCAACAAATCTGTATGTTGACTAGATGATTTGGTTGTACAACTACAGCTGAAATCAACACATGAGAGCATATACATAGCAAGATCCATTTCCACTCATTATAGAAAGGCAATAAACTGCACGAACAACGTAATGGATGGTTGATGGAAAATCCCTAATGTGAATACTGAATAGTGAGATCTAAACAGACTAACAAACGAGGGATCAACATTGGACAGATTGGATTGTTTCATTACGCCTCTCAAGAAACTAGCACTCACAAAAGACAGCAGAATCACATTTCCAGACGAACACACAGAAAAAACTACACCTCACATTTTGAGGCAATATCAAAATGAGATCTACTAGTTACATGCCAAGATCACACCACCTCAAATTGCAGCATTCAGCGGATCACTCAACCGAACATTGTTCGATTTTGGCTAAGCAGAGAACATTAAGTTGAGATCTACTTTCTCATCCATACAAAGCAACAAATTTGGTTGACGCTAAGGGGCATACAGAACGGAACAGGCTACTACGAGCTGAGATCAGCTGACATACCAGTGCCTTGAGGTGCTTGTCGAAGCCTCGAGCTGCGCCCGCACGAAGGAGACGCCTCGGAGGCGGCTATGAAGGCAGCGTAGTTCTCCACCGCCACCTCCTGCATCTGCCGCACCCGCTTCCCCATCCACTGCCCTGCAGCTCCGGCTCCTGCGCCGACACGAACAGAATAACCAACACGTCACCAGATCAATACCAACATCGATCACAGTATAAAGATTACGGGGGCGCCGGGGTGGGGGCGTACCTTGTGGAGGCGCTCGATGGAGAAGGAGAGGAGCTCGGACACGTAGGGCTGGTAGGCGGCTCCGGAGAGCGGGAGAACGGAGGCGCCGTCCATGTCAGCGTCGGCGGCGGAAAATTCCCGACGAGTGGTGGCCCGCGTCGAGGAGGTCCATGGCCGCGATATCTGCAGGGAGAGAAGAGAGTGGAGAAGAAGGTTGTGGATTTTAGCGGTTGTGGCCATCGGGGTTTTGTTCTGTTTTCCCGTTATAGTCCTCGAAAGTTCGGGATATTTACATACGTGCATAGTTACCAACTTATACAATGTTTATTATTCTACTCATCTACTCCTCCGTATCAAAATAAAGACTCTCTAGTTAGCTTGTACACACATGTATGTAGACATGTTTTAGTGCAAGGTTCACATGAATCTTGCACTAAAACATGTCACAAACTAACTAGAGAGTCTTATATTTTGAGATACGGAGGGATATCTATCTATACCTCTTATAAAGCAAAACTCCACACTAATTTTCTATCTTGACATTCAAAGCATCCACATCATCAGTTAACAAGAACCGTACGATTTTCATCATCTAGCCGTCTGTTTGCGTTGGAGCGTGGTAGGCTACACATCACCATAAATTTACGTGGTAGGCTGGGTCTGCTTGAGCATGTGACGTCGTCTCCAACACAAACGGACGGCTAGATGATGAAAATCGTGCGGTTCTTGTTAACTGATGATGTGGATGCTTTGCATCTCAAGATAGAAAATTATAGTCCCAAAATCATAATTTGCTATATTTTGGAGTACAGGATGTGATCACCATTAATAACGGAACCAGCCATGCATGACTACAAGAAACAAAGTGACAACGCACACCAAAAGGATATATCTAAGAGCGGATCGAGCTCGTTAATGGTCAAGGTCCGAACTAAACTGCCTTCAAAACAATTCGCCATCTTCATCTTAGAAAGCAATGTCATTAGGAGAAGACTAGACGATACTGTGACGACCCTAAATGGATCAGATTCACTGAAGCGTGGCGGGTGGCAATTCCATCTACGACTCGCAGGGAACAGGCAGCGTGTCCCGGGAGATCTAACCCGAGACCCGCGATTGGTCACGGTACGACCCCAACGGCGCGACGGGCCAAATGGGTCAGATTCGAAGAAGAAAGTCCCGATCTATCTACCATCTCGACTACCACTCACCCCCCGAAACCCGGACCGGGTCGCCGGCGCGCTACCCCGCGACGACCGGGGCAGATCACCAGATCGAATGGATTTTGTATTTTCGAAAGGGAGTGAAAGGAGGAGCGAGCTCCGAAGTGCGTAGCGCAGTTACTATGGGTTGCGGCCGGATTCGGCAAGGCGGAGCTCCGGCGAGCGGCGGCGCGGGGGTGGGAGGGAGGTGGTGGAGGCGCAGGCTTTGTGGCGATGTGAGGGACGCGATGACTGAGGAGGCTTTTGTTTTGGGGACGTGACGATGACGCGTGGGCTTCTTGCGGCCGAGTGTTTTGGAATGGGCCGTGCGATAGTCATGCTCAGACTGAATTGAAGCGGAACCATATCTCAGAAGGAAATGAGCGGAAATGAGCCCATTCCGCTAAGGCAAGCTACGCAAGCCCGTTTCTCTTCAGATTTTTCCCTAGACTAGAAGCAAGAACTTTTTGTTTGCTATGAAGGTTTTTGTATGTTTTTGGGTTAGGGTTAGGTTTTTTTTTCTATTTCTGCTAACAAAAGATTGTTGTGCAGGTGTGAAATCCTTTCTGCTTGTTTCAGTATAGTTTTCAACCTTTGACGGGCGACGAACAAGCGGTAGAAAGAAGACGGCTAGTATGATTTTCGACATAATTCTATCTCTTTACTTGTCATTTTGGGTCTTGTTTTTCGTCGGCTTTGTAATATCTTCTATTATCCTTGATAAATATCATATATGAGATGCTCTTTGCATGTTTGTTCTAAAATAAGAATGTTGCTATTACTTTTTCTTAGAAAGACCATGTTGAAACCATATCGCCCGGGCACACGTAGAGAACTTGCATACCCAATTAAAAGGAAATTGCACGGCATTTCGAAATGGTGTGGAGGTACAATAAAACCAATGAAAGTTAAAATAAGCTTGAACCCATTCGTATATGTAGACAAGTCTGAAGATGTGCTTTCGTTCACCAGGCAACTCTCAACGATTTTCTCCTTGTGCGGATCAAAGAGGAGGAAGTTCGTCCGAGCACGAGGATTGAGTAGGTTTGCGCATCGGCTTTCCTCACTTACGTGAAGTATCACATGAACTAGACCATTTTCATAATATTGCACATATGTCCCTCACATCTCAAAACAAAGATCATTTCAAACTTTTCATCAAAATATGTATGGAATAAATGGGGCAATAGAAGAGAATGTCAGAAGCCATATAGTATGCAAAAAAGGGAAGAGTATTGATTACATATAACACCTTCGACTTCTTCAATGGTCCGTCAGATTCGAAGCGGGAGAGAAATGGATATGGATGAGATCTTGATGCATTGGTGTTGACTCCTTTTACATGCATATATTTTATCAAGTTTTTTTTTACCTTCATGCATTTTAGTATGGTACCATGAGTGTGTGATCTTCATGACACTAAAAACAAGAGGAACAAGATGCACCTATTTTGAAGCAAGTCACGATGGACCTTAGTCAAAGAAAGAAGGTTGCAGTGATGGTTGAACTAAAAAAAGCCGAGCGCAGATGTCACACTTAGGCTAGGGTAACCACATGAGTGGATGATGAGGTCGATGTGCACAACTTCACCACAAGAATTGTAGTCGTCACGTTTACCGTGGTGTGACCTAAATGGGGTCATGTCATTTACATACTTAACCCAAATATTCACCCGAAATTGTGAGAAATTCGTTTATGTTTTGAACTTTCACAACACCGCCAATCCACCATCTATCTTTACTTATCTTGTTTGTTCACCTTAAATGAAAATCGTGGAATGATATATGCTTGAACAGAGATGCGCCGTTTAAAACTATATGTAGACATTTCTTTGGAACTTCATGGCACACATTGAACAATCTTTGTTGTCCCCATAAAAAAGAGAGCTTATATTGACATGGATACTTCAGGCATAGACTTTAAAAAAAACTAGGTAAAAGATTTACCATTTTTGTTAAATAAGAGAGAAGTTTTTAAATTGTCTTACAATTCAGCCTTGAACAAAGCGGTCAAGACCCAATAATGAAAGGTCTACTCTCGCTGCATTACATTACTCAACGCCCTGGCCCGGCAAAGCACCACATATTTGTCTCCTCTTTGATCTTCTCATAAGCTCGAACATATAATTGGACATTAAGACTATTCTTAAACTCTTCAATCAACCAAAAACTACTCTTAAACTCTTTAAATGTTCTGAAATGGACATGAACCTGAAAACATTAGACGTTCTTAAGACTTATCGTACACGAGCTGTCGAGATTAAAATTTGTACGGCTCACCAACTCTTTATTTGCCTGCGGAAGTGAAGCCTGTTTTGTTTACACTGCTAAAAAAATCTTAATGTCACGCCGCGCCCGTTGCATTGATATGTACACAAAACAAAACCAAGGAAATATGGAATTTTCCATAAGACACAATTACATGAAAATAGCATATGAATGTATACTCCAAAAACCATCGACCTAGATATTTTCATGAATTCAATATTTAACATGTAAAAATGCATTGATATGTGCAGAAAATAGATCAAGGAAATAGAAATTCTGCATACACACAATTACACGAAAATATCATATGAACGTATACACCAAAAATCGTTTACATCAATCATCACTATGTGATGCAGTTGTACCGGAAGACCCGAACACATAGCAGAATAAATTGGAGCCATCGGATACGGTCAGGAAGAAAATACTATAGGAGGTACGGAAATGATGAGCTAAGCCACTTTCATCTCACCATCAGGAAATATACCCTGCAAACAGAAAGAAGCACTGTTTATCAAGCAGAAAGTTGGTAAACTTGTCTCTAAACTACGGATAGAGCAATGCATATACATAAATCTGCAAGCGCAATACATACTTTTGTAAATGATCCTACTAATGTTAGTGAGAAACTCAACTGATTCTTGTTAGTGAGAAGCGCAATGGAGTACTTAATTCTGTATTGAAAAATTGTTAGTGAGAAGCTCAACTGATTCTTGTTCATCTGAATGCTAAACAGTACTTGTTTTAGAACATGGTTGGACTCAAAAACAGTGTGGTGGGGACAGAGGCAAGTGCGAGAAGAAGTCCCGCCACTTGCATATAGGGAAAAATAAGAAGAATCCATTTTCACGTAAACTGGTACGTTAATCTTCACAAAGAGAAGTAGAATGCATTATGTTTAAAAAGACCACAAAAGGGAAAATCAGAGAGAAGTAAATTGCATTCTTTTAAAAAGCGCAAAAAAGGGGAAAACCAGATAGCAGTAGAATGCATTATGTTGAAAAAGCAAAAAAAATTGGAAAACCAGAGATACTCGCGGCACATAGCCTACATGAATATTAAATCAGACCTAGAACTGGAAATGAAAACAATGATTTAAACATGCCTAGCAGTACATAGGTATCATACTGCCCCTTTATATCTAAAGTTAATGAGATAACATATTATTGTTGAGCACCGTGGACTATAAGACTTGAAACCGTAAGATAAATGCAGCAAAAAATAAGCTACTGGATCTAGCCAAATGGCAAGTGTCATATAATTCCCCCCCCCCCCCCCCAAGTTGTCTTCATACCTACCTCGGTTTGAACATATAACACATCTCTCACCTTCTGTATAAAATTGTTACTTTGTAATAGCAAGTACAAACATTTGCTGGATCTTGTACATTATCTTGTTTCATCAAGAACGACTTAAACTTCAAATATGAAGAAATGAAGTAGCACCATGATCTTGAAAGAGTAACGGTCGTGTGCCTAAACGTTGAATTGTGGCAATAGGACTGTCTAGTGTCACTGGTTAAATTTACACTATACGCCAAGACACCCACCAAAGATATTTATAGGTTATATGGAATTTGCATATTGTCAATGGGCTAGACTTTGGTTGGGGATAGGAAAATAAGTAATGACTTGGTGCACCTGAGTTCCAACAATAAAAATGCATAAGAACCATGCAGGCATTTTCTCCTTCGTATGGTTTGTATAAACTGAAACTGACAAACTAAATATGGCAGGCTTCCATGTTTCTAGAAACTAAGCAGGGAGATGCAGCCAAAAGAAGCATAAATAACAGGAAGAAATGTCAATAGTTCTTAGATAGATATTTACCAATGTATTGTAGGAGTTGCTAGATTTGGCACTATCGTACTGAAGCGTTAGTGTCGAGGCCACGTGTTTACATGAATTATGGACCGTGACTAATAAAAAAACAACATAGTTGTAAGTAACAACAAATTTGTAAAACACATTACCTCGGTCCACATTGTACGAATGTAAGAAAACAAACTACATAATTTCTGGAAGTAGTCTAAGTATTGTGCACATCTGGTATGGACTCCTCCCATTCTCCATAAATTGATATGCTCTGCCATGAACGAAAAGGAAACAAATGCATGAGCGCAAGCAGTTTATATATGAAAATCAAATATATATAGCTGCAGAGAATCCACAGTCCTGCAATTCCTGTTGCGGAAATCACCGAGAATAGCCAAATAGTTAAGAATAAATAAATGAAGGATGCTTGTAGCTAGAGAAGCACTAAACGTGCATATTTACGTAGTCTAATTAACTGTTTCCATATTCTTTAAACTGCGTTGCAGCCACAAAAGAACACAAACATACATGATCGCACAATCTCAACTCTAGCTGAAATCTAAGGAAGAAACAAATTCTTGAGGAGAGGCTATAGTCCACAGGTATCTCATTCCATGTCTTTCTACCCCAGCCTCAACTTTAAAAACCGTGTTCGTCGGGATGGTGTGGCATTAGTTACCTATCAAATAATTAAACCAAACACAATTGTGGTGTACTATTTAAAAAATGTTATTGTTTTCTGCCTCTGTTAATAATAGTATGCAGAAAAATAAAGTGATTGTTAGAGAGATATTTGTATATTGTAGTTTCCCTATTAGATAGGGGGCTCCCTGCATATTTACACCTGTACATGTACTATATATTGTGGCCTTTGGTCCCCGTGGAATACAAGTTGCTTATTCCTAACATGGTATCAGAGCTAGGTTAGGGTTTCCTGCACGTGCAACTGTGCAATTTTTTCAGCCGTCGCACGTACAGCTCACGTAGAGCTTCGCGGCCGCCACCTTCCCATCGCCCAATCTCCGTCCGCCGCCGGTCGATTCCCTGCCGCCGCGGTCCGTTCCCGGCCGCCGCCGGTCGATTCCCTGCCGCTGCGGCCCGTTCCCGGCCGTCGTCGTTCGTTTCCTCTCGAGCGCATCCTCCAGCCGCACGCCGCCATCGCCCTCTAGCCCATCGTCCGCCCGTGGCTGCTCGTCCGCCGGCCTCCGTCTTGTGGCCGGCCGCCGCCCCTGGCCCATCGTCCGCCCGTGGCTGCTCGTCCGCCGGCCGCCGCCCCTGGCCCATCGTCTCCGTGGTCTGCTGCCGCCCCCGGCCTCTTCTCTGCCGCCACGATTCCGGCCTTCCCCTGGCCAGCCGCCGCCGTTCAGCCCTGATTCCGGCCATCTCCTGGCCGGCCGTGGTCGTCCCGGCTCGTTTCCCGGCCGACTGCTGCTGATCTCTACTGCTCAGCTCCAATTCGTGAGCTGCTGTGCGTGCGTGCTGTTGTGCGTCCAAGGAGCGATCTTGTTGGCTGAGGATTTGGATCCAGATCGATCTGTTCACTGTTCCCTGAGAGTTGACTTTCAAAAAAAACAAAAAAAACAAAAAAATGTCGCTGTCTGCTGCTGGTCCTATTGGCTGTCCCGAGCTTCCGTCTCTGCTTGGTGCTCCTCCGCGGTACTTGTCGCCTATTTCGTCGTCTCCCTCGATGACGTCTGCATGCCGCTCTACGTCGACTCTCGTGGCTTCTGCTCGTAGTTATGGCCGCTCTACGTCGACTTCGTCTATGTCGACTCGCCGCTCTACGTCGACTATGTGTATGTCGACTCGCCGCTCTACGTCGACTCCATCTATGTCGACTCGTCGCTCTACGTCGACTCTCGCGGCTTCTGCACATGGTTCTGGCTGCTTTTCTTCGACTCCTCGCGTGGCGTGTGCACGCACTTGTGACCGCTCTCCTTCGACTCCCCATGTGGCTACCACATATTCCGATGATTGGTCCTCCTTGGCTGACGCATCTACCTCAACCTCTTCAGTGGCGTCTTTCACTGCGCGTGAGATCGCGCAACTCCGATGCCTGCTTGCTACTTGGGACTCTTCACCGACAGGTTCTGCTGGTTCTGCGACTGACTTTTCTAGCACCGAGAGACCACCTTCTTCTCATTCAGGTACATCCCTTGGATTCTTGATACTGGAGCATCTTTTCATGTGACTTACGATTCTTCCGCCTTGAGCTCTATTCGACCTGTCGAGTCTCCTGTCTCTGTTCGTACTGTCGATGGTACTCCCATCCCCGTTGCTAGTCGAGGCACTCTTAGCAGTCCCGCGTTTCATGTTCCTTCTGTCGCTCATATTCCTCGACTCACCATGCAGCTTTTCTCTGGTAGTCAGATTGTCGATTCTCGTTGTAGGGTCACTCTAGACTTTGATTCCTATTCTATTTAGGATCGTTGTACGGGCACTTTGCTTGGTGCTGGCCCCCGACGCCATGATGGTCTATGGGAGCTTGACTGGCTTCGTCTTCCTTCCGCTGCCACCGCCGCCAGTCTCTCGACCCAGGTTGCCGCAGCCACCAGCTCTTTTCAGCAGTGGCATCATCGTCTTGGCCATTTATGTGGTTCTCGTCTCTCGTCTCTAGTTCATCGTGGTGTTCTGGGGTCTGTCTCCGGAAATGCTTCTTTGGATTGTCTGGGTGGTAGGCTTGGTAAGCAGATTCAGCTACCATATCCTCATAGTGACTCTGTGTCCGAGCGTCCTTTTGATCTCGTTCATTCAGATGTTTGGGGTCCAGCTCCCTTCGCTTCGAAAGGGGGTCATCGCTACTATATTATCTTTATAGATGATTACTCACGATACACTTGGATTTACTTTATGTCCTCTCGTAGTGAGGTTCTCTCTATCTATAAGCGCTTTGCTGCCATGGTTCACACTCAGTTCTCTACACCTATTCCTGTGTTCCGTGCTGATTCTGCTGGTGAGTATATCTCCAAGCATTTGCGTGGTGTTCTTGCTGAGCAGGGCACTCTCGCTCAGTTCTCTTGTCCCGGTGCACATGCTCAGAATGGTGTTGCTGAGCGTAAGCATCGTCATCTTCTAGAGACTGCTCGTGCGATGATGATCGCTTCTTCTCTCCCGCCACATTTCTGGGCTGAGGCTGTCTCTACCTCGGTCTATCTCATTAACATTCAGCCTTCTGTCGCCCTTCAAGGTGGTATTCCTCTCGAGCGACTATGTGATCGCTCTCCTGACTATTCCATGTTGCGTCTGTTTGGTTGTGTTTGCTATGTTCTCCTCGCTCCTCGTGAACGCACCAAACTAACCGCTCAGTCTGTTGAGTGAGTTTTTCTCGGATATAGTGATGAGCATAAGGGCTATCGATGTTGGGATCCCGTGGCTCGTCGGATGCGTATTTCCCGGGACGTGACGTTTGACGAGTCTCGTCCTTTCTTTCCACGCTCGACCTCCTCGACCTCTACTGTGGAGGATCTCTCTTTTCTTACTTTTCCTGATTCTCCTCCTAATGTTCCTCATATTCCTCCTCCTCCCCCTGATCCGGTGCCGTCTACTCCGATGCCTTCTTCTCCTCCTTCATCGACGCCTTCTTCTCCTCCTTCATCGACGCCTTCTTCTCCTCCTTCGTCGCCGTCTTCTTCACCCTCCCCGCCTCCGCCTTCTCCTGTTGCTCCTTCTCATCCTACTTTTCCTTTCTATTATACTCGTCGTCCACGTGTTGTGACCGAGTCATCTGATGCACCCTCTACTTCTGGTGCACCGTCTCAGCCGACTTACTCTCTTCGTACTCGGCCTTGTCCTTCACCTGATTTCTTTGATCCCGCTACCTATAGTGTTTCGGCTGTCCCAGAGCCAACTACGTATCGTGAGGCTGTTGTTCATCCTGAATGGCAGCTTGCCATGGCTGAGGAGATTGCTGCGCTTGAGCGCACTGGTACGTGGGAGATCGTTCCTCTTCCTCCTCGTGTTCGTCCTATCACCTGTAAGTGGGTCTATAAGGTTAAGACCCGCTCTGATGGGACTCTTGAGCGTTACAAAGCTCGTCTGGTCGCTCGTGGCTTTCAGCAGGAGCATGGCCGTGATTATGATGAGACTTTTGCTCCAGTGGCTCACATGACCACTGTTCGGACTGTTCTTGCCGTGGCCTCTGTTCGCCATTGGTCTGTGTCTCAGCTTGATGTTAAGAATGCCTTTCTTAATGGTGAGTTGCGTGAGGAGGTTTATATGCAACCACCACCGGGGTATTCTGTTACAGAAGGCATGGTCTGCCGTCTTCGTCGCTCTCTCTATGGCCTTAAGCAAGCCCCTCGTGCATGGTTTGAGCGCTTTGCTTCTGTGGTCACAGCTGCTGGTTTCTCTTCCAGTGCTCATGACCCTGCGTTGTTTGTTCACTCTTCTCCTCGTGGTCGCACTCTTCTTCTTCTGTATGTTGATGACATGATCATCACTGGTGACGACCCGGAGTATATTGCCTTTGTCAAGGCACGTCTGAGTGAGCAGTTTCTTATGTCGGATCTTGGTCCGCTTCGTTACTTTCTTGAGATTGAGGTTTCGTCCACCTCTGATGGTTTCTTTATATCCCAAGAACGGTATATTCATGATCTTCTTTCTCGTGCCGCTCTTACTGATGACCGTATAATGACTCCCAAGTGCAGGAGATCAATTGTAGTACCTTTCAAATAGAAAAGGTTGTCGAACCCACGAGGAGCTGAAGGTATTGGTTAGTAAGATTGATAAACAAAGCAATGAAAGATGCAAGTGTTTTTGGTATTTTCGGTTGTATAATTCCAATGCAGCAAGTAACAGTAGCAAGTGAAAGCTCTCAAAGAGAGAAAGCCCAATCCTCTTATGTGACAAGAGGACAAGCTCAAGTGATGTGTAACTTATATGTGGAAAACGTTCCCGAGGGCGGCATGGATAATGCTAGGCATAGAGATTTATTAAACAACACGTTGAATATCTTGTCAAGTTTTAATCTTCTTTGGACGGAGCCATAATTCGTATAGCTAAATAAATAAACTACAACCCCTTATGATGGATCATGTGGCCAAGTAAATGACTGCACAAGAATTATTAAGACATAAAGTCCCACCATAGCATTACACTCTAAGGTCCCCGATACTAATACCCTCATACTATAACTTCATGATTCTCTCAGGTTTACGTGTCCTCCCAAGTCTCCTCAATTCATTATACTACGGTGTTCTCCTATGAGCCCATATAGGTGAAGTGTTGTGCAGTCGACGTTCGCACAACACCATCATAGAATCACATAAAAGATAAACTCTTGACAAAATACCAACACATGTCATATATAAATCATTGCCAATTCATCCTATGCCCTCAGGAACATACGGGAACTACTCACAACGTGCAAACATGATCATAATCAGTGGCATAAGTGGTACAACACAATCTGAAATTATAACTTCACCACCAAATAATGACAAGTACTCAATCACAAACATGAATAGTAGCACAAGACAAGTATCTAGGGTATAGCAACTCTCAAACTGCGAGGGGAACGGAGTGGATCACGGTGATGATGATGGAGATGGTGCTGGTCTTGATGGGGGTGATGATGTAGAGGCCTCCTCCCACGCCAAGGAGGAGAGGTGATGATGACGATGATTTCCCCCTTCTCCGGAGCTCCGGAGCAGCAGGATCTGACCCCCCTCGGAAGGGATCAGGAGTTTCGCCGCCGCCGCGACCTCGGATGGACTTGGAAAAATTAGGGCGTTACTTTTCGGGCGAGACGAAGGCGTCGATAAAAAGCCCCAGGCGAGGAGGTGCCCGAGGCACTTTTAGTGGGCCCACGCGGCCAGGTTGGCCGCGTGGGCCACCCCTTTTGGCCTCGTGGCTCTCCTCTCTTCGGTCTTCTTCCCTCTGCCTTTCTCCCGATGAAAAACTGACGGTATTTTTCCTTTTATTATTTGGGTTCCTGTAACTCCTGAAACATTAAAACAAGAAAAAGGGGTTTTCTGCCTCCCAGAAATTAAATACCAAAAATAGGGACTTTGTGTGAAAGTCCCCAAAATCATCTAAAACATGTAAAACAATCATATAATCATGCAAATAACATTCTAGTATGATACTAAAAGTTATATAAATGATGATATAAAATGCACGTATCAACTCCCCCAAGCTTAAACCTTTACTCGTCCTCGAGTAAGTAAGGACATAGATCATTACATGCATCAATGGACTTATGGTTGATAAATAAATACGGCATTGTATCATCATCATATTCAATTGCAAGATAAGATTAATGATAAAACTCATACATATGAGGGCAACATAAGTAGAACTCTAGCAATCACCCCTTACTTTTGAAAGCAAATAACCATTGTATGTTGGACAATCGAATCATATTTTTCACATGCTTTTGCTCTTCATGGCAAGCATTATAATCTTTTATACTTTGCTGAAATTTAAAGACAAGATAAACTCTCATTGGATAACAAGTTCAAAGAAGACAAATGAAAAGATAGATATAAAAATTGTTATCACCTTGCTTCTAGTAACTAGTGCAAACTTTAGTCATGGATATCTCAATCAAGTTCCATGCTCTACAACCTTTTCTTACACTTTCCATGGCTAACTGAAATTTCAGGTGCCTTCCTTTCATTCACATTCAAGAGCATAAGTATTGAAATATCCATGATCATTAATTTGCTCAAAAGATACTAGGTCTAACAAGAGTGTTTTATATCCTTTTCATTATCTTCTCAACTTTTATCCTACAAGACATATCTTAACCTCAAACTATTAATTCAAGTCATTTGACTTTTACTTTTTTATATGAGATAATTCTATAATTGTCCAACATACTCAAGTTAATTAATTTCAAGGCAAGATGTGATTGAAATTCTAAATATGCCACGCTCATTTGCATGAGTGTTACCCATAAATCCCCAAACAAGAGAATCATGGATGACACCATACTTTAATATTCATTGATAAACCATAAGATAGGATACATGATAATGCTCCATGAGCTCACACACGCCTAAGAGATATTGATAACTAATCGATAAAAGCAAAGCACACCATGACTAGATAGATATGATAGATTGATAAAGAGAAAGACTAGATGGAACTCCCCCAAGCTTGGCGTTCCTCCAGATTCTCCTTTGCTGCAGCCTCCTCCTTCTCATATTCTTCCTCCCATTCAGCCATCTTCCATGGGAAAGGCCTTCCATCACGGAAAGATGTAGGTGGATCATTGTACCTGAGGGTGGCGGCTGCTGCAATCTTCTTGAAGCGTTCTTCATATTCGCAGTTCTGGTTCTCTACATCCCACATGAAGCATTGGAACTTCTCCCACTTGTTGATGACGTCCTTGTACCTATCTTCCAGATCTTCAAGCCTTTTCTTGTACTCTTCAACCTTCTTCTCCAGCTCCAGGTTCATGAAGTGGTGAGCATCAAGGCTGCGGTAAACCACAGTGCCATACCTGAAGGTCTTGTCCTCTAACTCATCCAGCCTTTCCTCCACCGTGCCGGTGGCCTTGGGAGCCTTCACCTCCTCCACGAGCATCACGCCCTCCTTGAAGCACACGGTCTTGGTGGTGCCATCACGGAGTTGAGGTAGCGGTTCACAACACCTTCCTTGGGAGAGCTCTCCCCTCTTGGTTGGATCCGGAGCAAGACATGGCTAAAACCTGACAGACAGAAACAGCAGAAACAAAGATCGCTCGAGAACGCTCGGTGCGAGATTAGATCGGCAGAGAGGAGTATATATTGAGGGTTTTTAGGTCAAGACGAAGCGTCGGGATCGAAAACGAGACGAAAAGGGACTCCGAGGTGGAAAAGGAGTGGGCCCACGCGGCCAGGTACATGGGCCGCGTGGGACCCCCTCTTTCCTTCCTCGGGTCTCCGTTCGTCCAGTTTTCTTGTCCCACACGTTAATTTCCATAAAAAATGACTTCCGTAAAATATTATGCAATTCCGAGAAACTTTCCAACAGTAAGTTACCTTCTATTGATTTGGGTTTCTGAAACTGCACGGTTTCTCTCAATTACCTCCTCCGGTGTTTGTAAATTCAACTCTCCACCATTCCGAAAGCTTTTCCTGCAATATAAGGTTTAAGGCGTTGTCCATTGACTACATGAGGTTTACCTTTCATATCACCGTGAAGACGGATAGCTCCTGAACGGTACACCTCCTGTATCACTAATGGTCCCTGCCACTTTGAAGCAACTTCCCTGCAGAAAACTTAAACGAGAGTTGTATAAAACTTGATCACCTACTTTGAATTCCTTTCTTAATTTTCTTGTCATGCCAAATCTTAACTTTTTCTTTAAACATTGGCACTTTCATAAGCTTCATTTCTCCATTCATCAGTAGGTTTAATCAAGAATTCTCTTTTTCCCGCAGTTTTAAAATCAAAGTTCAATTGTTTAATAGCCCATCTAGCTTTATGTTCTAGTTCAACAGGTAAATGACAAGCTTTTCCATAAACCATTTTATAAGGAGACATTCCCATAGGATTTTTAAAAGCAGTTCTATAAGCCCATAAAGCATCATTAATTTAATTGGCCAATCAGATCTAGACTTATTCACTGTCTTTTCCAAAATGAGTTTAATTTCCCTATTACTTAATTCAACTTGTCCACTTGTTTGAGGATGATAAGGAGATGCAATTCTATGGTTAACATCATATTTTGCCAAAGTTTTTCTAAGAATACCATGCAAGAAATGAGAACCACCATCAGTAATTAAAACCTAGGAACACCAAACCTGGGGAAAATGATGTCCTTGAGCATCTTCATTGCTGTGGCATGATCTGCACTTTTGGTTGGAATTGCTTCCACCCACTTTGTAACATAGTCAACTGCAACCAAAATGTGAGTATGCTTTGTCTTTGATTCTGGGAAAGGACCCATAAAGTCAAAACCCCACACATCAAATGGTTCAAGTGGCAATGAATAATTCATAGGCATTTCATTCTCCTACCAATATTTCCTACTCTTTGACATTTATCACAAGATTTAACATATTCAGCACAATCCTTAAATAAAGTAGGCCAATAGAAACCAGATTGTAATACCTTTGCTCCTGTGCGATCTCCTGCATGATGCCCTCCATAGGGACTGTCATGACAATCTCTTATAATAGCCTGTTGTTCATGCTCAGGTACACAACGTCTAATAATACCATCCACACTTTTCTTATAAGGAAAGGATCATCCCAAAAATAATGTCTAAGATCATAAAAGAATTTCTTTCTTTGTTGAAAGTGAAGTGTGGAGGTAAACTTTACCAACAATAAAATTTGCATAGTTGGCAAACCAAGGAGATGCAACTTTAGCACTAGAAACATTAACAATTGCAAGTTGTTCATTAACAAAGCTATCATTAATAGGAATAGGATCATCAGGTATATTTTCCATCCTAGAGAGATGATCAGCTACTTGATTATCTTCCCCTTTCCTATCAACAATGTGTAAATCAAATTCTTGCAATAAAGTACCCATCTTATTAATCTAGGCTTAGCATCTTTCTTATTCATCAAGTATTTAATAGCAGAATGATCAGTATGTATGTGACTTTTGAATCAGTAATATAAGGTCTAAACTTGTCACAAGCAAACAGTACTGCTAAAAATTCTTTCTCAGTTGTAGCATAATTCTTTGAGCAGCATCAAGTGTTCTACTAGCATAATAAATAACATTCAGTTTCTTATCAACACGTTGGCCCAAAACAGCCCCAACTGCATAATCACTAGCATCACACATAATTTCAAAAGGCAATTTCCAATCAGGAGGTTGAATAATAGGAGCACTTATTAAAGCATTCTTCAAAATATTAAAGGACTCAATGCAATCATCATTAAAAGAGAAAGGAACATCCTTTTGCAAAGATTGGTTAGAGGTTTTGATATTTTGGAGAAATCTTAATAAACCTACGGTAAAAACCTGCATGCCCAAGAAAACTTCTTATACCTTTGATGTCCCTTGGTATGGTAGTTTTTCAATAGCTTCTATCTTTGCTGGATCAACTTCTATTCCTTTCCAGAAATCTTATGCCCAAGAACAATACCTTCAGTAACCATGAAGTGACACTTCTCCCAATTAAGAACTAAGTGTTGGTCTTCACAACGCTGCAAAACTTTGTTAAGGTTGAACAAGCAATTATCGAAGGAAGTACCATACACAGAAAAATCATCCATAAAACTTCCATTATCTTTTCAATATAATCAGCAAATATAGCATTCATGCATCTTTGAAAAGTAGCAGGAGCATTACATAAACCGAATGGCATTCTCCTATAAGCAAAAGTACCATATGGGCAAGTAAAAGTGGTCTTTTCTTGATCATCCTTATGGACAGGAATTTGTGAGAAACCTGAATAACCATCTAGATAGCAAAAGTGAGAGTGTTTAGATAACCTTTCTAACATTTGATCAATAAATGGCAATGGATAATGATCTTTTCGAGTTGCTTTTTTAATTTCTGAAATCAATACACATCCTATAACCAACAACAGTACGTTGAGCCACAAGTTCATCCTCATCATTTGGAACAACAGTCATTCCACCCTTTTTAGGAACACAATGAACAGGACTAACCCACTTACTATCAGCTATAGGATAAATGATACCAGCTTCAATAAGTCTTATTACCTCTTTTCTTACCACTTCTTTCATTTTTGGATGGAGACGGCGTTGATAATCAACAACAGGTTTTGCATCTTCTCCAGATTAATTTTATGCATACATAGAGCTGGGCTTATACCTTTAAGATCATCAAGAGAGTATCCAATGGCTGGTCGGTGAGCTTTTAGCACATCAAGTAATTTCTCTTCTCTTCAGCTGAAAGGTTAGCACTAATAATGACAGGATATATGCTCTTCTCATCCAAATATGCATATTTCAGATTTGCAGGCAAAGGTTTAATTCAAAACTAGGATCCCCTTTAGGTGGTGGTAGCACTCCTAAATTATCAGGTGGGATATGCAATTGTAATTGTGGTGGTTGTTGCCATAATATTTGTTCCAAAGCCTCTTTTCCTCATCATTAAATGGTTCATCTTGATTAAGCATATAACGTTCTACAACATCTGTTGAAGCTACAGCTATATGAGCAAGAGTTTCAATTAAATCTTCAGAAAGGCTCTTTCAACATGTTTATCAGCAAATTTGGAAAAGTTGAATTCAAGTTTCTCACCAACATTTAATAAACACTTTCTCTTTAGCAAATTAATTTCAGCACCAACAGTAAGAAAGGTCTACCAAAAATGATAGGACAAAATGAATCTTGAGGACAACCAAGCACAATAAAATCAGCAGGATATTTTATTTTGCCAACCAATACTTCAACATCTCTAACAATTCCAAATGGACTAATATATCTTTATTAGCAAGTTGAATTGTCATACCTGTCTCTTCCATAACAATAGGATCAATATCAGGCTTGATTCAAGATAAGAGAATATGGAATGACACTAATACTTGCTCCAATATCACATAGACCATGATAACTTGAAGTCCCAATAGAGCATGATATAACAGGTTTCCCAACTTGGCCGAATTACCTTTGATGACTTTAGTAGCATCTTCACATAGATAAACATCACAGGTCTTCTTCATTTAGTTGCTTGATAACAGAAATTTGAGTGTTGACTTCCACCTGTTCATAACATTTTTTTACTTTGTTAGTAACAGCAATAAGTAAATTCTCCTTAACTTGGTTTGGATAGGGTGGTTCAACATACTCCTCAATTGTCACAGATGACACGGTTCAACCTGTTTAATAACTTTAGGAACAACAATAGATTGTTTAACAGGTTCAACATAAACTTCAAATCCACTTTTTGGAACACAGATATGATCAGCAAAATTTAGCTATTCAATTATAACATAAGGATCAAGATTAAAAGTATCACTCAGATTTTTAAACAGATAGAAGTAGAGAATTCTCTACACATGAATATCCATAATCAAAATAGGCTCATTACCTTTATCAAGATCCCAATGACTAGTATTTTCAGAAATAGTCTCCAATAAATTCCATGCTTCTTCTTCAGTATTGTTTGTAAAACTTCCACCAGATGAATTATCCAGAATTCCTTGTGCTTCATAGGTACCTCACATAAAAGTTTATCAATATAAGTTTCCTTGTAAGATCATGACAAGGATTCTTGCGAAGGAGTTCCTTTAACCTCCCCCAAGCTTGAGTAATACTCTCTCCCAGATGTGGCCAGAAATTGAATATATAGCAGCGGTTCTCATAAGCTTCTTTAGGAGTAAAATATTTAAGAAAGAAAACCTTCCTCAAGATATTCCATTCATTGCCTCTTCATCCAGAGACCTGTACCAATCACGAGCATTACCAGATAAAGACAAATATAGTAACTTCCTTTTTACCTGATCCTCAGAAATACCAGGAAGTCTAAATAAGCCACATATGTCTTCAATTACTCCATGTGTTCGCGTGCAGACTTAGTTCCATCCCTGTAAATGGATTTTTCATAACTCTTTTAACATGACCCATGGGAATTTTAAATCCCACTTTAGGTATCTCAGGCACAGTAGTTTCAACCACCTTTGCAGTAGTGGCATAAGCACTTTCATATAGAGCAAGATGCAGCGAGGCACGATTCATAAATGCCATAGTAACAATGAGATAAAACAGCTTTCAAGTTTCCTTACCAAACTTCTTACCAATAGCGCTACGCTCCCCGGCAACGGCGCCAGAAAAGTATCTTGATGACTCCCAAGTGCAGGAGATCAATTGTAGTACCTTTCAATTAGAAAAGGTTGTCGAACCCACGAGGAGCTGAAGGTATTGGTTAGTAAGATTGATAAATAAAACAATAAAAGATGCAAGTGTTTTTGGTATTTTCGGTTGTATAACAATGCAGCAAGTAACAGTAGCAAGTGAAAGCTCTCAAAGAGAGAAAGCCCAATCCTCTTATGTGGCAAGAGGACAAGCTCAAGTGATGTGTAACTTATATGTGGAAAACGTTCCCGAGGGCGGCATGGATATGCTAGGCATAGAGATTTATTAAACAACACGTTGAATATCTTGTCAAGTTTTAATCTTCTTTGGACGGAGCCATAATTAGGTATAGCTAAATAAATAACTACAACCCCTTATGATGGATCATGTGGCCAAGTAAATGACTGCACAAGAATTATTAAGACATAAAGTCCCACCATAGCATTACACTCTAAGGTCCCCGATACTAATACCCTCATAATATAACTTCATGATCTCTCAGGTTTACGTGTCCTCCCAAGTCTCCTCAATTCATTATACTACGGTGTTCTCCTATGAGCCCATATAGGTGAAGTGTTGTGCAGTCGACGTTCGCACAACACCATCATAGAATCACATAAAAGATAAACTCTTGACAAAATACCAACACATGTCATATATAAATCATTGCCAATTCATCCTATGCCCTCAGGAACATACGGGAACTACTCACAACGTGCAAACATGATCATAATCAGTGGCATAAGTGGTACAACACAATCTGAAATTATAACTTCACCACCAAATAATGACAAGTACTCAATCACAAACATGAATAGTAGCACAAGACAAGTATCTAGGGTATAGCAACTCTCAAACTGCGAGGGGAACGGAGTGGATCACGGTGATGATGATGGAGATGGTGCTGGTCTTGATGGGGGTGATGATGTAGAGGCCTCCTCCCACGCCAAGGAGGAGAGGTGATGACGATGACGATGATTTCCCCCTTCTCCGGAGTTCCGGAGCAGCAGGATCTGACCCCCCTCGGAAGGGATCAGGAGTTTCGCCGCCGCCGCGACCTCGGATGGACTTGGAAAAATTAGGGCGTTACTTTTCGGGCGAGACGAAGGCGTCGATAAAAAGCCCCAGGCGAGGAGGTGCCCGAGGCCACTTTTAGTGGGCCCACGCGGCCAGGTTTTGGCCGCGTGGGCCCACCCCTTTTGGCCTCGTGGCTCTCCTCTCTTCGGTCTTCTTCCCTCTGCCTTTCTCCCGATGAAAAACTGACGTGGTATTTTTCCTTTTATTATTTGGGTTCCTGAAACTCCTGAAACAATAAAAACAAGAAAAAGGGGTTTTCTGCCTCCCAGAAATTAAATACCAAAAATGGGACTTTGTGTGAAAGTCCCCAAAATCATCTAAAACATGTAAAACAATCATATAATCATGCAAATAACATTCTAGTATGATACTAAAAGTTATATAAATGATGATATAAAATACACGTATCACCGTACTGCTGAGACTCCCATGGAGCTCAATATTTCTCTTCGTGCTTCTGATGGCGATCCTCTCTCTGATCCGACTCGTTATCGACATCTTGTCGGGAGTCTCGTCTATCTGGCTGTTACTCGCCCTGATATTTCTTATCCTGTCCATATTCTGAGTCAGTTTGTTTCTGCTCCCACTTCGGTTCACTATAGTCACCTTCTTCGTGTTCTACGCTATCTTCGTGGAACGATCTCTCTTTGTCTCTTCTTTCCTCGTTCCAGCTCGTTACAGCTTCAGTCCTACTCCGATGCCACTTGGCCTAGTGATCCTTTGGATCGCCGTTCCCTTTCTGCTTACTGTGTCTTTCTTGGTGGTTCTCTCATTGCCTGGAAGACGAAGAAATAGACCGCAGTTTTCCATTCGAGTGCAGAAGCTGAGTTGCGAGCTATGGCTCTTTTGACTGCGGAGTTGACTTGGTTACGGTGGTTACTTGCAGATTTTGGTGTCTCTGTTACGACACCCACGACTTTATTGTCAGACAGTACAGGTGCTATTAGCATTGCACGTGACCCGGTGAAGCATGAGCTTACTAAACATATTGGCGTTGATGCTTCTTTTGTCCGTACTAGTGTGCAGGATCAGATTATTGTGCTGCAGTATGTGCCTTCAGAGTTACAGTTGGCGGATGATACGTCCAAAACGTATCTATAATTTTGATTGTTTCATGCCATTTTTATGCTTTTAGCATTTGTTTTTATATTAAGTTTATTATTTATTTGGACTAACCTACTAATAGTTGCAAAAGTGCACAATGTTCTTGTTTTACTATTTGATGTGTAGAAATTATCAAGAATACAAGAGGAAACCTTGTTGGAGTCGAATTGTGACTTTCTTGAAATCTGTCTGAGAACTATTTTCGGAGTTTGCCAGTTTGACCCTCGAAGATGACGTCCAATGGAGACCTGGCCGAAAACAAAGTTGTCACAATTTTCCATACGAAGATTTTAAGCCTGAGATCAGCCCAATCGGAGTTCGGATGCGGCCTGGAGGCCCGTTTTGGTGGAACCCTAAAAGGGGGTGACGGAAATCCGAGAAGATATATAAAGGGAGGAAACCTAATTCGTGGAGGATGCCTCCACCCACGAATTTCCAGCCACCAAAGCCACGTTTTTGCCTCCCCCATGGATCCCATCTCCATGGGAGAGGGCTCCCTTGAAGCCATGAAGGAAGAGGGCTAAGGGGCGGTGCTCCCCATGGAACCGGCGGCGCAGGAGGAGCCCCTGCGCCACCGCCGGTGCCGGCGCCGCCCTGCGCCTCTCGCTGCCCTCTCCGCCGTCTTCACCGCCATCTCCATCACTAACTCCTCCTTGTATTCAGTGGTTCATCCTCCCACAAACCTCTGTACCGTCCTATGTAAACATGGTGTTTGATGCTATAATATTTATCCTATGATCTATGACATGTTTATGTAGTTTAATTGTCTTTTGATTGCTTTGTTGAATGTCTATGGTTCATTAGAGTTGTATGTTGATATGGTACTGTCCTTTGGTGTCCATTATACTTGTGCGCGCATGGATCAACACCATAGGGTTAGTAGTATGTGCAAAGGAAAGGGGGTAGTCCTGCCGGAGTGACAGAAACCTGAGGGCTCAAACCGGTTAGTTGCATGTATGGGAGTAAGAGGACCATAAACTTAAGGCTATGGTTGGGGAAACCTTAATGCATTGTTAGTATTTACGGATGTTTGCTAACAATCCAATCATATAGTACTTGTAAATCCCAAGTTGTGGAGTGCATGTATATTTAGCCTCTCCCACATTGAAAACTGCATCAAAGACATTGAACTAGATGTCTTCACTAATTAATCTTGGACAAAGCCACCACAATTACCACAATTTTTCCACACTCATGGTACTGTTAGTATATGGTTACTTAGTGTACTTTATTGCTGCAGCACTAACTTTTACTTTCTTGTATTTATTATCCTGCAAAACTATCTCTTATACCCGTATGCTACCGTAGTTTTATTTCCTAGATAATGCAAACGTTTAGTGCGCGTAGAGTTGTATCAGTGGTTGATAGAACTTGAGATAATACTTATCCTACCTTTAGCTCCTCGTTGGGTTCGACACTCTTACTTATCGAAAAGGCTACACACGATCCCCTATACTTGTGGGTTATCAGCGGACTTCTTCACGAAGGCCCAGACTAGAGCACAGCATAGATTTTTCCTCTCCAAACTCAGTGTTGTGGATCCACCATGAGTTTGAGGGGGGTGTTAGAGAGATATTTGTATATTGTAGTTTCCCTATTAGATAGGGGGCTCCCTGCATATTTACACCTATACATGTACTATATATTGTGGCCTTTGGCCCCCGTGGAATACAAGTTGCTTATTCCTAACATTGATATCCATACAGGAAGTTATGAGAACGGATGCAAACGGATTTTATCAAGAAATAGTACCTTTTATATAGAGATAATAGGCTTAATTAAGTTAGAACGCGGCAAGATATAAGAGAAATTCAGAGAAACATATTTCTAAAAAAATAGTAGTATGATCAATCACACAAAAACCATCTCTGCCAACCAACAGGGGCGGAAGCAAAATTGGTGGGCGGCCGCCAATATGCATCTGTTGTAATGAAATACCATCGATCAATAACACAACACATGCACGATTTGTTCTAATGAAGGAGTAATCTTACATGGAGGCTCTCGGCTGTAACGCCCCTGTTGCTCCAATATTCAGACTTGGACGCAGCAGTACACATCCGTGAAATTCACCTAGGTGCACGCACAGCTATGAATCTGATTCAGAAAACAGGGGAGCTCAAGATGGATCGATGGAATGGAATGGGAAGCAACATAAGATGCGCAGCCGATTCATAGAGCAAAAGGCAATACCTTGTAGCCACGAAGCCGGTGGTCGTTCATCCCGGCGGTGATGCATCCAACTTTTCCAAGCACTTTGCTTCATGATTTGCTCCGGAATCTTCCCATATTTGAATAAAACTGCTGAATCTAACGCTGTTTTTAGCAAAGTCTCTTTTCTGGCTATTTTTGCAGGAAATAAAATCGGGGAAAAATACCACGTCATTTTTTATGGAAAAGGAGGACAACGTGCAAAGGATGGACACGAGGGAGCATCGGAGGCCCAAAAGAGGGGGCCCCACGCGGCCACAGTACCAGGCCGTGTGGGCCCACCCCGTTTAGCCCCCGGGCGCCGCCTCGCCTCCGGTCTTCGACGTACCCCTTCATATAGTGGAAAAACTGCGTGCCCTAAGAGGAGAGGAGCTTTCGCGAAACACACCGCCGCCGCCACCACGTTCTTCGTTTCGGGGACAGATTGATCCAGGATTTCTCCTCCGGTGGAGGGATCCGGAGGCCGTCTTCACCGCCATCTTCACCGCCATCTTCACCGCCTTCATCTCCATCGACCATGAGCTCCTTCACCATCACCATGTGTGAGTAGTCCGCTGTAGGCATGTGAGGTGGATGGGGATTGGATGAGATTGATCATGTAATGCTACCCGTTGTTCGAGATTTTAGGGGTTTATCTTGAGGATACTTTTGTATTGTGTTGATGCACTCTTGCTATGTTTAATGCTTGCTACTAGGGCCCGAGTGGCATGATTTCAGTACTGAACTTATATTGCCTCATCATATATTTGAGTTTGGTACTTATCTGCAAAGTGTATCACCTGCTATTATGTTGAACCTGCGAACCCTAAAAGTGACATATAGGGAAAACAAGGGGGAGATGTTTTAGTTTGAGGATTCTATGTGTTCATGAAGTGTTAATGCATTGTTCCGGTCTATTCGAAAGGGTAGACCTTAATTACCCGTAGTTCCAAGTTGGCCCCGGTAAAATGGGCGGGTAGGACAATAGATGTTGTGCAAATTCTCTTGGTTAGTACGCACAACTAATTATGGAACACATACCTACATATATCGGAGTTAGAGATACATCCCTTGGCTAGCTTTATATCATCATATGATCAATCTTATTCATGCAACACCCCGCTGTCACCTCATGCCTACGTTTTAGATCTCTGAGTTACACCTTCACTTTTCCGGTGAAAACTGGAAAACACTTGTTCACTGCTGCTGTTCTGCTTGTTACTTGAATCATACTACTGCCATCACTATTATTGCTGCAAGTTATTGATATACAGGTGTGGTTGAGAGTGACGCCTCGATTGCTAAAGTCTTATTGATATTCTTGTGTTCCCATCGTGTCGAACTATAAATTTGGGTAATACTTCCCAACGAAGACTTCAGCGATCCCCTATACTTGTGGGTATCAAGACGTTTTCTGGCACCGTTGCCGGGGACCCTAGCTTTATCGGTAAGAAAACTTGTTATCATATTATTTCCTGCACTTGCTTGTTCCTAACCATGGGTAAGGAAAAGATTACTCCGAAGGAAGTGAGGCCTTCGACCACTCGCAGAGGTACGGATTTGCCAAGTAGGCCAAACTTTTCTCCTAATGTTGTTTCTGCTGTTGCTCCTAAGAAAAAGGGAAAAGTTTTGTCTAGCTCACCTTTGTCTAAAATGTCTACTAGTAATGAAAATGATTTAATATGTGGTAGCATAGACAAAGAAGTGACTCCTGAAATACCTGAAACAATTGAAACATCTGAGATAACTGAAACACCTGAAAATCTTGAATCTTCTATTATTGAAAATGTGGAATCTGAGTTAGAAGGTAATGAATATTGTGATGATATGGAAACTTCTTCTGAGGAAGAGGATGCTTTTGTTATGGCTTTTATGGGTTCGGGTTTTGATAAATTGGATAAACTTGAAAGCTATAAAAATTCTCCTCTTGATGGTTATTTCCCTGTTACTGAGAAAATGAATGCTCCTGCTATTAAAATTAAAGATAAAGATTATGAGTTTAGTGTTGATCCTGAAATAATTGAAAAAGCTGAGAAGTATAAGTTTCATGGTAGAGAGGATGAGTTTCCTTTTGAACACATTGCTGTCTTGCATGACTTATCTGTGTTATTTGGTAAAGATGAAATCCATCAACTCTATTATTTCTTAAAGTTATTTCCTTTTACTTTGGGAGGAAGTGCTAAAACTTGGTATAATCGTTTAGAACCTGGATGTATTACTAGCAAGGAAGAATGCTTGCAGGTATTCTATAATAAATATTTCCCCGCTGATAAGATTCATGGTTTGACTATTGAGATTAGCAACTTTTCACAGAAAGAGAAGGAGGATTTACCCCAAGCTTGGGGGAGGTATAGTAAGATGGTTAGGAAATGTCCTACCCATGGCTTAAAGAGTATTGAAATACTGTCACATCCCAAATTTCGAAACTAAGAAAAACTTAGTTTCACAAGACCCAAATTTCAGAACCAACAAAAACTTTTGAAATATTTCACTGATGATTGTGTTTTACTACCCATTGCTCTGTTTGACCTTGTGTGACTGGTATGTGTGGTTGCTCCTTTTTGTGTATGTGACTTGTTTGTCTTGAATGCATCATCCTTGTGATTGTTGTGATCTTCTTGTGTTGTTGCTGGGTGTAAAAAAAATTTAACCAAGTGTGCTAGGGTAGTAAATTACAAACACACTTGGAAACAAATTTGGAATGTGACTTAAATAAAGCAAAACTCCCAAAATTACTCAACAAATTGAATTAGGATCATAAGTTGGGTGAAATGATCTTAATATATTAATCTATCTACCTCACTCTCTAATTCTCTCAAGAAAATATTTTCTTTATGAAATTAATTCCAGGGATGAGGTACATAGATGACCATCTCATTCTCATACCCCCTTCCTTCTCAAAATTATATAGTATTCACTAAATTTTATTTAAATTATGAAATCCTATTTTATTCTTTTGATTCAATTCAAATGTGTTTGTTTCTGACAAACACAAATACAAAAGCTAATATATTTATCAAGGGAGTTCCAAAAGTTCAAAACAATATTTTCTCAATTGCTTTTGAATTGCAAAAAGAATATCAAATTGATTTTATCCAAAAATGCCATATTTAAAGCCTATGAACAAAAGTTGTTCAAAACATTTTATTTTGTAAAACCAATTTTTGTGGAGCTTCTACTTGACAAGGTGAGCCTACTCAAATTTTTACAAATTTTTCTAAAAGGTTTTAGTGCCTCAATAAAATCCCTGAAAAGCTTATGGTTTTAAAAGAAATAAAAGAAATTAAGAAAAGGACCTAGTTGTAATTGGGAAAAGAAGTCTAGGGGGTTTTCTGCAAGATCTTGATCCTCTTCCTGTCGCAACAGTGGCGCCGCGTCGCCGTGTCGTTCGTTGACGTCGCTCGCCGCCCGGACCCCCCCTCTCGCTCTCCTGCCGCTCGGAGGAGGATAAGGAGGCCCCCCTGGCGCTCTGCTCTCCCTCCTGCACTCACTCGCCCCCCTGCTCTCCCTCTCTTCTATTTCCTTGATGCCCCGGCCGAACCCTAGACCTAGCTGCCGTCGTGCATCGCCGGCGACTGAGGCCGCCCCGTCCAGATCGAAGAGCCCCGCGAGCTCCGCCTCGACGTCCTCTTCACCCTCGCCGCAGGAATCAAGCCGGGAAGCCGCGAATCGACCGCACCGTCCATTCTTCTCCGGCCATAGCCGAAGCTCCGGCCGCCACCTTTCCAGCAAGCTCTCGAGCAACCTCGTCCACCATTCGCCGCCATTTCTGCATCCCTGTGATCCCCTTCCTCTGTTCTACCTAATGGGCACCTCCGTTTCTTCTCAGGTTCGCCGGAGTCGCCGCGCCGTCCTCGCCTCGCTCCCTGCGTGCCTCGCTCTGCCGCGGTGCGTGTCGAGGAAGGAGATGACGACGCCGTACCCGTTCGTGCGTGTGGGCCGCTAGTTGGGCCGTGATCTGTGCCGCACGGCCAGATCCGGGCCAGATCTGGCCCATCCGTTTTTTTTCAGTAGATCTAATAGATAATTTTATTTCCTGTTTAAATTCAAGTGTAGCTTTAATTCGATTGTGGTAAATCTGTGATAGCAAGTTGATTGATTCAAATTTTGTTGTGTTCCTATGAGTTTTCTTAAACATGCAGAGCTGGTGGCTTGCCAAATTATATTTTTAATTATTGTCTATACTAAAACTTGTAAAAAGTATCTTTTCCACTAATTATTAAATATCTAGAGTTTTATAGATCCAAAAATTGCAAACTAAAATTCTCTGGATAGGTTGAGATGCTACCTTTCCAGATCTGTTGGCCTTGTATGTAGAGGAAGTCTAAAACAGAAGTTTTATTCATTCTTAAAAACACACCAGTAGCACTTTGGTGATTTTTGTAGATTTTTGTGAGATGAATTTTGGAGTAAATCCAATTGGCATGTCTTCTATATGTATAGGAGAACATATCCCTAAATTGGTTTGAATTTAGGAGTCATTGATTGACTGTGGTGCTAATTATAAGTTTTAGGCATTTTCTGCCTATTTTTATTAGGACTTTATTAGTTGTTGTGTTATAACTTTATTATTACAAATGTGTTTCCTAGCATGTGTGTGGTGGTAATCCACTGTTATGACATGTTTCCTTGTTTTGCTAGCATGTTAGGGGAACTACTTGTTAGTCATGTAATTGTTAGGGTTTTATTCCCTATATAGTCTTTTCCTAGTAATTAGGAATTGCTATGATAGTTTGTTTTGATGTTAGATTATTTGTGTGTGATTAATATGAATGCCTTGCTGGTCAAGGATTGTTGTGGTACTATTGCTTGCATGTTATTATTGTTTAGCAGGTTATATTATGTTAGTACTGTTAGTGGAATTTGTTAGGCAAATTGGTATGGGTAATATGTTTGCATGGTTTGATGAACTTGATGGTCTTGAGTTGAGTACTAGCTTAAATATCTTGTTAATGTCTCCACCTTAACTTGGTGAGATGTTTTGAATTACCAAGATTAATTGGTAGTTTAACTTTTGTCTGAAGTATTTCCTGATTAAAGAAAAGTGATTGTTAATTACCTCTATTTGAGGATGTCTTTGTGCCCTCTTGTTTTAGCATGTTTGTGGTGTTATATTCCTGTGAGTATAATGCCCTTGTAAATGTAGATCTTAGTTTGTTGCTTGATTAAATTAGTGATATGTTGTGGTTGATTACTTGTTTGTATACCACTTGTGGTTTGGTTTGCTTATTGCGTGTTGTTTTATTTTCATGTTGCGACGCTAGAGATAAACGCTACCGGGGTGGTATTTGGAAAGGATTTATCGGAGAACGATGAGAGTTTATTTCTTTGATCAATGAGGAGAAGTCCAGGAACATCATGCTGAAATCAGGCAAGCTACTCTCTGAGCTTGCATCTATATACATCTATTTTGGTTCACATGTTTTACTTATAAAGAGCATAAGTGACTTATGTGGTGTTTGCCACTAAAGCTATGATTTTGAAAACCCTTTGTTTTAAAAATACAAGTATATTATTTGGACACCCTATATGGAGATATTAGATGGAAATTCTTTTTCAAACTATAGGATGGGAAAAATATTGTTTACTCAAAACTCCTTTGAAAATACTTGTGTGGATATGGAATACCGAGATGTCGGTATGGAAGTGGAGAACTGGAGAATGGAGGTGTTTATGAAAAATGCACATTGTGTCTTTGTACTATGACGACCAGCCAATAATCTGTGCGACCACGTTTACCCCCATATGGGAACGGGGCTTAGTCATATAATTTGCTCTTATTAGTATGGGATACCTCATCGACGGAGATGACTCCGTTATGCGTGAGGGGATGGTTTGTGAACTCCCCTGACCTGGGTCCTCGCTCAAACTCTATGGAAAGATAAGGAGGAGGATTGAAGACTTCATAAATGTGGTCGCCGGGAAAAACATATGAGTCCTCACACTTGGGGTTGCCGACGGGGACCGGACTGAGTGTCGATGGGAATTATCATATGGGTAGGATCCTATACTAGCATGAGCAAAGGAGAGGCTATGGTCGGTGGCTCAACTTCGCATACACCTTGTATGGCGGGACGTGGCTGACACGATGAGTTACCGGATGGATGTGGGTTAAAAGCGTGCTACCTCTGCAGAGGGTAATAAAACTATTCGAATAGCCGAGTCCTCGGATATGGACAGTTGGGAGGCTGTCCTCTGACCATGTGCAAGTTTTGGAAATGTTTTAAGATTTGAAAGGAAAATGGAGATGTTGTATGTGAGCACTATACCGACGAGTCGGTATGAGGTTGTTGGAAAAGTGGAGGACCCTGAGGGGCTATGATCGAGAAGTGCAAAGTTTTGTGTCCTGAAAGTGGGAAATGTTTTATGCAACTATACCAAAGGGTTGGTATAAGGTTGTTGGAAAAATGATTTGTCTAGGAATGGTTTTGGTCGGAAAAGGAGGAGTTTTGGAGAAATAAACAAAGGGTGATTTTCCAGGAAAATGTTTATAAAAGAGACTTCTTACCTTTTTCAACAAAGATGTATTTACGGGAGAAAGTTTTAAAAGAAACTTCTTACAAAGACAGATTTATGGGAAAAGTTCTAAAAGCCTTCGTTTCTTTTAAACAAAGATATAAAGATGTCTTCTCAAAATAAAGGGTTTTGTTATAATAAAAATGATGCTATTGCATGCTCATATCGGGGGTAGTTTTGCGAGTACGTAAATGTACTCATGGCTGTGTCCCTGGATATTCCCATGTCCAGAGTTCAAGAAGAAGTATGCTGGAGACCGAGAGACCGATGACGTCTTTGCGAACTAGGGCGCTTCCCAGTCAGCTGCCTGTGGGGTTATGGCTAATGACTTGGGCTCCACGCTGTTTGATGATTTCCGCTGCAAGTATCTGTTGAAGTTATGACTTCAATCAAGTAAGTAAATTTTATTCGGTATTTATGGATGTTCTTTTGATACCAGTTTGATTGTGCTCAGCGACAGACTGATCATGGGATCGCTGATGTTGTAGGCACAAGGGTATTTCGGACAGCTAGTCCGGGGTCCCCACAGACTTGGTATCAGAGCCATCCTGACTGTAACAGACCTTAGTTAGCATGGACGTTAGTTAGTAAAGAAATATTTTGTTAAAAATATATTGTTACCAAAAACATACTTTTATCTAAGGAAGTCCAAAAATAACTTCCACTCTTCTCACCTTCTCAAATATTTCTGAGTCTTATCACTCTATTTAAGATTTTCCAAGGAATTCTCTAATCCCTCTTGCCTGTTCAAAATACTTGACGATGAACCCAAGTGAGACCTAATTAGCTAGCACCTACAAGCAGAAGCTTCCATCACAAGTGCTCAACATTCCAAATCGAGGTGATTGATCTGCAAATACCAAGATTTTCGAAGTCAACCAAGCAAGAGACCTTCGAAGACCTCAACTCAACATCAACAATTCTACTCAAGTTGCAACTTCGATAATCTCAATTCCTCCCGCTAGAGCCTAAGGCGACAGAGTGAAAACTTCACCAACCATGTCTAACCGAGACCATAGGATAAACCTGATAGGAACCTTGGCTTTACCACCCGACTACCACGAGTATTAGACGTCCGTTGGTACTAAATGTACCTTGTGTGTTGTTTGTTTGTGTGCTCCTTGCTTATGAGTACTCTGCTTATGTGTTGTTTGTTGTGAGTTCTCTGTGTGTGTGTTGTTTTTCTTGTGTGTTCACAATCACGCCTTGTCGGCAACATAAGTAACCTCAAAATTCTCTTTTTATAAAATTCCTTTTGCCACCTATCAAAACCATTTTTGACCTCTTCGCCATAGTTGCACTTTGTTGCAAATGTAAAACCACCTAGGAAAAATCTTTCTGAAATATTTCTCCTCTCATCTAAACCATCTTCCGATAAGAACTGACAGTTCCGCGAGGTACAAAAGACCCCCGATTTTTAACCAAATAGCCTGAGATTTTGCGACTTAACCGGCAAGTCAGACAATGACCTTCATGCACCGTCTGGAGCAAGTGCGTCAAGATCTCGAAGGAAACTGCAATTTTACGCCAACCTCGTGAAGACACGAGCCTTACCTCGCAAAAATAACTTGTGAAATTACAAGAATACCACACTAACTTATCGTATCTAACTTTAGACTAACATCTGACTTAAGTCCATGATAGTACCAACCAATCTTTTAGGACTTCAAGCCTTGACAAGAAACAAGGACATCAGGAGATTCATTTAGGGTTGGTAACTAGGAGAACTCAAGGAGTGTAGGAAAGTTGCTATGAAGATTCGAGCTCAGAGACCACAAGAAGGAGGAACTGCGACAAAGAGACTTTGAAGAGAGATTTCTTAAGTTGGCAATGAAGTAATTAATATACCAGATTATCCTTGAGTATTTGGAAACTCATATATCAGAATCTATTATTCTTAATCTCTCTAGAAATAGTGTGACATTCCAATGTCGTGTTATATAGAAGTAGTTTGGTAACAAGCCTCATGAACTTGTTAACAAATCACTTTTGTAGGCTCCAACAATTGAGTGTCATATACAAATGAACGGAACATCAGATAAACCAGTACATCTCAGCCTCGGGAATATGAAAAGTAGTTTGATGACAAGACTAGCTACCTTGTTAACAAATTCTTCTTGTATGACTAAGGCAATTCGATGTCATAAAGGACACCCACATTCTTACACAACTAACTAATGGAAAGCTTTGCTGGAACTAGTGGATGTCTTCACCGCAGGGTGAGACAAAGGATGTTGGAACTTAAATCAAAAACAATAATAATTTTCTTAAACCAAGAGTATACCTTAGGAGGTACTCAAGTTCCAAGTGAGAAAGTCACATGGAGATTTATAGTGTTTCTCCAAGTACCCCCCTTTTGAAAAACAACTGGTGCGAAGGTTCCTCACTAACTTTTTCTAGGGACCATTAAGAGGTGCCAGAGACCGACTCAAAACTAGTTGTTAGAAAGGAGGCTGTAGGAAGATATAAGGGTGTTGAATTGAAAGTTGTTAGCCAAAAGTATCTTGACGAGATCAAAATTTGGTGGATGCTGTTGGTAATATCAAAAATTTGGGGTTTATAAAAGGAGTGAAAACTTGGAGTGGATCGATAAATTAATTGGGATTGAACAGATGATATAATTGATTAATACTCTGGGGCTAACCAGTTGTGGTCCCCAACCATTGGTGGTTATCTGGAACTAGGAGACGTGACCCTTGATTCAAGGTTTAGAAATAAAGGTGAAAGTTATTGGATTTTTAGGAATCACTTGCTGATAAAATGATGTTTGGATTGGTTAGAAGCAAGTAAATTAAGAAGAATACTCCGGTGTTGGAATGTTTAGGGTGATTCTTAGGCAAGTGACCCTTGTACTAAATTCTTATGGAATTATAGGGAGTGGTCAAAGATGATTTAGCAGATGAGTAGATCGTTGTATGCAAGAAATAATTGGTGGAGGATAAGTGAATGTTTATCGGATTCTAGGAATCAATATGATTTGGTCTAGTAGCAAGACATTCTAGGTGACAGTAGTTTTCAGAGCTTGTCACGCTCTGTTTGGATTATTCTTAGAAAGATCGTTTATCTTTGATTAAGAGATCAAGGCCCGAAAGTGTTGAAATGAAATCTGAATTTGGTTAGAAAGTGGGTCAAAATTTTGATGGTATGATCACATGATTGTTGGATGCTTTATTTAGCTTTGATGATATGATCGTGGGAAGATGGCAATCTGAAGGAGTCAGATAATTTGAGATATGCCTATCTGGGGAATAAATTAATCAAGAAATAATTGGTGGACCACTACGATTTTTGTGATCGAATATAATGGGGAGAATATGCCAAAAGGGTTTGATGGGTACCCGATAGATTGAACTATACTGTGATAAAGAGTTTATGCCCGAGGAAGATGATGGTGGATTAATAACTTTAGCTTGGGCAAAAGACCATGATTCAATTAACTATTGATAGTAGTGGCCTTACCAGAGATATTGGAATGGAATTTGGAAGACTCGAGAATTAGAGGCCTATGTAAAGTTAGTTGTTTCGGATCTTAGGTTTAAAAAGTTTGGTGTTCAGAGTATAACACCCAACTCCCTTGAAAACTAACTTAAGCCCCTCAACCAGAAAGTTTTCCTGGAAACCTTAACTATTCGGGTGCACTCTAACTTACTTGTGAAGACCCAGAACCAAAGAAGTCCTTCATGGCCAGCCTTTTTCCCGCCAAGCCGAAGGAAGAAAAGCGTGAAGAAGATCTACCGGAAGTCACTAAGAAGAATCAAACAACGGAAGCACCTGCTGTTGGCAACATCAACCACCAAGCAAGTCCAGACGCCCTTAGAAGTTTATAATATCCCTCTACTAACTAGATCCCGGAGAGAGTCAAGTACCCAGACTTGACGCATCCTGAAAACAACGCATCCCCATCTGCGACCCTCGTAAGGAGAAAATATCTGGAAGTGATATCTGCAACAACTCCAAGCACCGAGGAGTGACACCAAGACGACGATCGTCAGGCTACTCAAGAAGAATGATGCCTCCAAGTCAACTCCAGCTGTGACTTTCAACAAGGCCGATTCAAGACCCCTTTTTAAGGGGGGAAGACCTGCAATAGGTATACAGGAACATAGTAATAATTAGATCCTTGCGCCTTAGCCTTGTAGTATCTGGAAGCAACCAACCAAGACTGTCCATCCGATCAATCGTCAAGACAACCCCATCATCAAGGATCTGAACTCAGCACAGAAGTTTATCGACAAAGAAAGCCTCGCATCATCAAGTTGTCAAGATCTCACACGGCAACCTCACTGAAGAAGCAACAACCTCAGAAGTATCGCCAACCAAAACCCGTGCCTTCGTGCTCCCCTGTTACCACCGGGCAAATCTCGAGGACGAGATTTATTTTTAAGGGGGGAAGAGCTGTCACATCCCAAATTTCGAAACTAAGAAAAACTTAGTTTCACAAGACCCAAATTTCAGAACCAACAAAAACTTTTGAAATATTTCACTGATGATTGTGTTTTACTACCCATTGCTCTGTTTGACCTTGTGTGACTGGTATGTGTGGTTGCTCCTTTTTGTGTATGTGACTTGTTTGTCTTGAATGCATCATCCTTGTGATTGTTGTGATCTTGTTGTGTTGTTGCTTGGGTGTAAAAAAAATTAACCAAGTGTGCTAGGGTAGTAAATTACAAACACACTTGGAAACAAATTTGGAATGTGACTTAAATAAAGCAAAACTCCCAAAATTACTCAACAAATTGAATTAGGATCATAAGTTGGGTGAAATGATCTTAATATATTAATCTATCTACCTCACTCTCTAATTCTCTCAAGAAAATATTTTCTTTATGAAATTAATTCCAGGGATGAGGTACATAGATGACCATCTCATTCTCATACCCCCTTCCTTCTCAAAATTATATAGTATTCACTAAATTTTATTTAAATTATGAAATCCTATTTTATTCTTTTGATTCAATTCAAATGTGTTTGTTTCTGACAAACACAAATACAAAAGCTAATATATTTATCAAGGGAGTTCCAAAAGTTCAAAACAATATTTTCTCAATTGCTTTTGAATTGCAAAAAGAATATCAAATTGATTTTATCCAAAAATGCCATATTTAAAGCCTATGAACAAAAGTTGTTCAAAACATTTTATTTTGTAAAACCAATTTTTGTGGAGCTTCTACTTGACAAGGGAGCCTACTCAAATTTTTACAAATTTTTCTAAAAGGTTTTAGTGCCTCAATAAAATCCCTGAAAAGCTTCTGGTTTTAAAAGAAATAAAAGAAATTAAGAAAAGGACCTAGTTGTAATTGGGAAAAGAAGTCTAGGGGGTTTTCTGCAAGATCTTGATCCTCTTCCTGTCGCAACAGTGGCGCCGCGTCGCCGTGTCGTTCGTCGACGTCGCTCGCCGCCCGGACCCCCCCCCCTCTCGCTCTCCTGCCGCTCGGAGGAGGATAAGGAGGCCCCCCTGGCGCTCTGCTCTCCCTCCTGCACTCACTCGCCCCCCTGCTCTCCCTCTCTTCTATTTCCTTGATGCCCCGGCCGAACCCTAGACCTGGCTGCCGTCGTGCATCGCCGGCGACTGAGGCCGCCCCGTCCAGATCGAAGAGCCCCGCGAGCTCCGCCTCGACGTCCTCTTCACCCTCGCCGCAGGAATCAAGCCGGGAAGCCGCGAATCGACCGCACCGTCCATTCTTCTCCGGCCACAGCCGAAGCTCCGGCCGCCACCTTTCCAGCAAGCTCTCGAGCAACCTCGTCCACCATTCGCCGCCATTTCTGCATCCCTGTGATCCCCTTCCTTGTTCTACCTAATGGGCACCTCCGTTTCTTCTCAGGTTCGCCGGAGTCGCCGCGCCGTCCTCGCCTCGCTCCCTGCGTGCCTCGCTCTGCCGCGGTGCGTGTCGAGGAAGGAGATGATGACGCCGTACCCGTTCGTGCGTGTGGGCCGCTAGTTGGGCCGTGATCTGTGCCGCACGGCCAGATCCGGGCCAGATCTGGCCCATCCGTTTTTTTTCAGTAGATCTAATAGATAATTTTATTTCCTGTTTAAATTCAAGTGTAGCTTTAATTCGATTGTGGTAAATCTGTGATAGCAAGTTGATTGATTCAAATTTTGTTGTGTTCCTATGAGTTTTCTTAAACATGCAGAGCTGGTGGCTTGCCAAATTATATTTTTAATTATTGTCTATACTAAAACTTGTAAAAAGTATCTTTTCCACTAATTATTAAATATCTAGAGTTTTATAGATCCAAAAATTGCAAACTAAAATTCTCTGGATAGGTTGAGATGCTACCTTTCCAGATCTGTTGGCCTTGTATGTAGAGGAAGTCTAAAACAGAAGTTTTATTCATTCTTAAAAACACACCAGTAGCACTTTGGTGATTTTTGTAGATTTTTGTGAGATGAATTTTGGAGTAAATCCAATTGGCATGTCTTCTATATGTATAGGAGAACATATCCCTAAATTGGTTTGAATTTAGGAGTCATTGATTGACTGTGGTGCTAATTATAAGTTTTAGGCATTTTCTGCCTATTTTTATTAGGACTTTATTAGTTGTTGTGTTATAACTTTATTATTACAAATGTGTTTCCTAGCATGTGTGTGGTGGTAATCCACTGTTATGACATGTTTCCTTGTTTTACTAGCATGTTAGGGGAACTACTTGTTAGTCATGTAATTGTTAGGGTTTTATTCCCTATATAGTCTTTTCCTAGTAATTAGGAATTGCTATGATAGTTTGTTTTGATGTTAGATTATTTGTGTGTGATTAATATGAATGCCTTGCTGGTCAAGGATTGTTGTGGTACTATTGCTTGCATGTTATTATTGTTTAGCAGGTTATATTATGTTAGTACTGTTAGTGGAATTTGTTAGGCAAATTGGTATGGGTAATATGTTTGCATGGTTTGATGAACTTGATGGTCTTGAGTTGAGTACTAGCTTAAATATCTTGTTAATGTCTCCACCTTAACTTGGTGAGATGTTTTGAATTACCAAGATTAATTGGTAGTTTAACTTTTGTCTGAAGTATTTCCTGATTAAAGAAAAGTGATTGTTAATTACCTCTATTTGAGGATGTCTTTGTGCCCTCTTGTTTTAGCATGTTTGTGGTGTTATATTCCTGTGAGTATAATGCCCTTGTAAATGTAGATCTTAGTTTGTTGCTTGATTAAATTAGTGATATGTTGTGGTTGATTACTTGTTTGTATACCACTTGTGGTTTGGTTTGCTTATTGCGTGTTGTTTTATTTTCATGTTGCGACGCTAGAGATAAACGCTACCGGGGTGGTATTTGGAAAGGATTTATCGGAGAACGATGAGAGTTTATTTCTTTGATCAATGAGGAGAAGTCCAGGAACATCATGCTGAAATCAGGCAAGCTACTCTCTGAGCTTGCATCTATATACATCTATTTTGGTTCACATGTTTTACTTATAAAGAGCATAAGTGACTTATGTGGTGTTTGCCACTAAAGCTATGATTTTGAAAACCCTTTGTTTTAAAAATACAAGTATATTATTTGGACACCCTATATGGAGATATTAGATGGAAATTCTTTTTCAAACTATAGGATGGGAAAAATATTGTTTACTCAAAACTCCTTTGAAAATACTTGTGTGGATATGGAATACCGAGATGTCGGTATGGAAGTGGAGAACTGGAGAATGGAGGTGTTTATGAAAAATGCACATTGTGTCTTTGTACTATGACGACCAGCCAATAATCTGTGCGACCACGTTTACCCCCATATGGGAACGGGCTTAGTCATATAATTTGCTCTTATTAGTATGGGATACCTCATCGACGGAGATGACTCCGTTATGCGTGAGGGGATGGTTTGTGAACTCCCCTGACCTGGGTCCTCGCTCAAACCTATGGAAAGATAAGGAGGAGGATTGAAGACTTCATAAATGTGGTCGCCGGGAAAAACATATGAGTCCTCACACTTGGGGTTGCCGACGGGGACCGGACTGAGTGTCGATGGGAATTATCATATGGGTAGGATCCTATACTAGCATGAGCAAAGGAGAGGCTATGGTCGGTGGCTCAACTTCGCATACACCTTGTATGGCGGGACGTGGCTGACACGATGAGTTACCGGATGGATGTGGGTTAAAAGCGTGCTACCTCTGCAGAGGGTAATAAAACTATTCGAATAGCCGAGTCCTCGGATATGGACAGTTGGGAGGCTGTCCTCTGACCATGTGCAAGTTTTGGAAATGTTTTAAGATTTGAAAGGAAAATGGAGATGTTGTATGTGAGCACTATACCGACGAGTCGGTATGAGGTTGTTGGAAAAGTGGAGGACCCTAAGGGGCTATGATCGAGAAGTGCAAAGTTTTGTGTCCTGAAAGTGGGAAATGTTTTATGCAACTATACCAAAGGGTTGGTATAAGGTTGTTGGAAAAATGATTTGTCTAGGAATGGTTTTGGTCGGAAAAGGAGGAGTTTTGGAGAAATAAACAAAGGGTGATTTTCCAGGAAAATGTTTATAAAAGAGACTTCTTACCTTTTTAAACAAAGATGTATTTACGGGAGAAAGTTTTAAAAGAAACTTCTTACAAAGACAGATTTATGGGAAAAGTTCTAAAAGCCTTCGTTTCTTTTAAACAAAGATATAAAGATGTCTTCTCAAAATAAAGGGTTTTGTTATAATAAAAATGATGCTATTGCATGCTCATATCGGGGGTAGTTTTGCGAGTACGTAAATGTACTCATGGCTGTGTCCCTGGATATTCCCATGTCCAGAGTTCAAGAAGAAGTATGCTGGAGACCGAGAGACCGATGACGTCTTTGCGAACTAGGGCGCTTCCCAGTCAGCTGCCTATGGGGTTATGGCTAATGACTTGGGCTCCACGCTGTTTGATGATTTCCGCTGCAAGTATCTGTTGAAGTTATGACTTCAATCAAGTAAGTAAATTTTATTCGGTATTTATGGATGTTCTTTTGATACCAGTTTGATTGTGCTCAGCGACAGACTGGTCATGGGATCGCTGATGTTGTAGGCACAAGGGTATTTGGACAGCTAGTCCGGGGTCCCCACAAATACTTGATATATTCTACAATGGACTAACCAAAAACACTAGAGGCTATCTTGATAGTATTGCAGCTAATGTTTTCAGGGAAAGGACTGTTGAGGAAGCAACTGAGCTATTGGAGACTATCTCTAGGAATTATGAAGACTGGAATATTGAAGAAATATTTCCGGAGAAGAAAGGAGGCATGCTTAAATTGGACAACGAAACAATGAAAGAAGCTTCCAAGGCTATTAAAGAGAAGGGAATTAAAACCTCTCATCTTAAGGAATTATCTGAAATGGGTGTTAAACTTCCTGATGATCAACCATGCTTTCCAATTCAAGTCAATGCTATCAGCTCCACTAAAGGTAATAAAAGGTAACATCTCCTATTGAGGTATCTTATATGAACGATTTTGCTTATCGCCACAATCCGAGGAGCATAATATTAGAATGATGATTATGGAGAACTCTCACAAAATTAAATCTCTTCGCGAAAGTTTACATGCTAATGTGGGAGAGGTAAAAAGAATTGTTAAACATTGTGAGATGATGAATAATCAAGTTGAACAAATGATATCTCTTCAAAATCAATTGTATGAAAGTCTTATTGTGAAGGAACAGGTTTGTGGAGTTAATACTAGGGAGGTGCAAGAACTCAGGATCCTGACTATCCTGAAGACCATCCCAAGAGGAAAGAGCAAGAGACTCTCAAGAAGAAATCTTCTGCAGGAAAATCTCCCAATGAAAACAAGGACATTGATGATTCTGAAGAACAAGATAATAATACCTCTATTTCTGATGCTGAGACTGAAGATAACAATAATAATGAAGAAGAAGAATCACCCACACAAGAAGATGAGACACATGAAGCTGAGAATGATGAAGAACCTGAAGCTACTGAAAAGGAAAACCCTCAACCATCTACTGAGAAGAACAAGAAGAAGAACCATCCAAATCCACAAAAAGGTAAAGAAAGGGATCCATGGGTACAAAGACCCATACCATATCCTCAAGAGGTAATCAAAACTTTAGACGATGCTAGATTTGAGAAATTCTTTGAGTTGATTAAATCTTTGTGTTTGCAAATTCCTCTTGTTGATGCTATTAAAATTCCTCCATATTCAAAATACATGAAAGATATTGTCACTAATAAAAGAAAGATTCCTACTGATGCAATTACTGCTATGCTTGCTGATTATTCCTTTAAAGGAAAAATGCCTGAAAAGCGTGGAGATCCTGGTATTCCAACCATTCCTTGTCGTATTAAGGAAACTTATGTGAAATATGCACTATGTGATTTGGGAGCTGGTGTTAGTGTCATGCCTTTTTCTCTGTATAAGAAACTTAACTTAAACAAATTGGTTCCAACTGAAGTTTCTTTACAAATGGCTGACAAATCAACTGCTGTACCAATTGGAATATGTGAGGATGTACCTATCTCTATTGCTAATGTGTTAATTCCTACAGACTTTGTTATATTAGAAATGCCTGAGGATGATAACCTATCTATTATCCTTGGAAGACCTTTCTTAAACACTGCAGGAGCTGTGATAGATTGCACTGAAAGCAAAGTGACATTTAACGTCAAAGGGAACGAGCATACCATTTACTTCCCCAAGAAGAAAACTGTTACAATGGTAAGCCAAAGTGTGAACTCCATTAAAAAGAATACTCTTATAGTTGGAAGTTTTGAAATTCCATTACCACCTCCTGAACCAAAATATGCTATCATGATGGTTGGAACTATTCCAATCAAATATGAGGTGTCTTGAAACCTTTCTTTAAAACATATAAAATAAAGAATCATGTATTATATCTTTTGCATATTATTAATGAGACTTGATCAACCTCATTACTAATATGAAAATGATGCAAACTTGATTCCCATAAAAATTGCTTTGAATGTTTGATTTCATTTATTCTAGAATTTTTAGATTATTTGCATGAGCATAATTATTTCAAAGTGCAGAAATTCCAGAAATGTAGTTTGAAAAATTCTGTTCAGAAAATTTTCTCGAAAAATTCCAGAAAAATTTGGAGGTAAGTTATTTTAGCAGGGGAGCTCACAGCCAAAAGGGGGACACCAGAGGGCCACCAGGGCCCAGAATAGGGTGCCCCACGCGGCCACAGTACCTGGCCGCGTGGGACCCTCCATTTTGGCCCACAGAGGGAGTTAGGTGAGGGGTCTGTGCCCATCTCCTCCTCCTCGACAGAAAAACAGCCCCAGGTATTTTTCCCAATTTTTCCCGTGCTCTCCTCGGATCTCCAAGTTTAGGACAGATTTTTCAAATCTGTTTGGTGGGATTGCTCATTGGTATGTGACTCCTCCGCCCATCCAATCACTTTTTGTTCTTGTGCCTCATGTATGAAGTATTTTGCTGCACTAGGTGTCACCTAATATGCTTAGGAAATCCATAGATTTAAGTTTTCTAATTGATATTGATGCATGATATTGATGGGGAGACTAGTTATGGATATCTTAATGTTGTATTAGAGTGTTGCATCTTGATTTTTGATGAATATTGTTTATGGGCAGCAAGGTATCATGTTCAGCAAGGGCAAGGGATTGTTTGGGATGAGCTCTAGACCAAGGAGAAGAGAATGCAAAGTCTCCATCAATAATGATGACCAACACCTTTGGGAGGATAAAGCATACTATGTGGGAGAGAAGTTGAAAATCCATACAACAAGATGGCAAGATCCCCATGTTCTTGAGCATTGGGGGATTCAAGAGGATTTTTACATCTTCGCACTGCAACCGGTTTACTTCGTTTTGCTCAGAACCCACAAGATACATACGAGGAACTCTCGCGAGAATTCCTCTCTACATTCAGATTTGAGGGTCCGGAGCCCTACAAGCACAGGAAGAAAAGTAAGGCACCCCCTCTTACCTTTGTTTGCAAATTTACTATGAGAGGTGAGCGCCTTGTTATGTCTCTAGAGGAATTTTGCAATGCTATTGGTGTAGAAAACACGGGGAGTTGGAATGAAACTGGTGCTGATTCCAACCCTGAGCTTGTAGCGTTTTGGCATTCTATTACTGTTAGCTCTCCCATTAGATTGAATAGGGGTAAATTTACTCATATACAGCACCCAAGTTTGAGATATTTTGCGTTGTTTCTTGCAAGAGGATTTCTTGCTAGGGACAACAATTCTGCTTGCACTGGACCGATAGTTTATCTACTTAAATGTGCAAAAGAAAATACCGTGTGATATAACTTGGGAGTCATTCTTGCTAGATCATTGCATACTGCTGTGAGTAGAAATATTACTGATCAAACTCCTATTTATGCTGGTGCTATTGCTACATTAGTGTATAAGTACATTAAAAATGAGAGAGGTTATGGTGACAACATGGGTACTCTTGTGCAAGAGTCCAAATTACTTGATTTTACTTTGACTACTCGCATGGAAATAAGTGTGAAGCATGGAGAGCATTATTTGTATAACTATTTGAGTATTAGTGGGCAGCGAGTGCCCATTAGACTCCCCCGTGCTGACCTTTTTGACAGGAGTACCGGAAAGTGGAAAGTGGAGGAAGCGCCGCCTCAAGAGGAGCCACAATCTCAAGAGATACAGGGGTACATACCTCAGGCGGAGCCTCTATACCCAAGCATGCAAGGCTACCCATATGGTCACTACCCTGGAGGTGGAAGTGGATACGGCCACTACCCAGGATACTAGCTTGATCGCAAGCTTGGGGGAGTACTTCTCTTACTCTCCATTCATTGTTTTATATCACCGTTGCATCATTGTGTTTAGTTCATTTGTTTCTTTTGGTTATTTGCTGCTGGTCATTTGTCTTATGCATCAAAAAACCAAAAAGAACAAAAACATTTTCGTTTTCTTGAAACAAACGCAGAAACGGAGGTGCAGGAATTCTGAAATCTGATCACCGTTTCATTTTTCATTTATTCCCTGTAACTCCGATTGAGCTAAAATTTTAACCACTGCTGCATCATATCATAACCCACACACCTGTAAATTATGAGATTTTTCTGAGGTGTTTTGGTAGGGTTAAAACTCCTCTGTATGCAGTGATGTTTTATGGCAGATTTGAGATTTTGCTGCGCAGTTCAAGTTGGGAGAGGAGAACAACGATGATGAGTTGATGTGCATGGAGTGGATGAAAGGTATGACACCTTTGCCATGCTTATGCGGACTTTTTAATAACAGCAAGTGAGCACATAATAGTTTCTTTAACATATAGGAAAGTGGTAGCAAATGTTTATCTTCTCCATGTTCTAGTATGTTATATGATGATGCAAATGAAATATTATTTAGCGACAATACTTGGCTGTGGATTGAATAATTGTGGCTCTAAACAAAGGTCTACGCATCCCATTGTGCTTGCTAAACTTGCCAACCAAAAAGAGAGTAAAAGAATTTTTCAAATGTTAAACATGAAGTCGTATGCTTGACAGGCTTAGTGGTTGGGAGTTAGCTGAAATGTGCTGACACATGGAAAGCTTTCAACATTGCACCACATTATATTTAGTTGATATCATGTGCTTTGGTCTATGGATGCCTATCATTGCGAAATAAAGGAGGAAACTTAGTAAGTTCAATGAGTGAGAATAATTGGCTAGAGAGACGCCTGGGCCGCCAACTTAAGCCATGCATCATTCATGGTGGAAATTTACAGCGTATCATAGTGAACATTCAGTGATGCACATCACAATAAAAAGCTACACAATAGTAAATAAAAGAGTGCTGAGATTGTTCATTGTCTGTTTGTCTTGTCGTTGGGACATGGGCTTGTCCATGTCCTGGGATAAGAGGTACCCCAGTTGACGCTCTTGATGACGCTTTTATTACTTGCAATGACTGAGAAATTTGAACTTGCTTAGTGGCCCGAGTTGAGTAGTCATGGTGTAGGTACTCGTATTCACGGGGCATGAGGCTTTTAACCATGAGTTGGTCAAGCATATGGGTCATAATAGGGAACACCAAATGGTTTGATAAAACTGAGAGCAAGGTTGTAAGCACAATGATTTCACTAGTCAACAAAAGAAAGAATCAAAAGATCTCAAAAATCTTGACATGATTCAATCAATAGCGATGCAAAAACCTTTGTTTACTTCTACAGTTGAGCAAACTCATCCAAGTATTGACACTACATGTTATCTCACTTGCAGCAAATATAAAGACTTTAACATTGATTGGATATACCTTTGCTAGCATTTTGTTATTTGTCATTGAAGCTATGTTTTGAATGCTTGTTGGTATTAAGCGGTGTTACATATGCAATGCAAAGTTCTTGTCAAAGTCTTTTCATCGCTTCTGCACTATGTTTGAGTTGTTCGAGGACAAACAACGAGCTAAGCTTGGGGGAGCTGATGCATCCAAAATGCATCTACTTTTCCAAGCACTTTGCTTCATGATTTGCTCCGGAATCTTCCCATATTTGAATAAAACTGCTGAATCTGACGCTGTTTTTAGCAAAGTCTCTTTTCTGGCTATTTTTGCAGGAAATAAAATCGGGGAAAAATACCACGTCATTTTTTATGGAAAAGGAGGACAACGTGCAAAGGATGGACACGAGGGAGCATCGGAGGCCCAAAAGAGGGGGCCCCACGCGGCCACAGTACCAGGCCGCGTGGGCCCACCCCGTTTGGCCCCCGGGCGCCGCCTCGCCTCCGGTCTTCGACGTACCCCTTCATATAGTGGAAAAACTGCGTGCCCTAGAGGAGAGGAGCTTTCGCGAAACACACCGCCGCCGCCACCACGTTCTTCGTTTCGGGGACAGATTGATCCAGGATTTCTCCTCCGGTGGAGGGATCCGGAGGCCGTCTTCACCGCCATCTTCACCGCCTTCATCTCCATCGACCATGAGCTCCTTCACCATCACCATGTGTGAGTAGTCCGCTGTAGGCATGTGAGGTGGATGGGGATTGGATGAGATTGATCATGTAATGCTACCCGTTGTTCGAGATTTTAGGGGTTTATCTTGAGGATACTTTTGTATTGTGTTGATGCACTCTTGCTATGTTTAATGCTTGCTACTAGGGCCCGAGTGGCATGATTTCAGTACTGAACTTATATTGCCTCATCATATATTTGAGTTTGGTACTTATCTGCAAAGTGTATCACCTGCTATTATGTTGAACCTGCGAACCCTAAAAGTGACATATAGGGAAAACAAGGGGGAGATGTTTTAGTTTGAGGATTCTATGTGTTCATGAAGTGTTAATGCATTGTTCCGGTCTATTCGAAAGGGTAGACCTTAATTACCCGTAGTTCCAAGTTGGCCCCGGTAAAATGGGCGGGTAGGACAATAGATGTTGTGCAAATTCTCTTGGTTAGTACGCACAACTAATTATGGAACACATACCTACATATATCGGAGTTAGAGATACATCCCTTGGCTAGCTTTATATCATCATATGATCAATCTTATTCATGCAACACCCCGCTGTCACCTCATGTCTACGTTTTAGATCTCTGAGTTACACCTTCACTTTTCCGGTGAAAACTGGAAAACACTTGTTCACTGCTGCTGTTCTGCTTGTTACTTGAATCATACTACTGCCATCACTATTATTGCTGCAAGTTATTGATATACAGGTGTGGTTGAGAGTGACGCCTCGATTGCCAAAGTCTTATTGATATTCTTGTGTTCCCATCGTGTCGAACTATAAATTTGGGTAATACTTCCCAACGAAGACTTCAGCGATCCCCTATACTTGTGGGTATCAGGCGGAGGCGCCACCCCCGACATAAAGGGGATCAGATTGAGCGGCGGCAGGAGCACCGGCCGGGCGAACACCAGCGCCCTAGGAGAATTGTCGGGGCCGGCCCCGATGGCAGGTTGCCGTGTTGCGGGGATCTGAGTCGGCCCTGAATCTTGGCACCCGGATCTTGGGCGGCGAGTCACGTCTGGCTCCGTCCGCTTGCCGTTCACCCTCCGCGCCGCCGCCCTCCGCCGAGACGGTCTTCTGCAGCGCCTCCTCCAGCTCGCCACCGCGATTGTCCTGTACGGGCTCTCTCCACCACTTGACGCCGCGCTGAAGCTGGCGGCGCAGGAGGCGCTCGCGGAGCAGGAGTGCCGCTGCAACTCGTCCTTACGCCGCCGCCGCATGGCCACCCATGCCCTCCGTGCTGCTGACCTCCGTCGCGCACCAACACGCGCATCCGCGCCGCCCCCGCACGTCGCGGTAGCGCCGTCCACATCTGCTACGGCAGGAGCGAGACCCGCGCCTTACCCTCTGTCGGAGGGCGGCGGCTCGGGCCGAAGGTGGTAGGGGAGCTCGGGCGGCAGCGGCGTCGGGGTGGAGGCGACCGCGTCGGGGAGGAGAGCTGGGATGGGGAAAATGGGGATGATTAGAAAATCTAGGGTTAGGGTTAGGTTATTATACAGGGGGCCTACCAATAATTTCCAAGAAGTTGAAGGGCTTCTTTGCAAAATTACATGGGGTACTGTTCAACACTGTTCACTACTGTAGCTAGCTACAGTAGACGGAGTGCTGAGAGCTCGCTAAAGGGATGGTCTTTTATATAGTGAGTAATGTCACATGTTGATGCCGGATCAAGGGCATTTATCCTCAATAAAAGGTACAACACACCCTACTTTGACCACAACTTATGATGTCCAGAGCTACATGTTTGGACCACTATACATTAGAATCACACGTATAATGGCTAGAGATGTGAGATAGCAAAGAGAGCCACCGATGTGCCAAAGCGACAGTCACCGTGGCAAGATGAATGTGAGATAACAAAGAGAGACATAATGGATACTTGATGCCTTGATGGTTGTTGTGGATTCACAACCATATATGCACAAGCCGCGAGCATAATAATACATAGTTTCACTCTTAGCTAGTGCGAGAGCGCATAGTAGATAAAGATGCGTCTGGTGGATTTTCCGAGACTTTCCTCCCGGGTCGCCTCCCTCCCAGTCGGCTCCGGAGGCGCCGCCACCCACAACCCTAGAAAAAGCCTCCCGGCTCAAGCCCCTGCCACCGCTGCTGCCCTTGACGGCGGTGGTGGCGGCGCCCACCCCGACGACGGTGGGCAGGAGAGGTGGTTCGCGGTGGCGTCTCGCGGGGGCGGTGAGGCGTGGCGGCGGCCATGGGGCGGCGTGGTCGAAGATCAGCGCCTGAGGATCCCGGTGGAGCGGCGTCGTGGTGGTGGTGGGGAGTCGCCGGCGGCCGGCCGATTTGGTCGTGGTTCCGTCGCGGTGAACTGGGCTTCGCTGCCCGATCTCACCCTCATGCGGATCTGGGTATGCTGAGTCCAGCCGGGGCCGGCCGTGGTGTTTGGCTGTGGTCTTGGCCACGCCAATGATCTAGGGTTTGGCACCGGTCTACCCCTCCATTGCTGCCGTTCCTGCTGGGTGAGTTCTCGCGGCGTCGGGGCCTGCGAGGCATGAGAATAATGGCGGTGGTCCTAGGGTTCCAAATCGCGACAAGACGAAGATCTGCTTGACGCCGGTACCTTGATCTGGCAAGAGTGTCGAGTTTCGGAAGGCTCCGCCGGTGATCTTTCATGGGCTAATTCCCAGAGTTTGCTGGATCGGAGGGGTTCGGTCGCGCCGGAGGGAGCGGCGTGAAGCTCTACTTCTGTGCCATCATGGGCAAATCCATGGTGTAGTCAGAGGCGGGGAATGTCATGAAACCTGAGATTAAAGGACTAGCAAATAGCGATTGGAGGCTTGGCGTCGATGAGGAACTTGCTTGGAGTTGCAGGAGGCGGAGCAGCGGTATGTTAGTGGGGGCAACATCACAGGTGAAGTTCAAAGTTCTTCCTTTCAGGGTGAAAATCCAAGGCCTGGCCTTAATTGGTTGTGCCTGGCAATGTTCTTGCTGAAGACATTGTTTTGAGAGCGGGGACTATTATCTTCAGGGTGAAAACCCAAGGCCTGGCCTTAATTGGTTGTGCCTGGCACTGTTCTTCTTGAAGACGTTGCTTTTGAAGATTTGGACATCAGGTGGTGTCTTGGTGGTGGTTGTGCGGCTGCTGCAATGACTGTAACTCTGTAGCGGGAATTTTCTTTTTATTTCTTCTTCTTATTGTCTTTCGGCTGTGTGCATCCGTAATAGCTTTGGTTGTTGCGTTGTTGCAGAGGTTGGGTGTAATTTGTATCTCCGCGATATTAATATACACTCTTTATCTAAAAAAAAAAGATGCGTCTGGTCCGGTTCGGCCTACTGACCCGCTGGACCGGACCTCCGTTTTGTTACGAAAAGGTTCGAACCGTAAAAAAATAGGTCCATCGTGGACCTAACCCCTTTGACCCTTGGTTCGATCCGCACCTCATTGGAGGACGAATTGGAGAACGCGAGAGCGCCGCCGTTGTGCCCTCTGCCAGAATAAGTTCGTTGTTAGAGCACGTCGCCGTCTTCCCTTGCCAGATCCTCCATCCCCCTTTTCTGACTGTCGTCCCCGCCGCCGGTCGGCGGAACGCGGGGACGTTGCGGGATGTGCTCGCAATAGGGGCGCGCCCGAACCTCGCGGAGCACGTGGTCCCCGTCGCCGCCCGCCGGAACGCCGGGAGCCCGGGACACCCAGAGCTGGCGGAGCACGCCGCCGGCCGCCGAAACTGCGCGAAGCCGCATGAGGTGCTCGCAGCTAGGGAGCGCCCAGAGCTGGCGGAGCACGTCGCCGGCCGCCGGAACCGCGCGAAGCCGCAGGAGGTGCTCGCAGCTGGGGAGCGCCCATAGCTGGCGGAGCACGCCGTCCCCGCCGCCGGCCGCCGGAACTGCGCGATGCCGCGGTAGGTGCTCGCAGCTGGGGAGCGCCCAGAGCTCGCGGGGCACGCCGTCCTCGCCGCCGGCCGCCGGAACGGCGCGATGCTGTGGGCGTTGCTCAGAGCTGGGAGCGGCCAGAGCTGGAGGACCACGCATATGCATGATGTATATAGACAAGGGCCGAACCTGGGATTACCCAGGAACCTGAAGCGGTAGGTGCGGGGCAAAACCTAACCTGCTATTTATTTCATAGGTTCGGTGGTCCAATACCAGGTTCGAACCGGACCGGACCTAGCGCATTACCAATAGTAGATATATACTGTATACAATACCGCTGACATATGACGGTCTCTAGTTGTGAAGTATCCTTGGGGATTGCTAATCCTTTTGCCACCTGGAGTAGTCATACTTAGCTTGGGGTGCATGGGCCTGGGATGCTTCAGGAGATGTGATCATTGATCTATGCAAAGAAGCTGTTTTGTTGGAGTCCTAGACGAAACATGTCCAGGCGGAGACCTCTCTTGAAGTCGCTTGAGCATTATTAGGTTTCCATCGGCCATGCTGGTTTGGTCCCTCGCCCCTGCAGCAACTTAATTTCTCAACGTTCGAGCTGAAAAAACTGGAGGCCTGGGCCTGGTGCCCAAGCTCTCAATTTTCAGATCACACACGCCAACCTTTTTGAAGCCAACGACCAGAGCAGAAATATATAGCTGGTACCACGCGGCCCTCTCCTTGCTTGAACTCCCTAGTCACCTGGTGCATATCATGCCATTTTTGTCACACAACCGTGAAGGCGTGAACACTGCATGTACTGCTGGTCATGAACATCGAATGTATCTTGTGGATTGGATATGTGCACTTGTGTCGAATGATTTCTTCTTCCTAACTTGGGTGAATTTGTTTTTTGGTCTTGAAGAAATAAGCGTGACATTGGTGAATAAATCGGAGGAAACTAATGTTGTACAATTACTATGATGAGTAAACCAAAGGTGCGTTCGAGAAAAAGACGATCAAATCCAGATCAGCTTGTGGATCACTCACTAATGATCTTGGATGGGTCTATTTTTATCCCAAATCAGCTCCCTTTCTGACATGCGACTTGTCTCCTCCAAAATTTGCTTTGATGCATTTGTTATGAGAGAGCAACATGGGACGAGGTCAGCAGCTTCTTGACATCAGCACTTCGCTAGTGATTGTTGACATCGATTCGAATGAATCTAGATCATGGAAGCCACTTTTCACACTGCTTGCCCAACCTGACCTATATCATGACATGAGTAGTGTGTCACATGGAGCCTGTGTTCCTAGATGGCTCAACCTCGTATTAAATAGAGTAATTTGAATACATATTTTCAAGAGTTTTTTTAAACTCAAAAGTCACATCAAGGCTATACAAACAAAAGAGTTAGACCTGGGTAACAAGAAGCACACAACCAATATACAAGAATAAAAAGTTCAACACAAGCCGACCCTTACTCATGCGACACAAAAGGAATAAGCAGTGACAAACGTCAATAGGTAGATTACGTTTCTATCCGTGTTGGATAAAAATCTCCTCCGTTTCCCGGTATCCGCTAATCGCCCATGCAATTTCTCACAAGCACACAAGTCAGATTATCTCATGCTCGTCTATATTGCAAGTGTACATATGATGCACTTTTAATTTCTGTATTAGTATTGTGTTGAGAACTCAACTGAAAACCAAACCCAAGCACAAGGGATATGTTAACTTATAGGTACCTGTTCTTGCTGCTCTCGCTTTCTTACCCAAGCCTAATCCTGCTATATACTTTGGCTTGGTCATCTCCTCCCAAGATACCTGACTAGTTTTCTGTTCTCCTCCCTTTACCCCACTAGAAAATTGTTATCACACTACTAGGAAAATGCCTTTCTGTGGCACACCCACTTTGTGGCGCACCCACCATGCGCCACAGAAATCCCAACATTCTGTGACGCACCCAGGTCCATGCGCCACAGAAACTGTTTTAGTGGCGCATCCGCAGGGGGTGCGTCATAGTTTTTTTTTTGAATTTTTAAAAAAGGGCGGCCAGATCTAGATCTGGATTCTCAAAAAAATTCAAAAAAAGTCAAAAAAAAAAACCAGAAAATGAAAAAAATGGAAAACCCTAAATTTTTGAATTTTTTGAACCTTTTTAACACTCCAAGCATATCTCAAATGATGACTTCTCAGTAGGTCACCCATTCTCAGATTGCTCTAACCCAAACACGCTTAACTTCTAAGTTCTATTCAATTCAGCTACCCTTATACAACTCAAGTTCTTATTGATAATAGTATCATATCAACCCTCTTAACCCTTGTGTATGTGTATATATGTGTGTAGTTTATGTGTGGTATGTGTATATATGTGTTAAAAAATTCAAAAAATCAAAAACTTCAAAAGTTTAAAAGGAAGTTCAAGAATCCAAAAAAATTCAAAAAATCCCAAAAAAATTCAAAAAATCCAGAAGACTTCAAAAAATCCAAAAATTCACCAAATCCAAAAAATTTGAATTGTTTAAATTTTTTGAATTTTATTTTTTTATTTTTTTTTATTTTGTAGAAAAAAATCTTCTTTTTGAAATAACTTTTTTTCCTTTTGGAATTTGGAGGATCTGAGAAAAGTTCACCGGGTAAACCCTGGTGAAATCGAGCTCGAATTTTTCTCTAGTTTTTTTTGATATATTAAACGTATTTTTTCGACGTCGTATGCAAAAGTTATAGCCGTTTTACATTTTTCTGGTTTTTGCAAAAAAGGTCAAAATTCATATTTCAAAATTTCTATACAAACTAGACACTAAAACCTAACTAAATCTTAAAGGATTTTTTTTTGAAGGTTTTAACATTTTCTTTGAGTTTTTGCAAAACTAAAAAGGCGATCCACGGGGGGTGGGATCTGATTTCAAAAAAAAAATCTGTGGCGCATGGGGCCTGGTGCGCCACAGAATTGGTGATTTCTGTGGCGCATGGCCTCATGCGCCACAGAATGTGTGCTTTCTGTGGCGCATTCATGCGCCACAGAAATGACAAATTGTGTGGCGCATATACAACATGCGCCACAGAAACGCCATAGAAAGGTACATTTCTGTGGCGCATGTTGTACGTGTGCCACAGAAATGTGGTTTTCTGTGGCGCATGTAGCTACATGCGCCACAGAAAGCCACAATTCTGTGACGCATGTGACTTTCGTGCGCCACAGAATTGCAAATTTCTGTGGCACACGCAGAACCATGCGCCACAGAAATATTTTATGTGGTGCATGACTATTTCGTGCGCCACAAAATACCTGTCTATAGAAAGGCAGTTTTCTAGTAGTGTCGAGGAATCAATTGATATAAACCTTGGTGTAGTTTAAAATACGCCGCCGTCAAATAAATAGGAATCGCCAACACCACATCTTTGATCAGGACTTCTTTACCATGTGTGGACAATGTATTTTCCATCCACCATTCACCTTGTGACACACACGATCTTTAAGCTATTTGAAGGCTATTTTTTTCCTTCACCTATGAGTGGAGTAAATGGCACTGGCGGTCACTCAAGTCGTCGTGTGGGTGCACTTAAGTCACCATCTTCAAAAATCTTGTGAACCCGTCACTCAAGTCAACATTCGTGTGCACTCTAGTCACTTGGCCGTTTGTTAACCGGTTTTTTTTCGGTTTTTGACCTAGAATCGTCACGTGCACCTCATGGTAAGCTCGTTCTGGCCCAGTTTTTTGCAAATAACCCCTTTAATTCTAGCAACGCTTCTAGGCTGCCCTCTTCTGTCAGGTGGGTCCCACCTGTCATTGACCGGAAATAAATAAGAAACCTAAAATTATATGCGCGTTGTGGGATTCAAACTAGGGACCTCTAGCTAAACATACACAGAGAGTAACCACTGCGGATAGAACATCTTCATGTCACTAGTATAATCTTCGCGTTTTTAAATAGTAATTTCTGCGCAGATTCGTACGTCAAACTAGCAGGACAACCCGCGTGCGGTCATTGCAGCCTACGTGGCCTCTGGCCCACAGGTCAGTCACGTGGGATTTTGACACAAACTAACAGCTGATTGGTAGGCTGGGTCGGCTTGAGCATGTGACGTCGTCTCCAACGCAAAGGCACGACTAGATGATGAAAATCGTGCGGTTCTTGTTAACCGATGATGTGGAGCATGTCAAGACTGAAAATTATAGTGGGGTTTTGATTTATAATAGGTATAGATAGATAGATTTGCATAAGCTAATGAAATTCAGACGCTGAACATTTATGTATTCCAATTTCAACCAGCCACCCTTCCTCTTCCGTAACACATCGCCATGATTATCCGTTTCTCAGTTCTCTGTTAATCCGCTCTTCCCCACCTTTTTATGACTCCATTGTGATCCTTGCCTCCTCAGATTATTAAACTATTGTAGTCTCTCCCGGGACGATGGCGAGGGCCCTGCGATTCATGTCTCATCGGACCTAAGAATTTTCAATCCTTCAGTACCAGTCGCCGATATGTAGACAACTCGCTGCCGCAATTGTAGCAGGTTGGATCTTGAGGCTGCAGCCGGCTGGGCGCTCGGCCGCTCGCGCATTGCTCAAGCCATCCTCCCTCCGACTCTTTGAACGAGTTATCATTTTTCATTTTCTTAGATTTTTTTTTGCAGGATGACTTAAATTTTGCATACCTGGATGGTTGAATCTTTCCCAAGATCCCATGGTCTCTTGCCGAAGACACGCCAACACTGTGGTGGCTGGAACAACCCCGGCTGCACAAATCCAGCCAAGGTAAGCTCCCACCATGCTATTTCTCTTTCTGATGTAGTCTGAATCTCAGTAGATGTCTTATGCATGCTGTTTTGTTTATCGACCGGACGACCTCAGAATCTTTGTCCCGTCCACAGGTAAACACTTACTGTCTGAATAATAAACTGTAATAAGAGCCAGTGTTTCTACGTCAATTGGTGGCCACGAGAACCAGAAGATGTTGGTTGCGCTTCCACTAAAACTAGAAAAAATGTTTAGAGTTTCTTTGGGTCCATCTAACATGCCTTATGTCTTGATGCAAAACTTTAACTGAACCCAACGATTCAGTCTTTCTAGATTGCCTGGAAGCTGCTCGATGAAATGCATCACCTATCGGACAAGTTAAGAATATTTACTCCCTTTTGTCTTCAGAATAATTTTGAGCTACCTCTGGCTCCATTCAGAAATAGCATTGCTGTTGTGCAAATCCTATCCTTGGAGATTTACCTAATACCAATTTTACCAATCAAATACATACAAAAGTTGATGCCATTCCCGGTCATGGAGTTCACTCAATCATGATGGATTCTTATAGGGATTTTAAACTTCCGGAGCAGCTCTACGAGGTCTGCAAATAACAGAGGGATTTTTGCCAATATTGGGAAGAGACTCTTACATTTGCAGTATTTTAGCTAGATTATTGAAGATGCGAAGAGCCATGTGACTGAGATTGGGTAGTAAGTAGTGCCACCATTTTCTATATGTTAGCGCAGTGTGTAGTTGCATTTTTATTTCCATTCCTTTTGCTTTGTAACGAACATGAACATTTTAAACGAACATGACCTTTGCAACATCAACATTAGAAAACATATAAATATAATGCCAGCTTATATAATCCTTATATAATGTGTTTCTACGGTTGAAGAGCTATTTCATTTTGCATACCAAATAACTCATTCTTTTTGTAGGTTCCCGCTGCAACGTGCGGGGCATCTTTCTAGTTTTGGAAATATTAACTCCTTGAAATTATGACTAAAAATTACAAATCGAACAATATCCTTGAAATTATTTTGGATAATGAGTACATTTTAGTCAAAAATAAGATTACGTCCATCACAGTCACAAACTAACTTATGCAAATTTAAGAATACACGATTTTATGACTCAAACAATGTTTTATTTTGCGCAATTTTTATTACTACTCCCTTCGTTCCAAATTGTAATATGTTTTAGATATTTCAATATGAACTAGATACAGGCTGAAATGAGCGAATATACACAATAAAAGCGTCTAGGTACATCCAAATCATGAAAAAGTTAAAACATCTTATATATTAGGACAGAGGTAGTAAAATATAATACCAACGTATATGGATTGGACATGTATAAATGACATTCTTGTATTTTCTCACAAAATGCTTTTATTTCATATGTACTTCTACCAAAATTTGCGGATATAGTATAACTGAAAATCATAGTTAAGGTTTTGTGTTGCTTACTAGAAAAAGGCAATTGTCTTACATTTGGGACGGGAGGAAAAATAAAAGTGTAGGGGTGCCTTTTGTATCTCATAAATGGTAAAATATATATCATGTTTTTTGAGTTTCTACATGATTCTGAAACAAAAAAATTAAGTCTTTTGTTGGTGCGCAAAAAAATGTCCTATGATTTTGCGGAATGAAAAGTGCTCACTATATCTTCTAAAAGGAAAAAAAATGTTTGTTTGTTGTCAAGTCCAAATTCAGAACATGAGCATGCGAATGGAGCATTCCATAGAAATTTGACGACCATGATCTTATGATTCACATGACCCTGTACGAAAATGCCCTTTTTGAGATTATGCAGAAAGGTCGTTAGCTGACAAGCTACTCCTTAACGAGACTTACGAAACACGAGTGGATTCGATGTTTTTTTTGAAACACTTTTCATCCCAATATAAAATGAGTAAAAATGGTATCTCTGAAATACACAGAAATTATTGTTACGAAGGAATTCAGGCATCTTGGAAAGAAATTGGTGGTTCATTCACAAAATTCAAAACATAAACTCAAAAACCCTGAATGAGTCATGCTGGGCCGAGCAGGCCATCGTAGCTGGCCCAAAGACCACCGGACAACTCTTCTCCCCTTGGTTTCCGGTGGGATCGAACGCCTAGGGTTTGTGCCACTAGCCCATCACCACCGCCACCATGAAACGGCCACCACCACGCGACGACGCGGCGGCGGGCGGCCGCGGCGGGGGCGGAGGGTTCAACAAGGGGAAGGCCAAGTGGGGCGGAAAAAAGCGGAACGAGCAGCGGCTGGGAGGCAGCGGCGGGGCGCTCTCCCTCGCGGCCTTCGCCAACGCCAAGTCCAGGAACACCGGGTACAACCCGGCGCTCATCAGTGAGTAGCTGCTGTCTTCATGCCTTGATCCGGGTGGAGAAACAGGCTTTTTTACTTGAGCTTGTTTTGCATCTAATCCCAAGCAAAAGTTGTTCCTGTTAGCGTGCTATTATGTGAAATTATTTTATTCTTGTAGCAAATTTGCTAGTTGAAAATTTGTTACAGTAACTGTTTTATATGCTTTCTGTAACCTGTTATATATCAATCAGAATACGTCTCACTCACCTCATAATCCAGAGCTTTTGTAGTAAGCCTAAACATGTTTGAATTCATGCTGGTAGGCGATGATTAATAGTTATAGAGGAGTGGTAACTTCAGGTAACCTTTGCCATTAATTTATTGACTTGTTTGCCCTAAACGTTCTGTCCATTAATCATATGTCTATTATATGTATATGTGCTTCCTTTCTAATATAGTTTAAACTACAAGAATGGCCCATGTCATCGACATAACTATTTTGGTTTTCACCATTCCCCTCATCTGCAGAGAAGCAGAAAGAGTTCTACAAGAATGCTAAATTAATAAGCAAGTACAAAAGATCAACGAAGCAACAAGATCAGTCAAACTATTCTCCACATTTTCCTATCCGCGAGGTAATTCCTCTTCAGTACCAAGAATGCTTAGCCTTTTAAGTTATAATTTGACCAAAGTGTATCTGTGTATGTCATTGTGGGTCTTAAGTTGTAATCGGCTTTTACATTATTTTAGCTTATAGGATAAGGCCATAGCGCAGACTTGGTCATAACTTTACACTATAATAAGCTGTTAGTACTACAAAGTGGACAGAAAGATAGAAAGTTGCAATGTTTTTATATTATATGCAATTTTGAATTATAGGAAGGAGGTGTTGATGCAAAGGATGTGCCGAAGCCACATGATAAGACGAAGAAGCGCACTTCACAAAGCTTGAGCGTAGAGTACGAGAAGAAACGTGTGGAAGATGAGAAGGCAAAGAAGGAGCGTGATGCGATAATCCAGGCAAAGAAAGAGGAGCGGGAGAAGTCCGAAGCGAAGCGAAAGGAGCTGAGGGATAAGATGTTTAAGAGGACGAGATCTGGGCAACCTGTGATGAAATACAGAATCGAGCATCTCTTGGAGACTGCAATAGAAAGCTCAAACAAGTGAGTGATGATATGCTGTAAGACTAATGCCACAATAATTAAATTTTCCAGTTCAGCGCAGTGATAAGTTTGTCTTAAAATCTCTTATGTCTTTTTGTCACTTCAGTTTATACATGTTACCAAAGCATACTTGGGCTTCATCATCTCGGTTCCATTCGATTTTCTCTAGGTGCACTGATAGTTGATACTACCATGCAATTGCGAGTTGTCATTCCCAAGGGTTCAGTATCGGATTTATAAATCGTGACACTGGTGCTTAGTCGGTTAGTCCCACATCTAAGTTTCCAACTACCATGCAGATTAAAGAGAAGAGAAATGCACATAGAATATACAAGTTGATAAAACTGGACCATTGATTGTTGTTGAGATTATAAACCGTTTATGTTTCTTGGACCCCTAGTCTGAACATCATTCGGATGAGGTGGTGCACATCAGTCCTCGATCTATGACGTTTTGGTTGGCCTCCAATCAAAATCATATATGGGTGACAACTCTGCCAATCACTGTGCCCTCCAATCGTAGTGGTGGCTATTATGTGGCCATGCTGCAGCCTGCAGGTGCTCGAGCCCTGAACTATGCCGGGCATTCTTTTAGGAGACCAGACTCTGTAGACAGTTGTTCACTTAATTAGGAGATTGTTCTACCTTGTCGGACAAATCTTTCCACCATTCCTTGCTCTTTGATATTCTTGCATCACACCCTTACCATGTTACATTAGGAATGGGATGACATTCTTATCTAATACAAGGTCTATTTAGCAAAACTTATCAACACCAAGATAATTTGACCAACCAACACAACTAATAATATGAAGTTATGAACCAATGCTAATTTTTTAGATAGAGAAAAGAAGAACTGCATGGACTAACGCCAGCTGAAGACTTGTATTGATGTGTGGGTTCTCAAATCTCAGTGAAAGAAGCATCTCTGTTCGGAAAGGTGAACCCACCGACAAGTACACACACACAAGAAGCGGGGACCGACTGGTGCAGCACAATGTTCTTACATGTTGGATAGCTATAATTCTTTTTGAATTTGTTTGAGAGGCAACTGTGCAGTTCAAAATTGTGAGCACTCATCCACAGAAACATATATTGTTTGCTCTTTTCTTAGTCTACAAGTTGTTCTTGAGTATTTTTTTTCCTTCTGAGTGTACATGTTCCTATTAGAATTCCTTGTTGATTCCTGCTGTGAGTCCGATAGCAGCACACGTGATACAAGTTAAATCATCATGATTCGCATCGCAAAGCATAAACATGATACATAAAGCTCACTTATTATTGTTAGCGTGTAGCAAAAGAACAGGTTATCTTGTCATCTGTCTTTCGTAATTTCTCACAATGTTTATTAAGATATGCTCTATAAAATTTATGATCCATGGATAATGATGCACCAAATTCTTGATAAAATATTTCTGAGAAAAATGAAAGGATGCAAAAGCTTTCCTCATAGTCAGATATGGGCAGAAGTGAGCTTTCATCTAGGCCCTGATAAATGTGATCCTGATGGTACATAGGAAGAACTTGACCCTGCAGCACTAGCTTGGTTTGATGCAAAACTAGGGACAAAGTTTTTTTTTTTTTTGAATTTTCCATACTTGTATTCATACTAGAAGGATACAGTACACAGTCGGACTACAAGCAAGAAAAAAGGAGAATACAGAGAGCTGACACTGCAGCACCACGCCGTCGTCGCCTCGTCGAACTCCCGCCGGAGCTCGCATCCATGGAGCAGAGGGGCTCCTAGCCCGAAGGCGTCGCTGAGCCGCGTCATCCACCAGCTCCAGCGAGCTGGATCTGAGACGGTTGTAGCACATCGGCCGGGCCGTGGCCCCAAGCCTCACCTGCCCCGGATCCCGGCCTGCGCCGCCGATCCCCCTCCCACACGCCACACCACCACGCCGCAGTCGCCTCGCACCTCCACCACCAGCTCCGGCCATGCACCCACTCACCACCCGCCCGCCGCCGAGGCCAGAAGAAGCAGCGGCAGGACGGGAAGCACCTGCACCTTTGGGGCGCCGTCGCAGACGACGCCGTGGAGGGGAAGATGCAGAACTGCAAAACGACGACGCCGGCCACCCCGCCTCCGCCGCGCCGCCGCAGGGCCCTCTATTTACATCGCCGGAACGCAGATCCGGGGATTCCCCACCCTCCCACCGCCGTAGCGGCCGGCGGAGGGGGAGGAATCCCACGGACGCGCCGGCGGCCGCCGGGAAACCCCGAGATCGCCCCGAGATCGCCTCTTGACTACTGTAGAGAGAGGGAGAGGTCCAGAAATATCGAGTGAGCACCTCAAAGTTGTAGTCAGGTGAAGCCTCCAAGCTTGTCACACCTTCCAGCACCTTTGCGACTGTTGACATCAAGGGCCTTCTGCTGCTATCAACCTGCAAGCACCACATTGCAAGCCGCATCGCTTCCATGACCTCCGTATGAAGTTGCATATCATTGCTGCCACTGTCCACTAAATCGAGCAGCTGACCAGACCTTGCCTTTTCTTCGAGCAGGCTTATCAGATGGATGCTCTCCTCGGGCAGAGATTCGTCCAAATTATCTCGGCCACAGATGATTTCCACCACCACAACACCAAAGCTGTAGATGTCAGCCTTCTCGGTGATTTTTGAGCCCAGCCATTCGGGAGCTAGATATCCACGAGTGCCTCGCATTCAAGTCATAATTTTGCTCTGGTCCCTGTTTATCATTTTGGATAATCCAAAATCAGAAATCTTTGCATTGAACCTATCATCAAGGAGAATGTTCTGTGGCTTGATGTCCAAGTGGGCAATCTTTTCGTTGCACTCTTCATGGAGGTAAGACAAACCCCTGGCAATGGCCATTATGATGTTACGTCTAGTTTTCCAAGACAGGGTCTTTTCGTTGCACTCTTCATGGAGGTAAGACAAACCCCTGGCAATGGCCATTATGATGTTACGTCTAGTTTTCCAAGACAGGGTGAAAACTCAACGTGCATGAAATATCCATTTATCCAATGAACCATTGCAAAAGTACTCATAGACTAGAAGCCTGTGCGATTTATCAGCACAAAACCCCATCAATCTGACAAGATTAAGATGATGCATTCTGCCAATTGTCATGACCTCTGCTAAGAACTCATCAGTTCCTTGTGCAACACCTTCCAAACGTTTGACGGCGACTGTTTCCCTTCCTATCTTGCCTTTGAAGACTTACCCAAAGCCACCACTCCCAAGCTTCACGGAGAAGTTGCTGGTAGCTACCTTCAACTCATGAAAGGAGAAACGCTCTGGCGTCCCAGGTATACCTTCAAAGAGCTTTTCTTCCTCTTTTTTACACATTTTCCATATGAAGACAAGTAATAAGACTGCTAGTGCCGAAAAACCTGCAATTAATGAGCCGACTATAATTTTGATCCTTCTTTTTGTTGATTGTTTCTCTTGTATCTTGATGTATGCTGAAAGGAGGTACGACGAACTTTCTGCAAGAGAAATTAGCTTCTGCTCTGATAACAACAAGCAGTAACCATTGATGTAACTGTAATACTCGAAAAGGGCAACCCTGCAAGAGCAATCCGTTAAGCAAGATTGCTTGCAGACCTTTTCTGATGTACCTGAAGTGGCTAATGACTTGAACATGCAGTCACTGAAGTAAGAAACATTGTCGAGTGCTTGCAACTGGTGGTCGTGTGCATGGTCGCAGGAAATGGTGGTTAAGAGCGTACACCCAGCATCTGGATGCCGTTCATTATGGGGCCTAAAATAGCTCAAACTAGGGCAAGAGCACTGTCCATCACTGCAAACACCATAATCACCGCATGCCATTGGGTAATCACAGAATTTCATGGCTACGTTTAATACATCAAACAGTAGCTGTGGGTCTGTGAAGCCCTGCGTCTCGTAAAGCCTCAAATGCCCATCAGACTCTAATCGCATGAATTGCAAAGAACTTGTTGGCGGCAGTGAGAAGTCTGGATCTGGGAACCCAAAGCTGCCATTGACAAATGCATAGCAATTTGGTGGGGTGCTAGCAATTTCAGTGAGCAGTTTTGAATAGCCTGTTGGCTGGTGTGAGTACTTTAATCCTTCAAAATCTGCAGAAAGATAAATCCGAGCAGATGGCCATTTTGTGTTTGATGGTTTTACGCTTATGTTCATGCCCTTACAGAGTGATTGCCCCAGGACCAATGTATCCGTCGGGTGGTCGAACGACTGCCAGAAAGAGGAATTGTCCTGATCAAACAGCACAAGGTTTCCTGAAAAATCCAGGCGCATGCCTGCAGCTGAGTTGCTCCTTGTTTTTGTGGACCAGATCGTTGTGCCATCACTGTCGTTGAGCAGCAGATTACCTTCTTTGGTGAAGTTCAAGATGGCGTCTTGGCTTACAGGGTTATCAGGGTTGGCAGATCAGATGACTGGAGCTTGAGGCCCCAAGAGCAAGACGGAGAGAGTGAATGTGTGTCCGTCCATGGTGTAGAAGCCAAAAAAGATCCGGTATGAGCTGCTGCCGCTCTCGAGGATGACAAGGGCACTAGAATTTCCTGCCATGGCTGCTCTCCTTGGCATATGAGAGATTTTCCAGAGATTTGAGGAAGTTGTAGTGGATGGGTAGGCAACAACTGTGGGTAGAATAGTGAAGGCGAGAAGGAAAATGATGTAATTCATTATGTTAAAATGATGCATGATCATTTAGTGTACTTATGATGAAGAAGAGCTTTTGCAGTCTGCAAGGGAGATCCTGACCCTCTTCCTCTGTCTAAAGTATGATCAGATCGCGGTCTGGACTCTGATGTACGGACAATGAAAAGCAGAAGAGGCACAACAAGGCACTAACTTTGGAAAATTAGAAGTCGCAAGGCGAAAAGCTGAGAGAAAACAAAAGGCACTCGATGGATCAAGGGACTTGCCTTGTGAAGGATGATACTTCTTGAGAAGAAATTAAGAGAGCAGAGTTGCTGACTGGTAATGCGAGTAATCCAGTATTTTGACTGGCATGCTTTGAATGTCAATTATTCTCTTGATAAAAAACACAGGGCAACAGCATCACGTCATTGACTTGTTCGACGCAGGATGGCCATGGAATCGTGATGTGGAAATTTCTTATGGTAGCAAGATGATTCATTATTGGCCTACGTTCAGCAAGCTGCGTGGAGTGAATGATGATGCATAGTCTAAATTGTTCTCTTTGACTAGCATCTTTGATGATTGGTGTCTCAGCGACCTAAAAGCCTGGCGCTGCCTTATTTGGATACGGGAGATTAGGAGAACTCGTTTTCCGTAAGCTGAGATAACCGTGTAACAAATTAAAACCTTGTTTGGGTGGGGTAACTAAAACATGGATAAGTAAAACAGGATTTCCAGAAACCCAGGAAAGTGCGTTTTGGGAAAAACGAGTATTAGTCGTTTTTCTACAAACCCGATTACACAAAACGCGATTACAACAACTTTTTCTCCGTCCTCAACAAACTCAGCGCGCGACTTCTTCTTTTTCGCCACCACTCAGCGCGCCATTATTTTCATCGCGCCTATATATTACAGACGCTGGACGCTGGAACATCAGCAAAGATATTGAAACCTAGATATATCCATGGCTGGGTACTGACGCCGGCTGGGATCGTCAATTCGCTGGCCATTGACGCCGGCTGCGACCACCGTTTCGCTGGTCGGAGAACAGGGACTCTGTTCTCGACCTGATCGCTGACGGAAGACAAGGGCTCTCTTCCTCGATCTGGTTGCTGGCAGCAGATCTACAGGTATGATCCAATTTGTCATAAGAAATTGAGCAACATATGCAATTTTGTAGCAAGAGTATTCATACTTTCTAGTAAATGAGCGGAACTGTAAAATAGAAATTGCAAATTTGTAGCAGTCGTGTGTTTACTTGAGTGATGAATAGACAATCCTTTTCTAGAGATCAGTCATGGATGTATTTAAAATTTAGGTTTCAGTTCTATAGTGACAACCTGCAATACTCATCGGGGACAAAAAACTAGATTGCTAATATGCTCCTAGACTTCATCTATCACTTTGCAGAACTTGGTTTGTAGTACGAATCTGATACTAGCAATTATTTTGTCGCTTTGTTTCCTTGTAGAAAAGTATGGACGATCAGGTCAAAAAGATTAAGAAGGAAAACACTGATAAACAACCCATAAATCGTCACATATGGAAATCTTCAGAGGACAAAATATTGCTCAATATACTAAAAGAGCAAACCTTAAATGGAGGGAAGGATGGAACAGGTTACACAAAGAAAGCATGGCGTGAAATCCAAGAACAGTTGAATAATTCAAAGGTAGAAAAACTAGAGTTGCAACAAATAAAAAATCGTCATAAGTACTACAGGAGTTGCTATGCTACCATGGACAGACTTCTAAAACTCACTGGGTTTGGCTGGGATGATGAGGACAAAATGATCAAAGCAGAAGATGAAATTTGGGAGGATCTCATTTCAGTAAGTTTGCTCATAAAATTTATAGACCATTGCCATGTGTTATCGTTAACCAATAGACTAACAATATAATAATAAACTGCAGAAGGATAAGAGTATTCAAGAATACCGAGATAAAGTGTGGCATAATTGGGCAGACCTTCAAGACATTTGTGCTAGCTCTACTGCATCTGGAGTTGGTGCTATATCTAGCAAAGGGGAAGGTGAAACCACTAAAGCACAAATTGATCTAAATGAGGTAGTAGATCTTGAGTCCAATGAAGCAAATGAACCCTCTACTGCTTGTCCTAAGAAGCCTGATTCCACTAAGACAGATAAAAGTAAGTTCATTGCTAGTGGATCACAAGATACTTCAAAAGGTCGAAAACGCACAGCTGATGATGCTATAACCGCATTAGATCGCCTAGCTGACGCATCACTGAGTATTGTTGAATCGAAGAAAAATGCAGCACAACAGATGGACGCTTACTCAGTGAAATCATGTATGCAGATATTAAATAGCATTCCTAACTTTGAGGTGAAGAAAAAACTAAAAGCTGCACAAGCATTCGCAGATGGCAACCAAAGAGCGATTTTCATTGAGATGGATCAAGATACTCGTTCTCTTTGGATTGAAGAAGTTTAGTTTTTTGCTTGTATAACCCCGAAGAGATTTGAGATTTAGGTCATTTAGTTTTCCATTAATTTCTTGTACCAGTTTGCGTTCAGACAATCAATATCACTTAATATTTTCCATTAATTTCTTGTACTTGGTGATTATATGAATTATTCATTGTTCTATCCTAGTTCACTTTCCTGTTATTTAATAGAATTTATATCAGCTCGAGAACAATGCAAATTTGTACATACATATGTACAAAAGTTAACCGAGGTTACTATTTGAAATTTTGCAGAACCATGGAAAATATGGCCGAGGAAGAATTTTCTGATTCTGAGAAAATAATAATTAATAACATTTCTGCAGTGACAGTGTTCCGAGATGTGTTATTCACTAGACTATTCAAAACATCTCTTAACACCTCGAAATTGACTGGTGCTCAAAAAACTAGAGAGTGGTTGGAAGGGCATCCGGTTAGATTTTATGAACAAGTTCGTGTTGAAAAGCACACCTTTTACTTACTGCGTGATGCATTGTGTGAGAGGAAACTATTGAAGGATACAAACCGTATGAGTGTCAATGAACAACTATTGATATTTCTTCATACAATTGGTCATAATGTTAGGAATCGTGTTCTGCAAGATAGATTTCAACATTCTGGTGAAACAATAAGTCGACACTTCAATATAGTCTTGAGAGCCATCAATGGTCTACGTGATTTTTGCATAACAGATCCGCCCAATGTAGTCCCATAAAAAATATTGGGCGACTCAAGGTACTACCCATACTTCAAGGTATATTTTCTGTCTCATGCACATGTTTATTTAACTATGACTTCTAGCAATTTTAAACCTTAAATTCTTAGAGCTGATTATTGGAACAGAACTGTTTAGGAGCAATTGACGGCACACATGTTGATGCGAAAATCAAGCTTGATAAACAAACTCCTTATAGAAATAGGCATGGCTATATCTCTCAAAATGTAATGGCAGTCGTGTCATTTGACATGACATTTTCATACGTGGCTGCTGGATGGGAAGGTTCCGCATCAGATCAAGCTGTTCTACGGTGGGCTGTTACTAGTGGTTGTTTTGTTGTTCCAGAAGGTAAATTAGAAATACATGAATTTACACGCATGCAAGTAAAGTTCCTCTATATTGTCTTAATCATATAATAGTACTAATGTGTGCGTTATCAAACCTTAAATGCAGGAAAATTTTATCTTGTGGACTCAGGCTATGGAAATACTCCAAAATTTATAGCTCCCTATCGTGGAGATCGCTATCATATTGGTTCATTTCGTGGAAGTAACCGGCGATATAATAGTGCAAAAGATTTGTTCAACCACCTGCATGCCCAACTACGGAATGTTGTTGAACGGACTTTTGGTGTTCTAAAAGCTCGTTTTCCAATTTTAAGCAGGAAAGGAGGAATTTCTTATCCATATAAAACTCAAGTCAAAATTGTTATGGCTTGTTGCATCATCCATAACTTCGTAAGGAAGGTTAATCAACCTGATGAGTTGTTCGAGCTGTATGAGCATGGGGAAACACCAACAAATATTGATAATGGTGATCAAGAAGCTAGAGGACAGACACGAGAAGATGACCGAGTTGCTGGTGAGCGGATTCGTGGAGCCATCGCTCAACAGTTGTGGACTAATCACCAACAACGTAACAGTCAGCAAGAGGAAGATGAGGAAGATGATTAAGCTCGACAATAAAGCACTACAAATATTTTGTCCTTTATTTACAGGCACATTGGATAGGTTTATCATTAGAACTTTCATTCATTTATAGATTCAGGAAATTACATTCAAAGCTTAATGCTAAAATAAACATTTGATTTGTTCTCTGGTTTCATTTACCATACGCTTGCCTACTCCCGAGCAAAATTAGTTCGGCATGAAAACAATTCAAGGGGTAGAAGGCAATTGCTTCATCCCCACTTGAATTATAGCTGAGTTCCAACTTGTGCTAATTGAGTCACCTATATAAGCTAGCTAGAGCCAGGAACACGTATAAGAGATTAATAGATGGTTGGGCGTACTAAAGCTTACTGCTAGATGCACCATACAGCTGGAACAAGGACAAGAGAGAGAGGTTCGTTCACCTGAAATAATCTTCGAGACACCAGAGTTGCAGATCTGGCATGCTGCGAGTATGACTGCCACGGACCTCGCGGCGGACGGCGTCAAGCACGCTCCCATCTCCCTAGCTCTGCTCCGTCAGGAAGACTACCACAGACCTCGCGGCGGACGTTGCAGAGAACCTCCTGAGCTCTGCTACGTGGGGACGTCGACCACGAGCATTAAAGTGGCGGCGTCGCACTCTCCCGAGCTCCGTGTTGCCTGGGTACGGCTGCTGCGGTCGGCGTTGAGCATGCCGTAGCTCGGGTCACTCCGGCGTGGTATTGATACACCCTGACTAGGGGTTGATCGACAGTGCAAGATTCAGAGAAGAACAACAGGAATTAGCGCTGAATTCAGAGGGATTCTATTACAGGAAGTAAGAGGAATTCAGTACAGCTTCGCCAGACCACAGCTGTGGCGGCTATGGGGTATAAACCCTAATCCAAAGATGCCCTATTACAATTCGATCCAGGACTAAGTAGCAGGAGAGGGAGAAGGCGACAAACTACAGAGTGGTTGACGCCTGAAGTGATGAGCTGGAAAGCGAGTTCTAAGCAGCGACGCCTCGGGTCATCTGAGCCGTTAGTGAGGAGATGGACGGACCGCAGTGCTTCTTAGACGCGAAGCAGTAAGTAGCACGTAGGTCCGTTGATCTTCAGATGAACGGCACACAGACGTCCCGGGGCTTCTACAGTAACTGAACTCGCTAAGGTGATCGACACTTCTTCAGATACATGTTCTAGGGCCTGACAACTCCCCCCTGTCGACAGCATTCTTGTCCTCAAGGATAAAAAGATGGAAAGATCTTCTGGATGAATGAGGAGTCTTCCCAAGTTGCTTGTTCTTTCGGAAGATTCTGCCACTTGATGAGCCACTGAACCACAGGAATGGAAATGCTTCCCTGAACTCGAGGAATGAGCTTCTTCTCCAGAATTTCCTCAGGTGCCAGCAAGATAGTGCCATCTGAATTGAGTAGTGGAAGATGTGGACTGGGAACAGCTTTGGGTCCCAAGTGCTTCTTCAGCTGGCTCACATGGAATGTATGGTGCAGTTGGCATCCGTCCGGAAGCAGAATCTTGTAAGATGTATTACCAATTCGCTCTAGTACTCTGAATGGCCCATAGTACTTGGAATGCAGCTTTAGGCATATGTGAATGCTGAGAGAGGTGTGCCTATAAGGCTGGATCTTCAGATATACCATGTCACCCACTTGTAGCACTCTTTCACTTCTGTGCTTATCAGCCTGTAGCTTCATACGTTCTTGTGCTTTAACCAGATTTTCCTTGATAGTTTTTGCAATTTCCTCACTGGAAGATGTTGGCATGAGGTCATTAGCTGCATCATCCTGAGGTAGAACCAGTTCAACCAACAAGGGTGGTGGTCTTGCATAAAGGGCCTGAAAGGGTGTCATTTTGAGAGATGTGTGAAAGGAGGTGTTGTACCACCATTCTGCAAGTGCTAGCCAATTATGCCACTTTTTTGGTTGCAGAAAAGCCATATTTCTGAGATAATTCTCCAGACATTGGTTTACCCTCTCTGTCTGGCCATCCGTTTGCGATGGTAGGATGTGCTAAAATGGAGCTTGACACCCATTGACTTGAATAGTTCTTGCCATAGTTTGCTGGTGAATATCCTATCTCTGTCGGTAACTATCACTGTTGGGAGGCCATGCAACTTAAAGACATTTTCAGTGAAAGCTTGTGCTACTGTTCTGACATTGATAGGATGTTTGAGGGCTATGAAGTGAGCATACTTGGTGAATCGATCAACAACCACCAATATGATGTCTCTGTTGTTGGAGATGGGTAATCCCTCGACGAAGTCCATACTTATGTGTGTCCAGGCGAAATCCGGAACTGCCAATGGTTGCAGGAGACCCGTGTCGCAGCAGTGGAACACAGGGTTCCCCTAGTGCTGCCAAAGTGGGTCCACCCCATGTGGGCCCAAGATGAAGATGGACAAGACCAAGACTCAAGTCAAGCTGGCGGGTTCACCGTCAGGGCAAGCAAGGCCTACGTCGATAAAGGGCTCCGGTCCTGGGGGCCTGCCGGGTCCCCGAACCAAGCAAGAAGGCAAGGAAGGACCCGAGAGCCCGAGTTCCCGGCAGGAGGCCAGGCTCCCTCTCGGGTACTTCCCCACATCACTGTGGATAAGCTCTCCACCTCACACTAGAAGACCTCAGAAGACTTGGGAAGCAAGGCGAAGGTGGCGCGGGCAGGAGACACAACTCGTGGTGTGTCAGCCCCTGTCCACCCCAAGGCGGACGCTCCCACCTAACCCAAAGGAGACGCTAGGCTGAGGAGAGGCCACGTCTCCCCCTAAACTAGATAAGGAGGGTCCTTCACGCCGAAGGTCCCTCGTGCCCCTCACGTGACCCTGTGGCAACCCCTTAGCCTATAAAAGGAGGACCAAGGCACGGAGAAAGGGGGAAAAAGGAGGAGAAGAGGAAAAAAGAAGAGGTCGAACCGGAGCAAGACTAGACTAGGGCTGCGAAGGTAGAAGGGAAGGTGATCTCCTCCGGATCAGGATCTGTCCTTCTTCTACCTCCAGCCAAAACCCTTCCGGGTACCCCGTCCGGGAGGCTCCATTGTAAGCCACACTATGAAGAACCCATCAATCCAGAGATGCAGGAGTAGGGCTTTTAGCCTCCGGGCGGCCTGAACCTGGGTAGCTCCTTGTGTCCCTTTGGTTGCATGCTCCATTGGAGAGGAGAGCTTGATCTAGACTCCGCCCGAGAAGACGATTCTCAGCCTCCTTCGCACCCCGTGCCGAACCTAAAAGGGGGTATCCTCTACTCCCGGTGTCCGTGCATCGAGACACGACATCTGGCGCGCCAGGTAGGGGCGCAAGCGCTGATTTCATCTTCATCAAGTTCGTCGGCAAGTTCTTCGTTAAGCATGCCGCCGAAGAAGAAGGGAGACCCTGCGGCGTCCAAGCCTATTTCTCCCTCACGCACTCAAACTGCAGATGAACGCCGTGCTGCTGGCGCGCGGCGGAGCGTCTCTCCGTCCCCGCCTCCCATGGAGAGGGTGGCGCCGGACGAAGTGGACGGTCGCGACAAGGACAACGGCCCTGGCGGAGCGGCGGCTCCAAAAGGCACCACCATGCCTCCTCCTCGCTCGGGGGAGAAGAGCGTCTGCAACGGCGCTAACAAGGAGCCCACCACTGGAGGAGGGAACCAGCGTTCGCCCCAGCGGGGATCCACGAGCATCCAAGAGCAAGACCTCCACGCACTCGCCTTCGGACGCGCAAGCTCGCCATGATGCTCTAGTCGCTGCCAAGGCCCTGATGCAGTTCCCTCCGAGCAGCGGCGATCCCAAGGTCTACCAAGAGTGGAGGACTCGCGTTGAGAGGCTCCTCGACTTCGCCGATGGTGGTCCACGAGTCGAACCCACTCAGGCTCCCACCGTCGACGATCCCGAAGCAGCACAAGACAAGACACGTGATCCGCGAGGCCAGCCTCGTGGTGAACGTCAAGCTAAGACGGCGCCTCCTCGCACTGCACCACCGATCGCTGATCGGCTAAACCGCGATCGCGGCGAGGCCATCTCCATCGGGTCGTCTACCTCGCGCAACCCAGATCTTCGTGATGAGCTCAACAACCGTCAGAACGAGGATATGCGCACCCGCATCGAGCGTCGCCGAGAACGTCACCGCTGGGAAGATTGGGGCATCGACCTCGCCGAAGGCTGCCTCGCTCTCGCCCCCGAGTTCCGCCACTTCAACTGGCTCAAGAAGTTCAAGATCGACGTTCTCCGCTACGACGGCACCACGAACCCCCGGGACTTTCTGCAGATCTACTCTCTTGCTGCAATGGTTGCCGGGGCTGACGAGGTCATGATGGCCAACTGGTTCCCGTTGGCCCTGAAGGGAGATGCCCAGACTTGGCTTCTCAACCTTCCCAAGTGCTCCATCCGTTCCTGGCGGGCACTGAAGGAGCAGTTTCTGGGGGCTTTCCAAGGCGGGTACGAGCGCCCGGGGGCTCCCAGTGATCTTCACGACTTCAAGCAGCTGCCGGGTGAAACTCTCCGCAAGTTCATCCAGCGCTTCACCCAGAAGATGAACACCATCCCGTGCGTCAAGGAGGAGTTGGTGATCCAGTCCTTCCACGCCAACGTCCGCAACCCCAAGATGCGCGAGAAGATGAGCATCCATCGCGTCGAGTCTGCACGAAAGCTTTGGGAGCTTGCAGATCGGTGCGCTCGAGCTGAAGAAGGAGTCAAGTTCCCCGGGGAGGATGAACCCGAGGACAAGGTCACTCCAGCCAAGAACAAGAAGTGGGACCCTGGACCCGACAAGCGGATCTTCGTCACCGAGCCTCTTCCGAAGAAGGCCAAGCCCGCGCCGACTTCCGAGGAAGAAGGCGAAGGTGATCCCTGGTGCCACATCCATCTAGAAGGCAACCACTTGCTCAAGGACTGTCGCATGCTCAAGAACCTTGCCATCCGGGAGCAACGCCGAGCTGACGGGGTCAGTCAAGACGGTTGCTACAACTGCGGCACTGCCGGGCACATCGCTCATGACTGTCCCACGGGTCGCCAAGGCGGAGGCGGCCGTGGGTGGAACCGAGGCGGTGGCCGCGGGGGCCGCGGAGGAGGATGCGGCGGTCAAGGTGGTCGTGGGTACAACACTCCAGAGGTTGCCCACGACGGCAACGGGGAAGCTCCGGCTCCCCAAGGAGGCAACGGCGGGAAGTATCAAGAAGTCACCGGAGTTGTCGGGTGCATCCACGGAGGGTCTTCTTTGCCTCCCTCCAACGGCGCCTGCAAGAGACTTGTCCGGGAGCTGAACGCGGTTGCTTCTGCTCCGTCCAAGCCCCTGGACTAGTCCAGTCAAGTCATCACCTTCGACCCAGAAGACCACCCTGCCAACACTGCCGGGGTTGGGACACTGCCACTGATTGTGTCGCCCGTCATCCACAACTACAAGGTCACCAAGATGCTGGTCGACGGAGGCTCCAGCCTCAACTTGCCGACGGCGAAGGTCCTGGCTATCCTTCAAATTCCTCTGTCTCGCCTGCAAGACACCGGAGTGTTCCAAGGCGTGAACGGAAGTGTTACTCGACCCCTCGGGAAGATCACTCTTCCGGTCACCTTCGGCGACTCCAAGAACTTCCACACCGAGGAAATCGTCTTCGACATCGCCGACACCCCACTCCCGTACAACGGCATACTTGGCATACCTGCTCTGGCCAAGTTCATGGCCGTCTCCCACTTCGCGTACAACATGCTGAAGATTCCGGCACCGTGGGGCGTGATCAAAGTCAAGGCCGACATCGACGATGCTATCTACTGTGTTCACCAGCTGAACCAGACGGTGGCAATCATGGCGGATGTCCTTCAAGGTGTACAGGAGGATGATGCTGGGGCTCTGTGGGTACCCCGGACTAGCCGTCCGAAATACCCGATTATGCTTAACACAACGATCCCATGATCAGTCTGTCGTTGCACATAATCCGAACTGAATAGCAAAGTTTACATCCATACAATACCGAGTTTAAAGTCTTACAAACATGGCCATACTGGCCTAATTATACATAGGTGCCTTCAAGGGCCAATCGTCTTTATTCAGCGGAAGCTACGGTAGTAGAGCTAATCCATCCTAACAACACCCGACAGGCAGCTGACTTATGAAGATCCTAGTTTGCATAGACGTCGCCAAACTCCTCTTCAACGTAGGGCTCCTGGAAATCTGGCTAAGACAATAGCCAGGGACGAAACCAATATGAGTACATTTGATTATACTCGCAAACTACCCCAACTTGAGTAAGCTCTAGGTTTAGTTTTATTTCTTAAAACTTTTATTTATGTAGGTCATCTCTAAATCTTCACTGAAAAGGGTAAGAAGAAGTTTATAGCTATCCTTTAAGAAATCATCTTTTTTAATTACTTCTCCAAAACTCCTCCTTTTTCCGACCATGTCTCAACATGGTGCCAAGCCACAAAATAGCCTCGTACCAACTCTTTGGTACAGGTTAGAAACAACATCTTCACTTCCCACACTTTTCAAAACTTGACTCAAAACTTGCACATGGCCTTAGTAGTTCTTCCCAACTGTCCATATCCAAGGACTCGGCTATTCGAATAGTTTTTATCCTCTGCAGAGGTAGCACGCTTTTCCCACACCCATCCGGTTACTCATCGTGTCAGCCACGTCCCGCCATACCAGGGGTATGCGAAGTTAAGTTCCCGGCCATAGCCTGTCCTTTGCTCATGCTAGTATAGGACCCTGCCTCTACGACACTTTCCATCGACACTTAAATCCTCAGAAACTAAGTGTGAGGACTCGTAGTTCTGTCCGGCGGACCCAAGGGAGCCCTTCAATCCTCTTTCTCCAATACACTCATACCGGCTTCCGGTAGACTTCACTTAAGAGGACCCAGGTCAGGGGGTAGGTCCTCAGACCATCCCCTCATGGAATGAGGTTATCCTCGTTATTGAGGCATCCAGTACTAACACGAGCAAATTATATGACTACGCCCTTGCCCATATGTGGGTAAATGTGGTCGCACAGATTTTCGGCTGGGATGTAAGTACAAGGACACAATGTGCATTTTCATAACCATCACCATTCTCCATTTCTCCACTTCATCACCGACATCTCGGCATTTCACCTTCAATCAATTACTTTCAAAGGGGTTTTGGATAAACATTGTTTTCCCATTCTATAGTTTTAAATGACTACCTAATACTTCTACATAGGGTGGCAAAATAGTTTTCATGTTTTGAAAAGGGGGTTTTTTTCTCTCCAAAATCATCGATACTTTTGAATAACCCTTGAGACTAAAGTAGAGGTATATAAATGCAAGCTCAGTGAAGTAGCTTGGCTTGCTCAACAAAGTGGTACTGGTCCTGATCTTCTGGTTCAACAAAACCTCCTTCCTCGATAAATCCGTCAACGGTATCGTCTAAACGTTAAACAAGCAAAGCAAACAATCACCATACTAACTCAAGCATCAACACAACATTACAATCACAAATGCTATAAATAGCCACTGCATAAACCAAGCAACACAAAGTGGTTTCAATTTAATTGAATTAATCTTTATTTAATTGTTTTCAAACTAAGGCAGAACCTAGTTGTACACCATTTAATTCACCATTTAATCTATGTTGGTCACAAAAATTCAAACTAAATTTCTATGGATAGCTACTGATGTGTAGAAGACAACTCAATTGGATTGAGGTCTTTTGGAGTTATCAAACTCCCTACACAATTGTTTTAAACCAGAACCTCATTAATCAAGTTTTAGCTACCAAATAATTTATGTTGCTTCCAAAATTAAACCCTTTTAGGGGTAACTAACCTTGGCTGCAAGTGATCTAACAAAATTGGTCCTAACTCAAATGGACTTAACATTACTTCACATTAATTAGTTTAGTGCAGTAGGGTTTACTAACATTCAATTGGATGCTAAAGATTTTAAACTGCTCAATTAATTCTACCAAAATTTGGGGAGCTAAAGGATCCCAATACAAAGCTACCACAATTGGTTTCAAGTCAATTGGACTAATATAACTCCAGAAACAATTGTTTTGGTATTTTAAACCTTCTGGAGCACTTTTATTACTACACTTTTATTATTTAACTAAATGAGATGAGACCACTTTGGTGAGTTAAAGAATTTCATAAGCTTTACAGAACATTTGAGTTTGATTTATTTGTATTCCTAAATCTCGAGATATTGAATTTCAAAGTAGTGTCCAGTACTGAATTCAGAGAGGATTTAAATTCGAATTTACTGGATAAAGATGAGATCCCTGACGGGTGGGGTCCACTCGTCAGCGACTCAGTGGGAAACGTTTCGCGCGCGGGTTTAAGTTTAAAACGCTGACGGGTGGGGTCCACCAGTCAGTGTCTACTTAAACGAAACGGTACGCTACCCTTGATCTCTAATCCTACGGCTGAGGATCAACGACACGGCGGCGACCATTTTCTGGCGGCGACGTGGCTCCGGCGACGGCGGTGCTCTCGATTCGCTCACCTGGGGGCTCGGGTGGTGGCGGAGATGACAGGGATCGACGGCGGAGGGAGTGGGGAAGCTCTGGGGTGAGTGGTGCTTGTTGGGATGGCTCCAATCGACGGCGGCGTGTTCGGCTCCTCCTCCGCGACCGTGCTCCAAGTCCGGCGAGTCCTCCGCGGCGCTGCTGTGCATGAAACACGGGCAAAACGCGGCGGGTGAGCTAGTGTGTAATGGTGAGGCGTGTGAGGGGCAGAGAGAAGGCAGAGGGAGAGAGGCACGACCTGGCCGTGATCGACCTCTTCCTCGGCGCGGCAGCGCACTGCCGTGCTTGTGCGCGGTGGCTGTGGTGGAGTGCTCGCCCTCCTGGTGATGCACGGGTGTGAGGGGTGTGAGAGGGAAGTGGTGGAGGTGTGTGGAGAGGGGAGGGAGTGCGGGGGTGCTTTTATAGCGGGTGGAGGTGCTCGGTGCTCCATGGCACGGTGGTGGGGAGAGGAGAGGAGAGGCGCGGGTCCAGACGGAGGTGTCTGGGAGGTTGCGGTGAGCGAGGGAGTGATGCAGGTGCGGTCGGGTGGTCGAGGGGAAGCAGAGGTTGCGCGCGAGCTTGCAGTGGCGTGCGGCGAGCACGGGCGCGTGCGCTGGGGTCGGGTAGGGTGCGTGAGGTGCACCAGAGGGGCAGTGGTGCTCGTACACGACGCGGTGGAGCTGATGGAACCAGAGGGGTGAGGTGGGGCAGCGCGGAGGCGTGCGGTGCTCGTAGTTGACCTCGGCATCGCCATGACGCGCGGCGTGCTCTGGCACGGACGGTGTGCACGCCAGAGGGCTTATGCGGCGGTGTGGTCTCGTCGGGCAGGAGCAGAGGGATGCGTGGAGTGCGGTGGACACGGCGCGGCGTCGCCTCGGGTTCGCGTCGGCCTCTCCACGGAAGTGACCCGAGCGGCAGCTCGCCAAGGACGGCAATGGCGTGGCGCCTCTGGCCTGCCTCCTCTGGGGTCAACGAGCACGTCTCCTCGTCGTCCTTCGAGTGAGTGAGGTGAGAGGAAGGAGTGGGGGCTGCTGGGGTGCTCGATTTCACCGAATTGAGCTCCAATTTTGGGATGGATTTTCGGTTAGGGAAGAACATGGTGATGATCACCATGTGCTCGACCAAATTCCCGAACCAAACCTAAATTTGAATTTCTAAAATTTCTTTTCATAGTTTGTTTCCAAATACTTTTCCTAGGTTTGTGGTACCATTGGATTATTTACTTTGGAAGTGTAGCTTGGTGATTTTGATGATTTTCCAAAGTTAAAGAAACATTTGGAAATTTGAAAATAGAATTTAGGAATATAATTTAAAATAGAGAGAGAGGGAAAGTATTAAGGATGAAATGAGAGGGATCACATTCTCTCCACTGAATTTTTTTGTTTATAAGAAAACTTGAATTCTCACTTGGAGATTTAATGTGACACTTGTCACATTATTTTTCATTGTTTTAGCACTTGTTTTACTTTCTTTTCTTTTCTTCAAGTTTTTATTTAGAGCAAACAACAATTCAAACAACCATAGTCAAACAAACACACAAAAGTTTTTGTTGATCCACAATTTTTGACTAATAAAGCTGGGTTACAAATTTGGATGTTACAGGCTCTCCCCGGGGGCGAAGGGCACCCTGGGGGCTCCACATCTACTCCCCCCAAGAAGGCGCCATTCCATGGCGATCCGCAGCTGACCAAGAAGGTGGCGCTAACCAGCGACGGAGTTCGCTCCATCACCATCGGCGCCCGCCTCACCGACAAATAGGAAAGCGCGCTCGTCGCCTTCCTTCGGGAAAACTCTGATGTCTTCGCGTGGGAGGCGTCAGGTTTACCCGGTGTTCCAAGGGAGGTGATCGAGCACAAACTGGCGGTCAATCCGGGGGCTCGCCCCGTGAAGCAGGTTCTCCGGAACCAAAGCAAGGAAAAGCTGGAATTCATCATCGCCGAGGTGGACAAGTTGATAGAAGCTGGTGTCATCCGGTCGGTTCCCCATCCAAGCTGGGTGGCCAACCCCGTGGTGGTACCGAAGCCCATGACCTTCAAGTGGAGACTCTGCATCGACTTCACAGACCTGAATAAGGCCTGTCCCAAGGACCCTTTCCCCCTGCCGCGGATCGACATGATCGTGGACTCCACGGCCGGGTGCGAGCTGCTGTGTTTCTTGGACGCCTTCTCCGGGTACCACCAGATCATGATGTCGCTCGAGGACCAAGAGAAGACGGCCTTCATCACTCCCAAGGGCTGCTACTGCTACACCCGGATGCCTTTTGGCCTCCGGAACGCCGGCGCTACCTTCCAGCGCGCAATGCAAGCATGCCTTGGGCCGCAGCTGGGCCGCAACGTTGAAGCGTACATCGACGACATCGTGGTCAAGACCCGGTACAAGGACTCCCTCATCCAAGACCTGCACGAGACCTTCGAGAACCTCCGCCGGGTCAACTTCAAGCTCAACCCCGACAAGTGCGTGTTCGGGGTCCCCTCCGGCAAGCTGCTGGGTTTCCTGGTCTCTCACCGAGGGATCGAGGCGAATCCGGACAAAATCAAGGCAATCGAGCGCATGGAGGCGCCCCGGCGGGTCAAGGACGTACAGCGCCTCAACGGGTGCATCACTGCACTCGGGCGCTTCATCTCAAGGCTTGGGGAGCGGGCCTTACCGTTCTTCAGGCTGCTCAAGAAGTCAGGCCCCGTGGAGTGGACCTCCGAGGCCGAGGAAGCCCTGCAGTCCCTCAAGCGCTACCTCGCCTCGCCACCAATCCTCGTGGCACCAGAAGAAAGGAGCCCCTACTACTGTACATTGCTGCCACCAACCAGGTGATCAGCGCTGTGCTTGTGGTAGAGCGTGACGCTCCTCCGAAGAAGTCAAGCAAGATCAAGGGCAAGCGACCCGGGAACTCTCTCCGGGACAACCATGCAAGAAAAGGCTGCCGGGTGACCAGGGGTCTACGATCCTGACGTCACTGCAACCTTACCAGACGGTGCGGAGCCCGTCGGGAATGGAGAATCTCCCTCCGACGAGACTTCGCCGGGGGCTACCTCGTCCCCACCCCAAGACGTCGACGTGGAGGAAGCCGAGCCCTCTCAGGACTCGGCGACCCGCAAGGTGCAGCACCCGGTCTACTTCGTCAGCGCAGTGCTGCGCGACGCCCGGGAGCGGTACCCCATGATGCAGAAGCTGCTGCTGGCAATCCTCATTGCCTCCCGCAAGATGAGGCCGTACTTCCAAAGCCATCCCATCACGGTGGTATCCAAGTACAACCTAAGAAGCCCCCTGGAGAACCCACTTGCCACTGGTCGCATATCATGGTGGGCCATGGAGCTTCAAGGTTTCGGTCTCAAGTTCGAGCACACGGACAACATCAAGAGTCAGGCGCTGGCGGACTTCACGGCCGAGTGGACCGAGACGGCGTTCGACGACCCGGAAGAGGAAACCTGCCTCCCCGGGAAGGAAGATCCTAGCGCCTGGACCATGCACTTCGACGGCTCCTACACCAAGGGGAAAGGAGGTGCTGGGGTTGTCCTAACCTCACCAACCGGGGACCGGCTGAAGTACGTCGTCCAGATGCACTACCAAGGGAACATCTCCAACAACACGGCGGAGTACGAGGGCCTGCTCGCAGGACTTCGTGCTGCCATCGGCCTCGGCATCAACAAGATCGTCGTCAAGGGTGACTCTCAGTTAGTCATCAAACAAGTGAACAAGGAGTACGCGTGCCCTCAGATGGCACCATACGTTGAAGAGGTCTGGAAGCTGCAGCGGCGCTTCGACAACTTCCGGGCTGTGTACGTCCCACGGGGAGAAAACACGGCCGCGGATGAGCTATCGCAGGTGGCGTCCAAGCAAGAACCAGTGCCTCCCGGGATCTACATCGAGGTCCTCAGGCGACCTTCGATCCACCCGAGAGGCTCGCGACAAGATCTGCGCCGGGGGCTGGCGACCCTTCTACCTCGACAACACGGGTAGCCAGCCCAGAAGCTCAAGACCCGGCAGCCCCTCCAGCGGAGGAAGCTATGCTTTCTTTCCGTCGGATGGTGCTACCGGTGGAAGGAACCCACCCACCCTGGGCCCGGGACATCGTCAAGTACATCATGGAGCACGCCCTCCCGGAGGATGATCACGACGCCGAGCGGGTGGCTCGTCAAGCCAAGCTCTACGTCATGATCGACGGCGAGCTCTACCGGCGACGGGACAACGGAGTCAAGCTCCGCTGCATCCTCAAGAACAAGGCCAAGTACTGCTACGGGACATCCACGAGGGCACATGTTCAAGTCATGTGGCATCAAGATCACTGGCGGGTAAAGTTTTTCGTCACGGGTTCTACTGGCCAACAGTCCTCAGTGATGCGAGCAGCTAGTCAAGACCTGTGAAGCCTGCCAGTACTATGCGAAGAACATACATCAGCCGGCGCAAGCTCTGCAGCCAATTCCAATCTCCTGGCCGTTCGCGGTCTGGGGGCTGGACATCGTGGGAAAGATACCGAAGTCTGTCGGGGGCCATGAATACCTTTTCGTGGCCATCGACAAGTTCACAAAGTGGGTGGAAGTGATGCCAGTACCAAGACAGACAGCTCAAGCAGCCATCAAGTTCATTGAAGGGATCGTGTACCGCTTCGGAGTACCCAACAGAATCATAACGGACAATGGCTCTCAGTTCACAAGCCGATCCTTCCTCAACTTCTGTGAAGAGCTGGGAATCAAGGTGTGTTTTGCCTCGGTGTCCTACCCAAGGTGCAATGGGCAAGTGGAGCGAGCCAATGCGGAGGTCCTAAAGGGTTTGAAGACCAAGGCCTTTGACAAGTTAGAAGACAAGGGCAAGAACTGGATTGAGCATCTACCAAGTGTCTTGTGGTCCCTCAGAACCACACCAAGCAGAGCCACTCAAGAAACACCATTCTTCCTTGTCTATGGAGCAGAAGCCGTCTTGCCAACAGAGCTCAGGCATGGATCCCCCGGGTACTTGCCTATGATGAAGACGCACAAGCTGAGAGGAGGATTGATGACATCAACTTCCTGGAAGAGGTGCGGTGTCGAGCTTCTTACGATCTGCTCGATACCAGCAAGGGCTCCGCCGCTATCATGATCGCCATATCCGTTCACGGGTACTGGAACCCGGAGACCTGGTTCTCCGCAAGAAGCAGAAGCTTGATAACATGAACAAGTGTCGTCCAAGTGGGAAGGACCTTATCGGGTGACGCATACCCTGAGACCCGGAGCTGTTTATCTGGAGGACGAGAAAGGCAGGCCGGAGGGCAACGCCTGGAACATCGAGAATCTCCGGAAATTCTACCCCTGAATACGAACATGAATCGCAGATAGTTCGAGTCAACTAAGCACGCCCAAGGGGCTAGTGTTCTGTATAAGGGTGTAAGAATCGTCGCCAAGGAATAAAAGATAAGTTTTTCAATTCCGTGAGCCTCTCTTGTTGTCGTGAAGTGTGTTATCCGTAACAACCCCCAAGCAGGGGGCTGACATGGTGCCGGTGGCTGACAGGTCGAGCGCGAGTAGCCTATCAGTAGGCGCTGCCACCTGATCGTGCCGTACTGCCGCGGTAAGAAGTGGAACGGGCAGTGCTGTGTTTTAAAGAACCTAAACACAGAAATGCACATTCAACTTTGCTTGCGGGTTGCTCCGGATGAAACACTTTCACGACATGTAAGGGAGGGTCCATTCTTTTCCTACTGAAAGTGTGTTATGTGTAGCGCCTCTCCCGGGACAGGAATGGATGCTGAAGAGCGGCTCAGGAGCTGGATACCCGGGAAGGACAGAGCAGATCAAGAGCACGGCAAAAATCAGCTAAGTCTTTGCATGTGCATCTTGCATTCTAGGCATAATATCTCGCTCGGAGTCAATATACCACCAACCTGCGCATGCTTGACAGTTGATGAGAACCTTTGCGGGGGTAATGCGTCCTCCCCGCGAACGGTCAGATTTCCCTTCTGGCCTAGTACCCGTGGCTGTGGAGTGGACTCCCGGAAGGCATAGTGCTCTTAGGGGTACTGCTACCGGTGCAGGCGGTTAGAGTACTTGTCACCTAAGAGATCTCCTCTGAAAACTTGACGGCGCGTTAGTGCAAGGGAGGTTTGGGAAATGACCCCGGGAGTTGAGCCCTAGGATTGCATTCATCTGAACTTACATTCTGAATTTACAATTCTGAATTACATTCAGTCGAAGCTTTCCTGGATACATATCTAGCCTATGCTACTAAGGCCAGCTCAGAGCTCCTGGCTGCGCAGATCTGTCTTCTGTTTTATTGCCTGCCGGGTGAACTCCGGACTCCCGGGGACGCCTGGGATGAAGGAGGGCATTCGCGCAGGATCTTCAGGGGTCCCATGGGCCGGGGAACTTCCGGGCAAACCCCGGCACATGCTGGCTGCAGAGGAGGTGCACGTGGTCCACGAACTTATCCATGATGTCCTCCTCATCCTGTACGAAGGAAAGAGATCGAGTCAAGGCGCAGGATCTTCCCAAGGGTCGTATTGCCAAACCAAGGCAACCTTACCTTGAAGACATCGTCAAGGTCGCAGAGGAGACGGTCAATCTCTGATTGCCTGCGGCCTCCTTCCACAGCTCCATCTTGATGGTGTCCTTCCGGGTCGCCAGCGCCACCGACGCTTCCATGGCAGCAGAACCGGCGATGTTCCCCACCGCGGGGAAAACCAAGGAGACCCGAGGGCGGGGAACGACCTCGTCCTTTCCGGTGATTCGGGCTTCCGCCTCGTGGGCGCCTCCACCGCGCCTCGGAAGACGGACTCCGCCGTCGACACGTCGGACAAGGCCATCTCTGCTTCGCCAGACATTGTTCTGCGGGGCGTGGAGAGGCAAAGGAAGAAGAGGAGCGGAGCAAGGCGAGAAGATGTGTGAAAGGTGGAGTCTGGAGGGTTTTTATAGGCCTCCATCCCCCACCTACCCCCAGGCGCTACGGCTGCTGCAGTAATGGGAGCGCGTTTTGCAAAAAACTCGTTCTCATTCACACGAGCGACACGAAGACAAGGAGGAAACAAGATCTTCTTCATTTACAAGGACTACAAGGGGACGATCTTTTTTACAACAAAAAGGTTGGCTCCCATCGAGCAAGGAGCACCGCCGTACAATGGAAGGCGCTACTTCCAGAAGTACGTCGTCAAGGCCGCCAGGGAGAGGTCAACGAGATCTCCATGGCGCCCGCCCGAAGCTCCTCGCCTTCAAGAAGACGAGCTCTCCTCGACCTTGATGTCAGATGAGTTTTCCTCATCATCATCCTCGTCGTAGGAGCTCGAGCTGCCGCTGCTGCTCTCCATGCAGCACTCCACGCGTCCGCCATCGACACCGAAGATCTTCACGGAGAGCGTCACATCTCCGTCGTACCGGAACGCCAAGCATTGCCCCCGGGACAGGCGGCGGGCGCGGGAGAACGACTTCCACCCCTGACCCAGAAGCATGGCGCCTTCAGCGGTGCGCTCCGCCATGGCCCAGGAGGGGCCATTGGGGCAGCCTTCCACTTGCAGCCAGAAGCCAGAGGGTCCGATGTCCTCCGTCGCCGTCGCGAAGGAATCCGGCAGGAGAAGCCGGCTGCGAAGCCTGTGGTTCAGATCCACGATGAACTCGAACGGCGCGAAGCCAGTATGAACCATGCTCCTGGGAGGGGGAGCAGCGGAGCCGCGGCCTCCACGGTCGCCGCGACCGCGAATCCCACGACCTCGCGGAACAGCTCGACCACGAGTGGAGGGGCCACTCTCCGCAGCAGCTGAAGAAGAACGAGGGCGCCCAACTCCTCCCCTCGCTCTCGCCATTGGCACTGGTAGCTTGTGGGGAGGCCTGGAGTTGGACTGAGGAAGAAGATGAACAAAAAGCAAGGGGCGTGCCCTGCTTTTATAGCCTCGGCGGCGCCTCTGTCAGGCGTCTCCTCGGTTCTTCCGTTGCTGGGAATCGAGGGGGCCATCGCAGTTACTCCCCCAAGTGGAGTAACTTCAAGACCTTCAAGGCCATTAATGAAGCAGAGCAAGGAAGACCAGATGCCCGGGGACCCACTTTGACCTATCTTTAGGCCATAGCCCCGGCAGCTGGAGCAAGAGCCGCCGGGACCATGCCCGGGGGCTACTGTCGCAGCAGTGGAACACGGGGTTCCCCTAGTGGTGCCAAAGTGGGTCCACCCCATGTGGGCCCAAGATGAAGATGGACAAGACCAAGACTCAAGTCAAGCTGGCGGGTTCACCGTCAGGGCAAGCAAGGCCTACGTCGACAAAGGGCTCCGGTCCTGGGGGCCTGCCGGGTCCCCGAACCAAGCAAGAAGGCAAGGAAGGACCCGAGAGCCCGAGTTCCCGGCAGGAGGCCAGGCTCCCTCTCGGGTACTTCCCCACATCACTGTGGATAAGCTCTCCACCTCACGCTAGAAGACCTCAGAAGACTTCGGAAGCAAGGCGAATGTGGCGCGGGCAGGAGACACAGCTCGTGGTGGTGTCAGCCCTGTCCACCCCAAGGCGGACGCTCCCACCTAACCCAAAGGAGACGCTAGGCTGAGGAGAGGCCACGTCTCCCCCTAAACTAGATAAGGAGGGTCCTTCATGCCGAAGGTCCCTCGTGCCCCTCACGTGACCCTGTGGCAACCCCTTAGCCTATAAAAGGAGGACCAAGGCACGGAGAAAGGGGGAAAAGGAGGAGAAGGAGGAAAAAAGAAGAGGTCGAACCGGAGCAAGACTAGACTAGGGCTGCGAAGGTAGAAGGGAAGGTGATCTCCTCCGGGTCAGGATCTGTCCTTCTTCTACCTCCAGCCAAAACCCTTCCGGGTACCCCGTCCGGGAGGCTCCATTGTAAGCCACACTATGAAGAACCCATCAATCCAGACATGCAGGAGTAGGGCTTTTAGCCTCCGGGCGGCCTGAACCTGGGTAGCTCCTTGTGTCCCTTTGGTTGTATGCTTTGATCGTGGAGAGGAGAGCTTGATCTAGACTCCGCCCGAGAAGACGATTCTCAGCCTCCTTCGCGCCCCGTGCCGAACCTAAAAGGGGGTATCCTCTACTCCCGGTGTTCGTGCATCAAGACACGACAACCCGGGTATTTGCAGTGCTTTGTTTTATTCAGCTGGCACACTGGACACTGTTTGATGAATGTCACTATGTGATGTTTCATACCAGGCCAGTGGAAGAGTAGTTTCACACGCTTGTATGTTGCCCTTTCACCGAAATGCCCACCCAGTTCTGAGCTGTGGAGTGAAGAGATAATTTTCTCTTTCAAATCAGTGGAGCTTCCCACATAAATCTTTCCTTTATATCTGAGTAATCCTTTAGAGAAGGTGAAATTGACAACAGCATCAGGAGCCACTGACAGCTGTTGGATCAGCTCCTTGCACTTAGTGTCGGTGGAGTAGGACTTGGTGACTTCAGTAACCCAAATTGGAACTACTGCACTAGTAATCAGGGATAAGATGGCATGTTTTACTCTAGACAGAGCATCCGCAACCAAGTTTTCTTTCCCTTTTTTATACTCTACTGTATAATTGTATCCCAGCAATTTAACTAGAAGTTTGTGCTGTATTCCTTGTGTGAGCTTCTGATCTTGAATGTACTTTAGACTTTGTTGATCAGTTTTTATCACTAGGGAAGAGGCTGAGAAATAGTGCTTCCATTTCTTGAGTGCTACTAGAATAGCCATAACTTCTTTATCATAGGTAGATAGTCCTGCAGACCTTGGACCCAAGGATTTACTCATAAATGAGATGGGTTTCCCTTTCTGCATTAGAACTGCTCCTATACCAGTGTCTGAAGCATCCGCTTCCAGCGTGAATGGAATGGAGAAATATGGCATTGCTAGTACTGGAGGAGTAGTCATATCCGTTTTCAGGGTTTGAAATGCCTTTTCTTGGCTGGACGTCCACTGAAAATTGTCCTTTTTGAGAGCATCATATAGGGGTCTGCATATTAGGCCATAATCCTTGATAAACCGCCTGTAGTAACCAGTTAGACCCAGGATTTGTCTAAGCTGAGTTATATTCTCTGAGTAGGCCAATGCAAGATTGCATGAATCTTTTTGGGTCTGTAGCTACCCCTTCTCCAGTAATGATGTGGCCTAAGTACTCAATCTGTTTCTGGCCAAAGGAGCACTTAGATAGTTTGGCATACAGATTATGTTCCTGCAGAATTTTGAATACTTTCTCCAGGTGGTTGAGGTGATCATCCTTGGTCTTGCTGTAAATAAGTATGTCATCGAAGAAGACTAAGGTGAACTTTCGCAATGTTTCTGCCAGGATGGTGTTCATCAATTTCTGGAAGGTAGCCGGTGCATTAGTAAGGCCAAAGGGCATAACAACATATTCATAATGGCCATGGTGAGTTGTGAAAGCTGTCTTTTCAATATCTTCTTCTTTCATGCGGATTTTGTGATATCCACCTCTTAAATCGATCTTGGAGAAAAATTGAGCCCCATGCAGTTCATCCAACAAATCTTCAATGATGGGTATTGGGTATTTGTTCTTAATTGTTTGCAAATTCACCTTTCGGAAATCAGTCACCTTTCTCCAAGAGAGATCCTTTTTCTTGACCAACAACACAGGGGAAGAGTAAGGACTAGTGCTGTTATGTATGACTCCTTTCTGGAGTAGATCTTGCACTATATCTTCCATTATTGCCTTCTGGTGACGAGGTAGCCTGTAGGGTCTCTGGTTCACTATTGGAGCTCCAGGAGACAATGGTATGCTATGATCACAAGGTCTTTTGGGTGGTAGCTCACTAGGTTCAGAGAAAACTGAGCTGTACTTAGTTGTCAACTGTTCCACTTCCGGCAAGGTTGTGACATCAATCATTGCTTGGTCTTCTCTGGGTTGGATTAGAAGGACAACACCGCAAATGGTGTTTGCCATTAGCTTCGGTGTTAGGCTGCTCTCCTTGATGTCTGAAGAAACTGGTAAGCTTTCATCATGAAACGTTGCTATTTCTCCAGTTGGTAAGCTTGCTTGTAATGTCAGTTTCTTGAAATCTAGTGTTACTGGGCTGTACTGGTATATCCAATCGGCTCCCAGAATAACATCATAACTCTTCAACTGAAGTACGCGAAAGTCAGACAGAAATGGAACTCCCTGAATTGCATACTGACAATTAACACAAGAGAATTCTGTCCAGAGTGTCTCTCCATTAGCCACTGTTACTTTCATCCGTGTGCTAGGAGTTAATTTGTATTGGGCTAGTGTAGCAAAGGCAGGTGTCATGAATGTAGTAGTGCTACCAGAATCCACTAAGGCTGTTGCAATTTTGTTCCCAAACATGATGGATAAGGTGAATGCTTGCTTGTGTGGTGTACCCACTAAAGCATGCATAGAAATTATTAACTCAGGAGGTTTTTCTTGTTCACCTTCTTCCTCATCAGTGTCCGAGTACTCATGTACATATATTACTTCAGACTGAGATGCCTGTAATGCCTGAATTTGTGCCTTCTTTGCCATCTTACACACTTTCTTGTGACCTGGGTACCAAGGGTCTTTGCAATTAAAACAAAGTTTATTTTGTTTAGCATGTTCAATGATCTCAGCAGGCGTTGGTGTTCCAGCGATTTTGGTTTCAGGTGCATAAGTTTTCTTGACAGCAAGGGGCTGATGATAGTAAGACCTTTTGGGTGGCGCAACCTGTTCTATGCGTCTAGCCATCCACATAGCTTTTTGTAAGCTATCAGGTGAGTGACATTGTAAATGTGCTTGGTATAGTCACTGAGTCCAGAGATGAAACTCTTGATATAGTAATCATCAGGTAACCCAGGGCTGTCCCTTCTCATGAGATTCATATTAGCCTCAAATTGCTGAATGTAAACTGACACTGTTGATGTTTGTGTCAATGCATGAAAAGCCTTGACATTGTCACAAACTGAAGATTCAACAAACCGCTCTGTCAGAGAACTGCAGAACCTGTGCCAGGGAACATTATTTGCAATGTATCCAGAACCTCTCCACCATTGGATTGCATTGCCTTTCAAGTATGTCACCGCAATCTCTGTGCGTTGTTCCAGTGGTGTTCTAGCTGCAGCAAAATATGTCTCCACGGTTTGGATCCAGGAATCAGCATCCTTGCCATCGAACTCAGGTATGTTCATTTTTGCCGGTTTAACTGAGGGAAGCATCCTTCTATTCTCTTGTTGCTGAAATTGCAATCTCTGCCTAGCCACAGGTTGTCTGTCTTGGGGTATTTCTTCCATTCTTGCACCATCCAGTTGGTTATCTTGCACCCTGTTTCTAGCAACCAGATGTCTGTCATGTGTAGCATCCTGAAGATCCTCTTGACCTTGTTGCTCGTGGCCTGGAGCTGTTGTTGTAGGCATTGGCTTATGCGGAGGGACATGCACAGCCGTAGTTACTTGTCCATAGTTAGGGTGCCTGTATGTTGACTTTGGGGTACCATCCAAATTCAGTTCTTTTCCATTAGCATCATGCAGCTGAGACTGCCCAATTGGCTGCTTCACTTTTGCTGCATCATTTGTGCTGCCCTGACCAGGTGTGGACTCCAGACCTTCATCTTGTTCTGTATCCTCAGCATCAGCAAGTACTACCGGAGCTTGGGTGAAGAACTGAGAGAAATTGGTATGGAGGTCTCTAAAGTTCTTTTGGATTTTTGAAAAATTTGTTTCCACCGCCTGAGCAAATTTGGAGAATTCTTGCTTATCCTCTTCACGGTGTCGTTGCAGTGTTTTGACATCTAACTGTAAGGACTTGAATTCCAACTCCGTAGAAGAGTCTGAAGCTTCCGTCGCCATGTGGTCTGAATTTTTTTTTTTGAGCTTTTGCAAGCCAATTTCTCAGACCCTTCCGTCGCCAACACCGACACCAGCTCCGCCCGCCGCCCGAAGAAGCACAAACATGAATCAAGGAGAGGGATTTCACACCCACAGAATTACTCTGTGGAAACCTACTTGATTACCTATTTGCTTCCGAATAAAGCCGCCGCCGCCAAGCCGCCACCGATGCCGACACCGCCACCGGGATCCGAAATCGCAGGGAAGGATTTCACAGGAGATCCCAACTTCCCAGGGTTCCAGATCCAATCGCCGTCGAGGACCGTAGCGCTCTGATACCAATTGATACACCCTGACTAGGGGTTGATCGACAGTGCAAGATTCAGAGAAGAACAACATGAATTAGCGCTGAATTCAGAGGGATTCTATTACAGGAAGTAAGAGGAATTCAGTACAGCTTCGCCAGACCACAACTGTGGCGGCTATGGGGTATAAACCCTAATCCAAAGATGCCCTATTACAATTCGATCCAGGACTAAGTAGCAGGAGAGGGAGAAGGCGACAAACTACAGAGTGGTTGACGCCTGAAGTGATGAGCTGGAAAGCGAGTTCTAAGCAGCGACGCCTCGGGTCATCTGAGCCGTTAGTGAGGAGATGGACGGACCGCAGTGCTTCTTAGATGCGAAGCGGTAAGTAGCACGTAGGTCCGTTGATCTTCAGATGAACGGCACACAGACGTCCCGGGGCTTCTACAGTAACTGAACTCGCTAAGGTGATCGACACTTCTTCAGATACATGTTCTAGGGCCTGACAGGTATCAAGGCCGGCCGGCGTCGAGGACGCTTACGAGCTTGGCGGCGCTCTGGTGCGCTGAGCTCGAGGGGCAGCAGGCAGTAAGAGCATCCCAAGGCGAAGCTGGAGGAAAATATCATTGGGGTCAGCTCTAGTAATTATGTTGTGATCGTTCACTAATGATCCAAGTTAAAGAGCAAATCAGTGAGGGATTGTTGATTTTCGTTGGGTTCATTTCTTGTATACCAGCTCCGCCACTTGCAGGCGCGCGAATTGGACCGCACGCGTAGATAACGGCTTTTTCCGCGCGCGGGGCCATTTTGCCCGCTCCAGCAAGAGCGGGAAAAAAGGGCGCGCTCGGAAAACCGAAGCGCACGCTGGTGAAAGCGCTAGATTTCGCGCTATTTAACCCGACCCGCGTCCAGCGCGTGCTTCACCCACGCGTCTCTCTCTCCTCTCCCAACCGCTCTCTCTCTCCCGCGCCCTCTCGGAATCCCCACCGCCCGCCACGATACCTCCACGCCACCGCTCCCAATCCGGCTACCTCGGCGTCCGCGTGCGCCCGAACGGGACGTTCACCGCCGAGATCCGGTCCGGCGACAGCCGCGTCCCCCTCGGGACGTTCGGGACCGCGACGGAGGCCGCCCGCGCGTACGACGCGGCGGCGTGGAGGCTCAACCGCCCGCGCCGCTCGATGAACTTCCAGGACTGCCGCGACGCGCAGGAGGCGGCTAACCTGGCGCCTGAGCCGCGCCTCATCACCACCGCAGACCGCCGCGAGCACCACCTCCGCGCGACGCTCCGCCTAGTCGAGGAGCGCGACAGCGTGCCGTTGAGGAATGGTACCAGAACCACCCGCACGAAGAGCGCGGCGAACTGGAGTTCTGGAACACCCGCGCGGCCGAGCGGGCGGAGCGGCGCGCCGAGCGCCACGATTGGCGGCAGGAGCGCCGCCGAGCGAAGGAGCAGGCGGAGGTGGAACTGGCGGCAGGCCTCGCCAACTGGCCCGCCGGCGACCCCAGGTGGCTCGCGCTGGAGGAGGAGATTTCGGAGAACACCAACTCCGACTCCGATTTCTCCTCCGACTCCGAGTTCTAGTTCATCGAATCGTAGTTATTTAGGATGTAGTTATCGAATGGAGTGTTTAGGGTTTAGGATGTAGTTATTTAGGATGTAGTTAAATCAATCGAATCGTGTTCGCCTGTTCGTGTAATCGAATCGTGTTCGTCTGTTCGTCCGAGTTCATCAATATATCTATATTTGCAGTCTATTTTGCTGTATTTTTTTGATTTGATTTCTTTGCAAAAGAGTGCAGATCTAGGTTTGCGGCGCGGTATTTTAGCGCGTATGCTAAACCATCCCGTTTTCGCACAATATTTTAGCGCGGCTGCTAAAACAAAAGTGTCGCCCAGCGCGTTAAAACGGTATTTTGGCGCTGCAAAAAAATTTAGGGCGCCGACGCGTTGGGCGCCTGTTGGAGATGCTCTAAAGCATCTAGGATTTTTGGGAGGAAGTGGAAGGAAGTGGAGAGGCTGGGAGGGAGACGGACTGGTGATTTGGGGAAAAAGGTGAAAAGCGGTTTGACCAAATAGGGTACACTACAAACTGGTTTAAGGCTTGACCGACCCAACCATGATTTTGCACGCGCTCGTTCCTAACAGAAATATTAGGAAAACCCGTTTTCCGTAAAATCCTGCTAAAACGTGTTTTCCTAAAACTAGCGCTAATACTTGTTTATCTAAACAACCACTGACTCTGAGGTGAAAATGAAACAATTTTGTGAATTAAATGGAAAGTGTACGCTACTACTGCCATCTTATTTCATCTTCAGAGAAGGGTGAGAAATGATTACTCTTTAGTAGAGGGAGGGATGATGATCCTGGCTCGGCAATACTGCTGCAGCCACGAGTTGTGCATGTCGCACGAAGGCCAGCTGCCTCAAATAGGTGGTAGTCATGCTTGATGCGCTCCATTAGAGCATCTCCACTAGCGACCTCCAAATGGCCATCTTCAAAGGCCGTCCGGACGGCGCCCACGCCCAAATGGCCGCCTTCAAACACTAGTGGAAACACCACCTTTAGTCCCGGGTGGTAGAGGGCTTTTGGACCGGATTGGCATCCGGTACATGCCAACCGGGACTAGAGGCCTCCCCCCTCTTGTCCCGGGTGTGCTACGACCCGGGACCAAAGGCCTCCACGCGGGGGCTGCACATGGCGTGTGGGAGAGGGGCTCTAGTCCGGGTTGTATTAACTCGGGACTAGAGATGCACCCACGTGGCGGCCTGCTGTTTTCTCGTTTCGGTTGTAATAATTTGCAAAAAATACGGTTAATTATCTGTAAATCTGAAAAATACATATAGCATATCAAAATATTCGTAAGAGAAAGCTTTATGAGAAAGTCGGGAAATCGGAAGTCGGAAGTCGGAACGGAAAGTCGAAAAGTTGTGAAGTCGGAAAGTCGGAAGTCATGAAGTCGGGAAGTCGGGAAGTCGGGAAAGTCGACGTCACGTTTTCACGGCTTCCCGGTTTCACGTTTTCCCGGCTTCCCGGCTTCCCGGTTTCACGTTTTCCCGGCTTCCCGGTTTCACGTTTTCCCGGCTTCCCGTTTTCCCGGTTTCCCGGATTAATTTACATATAAAGATCATATATAAGAGGGACTAGAACCGTCATCTATTCGATTACATGGAGATAATGAAGCCACTACTAGAGCCCGTCATCTAATTTGACATGGTGCCATTGTATTTTCCCTTCATGTCTAAGACATAGTTCATCAAAAAGCCCGCAATTTTCTCGCAAATTGGTCGAAAGCGGTCCTTTAGTTGCACGTCCCTCCGCATTCGATCCATCTATAAAAGAAGGGAGATTAATATGAATTTCAATCATCATAACAGAAATTATGAATGACACTCAACACAATTGATGGTTATAAAATGAAATTGTGAATTTATTTGTTCACTTACTTCGATAAATGTCCCTGGGTTCCGCTCAGAGACTATCGTGCGAATCCACTCGCAGACGTAATATCCACACAAATTGGTCCCGGGACGCTGCCTATCCAAGTACTACACGAGAATAGATTTCAATCAAATAATAATCAAGCATCACGATGGTATTGAAATTTGAATTAAAAGGGATGCGCGAACACCTAGCTCGTACTACTTACTTTGGGGTAAACAAAAGTAAGTTCCTCTTTAAATTGACCAGGTGTAGCATTAGTATTTTGGAAAGCTTTCCAAACCCTGCCCATCAAACAATTGAATAAATGAGTTATTAATTAGTTACTTGATATCTCAGGAATGTAAGGAAAGAGACCGATGTAATACGATAAAGATTGAAATTACCGTTTGAGCACTCCTTGGATATATTCGTGCCGCTCTTTGGGCCAGTGCAATGAGTCCAAGATTTCAACTTCTGCTCTATCGATTTGAATGATTAACAGAATGTAATGGGCGCTGCGCACGTTTATATATGTCAGTAACTAATCAGTTACACTTAACATCGAGAAAGCAAAAACCAATGTGTACAAGACAGTAAGACTCTTACCTGAAGTGGTAAGGAAACAATATCTTCCCTTTATAATTTTGGTCCCGGATGGACCTAAACAAGGTGTTCACCGTTTCCTCGTGGTGGTCACCTAGCAATTTTTCATTAACTCGGCTTGGGTCGATGAACCCAATCTCAAACACTCGGTTTCTGTCACATTCATCGCTCTTCATTCTGCATAATACCGTAGTGAGCATAATTAGAACAGGCAATGACCGAGCTAAGCTATAGACTTTATTTTAGAAAATAAATGAATTGAATCACTTACAGACAATAGGTAGTGAGAATGCTCAAGTCGAGGGCGTCAAACTGGTATAACTGATAGATTTCTTCAATAGGTATAGTTATCTCGTCCGCACCGTTGAAATGTTCATCTGTAATTTTCACCAGGATCAATATTCGACCTTCACTTGTGACATTCTTGTACCATTTATGCAGTCTTGTCATTTGTGTTGGTAGATTCTGCAGCTCATCAGGTGACACTAGATCCTTCCCGTATTCCCAGGTCCATCTAGTAGGTCCCATAAGGGGGGGGGGGAGATCATCTGCATCCAGTTGAGAAAGTGAAATACCAATATCTGTAGCAAATTGCGCACGGTAAGCGCTATCGTTCTCAAGCGCAGAGCCCATATCAGTGGCCACCTTGAGCGGGGAGATGGACTGATTTGACTGATGTCCGAGCTGGGCAACATCTCTTCTCCTTTTCCCGCCGGGTGGAATTTTCCTCATAGTCCGTACATAGTCATCTGGCCTATTTATCGAAATTTGCGATGGCTGAGTAAGGAAACTAACAGCAAATTGTGTTTGAGCTTCCGAATACTTTTCCTTTGGCTTAGGTTTTCTTTTCTCAGCCATTTCTGCAAACTATCTTCTCGATTCTGTTTGTAGCCACACCCTGGCTTCCTCTTGAGTACACTCGACATCGTAAGGTCTCGGGGGAGGAACCTTCGGTACTTTTGGCAGGGGCTCAAGGGGTTTGGGTCGGGAACCCACGGCGGTGGTCTTCATCCCCTTTCGACCGTTAGCCTTAGTGGGCGGAGGCGGTGGAGACGGCTCAGGAGTCGGCTGACGCGGCGACAGAGTCGCTGACGCGGCTCAGGAGTCGGCTCAGGAGTCGGCTGACGCGGCGACGGAGATCGAGAAGGCGATGGTGGCCTTGGCGGCGGTGTCCAGCCTAGAAACATGATCAATTTCTTGGGCCATAGAATGAGTCCACCCTGGACATCTCCCAGTGTCCTCTCATCATCACCTCCAGGGAAATGAAGTTCGAGTGATTCAAATCCGGGGTAAACTTGATCCACGCCGACACGAGCATAGCCAACTGGAATCTCATTGCCACAATACAGTGTTGTAGATTCACAAGGTAAAGCATAGCCGTCCGCCGCCTTCATGGTTAAGTTTCTCACTGCCTCATGTAGCTCACAAGTTTTCTTCTCAGTGATAGAATCCACGGGGTATGTTTGGTTCGATGCCTCATCAGCACCGACAGTCGTGGAAGCCACGCTACTTTTCCGTTGAGACGGACCCTCATCTTGCAGCTGCAGCTGATGAGTTGCCCCTCGAGAAGATTGCGCGCGCCGCAATTCATCTAGTTCCTGTTGTTGTTGGCTAATGATATTTTCCACTTTGCTCAACCGGTCGTGTTGCTCCTGCTCCTTCCTCCTCTTTGCTCTTTCTCGGCTTCTATAAGAGTCACGGTCCTCAGGAAACCCTTCATGCCACGTCACACCTCCCCTGCCTCGAACAGATCCTCCTTTTTCTTTAGTACCGAGGGCCTTCCACAGCTCGTCGTATTCTCTGTCGGGATAAAACCTTCCCTCACGAGCATCGGCGATTGCATCCAGAATTGTTTGCCGGGGTATAGGAGTTTCTTTCGTTTCATCAACTATTACATCGCCTGTTGCGACGTCATACTCCCCCCCCCCCATGAGCAAGTATCCAATTTCTGACCCTACGGGGCCACAAATCTGTAACTGGAATGATCCCTTTTTCGCGCATAGTGGCCTCAATCCGATCCCACTTAGGCTCGACAGTTACGTAGCCACCTCCACCCAACTGATGGTGATATATCTTCTTCGCTGCATTCAACTTATTCTTTGCCGATCTTTCCTTGGCTAGTTCTGTATCCTTGTATTCCAAAAATGCCGGCCAGTGAGGCCGCTGCCTCTCTAGTGTCCCAGTGAAATCTGGAACTTTCTTTTTGTCGACCCAATCACGGTATAATCTGTTCTTCCATTTATTGAATTGTTCAGCCATCTTCTTCAGAGCCCAATGCTTGACTTTGTCCGTCATGGATTTTGTCCTTTCGGGACTATCCAACACCGGCAGAGTGAAATGTGCCATGAACTTCTTCCAACATATATCTTTAGTTCTCTCGGTGACATAATAATTACCCTCTAAGTTTTTTATCTCATTCCATTCCGAAAGGCTGATCGGAACATTGTCCCTGACAACAACTCCACATTGATGCACAAACTTAGATGCGCTCTTCGGAGGCGCCAACGGTTTGCCATCTGAAGAGACTGACTCAATTCTAAATGATCTTTTATTCCGAACCCTTTGGCATGGCCTCGTTTAGTAGTTTGGTTCGATGCGGAGGTCTAAAAAGAAGAAACATTTGTTAATATATATATACAAATAAAATTTTACATCTGATCAAATAGAGGCTTAATATACCACGCCGGACTGCGAGGGTTCACGAACTGTGCTAGTTTGCCCTTGGACGCTTCGTTCCACCTCCATTCTCTCACCGGACTCGTTCAAAAACTCGGAGCCATCTTCTTCTGCTCCAATGTGTTCATCACCATCCGCGGGTTGCCGGATATAGTCGAGCAACACATCTTCCCCTTCTCTGGATTGGAAGGGAGGAACATCTCCATCGTCCATTGCTTAACTATTACAAAAGAAAATAAAACAATGATAGCATTAGCAGAATAATTCAATGTAGCGAACTTTACACTTAGCAAAATTACATCTACAAATATACCATATCAAAATTTAAACTAACATGAGCGATACTTCATGTGTATTGTATGTGTTACCGGGAAAACGTGAAACCGGGAAGCCGGGAAAACGTGAAACCGGGAAACCGGGAAGCCGGGAAAACGTGAAACCGGGAAGCCGGGAAAACGTGAAACCGGGAAGCCGGGAAGCTGGGAAAACGTGAAACCGGGAAACCGGAAAACGTGAAATCGGGAAGCCGGGAAGCCGGGAATTTCCCGACTTCACGACTTTCCGATTTCCCGACTTCACGACTTTCCGTTCCGACTTCACGACTTTCCGACTTTCCGTTCGGACTTCACGACTTTCCCGACTTCACGACTTTCCGACTTAACAAAATTTCTAACACTAAAATATTTCTACACCTAGCAAAATCTACCTAAGCAAATATACTAAGATAAATATACTACACTTAACAACAAAAAAACTAACCTAGCTAATTAAACTATGAAACTAAAAACTAAACTCAAAACTAACCTAGCTAATCAACACTAACCTAGTATACTAAGCAAAACAGTACACTAACTTAGCAAATTACACTAAGTTAATTAGCAAAAAAACTTAGGAAAAAAACTTAGGAAAAAACTTTAGAAAAAAAAGCTCACCGGTGCTTGGGAGGGCGGCCGCCGGCGGCGGACTTGGCGGAGGCCGGTCGACGGCGCGGCGGTGGAGGAGGAGGTGGGCGAGGCGGTGCAGGTGGACGGCGGCGGCGGCCGGAGACGGTGCGGGCGCACGGAGAGCTCGGGCGCGCGGAGAGGGAGCAGCGGAGAGCTCGGGCGCGCGGAGAGGGAGCGGCGGAGGCGCGGGCGGCGCGGCGGAGGGCTGGCAGCGCGGGGGCGCTGTGGGGAAGAAGAAGAAGATCTCCCGGGTCGTGGCTCGACCCGGGGTCAACTCCCTGGTATTTATACCAGAGGAGCTTTGGTCCCGGCGGTGCCACGGCCCGGGACAAGAGGGCACCCTTTGGTCCCGGGTGGTGCCACGACCCGGGACCAGAGGTCTTTTCGCCCAGCGCACGCAAAGAGGCCTCTGGTCCCGGGTCGTGGCACCACCCGGGACCAAAGGGTCCCTCTTTTCGTTCCAGCGCTCAAAGTTTTAAAATTTTGCGCGCGAATATTTGAATGTTAATTTAAATATGCATTTTAATAACTTCTGCATACTTTCGAATCTAAAAAAAATACAACATGAAAAGTGTTTGAATTTGCAACACTAATCCAAAGCAATTTTCTGTTGTTTAAATTTGCAAAATTGAAAAGTGTTTCAATTTAAAAAATGCATTAACTAATATTGTTTAAATTTAAAAGACATCTCTTTATTTTAAAAACATCTTTAACAACATCCAATAGATTTACATAAAAGGATACATTATTACACATCACTAACAATTACGTTACTACATAAACGGACTTGTTGCTCGGAGGCCATAGGATTAGGGGGAACGGCGGGAGGAGCCAGCCCCGTTCGCGGCCGCCCGGTTCTCGCGCGCACGTTTGCGGCGGAGGGCAAGATCCATGGAGGATGAGTCTTTCAGCGCCCAATCCAAAAAATTCAACATGAAAAGTTTTTGAATTTGCAAAACTAATACAAAGCAATTTTCTGTTTTCTAAAATAATTGTTCTAACTATTCAAACTATTAACCATTTTGTCATTTTCAATTTAAAATGCATTAACTAATATTGTTCAAATTTGAAAGACATCTCTTTATTTTAAAAACATCTTTTACCGTTGGGCTCCCCTCCCGGACATGTTCGGGGAAACCGTGTGTTTTGTTTCAAACTTTTTAGAACCAAATATGAGTGTTTAATTAGAGTTCTCTTCTGAGTTTTCAGAACACAGTTACATAAAAGTTTAATACATTATTACACATCACCAACAACATCCCTATCTAGTCTTCACTTTTTCTTCGTGTGTGTCCCTTTATTCTGATTGCGCCGTAACCATGGACAAGGTTCATCATTTAACTTCAGGCTTGGGTCAGTGTTCACTTTGAAGGGCGGAATTTGATGAAACTTGTCGTAATCTTCTGACATGTCTGTCTTGTCCTCCACTCCCACGATGGTTCTTTTCCCTGAAAGAGCTATGTGGCGCTTTGGCTCATCGGCTGATGTATATGCTTGCTTATCTTTCCTTTTTTTGGGTTTGGTAGACATGTCCTTCACATAGAAAACCTGAGCCACATCATTTGCTAGAACGAATGGTTCGGTGTCGTACGCAAGATTCTTGAGATCCACTGTAGTCATTCCGTACAGTGGGTCTACATTTACCCCGCCGCCTTTCAGATTGAACCATTTGCACCAGAACAAAGGGACCTTCAAAAAAGGTCCATAGTCAAGTTCCCATATCTGCTCTATGTAACCATAATATGTGACCGTGACGGTTCGCCCATTGACGTTTGTTGAATCATCAAAGCGGACACCACTATTTTGGTTGGTGCTCTTTTTATCTTGGGCGTTCGTGTAAAATGTATTCCCATTTATCTCATACCCTTGGAAAGTCCAAATAGTCGAAGATGGTCACTTAGACAACAAGTACAGCTCATCTGAGACTGTGTTGTTATTGTTCAAATGTGTTTCCAACCAACCGCCAAAATTCTCCATGCGTTCCTTTGCAATAAAGGAGTCATTCATTCCCGGGTTGTTGGAGCGTACAATATCCTTGTGTGTCTGGATATACGGAGCCACCAAAGTTGAATTATGTAGAACGGTGTAGTGGGCTTGTGTGAAAGAATGCCCGTCCCTACATATTGTTGATTTCCTTCCTAGAGTGCCTTTTCCACTCAGTCTCCCCTCATGTCGCGATTCAGGAAGACCAATTGTGAGATCCTGCTCAGGGCTTAACAGGATTGATAGAATACTCATATCAACAAGTTGCAACTTCTTTTCCGGAAGCTCATCTGGAAGGAACTCCGAGGTTAAGCGTGATTGGCTCGGAGTAATCCAAGGATGGGTGACCGACCGGGAACTGGCTCCCGGGTGCGCACGAGTGAGGACAAAGTGCACAGAAAAGACCGGTGTTGATCTGTGGGGCCAGTCTAGAGATCCTACAGAGCTGCCAGGGGTGACAGGCCCGGCCCGGGGGTGGCCGGGGTGTTACAATTTGGTATCAGAGCCGACCCTCGCGGCAACACGGGCGTGTGCGGGCCAGGGGCGCGGACATGTGGAGCATGTGCCGGCACTGGGCACACAAACGTGTACCAAGAGGGGAAGTTCCTGGACTTGGGGCTGACCGACGAGGGCGTCGGTCTTCTAAGGGGGGAAGGATGTGAGATCCTGGCTCAGGGCTTAACAGGATTGATAGAATACTCATATCAACAAGTTGCAACTTCTTTTCCGGAAGCTCATCTGGAAGGAACTCCGAGGTTAAGCGTGTTTGGCCCGGAGTAATCCAAGGATGGGTGACCGACCGGGAACTGGTTCCCGGGTGCGCACGAGTGAGGACAAAGTGCGCAGAAAAGACCGGTGTTGATCTGTGGGGCCAGTCTAGAGATCCTAGAGAGCTGCCAGGGGTGACAGGCCCGGCCCGGGGGTGGCCGGGGTGTTACACCAATCGACTTAATGCCAGGAATAAAGTCAACACAAAACTCAATGACCTCCTCTGTTCCATAGCCTTTGGAGATGCTTCCTTCTGGCCTAGCACAGTTATGAACATACTTCTTGAAGACTCCCATGAATCTCTCAAAGGGGAACATATTGTGTAGAAATACATGACCCAGAATGAGAATCTCGTCGACCAGGTGTACTAGGAGATGTGTCATAATAGTGAAGAAGGATGGTGGGAACACCAACTCAAAACTAACGAGACATTGAGCCACATCCTTCTGTAACCTTCCTAGAGTGTCTGGACTGATTGACTTCTGCGAAATTGCATTGAGGAACGCACATAGCTGAACAATGGGTAGTCAAACATTTTCCGGTAGAAGCCCCCGCAATGCAACCGGAAGCAATTGGGTCATAAGCACGTGGCAGTCATGAGACTTTAGGTTCTGGAATTTTTTCTCTGCCATATTTATTATTCCCTTTATATTCGACGAGAAGCCAGACGGGACCTTTATACTGCTCAAGGCTTCAAAAAATATCTCCTTCTCTTCTTTGCTAAGAGCGTAGCTAGCAGGACTTAGACGTCCTTTATCCGTTTTCATTGGATGCAGGTTGTTTGGGTCTTTCATAAGTTGTTGATCCTCTCTTGCTTCCGGCGTATCTTTTGTCTTCCCATACACGCCCAGGAAGCCTAGCAGGTTCACGCAAACATTCTTCGTCACGTGCATCACATCGATTGCAGAGCGGACCTTTAGGAGTTTCCAATAGGGTAAATCCCAAAATATAGACTTCTTCTTCCACATGGGTACGTGTTCGTGAGCGTCATGCGGAACAGACTGTCCGCCAGGACCCTTTCCAAAGATTACTTCTAAATCCTTGACCATGTCATGTATAACATCACCATTTGGGAGTGTTGGCTTCGTCCGGTGATCTGACTCACCTTTGAAATGCTTGCCTCCTCTCTTTCTTACATGATGCTGCTTTGTGAGAAATCGACGATGCCCCAGGTACACATTCTTGTTACGTAAATATGTACTTTCAGTCTTATCTAAACAGTGCGTGCATGCTTTGTATCCTTGTTTGACTGTCCTGAAATGTTACTAAGAGCAGGCCAATCATTAATGGTTACAAACAACAACGCTCGTAGGTCAAATAGCTCCAGTTTGTGGTCATCCCACACACGGACCCCTTCATCACTCCACAACTTTAAAAGTTCATCAACTAATGGCCTCAAGTACACATCAATGTCGTTGCCGGGTTGCTTAGGGCCTTGGATGAGCACTGGCATCATAATGAACTTCCGCTTCATGCACAACCAAGGAGGAAGGTTATAGATACATAGAGTCACAGGCCAGGTGCTATGACTGCTGCTCTGCTCCCCAAAAGGATTAAAGCCATCCGTACTTAGACCAAACCTCAAGTTCCTTGCGTCACGTGCAAATTCCTTGAACTCTGTATCGATTTTTCTCCACTGCGACCCATCGGCCGGGTGTCTGTACATCTCGTCGCTCTTGCGGTCCTCTTTGTGCCATCGCAACAACTTGGCATGCTCTTTGTTTCTGAACAAACGTTTCAACCATGGTATTATAGGAGCGTACCACATCACCTTGGCAGGAACCCTCTTCCTGGGGGTCTGGCCCTCAACATCACCAGGGTCATCTTGTCTGATCTTATACCGCAATGCACCGCATACCGGGCATTCATTCATATTCTCGTACTGCTCACCGCGGTAGAGGATGCAGTCATTAATGCATGCATGTATCTTCTGCACATCTAATCCTAGAGGGCAGATAACGTTCTTTGCTTCATACGTACTGTCAGGCAATTCGTTATCCGTTGGAAGCTTTTTTTTCATTATTTTCAGTAAATTCCCAAATCCCTTGTCAGATAAGCCATTCTCCGCCTTCCATTGCAGCAATTCCAGTGTGGTGCCGAGCTTTGTGTTGTCATCGTCGCAAGTTGGGTATAACTTGTTTTTGTGATCCTCTAACATGCGATCCAACTTCAACTTCTCAATTTCACTTTCCACTTCGTTCTGTGCATCAACGATGACCCCACGTAATTCATCATGTATGATGGGCTCATCTGGTACCTCTTCATCTTCCCCAGTTGCATTACCACCGTATTCAGGGTACATGTAGTTGTCATCGTTCTCTTCTTCTTCGTCGTCTTCCATCATAACCCCTCTTTCTCCGTGCTTGGTCCAACAATTATAGCCGGGCATGAAACCATGCTCTATCAGGTGGATGTGAAGGTCTTGTGACCGAGGGTAATCCTTCTCATTCCGACATTTAAGGCATGGACATAACATAAAACCATCCCGCTTGTTTGCCTCAGCCACTTTGAGAAAGATTGCACGCCCTGCATGTACTCTCTAGAGCGTCGGTCAGCGTACATCCATGGATGGCTCATCTGCAAATCACCGCTAAAACCCATTACGGTAAACGAACATAATAGGGAACGGACCATATTCATTAATACAAGTTCATCACATTAAAACCAAGGTAGAGTAGAGACCATATGAAATAATTATGCATTTAAATCATACAAGGAATTTTTTAAAATAAAAGATAAAAAAGAGGCTTACCGAGGTGGTGCCGGTCACGGGACGGCGGGGCCTATCGACGGCGGTGAGGACTGATACGTCCATTTTGCATCACTATTTTATATCATAATTTACTGCTATTCATCGATATATTTCATATTTAGAAGTGTTACTTATGTTATTTTACCTATTTTGCATGTTTGATGAATAATGGAGAATTGGACACCGGAGTCAGGATTCTGCTGGAAAAAGCACCGTCGAGATGCACTATTTCTGAAGATCAATAAATCGAAGGAGACATATGGAAGTTCCTATTTTACCAGAAGATGGAGGAGGCCAAAAGGGGAGCTGAGATGGGCCATGGTGGGCCCTCCTCACCCCTTGGCGCGGTGGGGCCCCCTGCCGCGCCGAGAGGTGGTTTGGGGGCCCTGGCCCACCTCAGCCGTCCCCCTTCGCGTACTTGACCCCCTCGGAACCCTAACACACAGAGGGGCCATCGAAATATTCCGCCGCCTCCACGAGGCGGAAAACACCAGAGAGCGAAAAGCTCCCCTGCAGGAAGAAATCTGCCGGGGGAAATTCCCTCCCGGAGGGGGAAATCGTCGCCATCATCACCGTCATCGAGCTGGACTTCATCGGGATCATCATCATCATCATCTCCACCGCCAACACCATCATCACCGCCGCTGCACCCCGTCTCCGCTATAACATCTAGGGCTGAATCTTGTCTATTTCATAGGGGAAACTCTCCCGGTGTTGATTACTCTTGTTATTGATGCTATTGGGTGAAACCATTGGACTAAGGTTTATGTTCAGATTGTTATTCATCATCATATCACCTCTGATCATGTTCCGTATGATGTCTTGTGAGTAGTTCGTTTAGTTCTTGAGGACATGGGAGAAGTCTTGATGTTAGTAGTGAACTATGTTGAGTAATATTTAATGGTTTGATGCTTAAGTTGTGGTGTTATTCTTCTAGTGGTGTCATGTGAACGTCGACTACATGATACTTCACCTTTATGGGCCTAGGGGAATGCATTGTGTATTCGTTTGCCAATTGTGGGGTTGCCGGAGTGACAGAAACCTGAACACCCGTTGGTATATCGATGCATGAGGGATAGCAGGATCTCAAAGTTTAAGGCTGTGGTTAGTTTAACTTAATTACTTTCTTGTATTTGCGGATGCTTGCAAGGGGTATAATCACAAGTATGTATTAGTCCTAGGAAGGGCGGTGCATTAGCATAGGTTCACCCACACAACACTTATCAAAACAATGAAGATTAATCAACTATATGAAGCGAAAGCACTTGACAATATTCCCGTGTGTCCTCAAGAACGTTTGGTCATTATAAGTACAACAACCGGCTTGTCCTTTGCTGTAGAAAGGATTGGGCCACTCGCTGCAACTATTACTACTGCATTTTATTTACTTGTACTTTATTTATCTGTCATATCAAAAACTCCTAAAAACTTGTCTGAGAGCATTTACAGTGAATCCTTCATCAAAACCGCTTGTCAACACCTTCTGCTCCTCGTTGGGTTCGACACTCTTATTTATCGAAAGTACTACGATACACCCCCTATACTTGTGGGTTATCAAGACTATTTTCTGGCGCCGTTGCCGGGGAGTGTAGCGCTATTGGTAAGTGGAATTGGTAAGGGAAACATTTATTGTACGTGCTGTTTTTATTTTTGCCTGCTGCTATATCTCATTATGGAGGGGTCTTCTCTTGAATTCCTATTTGGGAAAACAACTACCACTGCTAAGGTAGTAGAGGAGGCGCCAGATGAGCAGGTAATACCGTTCAAAATTCCTATGAAAATTGTTGAACGTGTCACAAATAACCGCTATGCAGGAGATGGAACTGTCCATCCTGGAGATCATTTGTTATTTCTGCATGAATTGTGCGAGTTATTTAAGTGTGCAGGTATCTCGATGGGAGAAGTTAAGAAGAAATTATTCTCTCTATCACTGTCTGGTAAAGCTGCACATTGGTATAAACTGCTGAAGAATGGGTATTCTCTTGGATGGGAGGAAATTGTACCTCTCTTTTACTCCAAATTCTATCCTCCAAGTGAGATTCATAAGGATCGGAACCTCATATATAACTTCTGGCCCTATGATGGAGAGAGTATCGCTCAAGCGTGGGGGAGATTGAAGGCATTAATGCTCAAATGTCCCATTCATGAGCTTCCTGGTAATATTGTTATTGATAACTTTTATGCAAGACTCTCCTTTCAAGATAAAACTCTATTGGATACCACTTGTGCTGGATCGTTCACTCGTAATAAAGAAGAGTTTAAGTGGGACCTTCTTGATCGGATTCAGGAGAACACTGAAGGATGGGAGAATGACAAAGGTAGGGAGTCAGGTATAAGCTATGACTTTGAGTGTGTTAAAAATTTTATGGATACTGATGATTATCGCAAAATTAGCACTACTTATGGTCTTGACTCTCAAATTGTTGCAAACTTTTATAAAGCCTTTGCTTCCTATTTCGGTTTGCCGAAGGAGGGTTTTAAAAATTATCATGAACCATATAAAGATGAATCTGTTTCTCATATATCTAAAGGTGTTGAGGTTAATGTTGCTGATCGCATTATTCCAGAACCTTATATTGAAAAAGTTCCTTTTCCTAATAAGATTAAGGAACATACTATCATAACTGGTGTTGTTAGTAAAAGTAATAAGAAAACTACCAAACCTGATGAGCAAATAACTGTTGAACCTGTTGTAGCATTGGTTAAAGATCTTGTCACTGAAAATTTAGAAGATAGACACATTATCTTTTGTGAGGATGCTTCTAATATTGTCTCACATCCTAAAAGTTCTAGGAAGTCTAGTGTTCCTGTGCTTTCTGTTGGGATAGGTGATCATTGCTATTATGGTTTATGTGATATTGGTGCAAGTTCTAGTGCTATTCCTTATGAGCTTTACAGGGAAATTATGCACGAAATTGCTCCTTGTAAACTTGAAGAGATTGATGTGGTTATTCAGCTTGCTAATAGGGAAACTATCTCTCCAATTGGTATCATTAGAGATGTCGAAGTCCTTTGTGGTAAGACTAAATACCCTGCTGATTTTCTTGTACTTGGGTCGGCTGCCAATGATAGTTGTCCTATTATTTTTGGTAGACCTTTTCTGAATACTTGTGGTGCTGTTATAGATTGTAAGAAAGAGAAAATCTTTACTAAATTTGCTGGTGAATCTTATGAATTCAATTTCTCTAAATTTGCTAAAGCACCTTATGAAACTGAATTGCCTAGTGAGGATTTTGAAATTGCTCAACTTGCATCTATTGTTCTTGCTCCTAACAATGCTTTGCAGCAACATATGGAGAATCATGAAAGTGAGAACTTCAGGGAAGAAAGGAATGAGCTTGATGAAGTATTCCTTCGTCAACCTATGCTCAAACACAATTTACCTGTGGAAGATTTGGGTACCACAATGCCACCCAAGGAGGATCCTGTTTTTGATTTGAAACCTCTGCCTGATAATCTTAAATATGCTTATATTGATGATAAGAAAATATATCCTGTTATTATCAGCTCTAAACTTTCAGGTACAGAGGAGGAAAGGTTATTGGGAGTGTTGAGGAAACACCGCGGAGCTATGGGATATACTCTTGATGACCTGAAGGGAATTTCTCCTACTATATGTCAGCACGCCATCAACATGGAACCTGATGCAAAGCCTGTTGTTGAGCATCAGCGTCGTTTAATACCCAAGATGAAAGAAGTGGTAAGAAATGAGGTATTAAAACTTCTTGAAGCTGGTATTATTTATCCTATTGCTGATAGTAGATGGGTAAGTCCTGTGCATTGTGTTCCTAAGAAAGGAGGAATTACCGTTGTTCCTAATGAAAATGATGAACTAATTCCTCAAAGAGTAGTAGTTGGTTATAGGATGTGCATTGATTTTAGAAAGGTTAACAAAGTAACTAAGAAAGATCATTATCCTTTGCCTTTTATTGATCAAATGCTTGAGAGGTTGTCCAAGAAAACTCACTTTTGTTTCCTTGATGGGTATTCTGGGTTTTCTCAAATTGCTGTGAGAGCGCAAGATCAAGAGAAAACTACTTTTACTTGTCCTTATGGAACTTATGCTTATAGACGTATGCCTTTTGGTTTATGTAATGCTCCTGCTACTTTTCAAAGATGCATGTCTGCTATTTTTCATGGCTTTTGTGAGGAAATTGTGGAAGTCTTCATGGACGATTTCTCCGTCTATGGAACTTCCTTTGATAATTGTTTGCACAACCTTGACAAAGTTTTGCAGAGATGTGAAGAAACTAGCCTTGTTCTTAATTGGGAGAAATGCCACTTTATGGTTAATGAAGGAATTGTTCTTGGACACAAAATTTCTGAAAGAGGTATTGAAGTTGATCGAGCTAAAGTGGAGGCAATTGAAAAGATGCCTTGTCCCAAAGATGTTAAAGGTATTCGTAGTATTCTTGGTCATGCTGGTTTTTATAGGAGGTTTATTAAAGATTTCTCTAAAATTTCCAAGCCTCTTACTAATCTTCTTCAAAAAGATGTACCCTTTGTTTTTGATGATGATTGTAAGGAAGCTTTTGAAACTTTGAAAAAGGCTTTAATCACCGCTCCTGTAGTTGAACCACCTGATTGGAATTTACCTTTTGAAATTATGTGTGATGCTAGTGATTATGCTGTAGGCGCTGTTCTTGGGCAGCGAGTAGATAAAAAGTTAAATGTTATTCATTATGCTAGTAAAACTCTTGATTCTGCTCAAAAGAATTATGCCACTACTGAAAAAGAATTTCTAGCTGTAGTTTTTGCTTGTGACAAATTTCGACCCTACATAGTTGATTCGAAAGTCACTATTCATACTGATCATGCTGCAATTAGATACCTTATGGAAAAGAAAGATGCTAAGCCAAGGCTTATTAGATGGGTACTTCTTTTGCAAGAATTTGATTTGCATATCATAGATAGAAAAGGTGCTGAAAATCCTGTTGCTGATAATTTGTCTAGATTGGAAAGCATTCCTTATGATCCTATTCCTGTTAATGATAGCTTTCCAAATGAACAATTGGCTGCAATAAGTGTAAGTTCGCGAGATAGTCCTTGGTATGCTGATTATGCTAACTTTATTGTTTCCAAGTACTTGCCTCCAACCTTTTCAGCTCAGCAAAGAAGGAAATTCTTTTATGACTTGCGGCATTACTTTTGGGATGACCCACACTTATATAAAGAAGGAGTCGATGGTATTATGCGAAGATGTGTTCCTGAATATGAACAACAGGAAATACTGAGGAAATGCCATGGAAGTGCTTATGGAGGGCATCACGCTGGAGATAGAACTGCGCAGAAAGTTCTACAATCAGGTTTTTATTGGCCTACCCTCTTTAAGGATGCAAGAAAGTTTATTTTATCTTGTGATGAATGTCAAAGGGTTGGTAATATCTCTAGACGCAATGAAATGCCTATGAGTTATTCTCTTGTTATTGAACCATTTGATTGTTGGGGATTCGACTTCATGGGTCCTTTTCCTTCTTCACAAGGTAATACTCATATACTTGTTGCTGTTGATTATGTCACTAAATGGGTAGAAGCTATACCTACTAAAAGTGCTGATGGTGAGACCTCTTTAAAAATGCTTCAAGATGTCATTTTTCCTAGGTTTGGTGTACCTAGATATCTTATGACTGATGGAGGTTCTCATTTTATCCATGGTGGTTTTAGAAAGACTCTTGCTAAATATGGTGTTAATCATAGAATTGCTTCAGCCTATCATCCTCAAACTAGTGGACAAGTAGAATTGTCAAATAGGGAGATTAAATCTATCTTGCAAAAGACTGTTAATAAATCTAGAAAAAATTGGGCTAGTAAGTTAAATGATGCTTTATGGGCTTATAGAACTGCTTATAAGAACCCCATGGGCATGTCTCCTTATAAAATGGTTTATGGTAAAGCTTGTCACTTGCCTTTAGAATTAGAACACAAAGCTTATTGGGCAGTGAGAGAACTTAATAGAGATTTTAAACTTGCCGGTGAGAAAAGGTTGTTGCACTTAAGTTCTTTAGATGAATGGAGAAGTGAGGCTTATGAAAATGCTAGACTCTTTAAAGAAAAAGTTAAGAGATGGCATGATAGGAGAATTCTTAAAAGAGAATTTAATGTTGGTGAGAAAGTTCTATTGTATAGGTCTCGTCTCAGATTTTTTGCAGGAAAGTTACTCTCAAAATGGGAAGGACCATTTGTTATTGTGGAGGTGTATCGTTCAGGTGCAATAAAAATTGCTTCATTGAAAGATAACTCTACACAAGTGGTAAATGGTCAAAGACTCAAGCATTATATTTCTGGAGATTCTATTAATGAAGAGGTTGATACAATTAAAGTGGTGACTCCGGAAACTTTCATTGAAGAACATTTTTCTGGGACTGCAGAATTCGATTCGAATAGGTAACAGTTTCGGTAAGAAAAGTTTCGCGAATAACTTTCTAGAAGATATTTTCGTCGTTTTTATTAAATATGGAAAAATAAGAGACCGAACCGGATGGGAGACGGCACCCGTGGTGCCCAAACCATAGGTCGGCGCGGTGGGCCCCCAGCCGCGCGCCTGGTGGTTTGAGCACCCCGGAGCTCGTCTCCGATCAGGTTTCCTCCTGTACCTTCCTTATGTTGTAAAACTTTTTGCTATATACTCACCCGAACCCCCGAGGTTCGTATCTCGCCTTTTCATCGTGTTTCGTTTCGAGCTGTTTCTGTCCAGATATTGTTTTCAGATTTAGAAGCGCCATGGTCTCCAACAACAACAACAAGGGCAAGGAGCCTTTGGAAGACGAGACTCAAGACCCCAAGCTGAAGGAGGAAGTCAAGAGCAAAGATGAAAGCGTCATGAAGGAAGTAAAGGGGATGCCGTCAACAAAGGGAGAACAGCCTGCAGTCAGGAAGCCCACCTTTGTGGGATCGGTTAACGCTCAACGTGCTTTTTCTCATAACCTGCAGGGAGCAATACCACCTATTCCGGACTACAGCTCTTTTCCGGCAGTGACGGAAGTACTTCGAGTTACAGATGAGTTCTGTGATCAATACCGAGCCCTGCGGAGGGAGGTGGAAATACTCCAGGAAGAGAATATCAGACTCCGCCGAATGCTGGAACGGTTTCTTACTCCAATCCAAGTCATACCGCCACCACCACCGAAGGAGTAATTCATCATAAGTATTGGCATCCCCTTGGTTTGTTCCAAGCTTGGGGGAGTGCCGCGGTATCACATCATTATCTTTACCTTTTACTTTTCCATAAAGTCATATCGTGAGTAGGGAAGTTATCTTATATGATGGTTTGCAATGTGGAAGTATCTCTCTTTTAGTTGGTTATCTATGTATCCCTTGGTGTGAGTTGCCGTTATGAAATATTAATGAGAAGTTTTATCATTTACTTTCTGCATACTTTATTTTAGCTTGCAATTCTCTTTCATATTGATAACCTTGTTGTTAGTATAGGGATCACTTTTTAGAGCACCAAGTTAATCTTTTTGGTTTTGGCAAACTTAGCATTGGTCAGTAGTAGACAATACTTTGAGACTTAAGTAGAGAGAGGGAGTGCATGCAAATATATTATTCCATGATCTTTCTTTCTTTGTAGCTCATAAGCTTAGTATTCTTAAGTTAAACTATTTGTGCTTCTAAGGAAGATTGCATGATTATTCTTATCACTTGTATAATTGTTTGTATCCCTCAACTCTTATGCTTGCTACATAACCTTGCTAGCCAAAGACCTGTATCGAGAGGGAATGCTTCTCATACATCCAAACCTTGAGCCAAACCATTGCCATTCGAGTCCACCATAACTTCCTACTATATGGTATTTTGCGCCATTCCAAGTAAATACTTCATGTGCTACCTTTAAATTATTCAAAACTTATTACTCCTAGTTTTGTGTCACTGTTTATTAGCTCATGAGGGTTCTGTAGAGTTTCTCTAGCACTTTTGTCAAACAGACTTTCACCAATGGACTAGTGGCATATACACCGCTTATCCAACAATTTGCAAAAAGAGCTGGCAAATGGGGTGCCCAGTCCCAATTAACTACAACTTTCATTAATAATTCTCTTCACATGTTTTGCCCTGATTTATCAGTAAGCAACTTAATTTGCAAATAGACACTCCTCCATGGTATGTGAATGTTGGAAGGCACCCGAGGATTCGGTTAGCCATGGCTTGTGTAAGCAAAAGGTTGGGAGGAGTGTCAACTATAAAGAAACTAAAATACATGTGTAAACAAAAGAGAAGAGGGATGATCTACCTTGCTGGTAGAGATAACGTCCTTCATGGGAGCCGCTCTTGAAAGTCTGGTTGACAAGGGGTTAGTGTTCACTTTACTACGATTCGTTGACAACGACATACATAGCTCAAACAACTATTTTCATACTCTCTATATGCTTTGCAAAACTTAAAAGCTCTAGCACATGATTTAATCCCTGCTTCCCTCTGCGAAGGGCCTATCTTTTACATTATTGTTGAGTCAGTAAACCCATTCCTCTCTATCTCAAGCAAGCATTTGAGTTGTTGAGATCCAATTAGTTATATGTGTTGATACTTCTAATCATATCTCTCATTTCCTTGTTTCGCACAATAGCTTTTATCCGAATGAATATAACTTTGAAAGTTATCAATGACTGTAAGGAGACTGTTATGATTAAGGCATGTAAGTTCTGCTATATAAGCTCTGATATAAAGACTCTTCTCGAAAGATAAGTATGATCTGTTAATTGTTCTCTGACCAAGAGTTTAAGTTTGCCTTCACCAATCATGGTTCTCTTTATGCACTTCATCGTGGTTCCCTTTACTTATTTCAAGTTAGATTATATGAAGGGAAGTTGCTGTCTAGAATGACTTGTGTATCAATGAATGTGATGCTTCTTGTCCGTATTTTATTTATCGACACTTTGCTCCATAAACTTGTGGTCATGTTTACTGAGCTCAGTTTTCGCTTGGGGACAAGCGAGGTCTAAGCTTGGGGGGGTTGATACGTCCATTTTGCATCACTATTTTATATCATAATTTACTGCTATTCATCGATATATTTCATATTTAGAAGTGTTACTTATGTTATTTTACCTATTTTGCATGTTTGATGAATAATGGAGAATTGGACACCGGAGTCAGGATTCTGCTGGAAAAAGCACCGTCGAGATGCACTATTTCTGAAGATCAATAAATCGAAGGAGACATATGGAAGTTCCTATTTTACCAGAAGATGGAGGAGGCCAAAAGGGGAGCTGAGATGGGCCATGGTGGGCCCTCCTCACCCTTGGCGCGGTGGGGCCCCCTGCCGCGCCGAGAGGTGGTTTGGGGGCCCTGGCCCACCTCAGCCGTTCCCCCTTCGCGTACTTGACCCCCTCGGAACCCTAACACAGAGGGGGCCATCGAAATATTCCGCCGCCTCCACGAGGCGGAAAACACCAGAGAGCGAAAAGCTCCCCTGCAGGAAGAAATCTGCCGGGGGAAATTCCCTCCCGGAGGGGGAAATCGTCGCCATCATCACCGTCATCGAGCTGGACTTCATCGGGATCATCATCATCATCATCTCCACCACCAAACCATCATCACCCCGCTGCACCGTCTCCTGTAACATCTAGGGCTGAATCTTGTCTATTTCATAGGGGAAACTCTCCCGGTGTTGATTACTCTTGTTATTGATGCTATTGGGTGAAACCATTGGACTAAGGTTTATGTTCAGATTGTTATTCATCATCATATCACCTCTGATCATGTTCCGTATGATGTCTTGTGAGTAGTTCGTTTAGTTCTTGAGGACATGGGAGAAGTCTTGATGTTAGTAGTGAACTATGTTGAGTAATATTTAATGGTTTGATGCTTAAGTTGTGGTGTTATTCTTCTAGTGGTGTCATGTGAACGTCGACTACATGATACTTCACCTTTATGGGCCTAGGGGAATGCATTGTGTATTCGTTTGCCAATTGTGGGGTTGCCGGAGTGACAGAAACCTGAACACCCGTTGGTATATCGATGCATGAGGGATAGCAGGATCTCAAAGTTTAAGGCTGTGGTTAGTTTAACTTAATTACTTTCTTGTATTTGCGGATGCTTGCAAGGGGTATAATCACAAGTATGTATTAGTCCTAGGAAGGGCGGTGCATTAGCATAGGTTCACCCACACAACACTTATCAAAACAATGAAGATTAATCAACTATATGAAGCGAAAGCACTTGACAATACTCCCGTGTGTCCTCAAGAACGTTTGGTCATTATAAGTACAACAACCGGCTTGTCCTTTGCTGTAGAAAGGATTGGGCCACTCGCTGCAACTATTACTACTGCATTTTATTTACTTGTACTTTATTTATCTGTCATATCAAAAACTCCTAAAAACTTGTCTGAGAGCATTTACAGTGAATCCTTCATCAAAACCGCTTGTCAACACCTTCTGCTCCTCGTTGGGTTCGACACTCTTATTTATCGAAAGTACTACGATACACCCCCTATACTTGTGGGTTATCAAGGACCGGGACGACACTAAAATCGACAAATCATAAATTAATTTGAGCTCAAAATACATATAAAAAAATACAAATAATAATTATGCATCTAAATCACAACTAAGATTTTTTTAAATAAAAGTTTCAAAAAATATGCTTACCGAGGTGGTGCGGTGACGGAACAACCAGGGCGATCAACGGCGATGAGCACGGCACTAGAACACACAAATAATATTTTAATTTAGCTTAAATTGCATCTAAAACAAATGAACTTCCTAACTTAGGCATTTCATCAAACACCTACCAAGCACTACAAAATTGAAATGAGCTAAGCTAGTGAGGAAATGAGCTAAAATGAGCAATGCCGGATGAAAGGATCAAGTTGCTAACCCTCGGATAGATGGTTGCCACTAATCTTAACAATAGTGAGAAAAAAATAGGGATAAACTTGAGCTAGACAAAGGAAACAATGGAGCAAATGAAGATGAACTAGAGCTGAAAAAATGGAGGGCTCGGGGTGGAAGATGTAGTCTCCACCTCTAGTCCCGGGTTGTATTACAACCCGGGACTAGAGGTCCTCGCGTGCCCCACGTTTTTTGGCAGCCCTGCCAAGACACCTTTGGTCCCGGGTCGGGACTAGAGCTCCCTCACGACCCGGGACAAGTGGAAAACGTTTGACCCGGGACTAGTGCCCCCCTCTAGTCTCGGGTCTTAAGCCACCCGGGACTAGAGGCAAAACCGGCCCTAGTCGAAAGGTCTCGTTTCTAGTAGTGAAAGGCCGTCTGGGGGCGCCATGGGCGCCGTCCGGACGAGCTGCAGGCTTTGGGGCTCTCCCCACTCGCGGTGCCCAAATCGGCCCCCCAAATTGGGTTTTCCATCTAAATTCAAATATTTTGAGAAGTACAAATAAAACATACATGAATGTTTCATAGTTTTGAACGCATAAATAAAGTTTCAAAATAATTAAAAATAAAATTACAATTCAAGTATCCTGCCCTTTCGGGGCTGCCGCTGCCATTCCCCGCACGTTCACAAATGGTCGACTATATCAATTTTGGAGTTGATGATGAGTATTTTCATCACGAATCTCCATATGCATTGAGAGAAAATCAGTAAAATCTGTCGGCACGTCGTGATCAACATTGGCGAGAGGACCCTGAAAGTCATATGGCATATAATCTTGCACTGAATTAGCGCGCTCACTCTCGATGATCTGTGCATGATCACACACACATTCATCACCTACCACATCTGCTCGTTCGACCATGTTAGAGCAGGGTACCGAACAATAGCAAACCTTTGCTGGAGCACTCCAAATGCCCGTCTGACATCATTCCTGTCACTCCCTTGTTCAAAGGCAAATCAACAAGCTTTATTACCGAGAGGGTTGAAGATTGTCTTCACAAACCTTGCCCACCTTGGATAGTGCCTTCTTTATCAACAATTATCAGGTCATCTCCGTTGAAACTATATTAATTGTTGATTATTATCACTTTGCAGACAACGTTTGTTGATGTAAAACCAGCGTGGGTGGGTTAATGAACGGGGAGGGGGCCGCAGACACCAGACGGTCTTTGTTTGCCCCTAAAACGGGTTCCAAATTTGTTCCAAACGGGGTACATCTTGTTGTTAGATTTCTATCAAACCAACGTTCCAAAAAGTTACAGCGTTTTTGTTTTCAATTTCACGAGGCCGAACTGGTCTAGAGGGTTCGGGCTAGGTTTAAGGTGCCTTCAATAGCTCCAATTATTTGTCTACACCATGCTCGGATTAATTCCCTGGTTCCCCCAGATTATTTAGCATGGATTGGTCGGCCGACCAGTGGGTCCGGCCCTCTTGCGGCTGGGCATAACAGTTGGATTTCGTGGGTACCTAAGGGTATTTCTTACCCAATGGTTTCCTAAGTTTTGAGCAATTTTTTCCCACCATTGTTGATCTTTTGGAGTTTGGTTTTCACTATTTTTACCATGAATTTCCCTCTATTTGAGAGAAAAGAGAGAGGAGATTATATCTGTTATTCCACCAAGTCATTTCTTTGTTGTCCTAGCTCGGCTCCCATAGATTCCAGTGAGCCTTCACAAATTACCGCGGTCCTCTTCAACAACAGTATCAATAAATTCAGGAATTATAATATTGGGTTCTTTCTATTAGGATAGAATCTGTAGATGTAAATATGGTAGCCACTTTTATCAAATTTATTTCGGCCACTTTCGTACTTGGAGGTGGTTAACCGAAAAATGAAAAGCTTTTACGCAACCTGCTGTAGCAGTTCGTCATGGAGGTCATCATGGACGAGTTTCCAACACGCCGGACATGGAGAAGACGGGCGCCCCCCTACTGGATGGGTCTACGATTCATCGATCTGGTTTTGATGGTCCTCCGCCGTGGGGAATCCGTGGACGACAAGCTCGAATCAGCACAGGAGGCGCATCCATGGTCGATGCCGAAGGACAGTTTTGAGATTTTTGTATACAGTGTTGTGATTTGCTACATGTGTGTATAGCTCATGTTATGTAAGCACGAGCAAAATGGTAGGACGATTTCTGCAAAAGTGACATTTTAATGATGTTTTGCTACAACCAAATTGGGATTTGTTACATACATTGTTGGTTTTTGCTACATGTTTGTGCTAACATTTTGCTACACGTCGAGTAAGTTTTACAGATCCGATCCTTTTTTTTTGCTAGACACCGTGCGACATGCGTAAAACAGTTTGTTGTGGTTAGACTTTTTTTTTGCTACATTGATCGGACGCAACCTTTTTTAAATAATTTTTTTACTACATGTGATGTTACATGCAAAATATATTATGCTCAAATGTTTTTATTACACTAGTAATCGTGCACGTGCAATGCACGTTTTAAATTTATTTCTCACCCCTTTCCGACTGAGTTTAATGTATACAGAAGACCATATATATAAGCAAAAGATCATTGATCATCTGACATACTTCCTGAAGTTTGAACCACTTTGTACAGGAGTACCACATACATAAAATGACCACCAGATTGATTACCACATATATTAAAAAATACACAAAAAATTATACTTCATATTAAATGGAAATTCGTATATGATTTCAAGCTAATGACCATGCACGTGCGTGCACGTCTATACAATCGGTTAAAAATAATTCTTGTCAACCAATATAAAATCAACAAAAAGATTCAAAACTTTGCTACCAATAATATGAAAAAAATGTACTTTCGAATCAGCTTGTTAAGTCCTAAAAGACAGCACCATGAATAGAGATTGTAGACGTAGATCGACGATATATCATCTGTCAGATTGGAAATGTGCGCCTTGATCGATATTAATTCTATTAAACATATCAGAACTTTGGAAGCCTATTAGTAATAAGAACAGTCATTAATGTTTTATGTTCCATAACAATCAATCATTTTGTGAGGGCCTGTGAAATCAACTCCTTCGGACAGAAAATTGTGCAGGCTATATGCAGAAAAAAAAACACATATCATATCCAGCTCGCTAGAATGTTATATTATGATAATACAAAGATACATGTCAAGGAGCTGTGCTGGGTGGTGGTGCTTTCATACCGTGAGATATTCCTGAAAGTTCAAAACTGTGTGCTTAAATCTTGAGTTACTTCAGTACTACCTCCAGAAAATACTAATATACGGAAATTTACCATGCAATAAACATCATATACATATATCACATGACGCTCTTATATTATGCAGGAAGATGGAAGATATTGCTAAAATATATAATAAGAAAAAATGCAAGAACATTGCTGAAAATCATCCCCATTCTTTCTCCTCAAAGCAACAAAACATCATTAAATCAGATTAGCCTCTTCTATTATGCTAGAAGACAGTCATAACCAGGTTTATTCGATCTACTTCTATGTCATAACCAGTAGTTATTAGTTGGCACAGAATGTACCTAAAACTCCACCCAAGATACAAAATTTTGTGCCTATTATTCTTCGGATTCTAAAAAAGAGAATAGAGAAAAGAACCCATGATTCAAATATCCTACCCTAGCGAGATCTATAAAAACCGAAAATACGTTGATTTTTCTGCCAAGAACTATAGAAATCGATTCTATTACTGGGAGAACATTGAATTTCCGATTCTATCTATTACTCTCCCTTCGATGACGCTCTCCAGTCTCCATCATCTGATGGGCACAGGCCACAAACACAACAATAAGAGCGGCACAACCACATCAGTAATGACAACCCACTGCCCTCATAGTTTCCAGTCACAACTGCTAGGGCTGAACCTATAAATGGCACCGAATAAAAATTTAATAAGTTAAGAAAAATGGTTTAATTAGTGGACTAAATTTATAATCTAGAAATGGAAGGCTAATAGACTAATTCAGAATATCCAATCATTATGAATTGCATATTCAGAACAGTATAAGAGGTTCCAAATATTAAACATATCAGGCAATCTCCTTAAACCTTAGATCAATAAGTTCCCTGCAAAACAAATACACATATGAAGAGACATGCAGCTAGCTACAAGGTTAGAAATACTAACCATGATTTTGATTTATTCCCAAATGGCACAGCTGCAGATTTCTTTTCCTTATGATGACATCAACACCATACGAAATACCAAGTCACATCTGGTTCCTATGCATAAGAGTTAACAAAAAAAGTGACCAAACAACACATTCAACCCTAAGCACAACTCCAACGTATCCACAAGAAATGACTTCCAATAGCATTTACTTCTGCGATTTCCCACTCACAGCGTTTTGTATGATCTGCAGATAATTTTGGCACAGGAGAAAAACATCCAGCAGCCAATGGAGCTTATCCAAAGCCTCCAGGTGCATCTATCTCCGGTTGCAAGCAGCACCAACTCCATACAGATTTGCACAACTTTCAGATGAAGAAAAATTAACATGATTAATCAAGGATCAAGCCACTCACCTTGCAGCTAGAATCCATCAGCACCATCCCTCTAGGTTCCTGCACATGAAGAATTAATCACTGCCCCGCCCCAAGTCAGAACTTCTGCATACCTTATACATGAAGCCCTTACTTAAAATTCAGAGTATACACATAATATCCAATTTATTGACCTAGCTATTTGCCTTCGTTGACAGAGCACGAACATAATCCATACCACTACATTCTAATTACTAAACAGCTACCCTATTGGGGGCATATATGCCTATATCCTCATATTTTCTAGCTTGGCAAAACATTGACAGCTTATTGAGCTACAAAAACACAGCCCCTCATACTCGATTACACCTGCTATATCATAAAACATTCTTGGAGGATGGCAAACTCCTTATTGCTATTGGTAAATAAACATTTCCATAGATCTATGTGCGATTGGTGTTGAGAATTACCATGCATAGCAGAAAAAAATGCAGCTCAAGTATCTCTAAAAATCTGAAATGCCCCTGAAAGTACCATGCACTGTAATCTGAATTTACACCTGCTCAGAATAAAAACCATAATCTGAATTCACAAGTGGGTAGAGAACTGCAGAGAGCTATGGACGTGCGAGGAGGCGATCAGGGGAGCGAGCATGATTACTAATCTAAAAAAAAGTAATTGTCCATCTCCTCTAATCAGGTCTGAACTGAACCATAAAATTTTCAAGCAACGATACATAATACACAAGCACTCGAGGACTGATATTGCACCAAGCTGCTGGAGGCAATAATTGTTGGATGCTCACTAAAATCACAAGGTGAGACCAAATGGCCTTTCCTCCAGGCATTGTTTCCTCGGCAGCTCCACTTGAACAGCAGCAGACGGGGGTGTACAGAATACCTCAGAAACGGGGTCCCCGTGCGTCCACAGGCCTTTGCCCCCGCACGCCTTGTAGCCACCAGTCCCGGGCGCGCCCTGAAAGTTGAAACCTCCGGGCCCATGTGTGCCCTGAAGCCGCCGGTGTGAGACGAAAAGGAGATGGTCTGGCTTCACCTACTCCGGCAGCCCCATATGTGCCGCCACCATCGACCTTGAACTCCTGGGTATGGAGTTTCGTGTCGTCGAGGAGGCACTTGAGGCAACAGCAGGGGCGCGGATCAGACGCCATCACTTGGAACGGTGTCGTCTCATTGGGGAGGCAACATCACGGCCTATCAGATCAGGCCGCGAGGGAGGCGCTCGCGCGGCATGCCGCCTCGACAACCCACTCGTGCCGGGGGACGGCCCCCGCCGGGTTCCGCAACCCGCGGGTTTGCTGCTTCCCGCTATTCCGGTGGGTGGGCGGAATCGGCTCGTGGGTGTGCGGGGAACAGTGGCTCCAGAGGTGCGGGGAACGGAGCGGCGATGCGGGGAACGGTGTCTCCGCGGTGTGGGGAACGAAGTGGCGGGCGGCGGTCTCCTGGAGGCGACGCGAGGAAGGACGGCGGCGACGAAGACCGTTTGCCTACCACGCGAGGAAGGACGCGAGGAAGAACGGAGTGGGGGATAGACGGTTCCTTTCTCTTCTAGGCTGTTTTTCGTGGGTCACTTCGTGGGAGTGGGGACTGGGGAGACGCGGTTTTCTCCTCCGTTGGGCTGCGCGTGTTGAGCATTAAACATTACTAGGTAAATTTGCGCGGCGATGCCGCGCGTGTGTTGGTAAAATTTAAATTTGGAAATGCGGGCACTTAAATTTGTTGAATTTATGGGAATTATTGAAATTGAAAGAGAGTTTATGTCTAAAATGTTGTTTAGATTTTGAAAATTGTTCAAAATGGGAAGTTTTTATAGATTCGAGTTGTTTTTACGTGTGTGAAATGTGTAGGTTCGAAATGCATCTATAATTTTGAAATATGCAAATTTATACGTCGCGGATATGTGATATGTCTGAAAGTCGAGAATGTACGTATTGGAAAATCGTTTAGGTTCGAAAATTATTTGAAATTCAAAAAGAGGTTACGGTTTAAAATTGTTTAGGTTTGGATTATTTTTACTTTGTAAAATGGTAAGATTTGGGAGTCATTTAAATTTGAAAATATTTAAATTCGAAATTCTACCATTTGCCATAATTAGTGAGCCTTTTTTTTGTGTGATATTTTTGTTTAGGGTTTAGTTCTAAAGTTATTGAATTTGTAATAGTAAATTTTTTTTTCAGGAATTTGTACAAATTAGTAGGCCCCACATGTAAGTATTTTAGCATTTCCCTCTTTTTTTTTTGTGAAAAGGAAAAAATTCTGGCATTTTGGGCCCACGCTGACGTCATGGTGACGCCAGCAATGGCCAACTTCTTCTTCTCCCCGTGCGGCGACATGAAGCATGGCGGCGTCGACTGGGGGCGAGAGGGGCGACGCAGTGTGGCGCGTTCGACGCGGCGCGTCGCGGTCAGTCGAAGGGTGGCGGTGATGGGAAAGGCGAGGCCTGTTTGGCGGCGAATCGGGGCGCGGCGGCGGCGTACGGGCACGGCGAAGGCGACCTCGCCGCGGCCGAGTCCGAGCTTCCCAGGTTGCGTTTTTTGGCGAAGATGGAGAGGAGGTCGACGCGGTCCCGCGGGTGAGCTTCGATCTGTACGGGAGGGCCTGCAGCGGCGGGACGGCCCGGCGGCGGCGACGGCAGCTCCGGCCGCGCGCGGGGGAGGAGAGAGGAGAGAGTCGAGTTGTGTGGTAATTTTGCAAATAAATCCCTGCATTATTGCAAAATTACGGATAGGTCCGTTTACTCGTAAAGACGTGGACCGCGGAGCACTGGATGTATTTGTGAGGGGTCTTTCTGCAAGAACGTGACGGTGTGCTCTGTGGGGCGTCCGATCGCCGGTGGACGTCCTGGATCTCCCGCGGTACTCTTACCCTGTAGCGGGGCACAGTACCGTTGCGGTGGAGCGCGCTGAGGGCTCAATTTCGTGTGGCTTTTATATAGTTATCTATACCGTTGTGGATCGTAGGATCAACGTGTTGTACGGTCGAGATGCTTTGAATCTCCGCCCTCTGAATCTTTTTATATTAGTCTAGATTGATTGAACTAGTGGGGGTTGATTAGATCGGACGGCTTCGCAGGCAGCTGTTCTTTTGCCAACTGACGGTTAGCATTTGCCAACGGAAAAACTGAAATTTGAAGACACATTTTGGTCCGTAGGCTGATTTAAGTTTTGAAGACCCAGCCCAACCAAGCCCAATAGCCCACGTTCTACCCATCCCACTTTTTTTTTGCGGAAAACGTTCTACCCATCCCACGTCGCCTCACGAGGTCGCCGCCGCCCTGCCGCCGTCTTCCTCCCCCGCCGGCGACCACCACCACCACCGCCCTTGCCCCTTGGTCCCATTCCAAGATGAGCGGCGTCCCGTGGAAGCGGCTGGAGCTCGCCGTGCTGTGCGTCTACGCGCTGGTGTTCTACTTCATCGTGATCCAGAAGTCGCTCCGCCTCTCCCACGGTACCCCACCATTCCCCCTCTCTCCCTTCCGTCCATTCTTCCATTAGCATCTTCGCTCCGCTCGTAATCACACACGGTCTCTCCGCGCAGACTACTCCGGGAGGCTGTACGGCCTACGAGCAGGGTCACTCGCCGGCCGTCTAAACGTGTGTAAATCTCGCACTCTGCCTTTCTAACCAGCATCCTTCTAGTTCACCTCAACGATTAAGAGCCACGGGTTTGATTTTTGCAGGACCTGTCTGACGCCCAATGGAGAAACTTCCGTGGGAACCTACCTGTTCTAACCGCTGTGATGGGTGCGTTTCTGATCGTGGCGAACGCGTTGCGCTACGTGTATGGATTGAAGGGCAGAGGGGCCTCTTTGGTGTGGCTAATACTGTCTCTGAGCTATCTATGCTATCTACACGGTGCTTGGTAGGCGACTGGCCAATCCTCGTTTTCTGTTTTTGTATCTTCTTTATAGACATTCTAATTTATGTACCTTTGTGACAGTGTTGGCTTCATTCTTGCAATAGCGGGGATTAATTACCTCGTAGTGAAGGTCAGTTTTCTTAATACATGTGTGACAGTTTTCTTAATCTTGTTCCGTCTGTTGTCTGTCTCAGTACCAGGTTCAGTAGCTGAAATTCTTGTTATGAATCGTCGTCAGTCCAAAGCAACCATTTGAGTAGACTGGATCAACTTGCTACTTGCTAGGCACAACACTTGTTTGGCTGATGTGTGGGTTTAAGAACAACCCTGCTGTCCTAACTATCCATGTTCCATTCACCCTGAACCTATTAACCAGAACAATTACGCCATTGAAGAATTGAGTAGTAGAGAGATTGAAACATGGTGAAAAGAAAGTCAAGCTGATGCCTGACCTGCTATGTGAGTCTATATAATCGACCAGTAAGTGGCACCATCAGTTGGATCGATCATGTGGGTGCAGTGTTGAAATTGATTTCTTCTTTCTCCTGTTATTTAATCGATTAATGGTTATTTGACGAATCTACTAAGCACTGAGCTAAGAGAATGGTCAGAACAAACGCGGAAACATCATTTGTCGTTTGCTTTCTGAAGCATAACCCATTCAATCTCCTGATATTAACCAAATAAGCCTTTATTGTTGATCACAACTTTTTTGTTCTGTAGTTATTTGGTCGATTTAAGTATTGCACTGGTCTCATATGGAGCTTCAACTTAGCTATGCTTATACTTAACCGAGTCTATGAAGGCTATTCATTCTCATTGTTCGGGTGAGATTTTTTATGCCCATGTACTGTATCTTGCACTTTCCTTTAGTAAGATTCATTTCATTTAGGTTTTGATGATATTTATGTTTGTATAAATAGACAAAAACTGGCCTTTCTTGACAACTATCGGGGTACATTTCGATGGCACATATGCTTCAATTTTGGTACGTAGTTCATGTCATGTTTGTACCTGGTTGACTTTGATTGAAGATATGTTGATAACTTTTGCTGTTGGTGCTTACTGTATGGAAATGTAGGATTCTCTTAGGAGGTTAGAAAGGCTAACATTCTTGAGCATTTTTCGTGTTGAATCGCAAAACTACAAAATTATAAATATAGCATGTAGATTTCATCTAGACGAGGTTGGACTTGTTTGCCCACAAGTTATTATGACATGACCTGTCCTAAATTATATTTTTCAGTCGGTAGGAACAATACCACAAATCTCGTTAACTATTTATGATTGCATTAGAAATTTTGAACCAATGGGTCAGTAAACTGAAGTTACAAAACTACATGGCTACTTTCCTGTTTCAAGCAACGAACACTGTTTTGTTGTGCTTGCTTTCGTGGCATCAAGTGCCATAGCACTTGACTACCTCATATGGACAACTGTCCTGCTAATGCTATCCTTGTTTCATCTTTCAAGTTGTAGTAGGTTTTATCCGCCTATTACTACAGTTACTTCATATGTATAGTTCATCATAATGGTTATGCGTGATACTGTGTACTCCCTCCACAGTTTACACGACGCGGTTTGGTTTTCATGCAGTTTCAGAACCGTAGAGAGTTTAGGCGCGTGGGCATTTATTGCTGAGTTAATTAGGCCGTTTTGAGATCAGTTAGGCCTGTAGTCTCGGCTACTTCCCTTTCCACTTCGCTAGTGTGTACGCAGGATAGAAATCTGTATGCAAGTGGGAACCCGAATTGGTGGCGTAGGTGTGAACGAGTTTGTAGGATCTGCATGCGACCCTCATCTCCCTGTTTCTTTCTCTCTTCATCTCCCTGGATCTTCTTATTCTTTCATGTATAAAAGCGCATGATGGAGCCCATCGCCATCGCCAACAGAGAACACATGCTCCATGGCTGAGGGAGAGGAGGGTTGGGCATGGCCAACATGGGGTTCCGGGCAGGGACGGTCTTATCAAGATTGGGTGAAAGCTTTGCAGCCCAATGTTGATGATTGGATGGATACCATGGAGGGAGGCGGCGTGGAGGAGCAGATCTTGGCGGCTGTGGATGGCGAAACCGTTGTGGCCGTGGAGCAACAAGCTGAGGTGGAGCCTGTTGTGGTGGTGGAGGAACAGGCCGTTGTGGCTGTGCTCTGTCCGTTGTAGCCGCGGAGGAAGAAGTTGAGATTGATTCCGATGAGGTCGTGGAGGCTCATCGTGCACACATCCAAGTTATGTTGGCCAATTTGGATCGTGACCGTGCACGTCAAGAGCGCCAAGGCTGAATATATCCACACCCACTGATTGGAGTCCACCATTTACCGATCAACGTGTGAATGGTGCATAGATCCGGCGTTGTGCACCAAGTATGGCGTGCGTGGTGCTCCCTCAGTTTTTCTTTGCCTCGGATGCAAGCTGCCGGTTCCACAAGATTTGTGTTGTTGCCACAAGTGCGGCTGTGCGGGAACCCAATGCTCCCTAGCTATAGTTGTTCCATCTTTGTTCCAATCTTTGCACCAACTATAGCTAGGGAGCATTGGGTTCCCGCATTTGTCGCAACAATCCAAATCTTGCGGCACCGACAGCTGCACCCGAGGCAAAGAAAAATTTAGGGAGCACCACGCCACACTTGGTGCAGACCGCCGGATGTATGCAGCATTCACACATTGATGGGTAAATGGTGGGCTCCAATCAGTAGGTGCAGATATATTCAACCTTGGCGAACAACTCGTCTTGACGTGCACGGTCACGATCCAAATTGGCCAACATAACTTGGATGCGAGCCTCCACGACCTCATCGGAATGAACCTCAACTTCTTACTCCATGGCCAGAACGACCTCTCCATCCACAGCCACAACGGCTTCTTCCTCCACCACCACAACGGGATCCACGTCAGCTTGTTCCTCCGCCGTCATAACGGCTTCGCCATCCACAGCCGCCGCGATTTGCTCCTCCACGCCGCCTCGCTCCATGGTATCCATCCAATTATCAACATCGGGCTGCAAAGCTTTCACCCAATCTTGATCGGACCCCATGTTGGCCATGTCGAACCCTCCTCTCCCTCAGCCATGGAGGAGGTGTTCTCTGTTGGGGATAGGCTCCATCATGCGTTTTTATACATGAAAGAATAAGAAGACCCAGGGAGAGGAAGAGAGAAAGAAACAGGGAGACGAGGGTCGCATGTTAAACTCGTTCACACCTGCGCCACCAATTCCGGTTCCCACTTCCAAGCAGATTTTACACACTAGCGAAGGGAAAAAGGAAGGAGCCGAGACTGCGGGCCCAATTGATCTCAAAACGGCCTAATTAACTTAGCAATAAATGCCCACCTGCCTAAAATCTCTCCCGTTCTGAAACCTCATGAAAATCGAACTGCGCCGAGTAAACTGTGATGGAGGGAGTACTTCTTCGGTGTCTTCTAATTTGTCTAGATTATTAATCTATGCTAGTATTGTCAGATTTTTTTTTCTTGATGCCCTTTTCATTTTATGTGACAGTTGTACTGCGGATGATTAGCTTTGGATGTGATTACTGTTGGTCGCTTCATTCTCCCCACTTTGATCACAAGGTACTATGTACCCTGATAAGCGTAATCAATTTTTTTTTCTATATTATGCATATTTAAGTGTGGCATATATTTGATGCTTTACAATGCACTAGTTGGCATGTACGTGCAACGCACGTTTTTAGACAATTTACAAATAGGAAGTCGGTGAAGGCGTGTTACTTGGATGGATTCTGGGCGCAAATTATGTCTTGTTTGCACTAACATTTCAACAGACTCGAGTTTTCACCCTCCAAATTTTATCATTGATTTCTTGTAACTACCGAAAGATGCGACAACTATGTCGAGTTCTTGAAGAGTTATTCCTTTTCACATTAAAATAGGTACCTTATATTTCTTCCATATGCTATTTGCTACTGCATTTTCTTTTAAGGTTTTCAATTAATTTTCAAGATGCAATTATGGTCCTAATTTGTCAGATTTTTCAAATTCAGTCAGCTAAGCATTTGGGCTGAATAGATAAATTTGACAGATTCAATCAACAAAGCATGCACAAAACGTACAGTATCTAGATTGTGTTAGGATCAATACAGCAAACCATTACGGGATGAAATAGTATCCAGCTATGTTTATCAGATATGTACATTGCAAATAAACTCGACCAGTGCCATGGAGTATATGTTTATCAGAACTGTCGGGCCAGGATAAATGTGTTCACCCTGTGCCGAAACTACATAATTAACAGAAACCTTATTAATTTAGATACTCCATACATTTTACATATATGAGGGTAATGTGCTCACCCTGTGCTGAAACTCAACAGTACTGCCCAGTGCCTACTGATTATTCGCAAAAAAAAAAAAGTGCCTACTGATCAAGTGCGTGTAAAAGAGAGGCACCTGAATAACACAACGCTAGTGCTAGCCTGAGCTCTATGAACTAATTAGCCTGATAGTGTGCTTTGACATTGTGACATGTAGGAGTATGCGTTATGTTTGCGCCATTGAATACATGTGAAGCCTTGATGCTTGCAGTTGTAGGTCTGATCAACCAAGATGTAGTAGCAGTGAATATAGATGCAGCTTTAACCAAATGAACCAGATTGGTACTGTTGGCGAAGAAGTTGGGTTCCAGTATATGAAGCATCTCCGCAAAACTAATTTAGTAGATTGCCTAGTTGTTTGCAAGCTTAGATTCGAGTCAACTAAATAAACCAAGCATTGTCCACAGCCGATAATTCATCGTGTCTGTCGGCATATCTCTAATATATTGGACGCAGTAGTCGCCCGTAAATCGCGTCATCCAGAGTTCCTAAATTTGCAGAGACCAATTGCAAGGAATCTATGACAGGAAAAAAATTAGAAAAAGAGAGAAGAAAAGGCCATAACATACATGGCACGGGAGGGAAGAGGAAGGAGATGTGAAGGAGAAAGATGACGGAAGATGCATAACTCCAGGAGGCGCAGTAGATCTCCGGCCGCCGTCGTGCGTCGTTCTTGGGAGCGGCGGCGCGACGGAAAGAGCTATGGACGCAGCGGCTCGCTGGGGGCTGGCACATGGTGTTGGGTCTGCCGTCGCGCCGGTCCAGCAGGGTGAAAGAAGTGGCGGGCTCAGGGGCTCAATTCCCGGCCGGCGCGCCGCCAGATAGATGAGTAACTCGCCGTCAGAGCGGCCGGCGGCGAGATCGACGCGTCGTGTCCCGGGAGGAGACTGTCTTTCCTTTCTCGCGCTGAGGAAAAGTATAGCTAGATACACCTGACTTGCCGTGCAATCTCACCGAGCTGTTCCAGCAACGATCGTCCTTGATGTAGGATTAGGATTCGATGGTGCGAAGGGGATGGCAGCAGAGGTGACACTGACTTTCATGAGGACGGACCGGTAGCCGGCATCACCGCGCTGCAGGCTATAGCCTTCAATGTTGACGATGAGCGCGGAACGGATGCGCTCGTCAAGCTCGGTGCGCCATCTCGCCGTCCCCGAAGCAAACTCAGCTCCTTCAATGTTGACGATGAGCGCGGAACGGCTGCGCTCGTCAAGCTCGGCGCACCATCTCGCCGTCCCCGAAGCAAAATCAGGTCTCTGATCATGTCGTCGAAGCAGACCAAACTCTGTCTGATCATGTCGTCGAGGTAATCGATTCGGCGGCGGCAGGGAACAATCCAGAGCAGGCGTCGCCGATGAATAGCGCGCTACCGACGATGCCGCCCAAGAGCTTCGCTGTGTATCTTTAAGGGATCGTTGTGTCTTTATTAATAGATGCAAATTATGGCAGCCAAACAGCTCTAACCATGACTCTAGGTTTGCTTTCCTCTTTGAACTCTAGCGAAGCGGTGACCTCCTCCCGTACGTGACCCCCTCCGAAACAATCCATGTCTAGTAGGAAGCCGCTCCACATCGGGTCTTTCTATGTACGAAACTACACACGACCGAAACTACACATGAATCTTTTAGGCAGTGGCAAAATCCTTGTAATTTCTACGAGTTGAAAAGGTGTGTTGAGTTGTCAAACATTGGAGCGATCTGGATCGTCGATCAGATATTGAACGGCATAGATTTAATGTATCCCAACATGTTTGCTCTTTTAATAGTAGTATAGATTAAGATAGCTAGAAACATGGGGTATTGACTTTCAAACATCTATTTTGGATTTGAAATCAAGCTAATCTCATGAACATGTGGAAGTTCTTGCTTATGGTATCTGAATTCAGCTGTGAATTCTACCCAGTTTGTCCTTTTATCCACTTTTGAGAATAGGAGCTTATGAGTTTTGAGGTGAAATGCAAACTTGCCAATAAGTATTTGGTCGTGTACCTTTACGAATATAACCAGAAGCGAAATTGTTTGTTTTCAGGTGGAATGCAAAGAACTACTTGATGATGTTTCCACTTTCCAAGTACTAAAATTCGAACTTGCATTTCCTAGTTCCTACATTAAGTCTCTGAAAAACTTATCCACTCATTTTGTTTCTCTTTAAATCACAAGAAAGGTGCTTCTGTCATGGAAAAAATTGGCCCTATAGCACCAAAAAATATTATCATTTTTGTTGAATGCCACCAAAAGAATCCACCAAATTAACTTTCGCCAGTCGTCATGGTTCTTGAATTTGACTTGGCATAAAAGAAGAGAGGAGATGGAAACAACTGACGAGACTTAAAGAGCTTAAGAAGGACAGGACAAATCTGTCATACTGGACGAGGACAACAAAAAAACTTTATATTGTACAGTAATAAATACTGATTACTTGTCGGAAAGGAAAATTGAATGTTGGAACTGTAAAACTGAGCGCCGTTCAGTTGGCTAGAGGAGCGAGTGCGTGTCCAGCCCATCCGGGTTCGAGGCTTAGCCTCCCCAGGGTGTGCTCATGGTTATTTATTCTGATTGAAAAAAATCTGCTGTTGCTCGTTTATGCACAACTCTCATCAAACCTACTATTCTTTATTTTGTTTTTGACCATAAATTGAACATATTTATATCGCTGGCATACCATCGTTGTCCATTTGCACAGTACACTATCTTGTCAAATACTGGACTGTGCTGACAAGGCTGACATGAACACTCTTGGTACAGAAACACCTGCAGAAATGTGAAGTTTGTTATTCTGGCAAGACATGCTACTTTGCTTTGCAGGTACTTCACTATTCCAATTTATCTCGTACCAGCTAAGCTATTGTTTTCCAAGTGATGTGTAGTATGCCACTGATAGAAGCGAGAGAGAGCCACTGTTAGTTTTGCACATATGTAAGATTGTACTGCTTGTGTTAACTTGGTGTTGACACACTAAAGAATGGAACTAGGAGTTTTATTTGGAGACGTCAATAATTTCCAAGCATAAATGAATGGTTAATGTTCTGTTGATGTGAGGTTTACTTGTTGTTTGCTACATGCAGATGCATATAAAGCAGATCTAAACATTACCATGTCTTGTTCTGTTTTTTTACATATCATGTTATTCTTGTATTTTGAGCCTTGGTCAATATCATACAAGCTAAGTGTTGACCAATATTCATGCTCTGTACATTGTTCTTGGCAGGAGAAAGGGCTCAGTGTTGACAAATACACATTCCTAACATATTTATGCTACTTAACATATGCTCCACTATATATTGCTGGACCTGTTGTAAGCTACAACGCTTTTGCAGCTCAGGTTGGTCTTTTCTCTAGGTAGTTTTCTATCATAGCTGTTTTTTCTCATTTAAATTTCAAAAGATGAAAACCGGAGAAGAAGTGCTTTCTTGAGTGTTTTTTAGTTATGAAGATTTTTCACATTACGTGATTCTTAAGCTACACGGTGAAAACAATACATAAATAATTTCTATGAGTAAGACATCGATAATTCTTATTATTGGCTGTCAGTCTTACCTCTTATGCATTCTAAGTTTCTAACACATATAGTACCTTAATAGCTTGAAAAGGAGTAGTAGCAGGAATTCTATTTATGGATAATATAGCATGTTTGCTAATTTGAAAATTCAGCTTCAGGAAGAAAAAAAAGACACTTGCAATTTAGAGTTGAATGAATAGTAAAAGAGCAATAATAAATCCATCAATGTTAATATGTTTTTTGCACTCTATACCTGGATTCAGGTTTTTTTTTTTGAGAAATATATTTCAACTTTTATCCCACAAATTGGTTAAGCTACCTAAACGAGGGGTTGATGATCTTATCCCATAATTGGTAACTGCCATGGTGGGACCACAAGCTCCTGTACCTAACATTAACTGATTTAAAATTGTACCGGGTGACTTTAGAAGCTGTGTTGCAGTGGTCCATAGAAGACTTGAACCATGTTTCAAGTAGTGATTTTACTGTCTGGTACTTCAGAAATCCCCCCAGTTACACATACTAACCAGCTGTTTATGTAGCGACCTTGCAGTTAGATGTGCCTCAAAAAAATTATTCAGTTGGGCAGATATGTTTGTATGGACTGAGATGGATCTTTAATTTCCTTCTAATCGAAGCCATGACACACTTTTTCCACTACAACGCCTTTGTAGTCAGGTACTTCTGTCTGTACATTATGATTGATCCTTATGATTATCACTGTACCAATTCTGAAATTTGAATTAAATACTCTGATGACAGCCGACTATGGAGGCAGTTGACACCGTTTGAGATATTTATCATTAGTTATGGGGTAAGATTGTATTCACATTGCAATTGATATTCATCACTAGTCACTTAGGGTGAGCATGTAGCAGTTGATATCTTCTTATTGTTTCTGTTTTTTTGTTAAGTTCGTGTTAATTGAATGGCCTGCATGTAAGTTTAGGGTGAGCGTGTAGCAGTTGATTTTATCACGTGTGCTTATTGTTTCTGTTTTTAGTGAAGTTTTTGTTAATTTAGTGGTCTGCATGTAAGTTTTCCATTTCCTCTAAAAATTAAACAAGTTTCCATTTGTCACGAACCTCTGAATATTCATGGCGAGCCGAGGCTAGTATGATTTTTCTGGGTTCAGGTCATGTTCTTCAGGTTTTAGGCTCGCCAGATGCCTGAAAAAGCTCGGCAAAGTAATAATAATTTAGATAATGTTATTGACTTTATTAAGAAAATGGGATACTGATTTCAGGCCTGCCTTCTTTAGGCTCGTCTTTCCTGACACACCCTTGCTTTTCTAGGCTGGGTGTTGCAGGCCCTTGCTGGAACCTGGATCTGAGTTTTTTAGGGTTAAAGGCAGCCACTCTGCCATTCGATTAGAAGAGAGGAAAAGTAGTCACGGGAGGGCCTCCGAGAAGACAAGTGAAAAAAGGCTGTAGCCAGACTAAGAACAAACTATGCCCGGTCTCCGGGTTCATCTGTGTGAGCATATGCACGCAAAGCAATCTCCTCGCATATAAGCCACACTACCTCCGTCACAGGGAGTGCCTCATTTCTGAAAACCCTCATATTCTTTTCTTTCCACACACCCCAAATGATGTAGGAGATGATGCCACTTGCCGCTGTCTGCTCGTCTTTTCCAATATTTTTTATGTAGTCACTCCACCAAAGGTCAAAGATCATTGTCGTCGAAGTTGAGAGAGGGGTCGGTTGGTTCGTCACGGCAAGTAGAGTCTGTAACCCCAACCATGAAGGAACACCGATGACAGAGGTGCTGCACCGTTTCCTGATGGATGTGGCAAAGTGCAAATGGGGGAGTGCCGCCATCCCCACAAAGCCAAGTTGTCGTCTATGTGCCACCACCCATGCGGAAAAATTGCATTTTGGCTTGGCATGGGCATTCCAAACCTTCCTCGCCTCCAAGGATGGATGGCTCCCAAGGAACTGGCATCTGCCGCCACCCGTTTAGATATTCCCAGGTGCCATCCATCACCACGAAATGGTATCTGACCTCGGCAGGAGCTGGACCTCCGAGATGATGTCGCAAAGAGAGATGAATTTGGCCATCTCGAGCTCTGTGGACAAATTTTGAAGTGCCCGGATCCATTTACCATTGGAGAGCTCCTTTTGCACCGTGCGAGCTTTACGGGTTGCGATCCCAGGGAACCGAGCAGGGGACTGCCGTCGTGCCACGAGTTGTGCTAGGCTCCTAGCTCCGTCGCCGAGAGAGATGGTGGTGGATGCTCGGAAGAGCTCCAATATCCGTTGCCGAGCAGGGCAGCCGCACCCCCAACCAAGGCCGCGAATCATCTGTCCAAGCAAGCCACAGCCAGCGGAGGCAGAAAACACGTCCAAGCTGTTCTAGGTCGGTGATACCAAGCCCCCCGAGCTGGCTTGGCCTACACACGGTGGCCCAATTTACCATGGGATGGCTGGTGGTGCCCGGATCCGCGCCCCCTTTCATCCAAATGACGTTCTCCCTCCCTTCCTAAATGTAAGATGTTTTAGCCTTTTTTGGTCCACACGTATCTAGACATGATTTAGTGCAAGATTCACGTGTGGGTCAGAAAATGCTAAAACATCTTACATTTAGGAATGGAGGGAGTACTGTCTAATCTTATCAATTTGTCGCAAAACCCACTTTGGTAGGATGAAGATCGTGAGGTAGTAAGTTACCATCGATCAAAACCCATGATTTGGTACCTGGATCTAAGTTTGAACAGGTGTAACAACCCTGATTTTTCATTCTCAAAAGTTTTGGCATGGGTTCTGACGCACTAGATTACCTCATTAGTCACTTCCACCATTTCTGATGTCTTTTTCTTAGCTAACACACTGCAGGAGGTCCTATGCAGGTGCTAACTATATGTGTTTAAATTAAAATTCGTCCTTATTTTGCATGGGTCGTGATGCACTAGATTACCCATTAGTCACTTCCACCATTTCTTGATATCTCTTTTCTTAGCTAACACACTACAGGTTCTATGCAGGTGTTGAACTTTATGTGGTTAAAATTCTTTCTTATTTGGCGCTACTTCAGGTTTTCGTCACTGGTAATACAGCATTGAAATTGTGTACTCAATATGCTCTGTAGTCCATTCTGCAGAACTTCTTCTCCGGATTTAACCTTAGCATTTTATTAGGTAGGAGGAGTTGAGACACCTGAAAACATGCCTAGGTGCATAAATAATTGTCATGACCTGGAGAGTTTCTGGAAAAGCTGGCATGCTTCTTTTAACAAATGGCTGGTCAGGTCTGTAAAAGTAGGCGGCTTAAGTATTATGGTACCATGTCTTGCAAATTTTCAGAGTCTACTTTCTTGTTATTATTCATAGTACCGCTGCACTTTCATGTATAGATAAGGTAATGCGAGAGATCTATATAATGATTACATGATCTATACTATTACTTAAGTAAAAAATGCATAAAGTTCAGCTGTAGTTTATGCCCGGTCACATGATTATTGAATGCATGGAGCTCTAGAGTTGGTATATCTATATACAGAGGTGCATTTGAACTCAATACACATAGGCATTGATTAATCCCAAAGCGTTACTTCCTTTTATCTATCTCTTGTTGCAGATACTTATACATACCTCTTGGTGGGTCTCAAAGAAAAATACTTAGTATTTGGGTTGTATTTACATTTGTGGCAGTTTGGCATGACCTGGAGTGGTACCTTTCAAACAATCTCCTTAAGTCTTTCAAACATCGAAGTTGTGAACTTGTGTAACATACTTGACTGTGTGGTTGCTTTCTCTTAAACAGGAAACTCATTTCATGGGCGTGGTTAACATGCTTATTTTTTGTACCTGAAATATTGATCAAGTCTTTATCAAACAACTTCCAGGTAATCTTAAGGTTATTATCGGCTTCTCTTGCAGTTCATATGCTTGTTACCAAATTTCACATTTTCGGAACAGTATGCCTGCTGACTAAATTTAAGCTTTACTGTATATTAAGCTACTTTTGTTGTTTGGAGAAAGCCATCCACTCTTTAAATCTGAAGCTAAGAAAGACATGCCAATTGAATGTCCAAACAACTAGCCAATATGATGTCTAAGTATCTGTAGTACTGCAGCACTATGGGGTTTCGATCCTTTTATGCTAGATGTTTAAGTACATCTGTTTGCTGCCCCTTGCACGCATAGATCTTTCAGCATTCTTGCTAGACGCTTCAGTTTTACATTGTTCGCAAGTAATACTTCCAAAATATTCTGCAGGCAAAAAGTGCCCTTGGGCGGTTCATTCACCGTGAGTTAGGTGCAGTTGGTGGTGCTCTGACAATCAGCTGCCTTATGGTATTTTTTCTCTTGTGTATTTAGTGTTAATTAGTCATGATTTTCTGCACAAACTTCAGACGTGCAAAAATTATGATCTGCACACCAGATCAGTCAGCTACTTACCTTCTTGGTTGTAAGGAAATTGCTGCTCCTGACATGTTTAATGCATATAGGTGGCAAACCTTGTCGGCTATGTCGTGGGGCCATCGGGCATTAAGGATCTGATGTCACAGATGCTCCAGAAGGACGGTGAGTCGCATGATCACATTCATTACTTTGAGTAAAAATGTGCACAAACACTGTAGCTAATACATGTTTCCATGCCACAGCCCTGCCTGCCCTTGCCGTTATATTCGCCACGTTCTATGTGGGCGTCAAGGTGATTATCTGTTAATTAATCGGTTTTAGCCCAGTTTCTCGTTAATTAACCAGACAATTCTCCTCTTCTTAATTAATAGAAAAGGCGCAGCTGTTGCCTTGGTTAAAAGAATCTCTAATTAACAATTGTGTCACTCCATAAAAATGAATCTTCTCCTCATTGCTGCTCAATCTGTTCGCAGCTTATGTTCCATATACGCGATGCTAGCAAGAGTCACGGGTGACGACAAGTCAGAAGAACAGCTATCCAGTTCCGATTGTTAAGTCGATGACATTGCAGCGAGACGATAACAGGCTTCCACCTTTTTTTTGTTGGCTTTCTTTGACATAAAGCAAAAGCTGACGAATGCAGATCTGTGGTTCCTTCTCCGTAGGTTAGGGAATATTAGTTAACCTGTTGATGCTTTTACTTTTTAAACTTGGTTGTCCCAGTGATATTACAGAACATATGCTTGTCACGACATTTCTCATTTTGTTGCTTCATTGCCTGAGACTGGTAACATTGTTTCTGACATCGTTTTCTCTACGGTTTTATTGTCACGACATCTAGGTTATACTGTGGTATTTAAATTTCTCGTCAGCTCCTCAGGCCACTCCTGTGGCGAGCGACGGAAGTGGTGAAACTTTAGTGTCGCCACAGTCTGCCCCCTCCTCTGCTGATGCCGGGCCTGAGAAAATATGAGAACGCATAGGACCGACCGAGAAATTGTTGCCAAATTCAGTAGAGAAATCTGAATCAAGGTGGTCTCAAGATATATGGATGGTTAATCCCATTGAAACTAGTGGTTAAGGATTTGTGTGTTGAAGTCTTACGATGATTTGAGCCTGCTTCAGATTGTGCAGGGCGGGGTTCTAGCTGATACTGGAGTTGTTGTTAGCAAAACTAAGGAAAGCATCCGGAAAGAAAGCTAGTGTCTGCAGGTCATTTGCCATTTTCTCAGACAATATTGTGGATGGTTTATAAGCTATGAGAGCTGGGTATTGGTTACTGAATTTATACAAGAAACAACAAAATGGCAATAAGAATACTCTGCTTCGAATCAAGGAGCAGGTATTACAGCAGATAGTTTTAATTGTTGGGAACATCAAATGGCTAACTTTTTGTTTTGTTTTGAGGGTGATCAAGTGGCTAACTGATGATACATTAGAGCCCAGTGCAATCATCACGGGGCGTTTGGTAGCCCGCAGACCTCCAGAGCAGGTCTGCCAGCTGCAAATTTCTGGAATCGACCGTTCCAGCAACCCGATCTGTAGTCAGCTCCAGCCATGCAACTTGGGTATAAGTTGCTTCTGCTCGCTCTCCTTCATCTTAGACTAGCCACAATGGGAGTATCATAACTAGTATCATGCATGTCATGTTGGCAAAAATCTGATGTGGCACAGTAATTAATGAAGAAAGAGAGGATGGTGGTATCTACCTATGTTACGGTATCATAGCACGTAAAATAAGATATTTTAATAGCAAGTTAATCTTGTACACATATTTATATTGGGATACTACAAACAAATAAATGAGATGCGGCTATGATACAACTATATGATACTATGCATTGTAGGGGTAGTATCATACACTAGTATCATATGCATGATACCGATCTATGATACTCCCCATTGTGACTAGTCTTACTTCACCTCCTCTTTTCTAATTAATATAACAATGCTTCATTTAAAATAAGCTCTACATAAAAAAGATGCGGCCTTAAAAAAACACAAAAAAGATGCGCACGGACGATACAGTTCCATTGTGGCAATCGGTTCCAACTTTCGTTAGCCGTTTACTTCTAATTTTGTGTTCAGTTCGAAACTTTTTTATACAAAATTTGTCAAATTGATCGCAAACGGTTGATCATTTGGAATTTTCTTTGAGGAGTAGTTTCACCTCGCCATTTCATACAACTCTCGTGTTGTAAGTTTTTTGTTTCGGTGGTCGTAGAACGAATAGATCTGAAATGTACATGTGTACGCGTTATTGGTGTGCTGGTTAGTGAACATGTTCATGGTGTGCTTGTGTGTCTTACCTAACCTCTTCAACTTCTCTGTGGGCTGCGCTCCATTGCCGCCATTCGCAGCCGCCGCAAACTCTGCCAGATGTTCATGGTGTGCTGGTTAATGAACATGTTCATTTGTGTGATTGTGTGTCTCATCCATCTTCAATCTATCTATCATCTATGTTTCCGCAAACTCTGCCGGCGTCGGATAACCCTTGTGCCTTCAAGGCCGTTGTAATTGGTCAGTCGCTTTGTTTAGGTCGATGACATTCAGAAACTTGCCTCGATCCAAAATTTAGAGCGTTTTAGCATTTTAGTTTAGTTTCCACCACAATTGTTTTGATTCGGAAACTCTCTAACAAAAGGGAGAAGATGTTTGGGTCGGTTTCGTTTGGTGTCCGGTACTGATGGTAATACGATTTGGAGGGTGACAATGTATGAGGCTAGCCTCTTAATTCAATTCGTGAGACCAATCCAGGGGCACATAGTATAATCTTCATCTCGTCGACTAGTGTACGTAGATAGAGAAGAACAGGCCCAATCGGCCAACCGAGAAGAAGGTTGATGGATAATCCGGCTCCAGGAGAAATAGCAATAGGCTCAGTCGCGGCGGCGAAGGACTTGTGCTCCCGCAGCTACTGCCAAACCTGCCGGTCTCGCCGTGGTGGTGGGGCCGGCGGCGGCGGCCCCTGCCGCTGGCGTGACACCACCTCCGCCCAACTGTCTGCCCCCTCCAGCGATCCCACCCCGTATGCCCGCTATCTTTCGTTTTGTTTTTATCATCTACTCCGTAATCGGCAGAAAGGGCGTGGACCAAAATCTAGTACGATTGCCTAGCTAGGGCGGTTGGTCTAATTTAGTTTGTTTGATGGTTGCAACAACAAATCTATCAACTTGTACACAAATCAGCAATTTTTTTAATTATTTCTTCCGTCAAAGCTTTGTCCATAGCACGAATTGTTCACTCAGCTCTTATGCCAATCTGAATCGATATTATTTCTGACACGAATGAGCAACTCAATTCAACAGGGGCCAAAGGCCAAAGGTACATATACATGTATACATGTGGTGATGAACAGTGCTATACACATCTAACACCCCCCCTCAAACTCATGGTGGGTCAACAACACTGAGTTTGGAGAGGAAGAACCCATGCTGCGCTCGAGTCTGTGCCTTCGTGAAGAAATCCGCCAACTGTAACTCGGAGGGCACATAGTGAAGAGTAAGAATCTGATCCTGCACAGCAGCACGCACAAAGGAGGCATCCACGCCGATGTGCTTGGTGAGCTCATGCTTCACCGGGTCACGCGCAATGCTGATGGCACCGGTACTGTCTGACAATAGAGAAGTCGGTGCAGCAGCAGAAACACCAAAGTCTGCTAGCAACCATCGCAACCAGGTCACCTCAGCCGTCAACATAACCATTGCTCGCAACTCAGCCTCTGCACTGGAGCGGGAAACTGCCTTCTGTTTCTTCGTCTTCCAGGCAATGAGAGATCCTCCAAGAAAAACACAATAGGCAGACAGGGAGCGGCGATCAGAAGGATCACTGGCCCACGTAGCATCAGAGTAGGCCTGGAGCTGGAGAGAGCTGGAGCGAGGAAAGAAAAGGCGGCGAGAGATCGTGCCACGAAGATATCGTAGAACACGGAGAAGGTGACTATAGTGGACAGAACTGGGAGCAGATACGAACTGACTCAGAATGTGGACAGGATATGATATGTCTGGACGAGTGACAGCCAGATAGACAAGACTCCCAACAAGATGGCGATAGCGTGTCGGGTCTGTGAGGGGATCACCATCGGTAGCACGAAGCTGAACATTGAGCTCCATAGGAGTCTCAGCAGTGCACTCATCACCAAGAGCGGCGCGAGCAAGAAGATCCTGAATATATTTTTCTTGGGAGATGTAGAAGCCATCAGAAGTCGAAGAAACCTCAATCCCAAGAAAATAGCGAAGAGGGCCAAGATCTGACATCAGGAACTGCTCACGGAGGCGGGCCTTAACAAAGGCAATATACTCAGAGTCATCGCCAGTAATGATCATGTCATCAACATATAAGAGGAGGAGCGTCCGACCACGAGGTGAGGTGTGGACAAACAGCGCAGGGTCATGGTCGCTAGGCACAAAGCCAGCGGCAGTCACCACAGAAGCGAAACGCTCAAACCAGGCGCGAGGGGCTTGTTTAAGGCCATAGAGAGAGCGCCGAAGACGGCAAACCATACCATCAGGAACAGAGTACCCCGGTGGTGGCTGCATATAAACCTCCTCACGCAACTCACCATTGAGAAAGGCATTGTGGACGTCAAGCTGAGACACAGACCAATGACGAACAGAAGCCACAGCGAGAAGAGTGCGAACAGTGGTCATGTGGGCAACAGGAGCGAATGTCTCATCATAATCGCGTCCCTGCTCCTGCTGAAAGCCACGAGCCACAAGACGAGCTTTGTAACGCTCAAGAGAACCATCGGAGCGAGTCTTGATCTTATAGACCCACTTGCAAGTGATGGGACGAACACCGGGAGGAGGGGAAACAAGATCCCATGTGCCAGTGCGCTCAAGTGCAGCGATCTCCTCAGCCATCGCAAGCTGCCATTCAGACTGAGCCATGGCATCCCGATAGGAAGTGGGCTCAACAGCAGCAGAAAGACCGTACTGTGAGGGAGAAAAGCGATCAGGACCCCGTAAGGAAGGACGAGAACGAAGGTTATGAACCGGTGTAGGCGGGGAAGGTGGCGCTCCGGAAGTAGAGGGTATGTCAGAGGAATCATCCACAGCACGAGGACGACGAGTGTAGTGGAGAGGAAAGGGAGAAAGGGGAGGACACGCCGGAGCGGGAGGTGGAGAGGCAGGTGACGAGGGAGGAGAGGAAGAAGGAGGGGAGGGTGGTGTCGGAGGTGTATCAGAAACAGTGGGACTCGGCGGAGGTGGAGGTGGAGGAGGAACATGAGGCACAGAGGGAGATGTGTCGGGGAGTATAAGGAAGGAGAGATCGTCAACTGAAAAAGTCGAGGTGGTAGGACGCGGATAGTATGGACGAGACTCATCAAAAGTTACATCACGTGAAATACGAAGACGACGACCAACATGATCCCAACATCGGTAACCCTTGTGCTCATTACTGTACCCAAGAACGACACACTCAACCGACTGAGCAGTCAGTTTGGTGCGTTCTCGCGGAGCAAGAAGAACATAGCACACACACCCAAACAGACGAAGAGCGGAGTAGTCAGGAGAATGACCAGAGAGACGCTCCATAGGAATATCACCCTGTAAGGCAGCCGGAGGCTGGATGTTGATAAGATATGTGGACGTGGAAATAGCCTCAGCCCAAAAGTGGGGAGGAAGAGAGGCGGCGATCATCATCGCACGAGTCGTCTCAAGCAGGTGGCGATGCTTGCGCTCAGCAACACCATTCTGAGCATGGGCACCAGGACAAGAGAACTGGGCAAGAGTACCCTGCTCGGCAAGAAAACCACGCAACATCTGGGAGATATACTCACCAGCCGAGTCAGCACGAAAAACACGGATGGGCGTGGAAAACTGGGTGTGAACCATGGCAGCAAATCGCTTGTATATGAAGAGAACCTCGCTGCGAGATTTCATAAAATAGAGCCAAGTATAGCGAGAGAAGTCATCAATAAAAAGAACATAGTAGCGATGACCCCCTTTCGAATCAAAGGGAGCAGGACCCCATACATCAGAATGTACTAAGTCGAAAGGACGCTGAGAGACTGACTCACTAGTAGGATAAGGTAACTGAGTCTGTTTGCCAAGTCTACAACCATTACAATGTAAAGAAACATCACCAGAGACAGACCCTAAAACACCTTGGCGCACTAATGAAGACAAGCGAGAGCCACAAATATGACCAAGTCGATGATGCCACTGCTGGAAGGACGCAGAAGAGGAGGCAGCAAGAGCATGTGAACTGGCGGGTGCGGCGGCAGCGGAAGGAACACGAAGCCAGTCAACCTCCCAAAGGCCCTGAGCATCATGGCGCCGAGGGCCAGCTCCAACTAGAGCCTTGGTGCGACGATCCTGAACAGAGCAAGAGTCGGGATCAAGAATGACACGACAACCAGAATCCGCAAGTTGAGCAGCAGAGAAAAGATTCATGGTAAGACGAGGAACATGAGAAACACCAGGAACAGAGAAAGACGAAGTAGAAAAAGTGGCACGACTAGCAACAGGAAGCGGTGTGTCGTCGGCAGTAAGAACATTGACAGGAGAATCAAGAGGTCGAAGAGAAGACAGAACAGAAGAATCAGAAGACATGTGAAAGGAAGCTCCAGAATCCAGAACCCACGGAGATGTACCTGACTGTGTAGGCGGTGGTGGCGGAGTAGCAGTAGTGGAAGCAGTCAGCATACGCTTGAGCTGGGCAATATCCTGGGCAGTGAAGGACTGTGCAGACGGAGGCGCACGAACCGCAGGAGAGGAGCGACCCATGTCACGCTGCTTCTTGAAACAATCAGATTCTGGGTGGCCCGGCTTCTTGCAGTAGTCGCAGAACATGTGAGAGCGCCGACCCCCCCCCCCTGCAGAGGGCCGCCCGCCCACCCCCCGTGAAGGAGTGGGTAGTAGCGGTGGAACAGACGACACCGGAGCGCGGGCAGCAAGCACAGTGGGAACCACAAGTAGCCCAGCAGAACGGAGCCGAGTCTCCTCAGCGCGAAGCTCTGCAAGTACCTCTGAGATGGGAACACGTCGACCACGGGCAAGCAAGTGTGCACGCCGAGGCTCAAACTCGGGACGCAGGCGAGACAAGAACTCATGGACACGCTGAAACTCCAAATCTGACCTCACTGTCTGACAGCAGCGACAAGTACCACAAACAACAGTCCGCAGAGAGTCAAGCTGACGCCAGATGGCAGAACACTTTGTGTAGAACGCATCCACAGTCGAGTCACCCTGCTGAAGATCATGCTCCTGACGGACCACAGATAGGTAGAGAGCATCACCCGAGGGCTGATAGCGCTGACAAAGGTAAGTCCACATAGCAGCAGAAGTGTCTAATCCCATGAACTCAGAAGCAAACTGAGGCAGAACACTCGCAGTGAGGACAGCAGTAGCACGAGCATCATCATTGCACCACTGAGTGTAAACAGACAGAGCATCCCGATAAGGAGAGAGAGAGTCCGAGTAATCCGATACCTGCTGGTCATAGGCTTTAACTGCAAGATCATCAGCATTCTTGGCGGCAGCACGATCAGCCTCAGAAGCATCAGCGGCAAGAGCGGGTGGCACCGGTGGAGTAGGAGCCACAGGAGCAACGGGGCACGGCGGACAGGAGACCTCGCCAGAGAGAATGCCCCACAACAGGAGGCCGCGCATGTGGATGCGCATAAAGCCCACAAACTCGGCGTAGTTGGTGCCATCAAAGATCACAGAGCACCGGGGAACAGCAACATAGCCGGAAGAGGACATCGCGGGCTCTCGGAATTTTTTTTTAACACGAATCCGGACCAGAGGCCGGTCTATACCGGACTGAAAACCGGAGCACCAACAGAAGAGGCTGGACCAGGGGCCGGTCGATGCCGGGCTGAAAGCCGGAGCACCGGCAGAGGCAGCCGGACCAGGGGCCGGTCGATGCCGGCTGAAGCCGGAGTCCAGCCAGCCGCTGGCTCGATGTCGCGGGGAAGAGGCAGCGGAAGAGCCCGTGGCCTGCTCGCTGGCTCGATTCGCCGGAAGGGCAGCTGCGGCCGGTGGCGGCCGGAGCACCGGCGGCGGCCGATACGGCCGGGGCAAGGTCACCGGCGGCCGTGAGCAGCCGGAGCAAGGGCGGCGGCGGCCGGGCAAGGCCGCGGCAGCTGCAGGCCGCACGGGGGCGGCGGCGGCCAAGGACAAAGGAGGACGGCAGGCCGCACGGGGCGGCGGCGGCCGGACAAGGCCGCGGATGGCAGCGGCCGGAGGCGGCCGGGAACGACGACGGCAACGCAGGCAGGCCTGAACGGCGGCGGCGGCGCTGCAGGCCGGAGACGGCGGCAGCGGAGTTGCTACGGGCGGGGGAGAAGAGGAGAGCGCCTGTGCTCTGATACCATGACACGAATGAGCAACTCAATTCAACAGGGGCCAAAGGCCAAAGGTACATATACATGTATACATGTGGTGATGAACAGTACTATACACATCTAACAATTTCTACTCATCTGAATCTTGCAATGTTCTGCCCTCCACGGCCCTGTTTTTCTTTTTCTTCTGTATAAAACTGAAGAAGAAACTTCTAGTCAATGATTTACTTAATTCAGGTGCCAGGATCATGTGGCTGAGCCTCCATTTGCACCGACGCAGCCTCAACCGTCTGTCTCATACTTGAGCAACTTGCTCGGCACTACAACATTCAAGGACACTGCCACTTCCTCATCCTCCCCACAGGCTGAAGCTGAGACACCTCCACCTAAGCCAACCATTTATGTCAACAGACCTCCTGATTGGTACTTCAGGATCTACATCAGGATCGATCGTTTAGGATTTCATCACACATATCCTCATCTCGGTGGTCCATTCAAGAGCTCACAGGAAGTTGAAAAGGCTGTTGAGCGTTATCTTCATGACAAGACGCATAAAACGCTGTATGGTTTCTCAATTTCTTCCATGTTTTTTTCTTCTCAGTTTCTTCCTGCTTGCACACTTGCATCTGCACTTGTATATCTCCCTGAGAAGAGCTGTTAAGTTGATCACAGAAATGCTACCCTATATATTTGGTATTCTCTTCAAGTTCCCGCTGTGGGATACCTTAAATTAACTCAACAGTTTGAATTGGAGCATAATTCACAAGTATAGCGCAAAATTTAAAAAGTACATATTCGAGCTGCCGTTATTTATTTATTTTAGGTGTACTATCATCTGAATTGTATCTTGTAGAATTAGTTAGCTTTAGCTTGGGACACCCATCTAGCTGTGCTTCCTTTGTTACAAAACAACTGGAGACTAGGATCTGAAAATGAAGATGCGTATCCTTTTACAATAACAAGTAAATATTTTCTCCAGAACCTAATGATACACTTCTAGGTGGAATGAGCAAGCTGGGGATTCTGGGATGGACATCGTTATAAAAAAGGCTCTTTACTGGCCTGATGGCAGAACAAGGAAATGTTCAGACAAGCAAACAATCGAGCATACCTGTGAGCAAATGAGTTTAATGCTTCAAGCTTTACTGGACAAGTATAGTGAGGATAGCGAACTTGTTGAGGTATCTCTCTCTCTCATCGTCCTGTCTCCTTCTATGTAATGATTGCTAATCAGCCCCATTCTCTTAGGATTTTGCATATGAATTCAAGGATATGTTGCAGTATCAATCAATTTGTGAAGACCATAAGTGGTACAAGCATTTCAATTTCACTGCAAAGACTAAAGATGGAATTGAAGATCTCTTCTTTGCTGAAGTGAAAGAGGAAAAAGACAATGAATTGGTGCTCAGTTGTTTCTGCAAGATTGAATCCAATGAAAATGGTAAGTAGAAAGACTGGGATATTCACTAAAAGATTTTGCATATGGATATTGTCTTTCTAAAAATTGTGATCATTTTCCACTCATGTGAACTCAGAAAGAAAATTCATTGTTTGTCTCAACTTGCATCTCGATAAAATAATTTACCCTCAATGATGAGATATAACAATTATCTGTTTTGATATTTTTAATGAAGGGCACTGCTATGGTTGCATAAATCATCGAATGATTGATATGAAGCACCCCGACAAGGCTGACGCATACTCTGGCGGCCACTTGAACGTATACTTGCCATATGGTGGGCGTAGAAGCCGTCCTAACACGTGGACAGGCTCTAAGGAAGATGTACAGACTAAAACTTTGATCATACTAAAACCCTTGAACACTTGGATGTCGTCTTATTATCTTTCTATTTATTACAGGTGGCAGCTGAGGAAGCTAGGCTGAGACACATCTACTGTGTAAGATGATTAAGAGGTCCCCATCTCCCAATGTGATGGTGGTGTCTGTTGAAGTGTATATGTGGGTTCTATTCGCCCTTTCCATCAGTTCGGACTTTTGGGATAGTTGGTTAGTGCATGAAACATGACATGGTATCAGAGCCTAGTGTCTCAAGTTCGAGTCTTGGCTTTCGCAATTTCTCCAAAAATTGCTATTGCCTCCTCTTTGTCCACTTATAGACCTCTTAAGCCATACCTCTAAGACTTGTGCGTCGTCGCTCCTGTAACAAAAGCTGAGCATTTTGAGAAACCGATAGAGACAATTTATATTTTGTTCCCACTTGGTGTTGGAATATTAGACAGTTTCCACATGAGGTTAAACTGAAATTAACATCACAGATGCACCAGCAGATTTAACCACATACTACAAACTAGACATATCTAGTAGATCTGTATATGGACCACCTGTTGCACGTGTTGGCCTCTCCCTCCCCGAGTCACACATAAGAGCGGGTGTTGAAGTGCATATGTGGATTGTATTAGCCCTTTCTATCAGTTCAGACTTTCGGGATAGTTGATTAGTGCATGAAACATGATAGTGGCGACGTCGAAAAGGTCAATGTCCTCGACGTCACATGGGCAACGGTTGCAAGTGTTGGCCTCCCCCCCAAGTCACACGTGAGAGGGGGTGTTAAAGTGTATATGTGGATTGTATTAGCACTTTGTCTCAGTTCGGACTTCTGTGATACTCCCGCCGGTCCGCAAAAACTGTCGCAAGTACAACTAAGGAATTGTGCTAGACAAGTTCATTTCCCATGACACTTTTAGTGGACCAGAGGGAGTATTTGGTTAATGCGTGAAACATGACAATGACGACGTCGAAATGGTCAATGTCCTCGGCGTCACATGGGCTACCTAGGCCGATCCATGCCTTGGTTATGTCCTCCACTCGAACCAAAGCCACCAAAGTCGAAGGGCCCTTGCGAATTTGGAAAGACGTAAAATACCAACCCCTCCCAACTTCTCCGGCCTACACACAACCTCCCAATTCAGCTTGCATTTCCCCCCGGAAGCCTTGTTAGAACCAGCCCCAAGAAAGGATAGCAAGATTTTTGTTGAAATTCGTGTTTGAGTCAATCTTGAGAGATGTCAAGTGGTAGATGAGCTCCGGCGACCCATGAAGTATAGCGGCACGCAATGTACCAAGGAAACTCGGACTGAAATGATCAGATCCAAATATGCGTTACCATGGTAATATGGTATATACGGTGGAGCCACAAACGTTAAACTAACAATAAGTGATCAGTAAACTGAACATGGAAAATTTTGATCAAGAGTGCAGTGGCTCGCATGATGAATTGACCATCAGTAGCAATGTTGTGATCACAAGGATGGCAAACATTGGGGTTATATGAGGAAATGCCCCGCTTCACCTCTATTATATGCCCCAAATGGAATATTTATTAAAATGTCTAAGATAACCCACTTTACTTTTGCCCATTTCATCAATTGGGCATCATTTCCGGTGAAATTCTAAATTGCCGAGACGACCAACAAAAAGTAAGATGAAGAAGAGACATGTGATCTTGTGTCCTTGTCTCTTGTGAAGAACTGAAGACCCAGCTGCTGACCAAGACTCGTCTTTCCCGAGCAGGAAATTTCTTTGGTCTCTGCACTCTGCCTAGCCATGGCCGCAGTTGCCATTCCTGGCCTTCCTCACTGTCACCACCAACCAAAAAGCTCTCCTCCCACCGAGCAGCAGCAGCTTCTGCTCCCTCCTCACATGGCACTGCTCACCTCGGCTCGCACCTACAGAGCATCTTCCTTCTCTCCACAACGCAAGCCAAGTCAAGGCAGCTTCTTCCCAACACCAAACCACCGAGAGTCCAATACTCCCCGATGGCTGGAGGGCGTCCACCACCGGAGCTCTCCCTCGCCGACGCCGGCTCGCCGGAGACCGAGGTCGAGGCGCCCAGGAGGCAGCAGCGCATGCGGCCCGCGTCCGACCTCTACGCCGAGCTGGCCGCGCTGCTCCCCGGCATCCCCCCTCGGGTACGCACGTGCTCTCCCTCCTGGCCTCGTCAGTTCTTTGCAATGGCGCCGAGACGACGCTCCCGGCCGGCCGGCCGTCTTATCATCTCTCAGACTGAGAGTTAGCCTGATGATGGACGCGTGCAGACGAACCAGGTGGAGATCTTGGACGCGGCGGTGGCGCACCTGAAGGTGCTGGCGGACACGGCGGGCGTGCTGGAGGCGTACAGGGCGCTGCAGAGCGACGCGCGCCGCCGCCCGGACGTCGAGGTGGCGTCCAGAGAGGCGGTCTGCTTCGCCGTGCTGCTGCCGCCGGCGGCGACGCGGCCGGGTGCGCTGACGCGCGTGCTGGAGGCGTTCGACCGGCGCGGGGTGGAGGTCCTGGCGGCCATGATGACGCGCCGTGGGGACGGCGCCGCCCAGGTCACGGTCACCGCGGCCCCCGCGGCGCCGGAGGTCACGGAGAGCATCAAGGCGGAGATCGCCGGCATCGAGTGATCCAAGATCGATGCGGCAACGGAGCTAACTTTTTGGCATCTTGAATTGGACGTAACCCACTACGGTGTAAACTAATTTGAATTGGATATGCAGGTGAATGAACCATCCAAGAGAAGAAGCTGTGTGAAATGTTGAATTCAGCAGTTCAGGTTGGTCTTCTGTATTTGATTCCAGCAATCGATTCTCGAAGGACCAACGAGAAAAATGTGAATTGTAAGGAACTCAATACACCGTGTTTTTTTGGCATCCGACTCAACAATTTACACTAGCAAAATACCCGTGGCTACGAAATTATAAATACGAGTAGAGCGTATCTAGGAACATTTTTGTTTTCATAGCTGAGCAAAGAATACCCTCAGGACCGTAATTCAAGCAAAACCGGTGGAGATTTTCACGGAACTGTCTAGGTCCTGCAGAAAATAACTCTTGAGGACAATAAATGTTACGGCTCCGGGCCCTCAGTGAGTTTCGATTTTACCTGATGTTGTCCCGAAGAGTAATGCTACAAACAATGGGTTTCTAAACCAGTCGGTCGAAATCTCTAAGAGACATCACTAGTACATATCGGGCAATTTAAGACCCCGCGATCGCAGACGGATGCATGCGTCAGTGTGCGCTATACCCTATTGCTTACCATTCGAAATTAAAGCCGTTTGCTAGGCTCCGAACGGCGGCACAAACATTCGCATACGGTTCTAATTTGTAGCGCACACGGACTTGCATAAATAAAGCGTATCGCACACGATACTTTGCAATGTGTCCGTATGAAATGCTTCTGAACTATCGCATAGGGTTATCATAAGTAAAGCGTGTACGATACATTGTGCTGATGCACACGGTTAGTTTGATGTTGTCGTTTGTCTTCCCGTATTTTTCTGAAATCTCGCTAAGTACAAAATACCATGGTGTTCCCGCCTTTTGCTTGAGTATAAATTGTTTCGACGGCCATGACCATTTGTTTATTTAGGATTTGTACAATGCCACACAACACGGAAGCCATGGGAGATCGGGCACGGGGTACCTTCGTGGACCTCGCGCCGTCGGACTCGGAGGAGTAGCTGCCCTCAACGGCCGTAGCTAGGGGTAGCTCAACCAACCTCGCACCGTCGGAATCGGAAGAGATGATGTCCACAACGGTCTCAATCGATCTCACGCCGACCGAGACACAGGAGTTGTCCCCAGCGCACAGAGCTGGGGGTAACTTCGTTGACCTCACGGCAGTGGAGGAGCCCGAAGACAACTATTCGGGTTCGTCGTCGGACGAGCCTCTGACCACCACAAAGGAACTGGAGGAGCAATTTTGGTGGAGATGTCCATCGCGTCGACGAGGTGTGAGGAAGCATTGGTGCATTGCGTGATCGAGGAGTCTTTTGCCACTCTTCAAAAATTCCGTGTGCGTGCGCTGCTACGCGCCAGGCAGGAGGTCAAGAACCAGACGTAGCTCTGAATGAGCGCCACGGGAAAGCGTTTGGCCAAGTGGAATGTCGGTCAGTCCGACAACCCGCTCACCGACGTTGCCGAGGAATCAGGCTCTGGCAACCTGCTCGGCGACGATGCAGAGGCATCAAGCAACGTCAAGGGCTCGCCGACGACAATGCAGAGGCCTCAAGTAACGGCAAGGGCCCCGTCGGCGACGAAAACGTCATACTCCTCTCTGATGATGACTACGAATATGTTTAGATAGGTATTAGGTGGTTCTTATGTGTTATATATGTAATGTGCGATTGGATGTCCAATATTTTTGTAGCAGGAAGGGCAAACCATGCGTTTGAATTAATGGAGCCCTTCCGATACTAACTAATATTATCCAAATATTATTGACCAGGTTCCTTTTTTCTCTAGTACTCCTTCTTTCCAGCGGCAAAATTTGGCATTTCTCCAAGTTATGTTCAATGTTGTTAAACCACAAAATTATCGCACACGGTTTATTCTCATAAGAAACGTGTGCGAAGATTACTTTTTACCACAAACTGATCGCACACGATTTTTCCTAGGTACAACCGTGTGCGATAACTCTTGCTAGACGGCTGCATGCGCCTACGGTTTTTGCAGATGTAATCGTTTGCGATACCTGCTGGGCCTTTAGGGCCCAGTAAGTGGAACCCTTCCATATAAATAAGGACCATACGCGCTTGACCCGTACACAGGCTCCACTCTCCCTTCTCTCAGCCGCCTCCTCACCTCTACAGTCGCACACACGCTATCCCGGCCCTCCCCCGTGGCCCTACCCTGCCGGCCGACCGGACGATGACCTCGCGGGATGCCTGTCCAAGGCCGCCGACCCCCCATGGCGGGGTGGCCGTCTTCTCGTCGAAGGTTAGCGCTCGTTTAGCTAGGCCATCCTCATGTTTAATATGTTGTATCTTACCTTGAATGCCACAACTATTAGTATATTGATCGCTTAGATGCCGGATCTGTTAGAATATCTTGTTTATGCACTAGCAAGGCCAGATCTGTTAGAATATCTTGTTTATGCACTAGCAAGGCCAGATCTGTTAGAATATCTTGTTTATTCGTGTGGTACTGTTAGATCTTGGTATATTCGATCTGTTAGAATATCTTGTTTATTCTGTATTGGTGTGATATTGTTAGTACTTTTTATGTTTTATCTTGTCACTATGAATATTTTTACCAGAAGGGATTTGATAGAACACATTTCATTTTATAGTTATGTAATAGGGATCTTATTTTGGTGGCACTGTATAAGAAAAACAAGAGAGGCTTTATTTCTCTCTCTTGGCCAATCCGTAGTTGCTGGTAAGTGACTAACCAGTTCAGTTTGAATGTATTTTTAGTGTTCACCTTCTTGCATTGATGGATATTTCATTCATAGCAAGGATCATTTCACACACAACAAATATGCAGCAACGGATGGTCGAGCTCGTCGAATATCATTGCCTTTAGAATGGTAAGTGAATAATCATTTAAATTTGCTTTTTTTTCTTTTTGTATTCATCTTGCATTGATGGGTTTGTGGCTGACCTTTTGACTCTTGTTATTCACAGTAGATGGTATCTGCTCTCTCTTAGAGAAATATCTGCATGGCGGGTGGTGATCTATCTCGATTGTAAGAACAACAATTATGCAATGGATTTGTAAGTTTGTTTTTCCATGTTATTCGTCCCTTATGTCACATGTAATTTATATTATATGTACACCGAGCTAACATAAGTAATTTTTCTATTTCTGTTTCAAACCACTTCACCCTTGGTCGGAGGCATAATTTCAGATATTCTATGGAAGAAATGACAAAGCGTGGGATAAGTTGGAAATTTTATAAAATTCATAGATCCCCAACCCTCTGAACCTAGCTTTCGTAATCGTGGAGACAAAGACGTAACCAAGAAAAGTTCTTTTTTCTTTTGTGTACCTGTCGCATTTGTATAGCTAGGAATTGGTACTTTGTCGCAATGTATGAATATGAAATGTGAAATGAATGAAATAAGGATATTTGCTAATGGATGATGCTTGTTCTTGATTTTCGCATGTGTCGCAATGTATGAATTTGAAATGAAAGCCTACAGGCATGGTTCTAAAAATTCTAAATGTCTGCAATGTATTTTCAAACACACACGACTAACACTAGGACAAACATGTGCAATATGTTTTTAAACACACACGAAATATCTTAATAAAGCGTGAGCAATTACAAGTAAACCCAGACGGCTGAATATTGATAACCGTGTGTAATAATCTGAAACATCACACACGATTTAGTTTATACAGCCGTCTGCGATACTTGAGCTATCGCACACGGTTTATTTGGACCGTGTGCGATCTTGAGCTGCATCGCCCACCCATGGATAGTGACGGAGCCTTAAATCGTATGCGATACCCAAAGTCGACCGTGTGCGTTTGCCCGAGTTCTAATGCATACTAATCATTATGCGTGTCATCCTAAAATTTCATGCCAATCTTGTATAATCTTGTACCGGTTACTCTACCTTATGTCCCTGAAGGGACAATCGTGCTGCAAACAGCAGGTTCATAAACCGGTCAAAACGTTCGTGTAGGTTGAAAATGGTAAGGAAACTTTCCGGTTGTTTCTGTAGGAAAAGTACACAAAGAGCAAAGATGAAAGGACAAGGATGTCGCCTAGTGGGGGGGGGGGGGTGAATAGGCGATTAAAACTTTTCCGGTTTAGGCTTGATAATTGCGGAATAAAACTAGATGTTCAAATTAACAAGCCAACAACCTAAATATACTAGGCTCACCTATGTGCACCAACAACTTATGCTAAGCAAGCCAAGCAACAAGGTGATAGCAATATAGAATACTTCAAGCACGAAGGTTATCACAATGTAAAATGCATAAGTAAAGAGCTCGGGTATAGAAATAACCGAGCCACGCGGAGACGAGAATGTATTCCCGAGTTCCTCCTTTTTAGGAGAGTACGTCTCGTTGGAGAGGTGTGAGTCAACACAATGACTCAACAGCCACACAGGCTTCTACTTTTTCTCCGATGAACCGCACCACAAAGGTTTGGTTCACCTTCAACTATCGGAAACCTTCAAGGCGGAGTCCGGAGCCTTTACAACAACAATTCGAGGCACAACCCACAACTGGATTGGGGGCTCCCGAATGGCTACAAGTGACCACAAGAGGTCTCAACCACGACAAAGGCGTTTAGGGTCCAAAGACCCAAGAGTAACAAGTTCACAAACTTCCACTTCCACGAATCCTCGTGGAGAGCACAAACCGATGCACAAATGCAATGGCAAGAGCACAAGTGCTCAAATCCTTCACTCTCAAATCCCACCAAAAGCAACTAATGCTTATGGGGGGAGACGAGAGGAAGAACAAAGGAGGATAAACACCAAGAACTCCAAGATCAAGATCTACTAGGTTCCCCTCACTTAGAGGAGAGATGGATTGGTGGAATTGTAGATCTAGATCTCCTCTCACTTTTCCCTCAAAGATATGCAAGAATCATGGGAGGAATTGAGAGGGGGCAAGTTTTTCCAAGGTCAACAATGGAGGAGAGAGAGGGGAAAAACGTGCTTGGCTTGAGGTTGAAGAAGGGGAGGGGTATTTATAGCCCCTCCCAAAATATAACCATTACAGCAGGAAAAACCGGATATTCCGGGTCAAATTAGGACCGGAAAATCCGGTCTAGAAGTTGAAGCCAGGAAATTCGGCTAAGGAAAAGAACGCGAAGTCTTCTGGAGGGAGTGATACGTCTCAAACGTATCTATAATTTTTGATGTTCCATGCTTGTTTTATACCAATTGCTACATGTTTTGCATCTACTTTATATCACTTTTATACATTTTTTGGGACTAACCTATTAACAAGATGCCGAAGTGTCAGTTCCTGTTTTCTGCTGTTTTTGTATTCCAGAAAAGCTAGTCTGGAAATATTCTCGGAATTGGACGAAACTACACGGGGGTCCCTATTTTTCCAGAACTCACCTGACGGAGCGAAGAAGCAACAGAGGAGGGCCACCAGGGCCCCACACGCACCTAGGGCACGGGGCCCCCCTCTGCCGCGCCCTAGGGTGGTGTGGGCCCCTCGGGGGTCTCCAGCCGCCGCCCTTTCGCCTACTTATTCCCCCCGACGCGAAAACCCTAAGTACCTGAGCAAATATCCACGAAAAGATCCAGAGACGCCGCCGCCGTCAACCCTAGCTCGGGAGGGTTCAGAACCTCTTCCCGGCACCCTGCCGGAGAGGGGAATCGTCACCGGAGGCTTCTACATCGCCATGCCTGCCTCCGGAGTGATGCGTGAGTAGTTCATCCTTGGACTACGGGTCCATAGCAGTAGCTAGATGGTTGTCTCTCCACTTTGTGCCATCATGTTTAGATCTTGTGAGCTGCCCTACATGATCAAGATCATATTATTGTAATGCTACATGTTGTGTTTGCTGGGATCCGATGAATATTGAATATATGTCAAGTTGATTATCAATTATCTTATATGTTATTTAAGATCTTGCATGCTTTCCGTTACTCGTAGATGCTTTGGCCAAGTAGATGCTTGTAACTCCAAGAGAGAGTATTTATGCTAGATAGTGGGTTCATGCCTCCGTTTAATCTGGGACAGTGACAGAAAGTTCTAAGGTTGTGGATGTGCTGTTGCCACTAGGGATAACCTAACGATGCTATGTCCACGGGCATATGTGTTTGTTTACATTACGCACTTTACTTAATGCAATTATCCGTTGCTTGCAACTTAATACCAACGGGGGACTCGGATGACAACCCGGCGGTGGATTATTAGTCATAGATGCTGTTGGATAACGGTCTATGTATTATGTCGTAATGCCCAATTAAATATCATAGTAGTCATCATGTCATATATGCATTGTCATGCGCTCACTATTTGTCAATTGCCCAGCTGTAATTTGTTCACCCAACATGTTAGTTATCTTTTATGGAGAGACACCACTAGTGAACTGTGGACCCCGGTCCATTCTTTTACACTGATTAAACAACCACAAACTGCAAACTGTTCCTTTTTCATTCTCTGCAATTTAATACTCATTTTCCACACCATACGTTTAATCCTTTGTTTTCAGCAAGCCGGTGAGATTGACAACCTCACTGTTTCGTTGGGGCAAAGTAGTTTGATTGTGTTGTGTGCAGATTCCACGTTGGTGATCGTGTTGCGCCGCGCGAGCCACCAACAACCTTCTGAAGAGTTGCTGCTCCTACTGGTTCGATAACCTTGGTTTCTTTCTGAGGGAAAACTTGCTGCTGAACTGCATCATACCTTCCTCTTGGGGTCCCCAACGAGCGTGTGATTCACGCCATCAAGCTCTTTTTCTGGCGCCGTTGCCGGGGAGACAGCAGTCTTCTGCAAGGGGAGTTTCACGCTTCCAATCTCTTTACTTTGTTTTTGTCTTGCTTAGTTTATTTTATTTTATCTTGTTTGCTTTCAATTATCAAAAACACAAAAAAATTAGTTTCTTGCATTTAGTTTATTTCGGTTTGTTATTATGTCTAGTTATTTATTTGCTATCAATGTCTTCTCTGTTTGAAACAAAATCTTATTGGCTAAGTGGGTTCACGGAGGAACAACATAATTACTATAAGGAATACCGCTTGTCTCAAAAAGGGAAATATTTATGGGAACAAATAAGTAGATTGAATTATTTTGCTAAAAACTTGTGCTCTACTTATGATGAATCCTACTGCTTTAATGAATCTTTATGTTGTAGAAGGCATAAACACCTCCCTTTCCAATGTGATTATAATGATAATGAAACTTTGGCTGCTTATGCTAAAGGAAATTATGACTTTGGTAATCTTGAGCGAATTGAAGAATTTTTTGTTTTTAAGGGTGCCTATGAAATTGCTGGTTATATTCAAAATGATGATGCTCCTTGTAGAACTGAGAATTATGCTATACTTGGTTATTGCCTTGAATATTATAATGATAATCCTTATATCACTGAATTTCTTGAGAAAATTATTCTCCAGAACAACTTGCTACCTTTCAGGAACCTGTGGGAGAAGAAATGCTAAAACTGAAAGCTCATTGGATGAAAAAGAGGAGAGAGTGATGAACAAAAGGAGGATCTACCTTCTAATGATAGTAACTCTTTAACTCTTACATTATGATTGCCCTCCATGCCTATCTAAGGAGGAAGAGTGCTATATTGTTGAATGTCATGATTCTATTGAAATATCTCTTTTGATAAATTTGAAGTAAACATCCTCCTTGACTCAAGTAAAAGAGAAATTGCAGAAAGTAAAAATGTGCTCCCTAATGTTATATATGATAATGCTCTTGATGATGGTCCTATATTGCCTAATGATATTAATTATACTACTATTGTCAAAAGTGGGTTTAATAACCCCCTGTTTTTAGCTTAATAAAAATTATGTGTTTGTAGATCATGAAAAGCATGCTTTATGTGATAGTTATATTGTTGAGTTTGTTCATGATGCTACTGAAAGTTATTATGAGAGAGGAAAATATGGTTGTAAAAGTTTTCAAGTTACTAAAACACCTCTCTTTATGTTGAAAGTTTTGAAGCTATATTTGTTTCATCTTTCTATGCTAGTTGCTTTATGCTTCAATAATTTATTTTGTTACAAGATTCCTTTGCATAGGAAGTGGGTTAGACTTAAATGTGTTTGATATTTGCCTCTTGATGCTCTCTTTTGTTTTTCAACTCTTATTCTTATGAGAGCATCATTAAAATCTTCTAGCCTAGCTAAAAGGCATTAAAGAAAGCGCTTTTGGGAGGCAACCCATTATCTTTTTTTTCAGTTTAGTCAAGGAGGATGTTTACTTCTGTAGCAACTCCTTTGTATCTTTATTTTCTCGCATTGTTGTGCCAAGAGTAGCCTCTAATGTTAAGATGATGCTTAATTTTGATTGCTGCGCAGAAACAGATTTTTGCTGTTCACTGTACGAAATTCCTAAAATCACCAGATTGTTAATTAAATCTGAAATTTTTGTGCGTAATCTTTATGAATGTCTGAAACTTTCATTAGTTCAAGTTTTCGATCTGAGCGTCGTAAGTGCCTCGAAAAAATTCGTCTTTGCGGACTGTTCTGTTTTAGACAGATTATGCCTTTTTATTTTGCATTCTCTCTTTTACTAGTGTTGAGTGAAATTCTTTTTTGGGTGGAAGAGCTTCACATAACATCAGTGGCTGTAGCTAATGTTTAAAGTAACAAATCATATTGCGTCTTTATAGAACATGTGAATTTTTGATTATGCACTAACCCTCTAATGAGATCTACTTTGAGTTTGGTGTGACGGAAGTTTTCAAGGGTCAAGAGAGAAGGATGATATAATAGGATCAAGAAGAGTGAAGAGCTTAAGCTTGGGGAGGCTCCCATGGATCTCCCCAGCATATTTCAAGAAGACTCAAGCGTCTAAGCTTGGGGATGCCCAAGGCATCCCCTTCTTCATCGTCAAAATTATCAGGTCATCTCTAGTGAAACTATATTTTAATTCTTTCACATCATATGTGCTTTTCTTGGAGCGTCTGTGTGCTTTTATTTTCAGTATTGCACTTTTATTTTCAATAAAGCTTGACTGGACCCTAGCATTCTTGATTGGGAGAGAGACACGCTCCGCTTTTTCATGAGAATACTCCTATTCTTCACTTATATTTGTTGAGTATTCATATCTAGCGCTGTTCAGCTTTTAGCTCTTGTTTTCATGTATCTCTTGTCAGAGCTATTAGCTTTCTTTTGTAGAAAGTACTCTCTTGCTTCACTTATATTTGTTTGGAGAGTTGATTAAATAAATTGATTGGTGTTTGGTTGGTTCAGAAAATGTTGCATGTGGTAATTGGTATAAGGAAAAACTTGCTTAATCTTGTAGATCACTAAAATGGATAACTTGATGCTTGTCAATTGTTTTGAGTTAACAAGTAGATCATGATTAAATTGTGCATCACATGAGTTAAGCCTATTAGTGAAGAACTACCGTAAAGCTTGTTGAAAATTTGGTTTGCATCGGTGGTATCTCTAAGGTCTAGATATTTTCTAATAACAGGGTTTGGTTAACAAGGAAGACGGTATGAAGTCTTATAACGTTTGCAATATGTTTGTCATATAAAACTTGGTGTACGGGTTGATATTCTTGTTTGCTTACATAACCTTGCTAGCCTAAACTCTGTACTGAGAGGGAATGCTTCTCGTGCATCCAAATCCTTGAGCCAAAATCCATGCCATTTGTGTCCACCATAACTACCTATATGTGGTATTTCCTTGCCACTCCAAGTAAATTTTTCATGTGCTACCTTTAAATTATTCAAAATGTTATTATTCCCTTTTTGTGTCAATGTTTACTAGCTCATGAGGAATTAGTGTGGTTATTCTTTATTCTATTTGTTGAATGGACTTTTACACCTGGACTAGTGGCATATACATCCGCTTATCCAATAACTTGCAAAAAGAGCTGGCAACGGGGTGCCCAGTCCCAATTAATTACAACTTTAACCAATTAATTCTCTTCACACTTTTGCCCTGATTCATCAGTAAGCAATGACAAACAGTGAAATACCTGAATGTGTGTAAACCAAAGAGAAAGAGGGATGATCTGCCTTGCTGGTAGAAATAACGTCCTTCATGGGAGCCGCTCTTAAAAGTCCGTTTGACAGGTAGAATACTGTTCTCACCCGCTACCATTCGTTGACAATTAACAAACACCTCTCAAAAATAGATACTCCTCCATGGTATGTGATTGATGGAAGGCACCCGAGGATTCGGTTAGCCATGGCTTGTGTTAGCAAGGTTGGGAGGAGTATCAAATATTTTATGCAATCTCTATATGCTTTCAAAAACCTAAAAGCTCTAGCACATGATTAATCCGAAGGGCCTTTCTTTTACTTTTATGTTGAGTCAGTTTTCCTATTCTTTCTGTCTTCCACAAGCAAACACTAGTGTCAACTTTGTTACAACATGCGTTATATGCAATGTATTGGACTTGTTATACTACTTTGTGTTGACAATATCCATGAGATAAATATGTTGAAAGTTGAAGCAAATGCTGAAACTAAATTCTTCCTTTGTGTTGATTAAATACCTTTTATTAGAAACTATTGCTTTATGAGTTAACACTTATGCAAAACTGTTTGATGCTTGTCTCGAAAGTACTATTCATGAAAACGTTTAGCTTGTGTGATTCATTGTTTACTCATTATCTATTTGAGCAAATTATAGACCATTGACTTGGATCACTTCATTCATTTACATGTGCCTTGCAATATTATATGATCAAGATTATGATGGTAGCATGTCACCTCAAAAATTATTTTGTTTTTATCGTTTACCTACTCGAGGACGAGTAGGAACTAAGCTTGGGGATGCTGATACGTCTCAAACGTATCTATAATTTTTGATGTTCCATGCTTGTTTTATACCAATTGCTACATGTTTTGCATCTACTTTATATCACTTTTATACATTTTTTGGGACTAACCTATTAACAAGATGCCGAAGTGCCAGTTCCTGTTTTCTGCTGTTTTTGTATTCCAGAAAAGCTAGTCTGGAAATATTCTCGGAATTGGACGAAACTACACGGGGGTCCCTATTTTTCCAGAACACCTGACGGAGCGAAGGAGCAACAGAGGAGGGCCACCAGGGCCCCACACGCACCTAGGGCGCGGGCCCCCCTCTGCCGCGCCCTAGGGTGGTGTGGGCCCCTCGGGGGTCTCCAGCCGCCGCCCTTTCGCCTACTTATTCCCCCCGACGCGAAAACCCTAAGTACCTGAGCAAATATCCACGAAAAGTTCCAGAGACGCCGCCGCCGTCAACCCTAGCTCGGGAGGGTTCAGAACCTCTTCCCGGCACCCTGCCGGAGAGGGGAATCGTCACCGGAGGCTTCTACATCGCCATGCCTGCCTCCGGAGTGATGCGTGAGTAGTTCATCCTTGGACTACGGGTCCATAGCAGTAGCTAGATGGTTGTCTCTCCACTTTGTGCCATCATGTTTAGATCTTGTGAGCTGCCCTACATGATCAAGATCATATTATTGTAATGCTACATGTTGTGTTTGCTGGGATCCGATGAATATTGAATATATGTCAAGTTGATTATCAATCTATCTTATATGTTATTTAAGATCTTGCATGCTTTCCGTTACTCGTAGATGCTTTGGCCAAGTAGATGCTTGTAACTCCAAGAGAGAGTATTTATGCTAGATAGTGGGTTCATGCCTCCGTTTAACCTGGGACAGTGACAGAAAGTTCTAAGGTTGTGGATGTGCTGTTGCCACTAGGGATAACCTAACGATGCTATGTCCACGGGCATATGTGTTTGTTTACATTACGCACTTTACTTAATGCAATTATCCGTTGCTTGCAACTTAATACCAACGGGGGACTCGGATGACAACCCGGCGGTGGATTATTAGTCATAGATGCTGTTGGATAACGGTCTATGTATTATGTCGTAATGCCCAATTAAATATCATAGTAGTCAACATGTCATATATGCATTGTCATGCGCTCACTATTTGTCAATTGCCCAGCTGTAATTTGTTCACCCAACATGTTAGTTATCTTTTATGGAGAGACACCACTAGTGAACTGTGGACCCCGGTCCATTCTTTTACACTGATTAAACAACCACAAACTGCAAACTGTTCCTTTTTCATTCTCTGCAATTTAATACTCATTTTCCACACCATACGTTTAATCCTTTGTTTTCAGCAAGCCGGTGAGATTGACAACCTCACTGTTTCGTTGGGGCAAAGTAGTTTGATTGTGTTGTGTGCAGATTCCACGTTGGTGATCGTGTTGCGCCGCGCGAGCCACCAACAACCTTCTGAAGAGTTGCTGCTCCTACTGGTTCGATAACCTTGGTTTCTTTCTGAGGGAAAACTTGCTGCTGAACTGCATCATACCTTCCTCTTGGGGTCTCCAACGAGCGTGTGATTCACGCCATCAGGGAGCCGGATATTTCTAACCAGAAATTCCGAAAGTTAATCGGAATATCCGGTTGTCTGAAATCTGACAGAAACTGCAAAACGAAAACTGCAATATCTTTTTCATACGGACTCCGATTTCGATGATCTTGGGCTCATTGGAATCACAACGAAGAGCTCTTCAAGATTATGCAGAGAAACATCATAGTCCAACAAGGGAGGACTAAACCAAATGTAGAAAGTTAAAACTTCTCTATAAAAGAACAACCGGTAAATCCTCCAACATCAAAACTCAACAAGATATTCATCAAGACCCTGTTTTCTATGATCTTGGGCTTGTTTAGAAGATAATCACAAGCCCTAAAAGACCATGCATATACATATCATAGTCCATCATGTGAGGAGGAAACCACAAGGAGAGAGTTTGACCTTTCTAGAAAAGATAAGCCGGTAAAACCTCCAAAATAAAAAACGCAACAAGATATGCATATGAAATCCGTTTTTGATGAACTAGAGCTTGGTATGGAGATGAACACAAGCTATAAATTCTCACATGGATAAAAGCAAAATAAGAACCAAGAAAGATGATGATGCCAAGTATGCAAAGGTTTGAGCTCTCCATAAAGATGCGATCAAGTTACTCACTTGAGAGCCCCTCTTGATAGTACGCCGTCTATCCCTATAACCCGGTCTCCCACTAACACCATGAAACCGGTAAAATAGAAACCCTATCAAAATCATACCTTTGCCTTGCGCATTCCACTTGAGTTAGATGATGACGATCTTGATCTCTTCACGTGGACCACCTTTCTTGATTGCGCTTGCTAGCACATGTTTGATGAAGACTTCTCCAAATACTCCCCCATACACCATTATGGGAGAGCCTCGCTTAGCTCCGTATTCGTGTATCGACTTGCGCTTCATATTCTTCTCTTTATATAGATGATGGCTTGGAGATAAACATGAATGTTAACTCAATCTTCTTTTCCAAGCCATGCTTGCAATAAACTCAACTCTAGATGACCATTCTTCATATGAACCCATTGGATAGAACCTTGATCATCATATAATCTTCTAGACTCCAACACATGAACTCCAATCTTCTTCATGGACAAGATCTATAAAGATATCTCAATGCAAACATTAGTCCATAGAGATTGTCATTAATTACCAAAACCACACATGAGGGCACATGCTCTTTCAATCTCCCCCATTTTGGTAATTGATGACAATCTCTTTTGAGAGGGTTTATAATATGGAAATTAACGAGCAAGAACCAATTGTACTAACATCAAATACTACAAAAGTATGTGATGTTAGTCCAATAACATATATAGAGCAAACTCCCCCACAAACTATGCACGTGTGTGTGAACATGAATTCATTGCATATATTGTCAACCATTACCGGTGATGGAGTTTCCACTACATACAAAACCAAGCAACGAATGCATAGGCAAGAAAGGCAAATATTTAAGAACCAATCAAAGTACCAAGCCGAATTTCATAAACCCTCCAAATCTTCTCCCCCATTGGCAACAATTGCCGAAATGGGCAAAAAGCCTCGGAAGACCAACATAGTGAGAGTTCCTCCACGAGTTTAGCTTTTCTCATAAAAATGAGTATAATCAAGTGGACATTTCCACCGATCAATAATGGGAGGAAATCAAACTATATAGAGAATCCAAAGATTGCAACACAATAGCAAAGGGAAAGATACCTCAACAAAAGAGGCAAGCAATCAAAAGATCCAAAACATCAATTGGACACAAGAATATTTTATGATAAGATCAACCAAGTGTTCTAAACATCAAGAGAGAGCTCCCCAATGTACATGCACAAAGTAGGATTTGCATTGCAATGTGGTGTACACAACATGGAATCCTCACTTCCTCCAAAATAATTTTGAACACAAACAAGTGCAAGATAGCATAGATGGACATTGAAGCAAAGCAACTAGGTCCACAAGCTTATTAAGATGCAAAAAGGGATATCAAATGAAAAGAAAAGCTTGTGCCTTTTAGGAACCACCAAAGAATCAAAAGCAATAAAAGGGTGGTCACTAAAGGATTGGAAAACCAATTAAAGATGTAACTACTCTCATGTGTATAAGTTTCTATGTAGACATCAATAATGAAGATATAAGTCCACAAAGAAACATGCACACACAAAATAGATACTACGGTGAAGAACATGATATCCTAGTGGAAGTCATATATATACCAATAAGATCTTTGCTTAAAAGCATAGCACAAAGCTCAATTTTATCTTAAAATAATATAGATGAACTTCCAACACAATCTCATCATAGCATCAAGAAAGTCCACAAGGGAAAAGTGATAGATGGGATGCACCGAGAAAGATAACAAGTATCACAAAGGACAAATGATTTTGCAAATTCATAATATTGCATATGAGAGACTTTGAGAAGAAATGCTAGATTAACATATTTGGGATTGGTGAATCAATAAAATGATTATGTATATTCCCATTGATATGTAATCATCCCGGCTTGCTCACATTTGCAATAAAAATGTTTTGATAAAGTCTTTGCAAGAACATATCAATTGCAACTAAAGGGATTCATGCCAAGATAAAACCTACACAAGGTTGAAAGCTAGAAAAGTATGCATGAGATAGATACTTATTACCGAGATAGCATTGGTGATGTAGACGATAAGAGTTCACGGTCATCCAAGCTTGACTCCAATAAGCACATGGTGACAACACCTTCCTTGTAAATGAGACAAGCTTCCAATGCATCTCCAATGTACCTAAAACAAATTCAAGTACAAAATGGTACCCAAACTCATTGGGTCCAAAGTAGTTAGAGCAACTACAATACATAGGACAAGCTCCACATAAATATGTGCATATTGATATGAAATTGAATTTCATGCACATCTTATCCATTTAGGATTTGATGGAGTTTATCCTATATATTGGATCAACGAAAGTAATCATGCCATAAGATATGAATAGTAAATATGCATGCACAAGACTTTCAAGAACCAAACGAGATACAATTTGGACAAAACACCAATTAAACCAAGAAAGCACACACAAGTGTGACAAGAAAAGAAATTGTCCAAATTATATCAAAAGCCCAAATCAACACATGATTGAAGATACCACTTTGAAAGGATGCCAAATGAAAGTAAGATACCAATTGATGAAAATATCATCAAGGAATAAGCCAAACCCTCTACACTTTTCATGATGGCACAAAGTACCAAGACGAAAAATGTTTGTCTTCCAAAGAGACACGTCATCGGGATCAAATACCAATTGAAGACAACTAATGTTCAAAAGCATATAGGATTGCTCCCCCAAGATTTGTGCATTATTTATGATCTTGCATTTGAATACAAAGTGCACACAAATGGGATCATCACTCTCCATATATATCATTCAAACACTAGTCATGATCAAGGAGAGCAATAAGATAAAAAACCGATTAAAAGAATGATGTTCTACTCAAAGTAGGATTGCTTCCCCAAGAATAGTGCATTAACTAGAAGTATGAATTTGAATGTAAGTGCACTAGAGTGTGATCATTGCTTTTCCTAACTCAAGAAAGAATAAAGGAAATTTTGAGTAGAGCAGCAAGGATCCAAAAGATACAAGGAAGACAAGAGGAGTTAGATCAAAACAAATCCGTGGCAAAAAAATAAGGCAATTCAAAGCAAGAGCCAAAATGAAGATGGTCTACAAATTTCACCACAATTATGAGTATCACTTGTCATGGACAAGGAGTATATAGAGATATTTCTCGGTGGTATAAAGGAATTATATTCAAGACCAACTTCACAACAAATAAGCAAATGGCAAGGATAAGATTTAAAAGCCATGCTTAGATAAATAGATATTCTTGATAGCTTCAAATATTCACGCGATCATGCAAAGCAACTACAAAGAGTAGCTTGAAGCACTCGGTTTCCCAAAAAGATACATGCGAACATATTTGGGAAAAGTCGTACCAAGAACATCCATCACAAACAAGATCCAAAAGAATGAGCAACAAAGCATTTTAAGCAACATGGAACTTAGTTTGAGCAACATGCCACATATAGGAATAAGATAATGAGGAATATCAATTCTAGGTGGCAAAACCTCACATGTTCACATTTACTAGGCTTGTAATATGCACATAGCTTATTACTCCCCCATAATGTGATAATCCATTTTTTAAACACGAGGCAAACAAAACAATCAGAGATAATTAATGGACATTATAGAATTTGAATTTCTCATGAGAATGACATACCACATAGAGAGTAGATAATATTGATATATCATCACTAAGTGGTATTCCTCATGTATACACATTTTTAGGACGATAGTGAACTGCACGAAGCATATCACTTTCCCAAAATGGGATAGTCCATTAATCTCTCAAAAAGAGAGCCAACAAGATAAGATATCAAATAAAAGCAATAAGGCTCAACGCAATTAAATGGTGTGCAAACCAACATACACATACTTGATTACTCAAGATAAGTAAATAGAGAGCACAACACATACAAAGACTAGCAAGGTACAAAACCTAACACATGTAAGAGTGCAAGCAACTTTCAATGTATATATGATTCAAATAAAAGTTACCGCAAGGAGGAATATTGGATATGAGATAGAACCATATAATCCAAATGACTTGGCTTGAGATAATATAATTGATGAAGATCCCTTAATTCTTCATGATGTAGCCAAGTCTCCAATGGCCTCCAATAATACCTATTGATCAAGTTTTAGCTTGTTGGTCCCCAACCAAGTTGGGTCATAAGAGGTTAGTCACAATAGGCTTGGCAACCCAAATGGTGCTTTTCTTGACACCACTTTGAGTACCAACATATTTGGCAAACACATTGCCAATCTTATCCTTCCGAAGAGAATAAACATCATCAATTATAATGGGGTTGGATAAGGTACCATTAGTGCATGAAGAAGCAAAGTGACCCTTCTCACGGCATATGTAGCAACATTGGCTTCCTCCTTTCTTCTTAGTTGGAATCTTGACTTGAAGAGGGGTAGCTTGATTCTTCTTGGGAAGGGGCCTTGCTTTATCTTGAGGAACTTGAGTTTGAACTTGAGGCCGCTTCCCTTGTTGCTTCTCACTAAGAGGCTTCTTCTTCAAATGGCAAGATCTAACATGGTGACCTTCAACTTTGCACTTGAAGCAAACGATCTTGGCCGAATCCTTAACTTGTTCTTGGCCCTTGTTCTTCTTGAAATACTTGGACTTGTTCTTGTTATTGGAGTTGAATCCAAGTCCACTCTTGTCATTGGGGCGTCTTTGAACATTCAACACATTGTCAAGTGTGGACCTCCCAACATGACGCTTTTCCAAGTCTTTCTTCAAAGAAGTGACTTGGGCCTTGAGCTCTTTTAATTCCTCTACATGGTTAGTATCAACACAAACACTAGAGGAAGTAGATACTTCATTGTTAGAGCAACAAGGCATGGAAGGTAATTCATCACAAGATTTAGCAATAGTATGTGATGTAGAATTACTAGGACTAGCACATGGCAATAAAGCATTTGAGAGGAAGTTGTGCCATTGTCCACATGAGGCTCACAAGATGTTACCTTTGACATAATAGCCTCATGAGCTAACTTTAGCTTAGCATAGGATGCTAGAATATCCTCATTAGAGCTAGAGAGCTTTTCATGACTTTCTTCCAATTTCATATACTTGCTAGTTAGCAACTCAAGTTGAGCCCTTAGCTCAACATTCTCCTTCAAAATAGATGCTTCACGAGAAATGGAGTTAGTAGCACAAGCATCATCAATGTTAGAAATGGAAGAAGACAACTTGGCAAGCTCATCATTTTTAGATAGTTGAGTTTGGAGTTGATCATGACTTGATAAGGAGAGAGTGTTCACTTTCTAAATCCTTGTGGGCTTTGTCAAGTCTCTCTATGTTCTCAATTAGTCTAACATTACCAACACCAAATTCAACCTTTTCCTTTTTAAGCACTTTATATTTAGCAATAGCATGATCTCTTTCCTTAATGATTTTAGCAATAATAAGATCATTTGTTTCATCAAGAGATTCAAGTTTCTCCTCAAGAGAAACTCGAAGCTCATGCACTTCCTCAAGAGCATTTTATAAGGATGCTTTTTCCATAGCATCTTCTCTCTCAATTTTACATTTCTCATCAAATTGAGTTTCCAAAACCTCAATTGTAAGCTTGCGGTGAACAAAGGTACTCATGATTTCTAAGAAGTTATCACGAGCAATTTTATTTGTTGAAAGCGCATGAAGAACAATTTTACCCATCTCATGAATGGAAGCATCATTATCATTTTCTTCATCATCATCATCATGAGATATATTGGGATTCTAAGTAGTAGATACCTTTGGATCCATAGCCATAAGGCAAAAGTGAGTAGTGGACAAAGATGGTGAAGAATTACTTGAAGCACCATTGAGGTCCATGTCTTGTTCCAACAAATGTTGGGATTCCTCTACATTGTTAGCCACACAAATACTAGAGGATATGGAAGCATTATTTTCATGGAAACAAGACATAGAAAACATATCATCATGAGATTTAGTTAAACAACTAATACATGATATGCAAGGAGTATCAACACTAGCATGTAAGACATTTGGAGTGCTAGAAGAGTTTAAATCCAAAGATAGAACATTGCAATGAGATAGAGATGAAGTATTGTCAATAGAAGATTCACCATCAACAATGCAATTTCTATCATCACTCACCATATCATTACCTTATGACAAATCACATGTTGGTGAAGTGGAAGAAGATGTAAACTCATCACGGCCGGAGGTGGAAGGAGAACAATCATCCTCAATAATGTTGTACACTTCATATTTATTTTGAAGCTTGGTCCAAAGCTCATGAGCGTTCCGAAAAGGCATGATTGAAGCAAGAACTACATCACTCAAAACACATGTAAGACCATTAGAAACTAGAGTATCGAGATGAGAGTTTTCCTCATCCTCTAAAGATAATTCTTGGGAATCCTTTGGAGGAGAAAAACCCACATCTACAATCCTCTTAATATAATTTGGACCCATGGCCCTAAAAAGTTTAAGGATGCGAATTTTCCAAGCATCATAATTTGTGCCATCGAATATAAAAGTGGGATCGTGCACCAATTCTCTAAACGACATCTTTACTCTCTAGGAGGTAAAGCCCAATAAAGAGAGCCCAGACTCTGATACCAATTGAAAGGACAAGGATGTCGCCTAGAGGGGGTGAATAGGCGATTAAAACTTTTCCGGTTTAGGCTTGATAATTGCGAAATAAAACTAGGTGTTTAAATTAACAAGGCAACAACCAAATATACTAGGCTCACCTATGTGCACCAACAACTTATGCTAAGCAAGACAAGCAACAAGGTGATAGCAATATAGAATACTTCAAGCACGAAGGCTATCACAATGTAAAGTGCATAAGTAAAGAGCTCGGGTATAGAAATAACCGAGCCACGCGAAGACGAGAATGTATTCCCGAGTTCCTCCTTTTTAGGGGAGTACGTCTCGTTGGAGAGGTGTGAGTCAACACAATGACTCAACAGCCACAAAGGCTTCACCTTCTTCTCCGATGAACCGCACCACAAAGGTTTGGTTCACCTTCAACTATCGGAAACCTTCAAGGCGGAGTCCGGAGCCTTTACAACAACAATTCGAGTCACAACCCACAACTGGATTGGGGGCTCCCGAACGGCTACAAGTGACCACAAGAGGTCTCAAACACCACAAAGGCGTCTAGGGTTCAAAAACCCAAGAGTAACAAGTTCACAAACTTTCACTTCCACGAATCCTCGTGGAGAGCACAAACCGATGCACAAATACAATGGCAAGAGCACAAGTGCTCAAATCTTTCACTCTCAAATTCCACCAAAAGCAACTAATGCTTATGGGGGGAGACGAGAGGAAGAACAAAGGAGGAGAAACACCAAGAACTCCAAGATCAAGATCTACTAGGTTCCCCTCACTTAGAGGAGAGATGGATTGGTGGAATTGTAGATCTAGATCTCCTCTCACTTTTTCCTTAAAGATATGCAAGAATCATGGGAGGAATTGAGAGGGGGCAAGCTTTTCCAAGGTCAACAATGGAGGAGAGAGGGGAAAAACGTGCTTGGCTTGAGGTTGAAGAAGGGAGGGGTATTTATAGCCCCTCCCAAAATATAACCGTTACAACAGGAAAAACCGGATATTCCGGGTCAAATTAGGACCGGAAAATCCGGTCTAGAAGTTGAATCCAGGAAATTCGGCGAAGGACCAGAATGCGAAGTCTTCTGGAGGCAGCCGGATATTTCTAACCGGAAATTCCGAAAGTTAATCGGAATATCCGGTTGTCTGAAAACTAACAGAAACAGCAAAACGAAAACTGCAATATCATTTTCACCCGGACTCCGATTTCGATGATCTTGGGCTCGTTGGAATCGCAACGAAGAGCTTTTCAAGATTATGCAGAGAAACATCATAGTACAACAAGGGAGGATTAAACCAAATGTAGAAAGTTAAAAATTCTCTATAAAAAAACAACCGGTAAATCCTCCAACATCAAAACTCAACAAAATATTCATCAAGACTCCGTTTTCTAGGATCTTGGGCTTGTTTAGAAGATAATCACAAGCCCTACAAGATCATGCATATACACATCATAGTCCATCATGTGAGAAGTAAACCAAAAGGAGAGAGTTTGACCTCTCTAGAAAAGATAAGCCGGTAAAACCTCCAAAATAAAAAATGCAACAAGATATGCATATGAAATCCGTTTTTGACGAACTAGAGCTTGGTATGGAGATGAACACACGCTCTAAATTCTTACATGGATAAAAGCCAAATAAGAACCAAGAAAGATGATGATGCCAAGTATGCAAAGGTTTGAGCTCTCCACAAAGATGCGATCAAGTTACTCACTTGAGAGCCCCTCTTGATAGTACGCGTCTATCCCTATAACCCGGTCTCTCACTAACACCATGAGACCGGTAAAATAAAAACCCTATCAAGATCATATCTTTGCCTTGCGCAATCCACTTGAGCTAGATGATGATGATCTTGATCTCTTCAAGTGGACCACCTTTCTTGATTGCACTTGCTAGCACATACTTGATGAAGACTTCTCCAAATACTCCCCCATACACCATTATGGGAGAGCCTCGCTTAGCTCCGTCTTCATGTATCCACTTGCGCTTCATATTCTTCTCTTGATATAGATGATGGCTTGAAAATAAACATGAATGTTCACTCAATCTTTTTTCCAAACCATGCTTGCAATAAGCTCAACTCTAGATGATCATTCTTCATATGAACCCATTGGATAGAATCTTGGTCATCATATAATCTTCTAGAGTCCAACATATGAACTACAATCTTCTTCATGGAAAAGATCTATAAAGATATCTCAATGCAAATATTAGTCCATAGAGATTATCATTAACTACCAAAACCACACATGAGGGCACATGCACTTTTAAAAGAAGTGAAAACAAAAACAGAATTTTACGAAAAGAAAACATAAAAGGAATATTCTAAAATAAAAACAATAAATGAAACCATATATCATATTCCGAAGGTAACGGAAACGAAACGGAATTTCTGGAAAACTGAATACGGATTTTAGCATACACACTGCATACATACATGATGTAACCATTAAAGAACAGGGGAGAAGGACTCTGATGAAGATGAGATGGAAGTGAATTGATGTGTTGCTAAAACCTTTGTAAGAATATTTTTGTAAGCATAATGAGTGCCTTAGTGTCCACGTGAAACTATTTTTGTGAACTTTCGTGCTCGTCGAAGTGTTAAAATATGTGTGTGGCACTTTATGTTCAACTGTCAGCGGTCGAGATTTTGCACAATTCTTTGTCTTGTTAGCTTCTTATTTATGTGTGTCTTTTGGGGTACAGACCAACGCATTATACCACTATTATGTTCCGACAAGTAGTCGCTTTCGTATCATATTCGCCTATTTTCCGTACCGTATTCATTTTTGGGATTTCAGCTTCCGTATTCGTTCCGGGCTTTCCGTTTTCATTTCCGATTTCAGCGAGATAAAAGGAAAGGAAAACAATAAAACATGTTTCCGTCCATTTTAGTTCCGTTTTCAATCCTACATTCGTGGCTTATATGGGACTAAACAAGTGCTCTTTTTTTTTGAGTGGAACAAGTGCTCTCTTCCGCATCCCGCAGCCGCAAGCGCCAAGAGTGGGCCGCAGGTGGGCTGGAGCTTACTCGGTCGGCCCAAGTTAAGGAGGCCGGCTGGAAACATAAATACCGCCTTCTCGTATCCTATTCCATATATCTAGCAGTTGTATAGATGTTCTAAAATAAAATCTATCGTTTTTTTTTTTTTGCATCGTAAAATCTATCGTCCCGTGGCTGCAGAATCAAGCAACAGAAACGACCTTTCCAATCCGGATGCCGTGCTAGTTTGTACTCCTACATGGCTGCTTTTGACCGGGACAAGTTTCCACCGTGGATACAGTCAGAGAGATGTCGAAGATCAGGAACATTTTTGTCCATAATCAATTGTACAATTACAACAAACAGAAGCAAAAAAATTACATATTAATTTGGTATTTTCGAAAATATCACTACACCTTAACAATTAACACAAGCAAAATAAGTTGGAGATTATTACAAATTCTCTTACATATGTTTCTGCATCATGGCTATTATTTCTCCACGTGAAAGGATCACCCGAGAAGCCTAGATCATGCAAATTGCAGTCCTCCAAAGCAGATTAAAACGTTCCATCGATGGAGCGAACTAGGGATCGGGGACTGGGGGGACGGATCGAGCGTGCTCGTCCATATCGTTCTCGTACAGGAAAGTTTTGTATATTTGGGCCTATTGGGCCATCTAGACAGGTTTTAATCTTCTGATTCTTAGTAGGTAAAAAAATATTTTCAGAATATCTGGGTGGCCACGGCCCATCCGGCCCACCCTCTGGGTCCGCCAGTGGCTACACCATACGGCGCCCACGCATGACGCATGCCGAGGTTGGAATTCTGCATGTTGGACGAGGAGGAGATCGAAAGGGATAGGCATGCGCGACACGGGAGCAGACAAAATAGGTGCCTGCGGTCTGCGGAGACCAAGTTACAGAAGATGTGGGTGGCCGAGAGTTTCTGAAGATGTGGGTGGCGTAGGATCAGACTCTTCTTCCTCCCGGAGGTGTGAGGCGATCGAGTCAGGCGACACGGCTCCTCCATTTTTCATCTTCGACAGTCTTTTCCTCGATCTATATATCCAACTCTCTGTTCCCCTCTCCGTCTCGCTTCACTCTTTGCGAGGCCGCCCAAACAGATCATCACCTCCAAGGTTCCGTAAGTTTCTTTATTTCATGGAATTCTTATTACAACCATCATCTCCTACTAGAACAATCGTCTTAATCCACAGCTGTATGTATTTCTTTGCATGTGTAAGGAAGGGTTTAAAATTCCGCAAAGGTTTCACGAAATTTTGTGCGTTTCAGGGGTCAGCGAAACATTTGAATTTCGCTCAAAATATTTCGGTACATTTTAATTTGCCGAGTGCCGACTAGAAAATAAATGAAAATTATTATTATTAAATATGAAGTTGCTTGCCATGGCTGTTAGTCCTTCTTCCTTCTAGGGGTCGTGAGTTTGAGTCCTAGATGAGTAAATTTTTGGTTCAATTTCACTTTTTATGCTAAATAAAGAAAAAAACTGCTTATTAAAATAAAATGACTTCAATTTGTCTGAAATAAGTTTCAGAAATTACAAAATTTTGGAACTTTAATTGATTTCATCGCCAGCGATTTTTTCCCATTCGTGTAAGTTGCTCTTCCTTACCTCCACTGAGGTCAAACCCTTCACCACCGATCACTCACACTATCATTTGCTACGGAGTTGCAATTATTCGGCGAGCGATTTCCATTAAAAGAAAGACCGCAGAATTAAGATGCAATTATATAACCTTCACGATAATGTCTTGTCAATGCACCTTCTCTTAACACGTTATCTTATAACTTATAAAATTGAATAGAAAATTAGCACAATGCATTGTTCTTTAGAGCTTGTATCTAAATTTAATGATCTGATGTTCATACATACATGTGATTGGGTTAGCAATTTTTTTTTTGCCTATTACGATGTGCAAGAATTATATGTTAGCTAGCAGTGACCAGTGAGTCCTTCACAGTCACATTGGGTTCGATTTATACTTTGGAGAATTCAGAGAGGAAGAGAAAGTAAAGTAGTACGAGCGTCGATGTTGGGGAAGACGACCGGCTGGGAGAGGTGGCAAAGCCTCAGTATCCGAGTGGAGATTGAGGATTGGCCTCTCTCGCACAATAACTACTCCCTCCGATCCAAAAAATGAGTCGTTCGAAATGAACTAATTAATACAATTTATACCTACAGCACCCGACACTTTATTAGGATCGGAGGGAGGATCTTACTTGCCAACAAATATGTTAGTACAAGAACAAAAAATACCCTTTCAGGGTGTTTGGTCCAACGGATTGCACACGCAATTTAAATCCTGACCCATCGGTTTCCGCGTGGGGAGGTCCAGAATTTGCCTTCGGTTTTGTTTGCTCATTCTTTGCTCTTTCTGTTGCGTTATGCAGGTTACATCAGACGTGTGCGACATTTCACAGCAGGAGGAAAGTGATTCCTCGCATCGCATGCTACTGGAAGAAAAACATTTTTATTTCTTGATGTGTATGTCATATACACAATGAGACCTCCACTTAGCCTGGCCGGGAACTCCCATTATCGGCCTGGGACCAGAGGAAATACTCTATCTCTCAAGCTGCTGGTACCCATTGCTCTACTTCTTTCGGTTTGTGTCATTGCTGTCACCCAGTACCACCAAAGCATCACCTACTTCCTGCGGCCACTGTGGGACACGCCTCCTAAACCCTTCACTCGTATCCCGCACTACTATGCCCCCAACACCTCCATGTCCGACTTGTGCAAGCTCCACGGCTGGCGCGCCCTTCCCTCACCTCTCCGCGTCTTCGACGCCGTCCTCTTCAACAACGAGCTCGACATCCTGGAGATACGGTACCGCGAGCTCTTCCTGTACGTCCACAAGTTCGTCATCCTCGAGGCCAACGCCACCTTCACCGGCATCCCCAAGCCGCTCTCCTTCGCCCAAAACGTCAACCGCTTCGCGTTCGCGCGCTCGAAGATCGTCTACGATAGGCTTCCGATCGGCAGGCTGGACCCCAAGTCTCGCCCACAGCCGTTCGACGTAGAGGCCAGCCACCGTCGTACGCTCAACAACCTACTACGAAGGTCGGGCATCGCCGCGGGGGACGTCCTGATCATGGCCGACGCCGACGAGATCCCGAGCCCAGAGACGGTGCAACTGCTGCGGTGGTGTGACGGGGTGCCGCCGGTGATGCACCTGGAGCTGGAGAACTACATGTACACCTTCGAGTTCCCCGTGGACTACAGCAGCTGGAGGGCGACGTCGCATCTCTTCACGGAGCGCACGGGGTACCGCCACTCCCGGCAGAGCGACCTTATCCTGGCCGACGCCGGTTGGCACTGCAGCTTCTGCTTCAGGGAGATAAAGGAGTTCGCGTTCAAGATGAAGGCGTACAGCCACGCAGATCGGGTGAGGGAGAGAGCTTCCTAGACCCGGCCAGAATTCAGAGGGTCATATGCAGCGGGGACGACCTGTTTGACATGCTCCCCGAAGAGTACACGTTCAGGGATCTTTTCAAGAAGATGGGATCCATACCGAGCTCCGCTTCTGCGATTCATCTGCCCTCCTATTTGATCAAGAACGCAGACAGATTCAGGTTCTTACTTCCTGGTGGATGCCTGAGAAGAGAGTAAACTAGAACTATTATGTGAGTTTGTTGGGGGAGCAGCATTACTTGTAGATACAATATTCTTGTACATGTGTGGAAATAGGTCTATTTTGTTCGATGTGAATTACTTCTAGACACAACAATAGTTGATTGTTTTAGTTTGAGAAACTATTGGAACTTCTTCCTTGCTTTTGTACAGATGACGATCTTTCCATACGATGACACTTTCATTTTTTAGATATCAAGAAGGGAAAGCAAACTAATAAATTTGTAGCTAATCGCTTGGAAAATCACTAAAAAGCTAGCTTGGTTCAAGAGTATGACATATATCTTTTTGTATAACTAGAACGACACCCCGCGCGTTGCAGCGGGTATCTTAAGAAATTTAATAAAACATATGAAACCTGAAGTTGACTAAAGAGAGCTCTCTCCCCCGCTCCCCCCGCCCCCTGACCTAACCCTAGCCGCCACCGGCGACAGCACCCGCGGCGGCCGGCCCGCGCGCGCCACCCGCAGCTCCCCGTCCCCTCCCTCTCCCCCGCGGCCCGCGCCCCCGTCGCCCCCCGTGGCGGCGGCGGCGCGCCCCCAGCCCACCTCGCCTAGCTCCTCTCTCCCTTTCCCTCCCGTTGCCGCCGCCGGCAGGGGCTGCTGGGCTTAGCCCGGTGGGCGCCGGCGGCGGCGGCTGGTCTTCTCCCGCGCCGGTATGCGTGGAGGCGGGGCTCCTTCCCTCCGGCGGCGGTGCTCCTCGAACGGCGGTGGTCCGGCCACGGCCGGGTGTGGCGACTTGGCGGTGACGCACACACGCAGGCGGGGCGGCGCAGTGCGGTGAGCTTCGGCGTGCAGCGGAGCGGCGAGCTGGGCCGTGTGGCCCAGATCTGGGCCCGTCGGGCCCCATCTGGGTCGGTCGGGCCGACCTGTTCTGAGGTTCGTTCTGAAGACGGTGGCGAGGCAGAGGTGGCAGGGGACAGCGGCGACGGCGGCCGGCCTGTTGCAGCGTGGCGGCGAGCTTCACGGGCCCGTTCCGGGCTCGGCCGGACCCTATTAGGACTGGTGTGCCCCCGCGGAGGCTTTACGGGCCCGCTGGGCCCGGCCGGACCTGACGGGGATTGGTGTGCTCTGCTGCCGCGTCCGGTCGACTACCGTCCTTGGCGGTGGAGGTTGTTCCCTCCCACGCGGTCGCGGTACTGTTGACCCCGGTTCATACTTTCCTCACCTCCGTCTTGCAGACCTCGTGTCGGCTACTTCGGTGAGACGACGATGGTGGCTTCGGGATCGTTTTGGCGCATGCTGGTGGGCGGCTAGTCTGGTGGTGTCGAGGCTTGTCCTCGTGGGGCTCCTGTGCTACGGATCGTCCGGGGTTGTGGATGGGTTTTCGGGAGAAATCCTTGTCGGTTCGTCCGACACCGACGCGGTGCCGCCTTCGGGTGGCATCTGTCCTTCCTGAAGGGCGTCGTGGCTACCATTCATCCACTTCCCTCTGTGCCGGGGGAAACCCTAGGACCAGTGCGCTGGTCCGGCAGCAGCATGATTCTCCTTCTTGAAGGTGCTGCTTGGTACTGGTCGATGCAGAGCTAGGAGCGTGGTGGTTCTTCTTCGGAGAGGGCGCAGCGGTTGCGGGTCTTCGTCGCTTAGTCAATCCGCCTATGTCGTTTTCTTTTCTTTCTTCTTTTCCTTGCCTTTCTTTGGGTGTGTGTTGGCTGTCGCCCCAGCCGTATCTCTTGTTGGTTGTATCGGGTGTTGCTATATTAATATAGCGGGGCTACGGCCTATTTCGTCAGAAGTTGACTAAAGAAATATGCATGATTTAATTAATCATAGTAGTCAAGAGGCTATAAATTTTAGACATCGAATATATGTGTGGTTTATAATTTAAAGATCGTTATGATTTAGGTGTGTATCTCATTGATATAAATAAGACTATATCAACGGGTTGAAGAAACGAATATTGTGGATGGCTTGCATAATTGCCGCATAATATTTCTATGAACGTTTTGAGTGAATACATATAGAAGAGCCCATAATTTCGAATAACAGCTATATGATTTTCATCATTAAAAATAATTGGCAAAAGGTTCACGGGCAAAACTAATTTCGGTGTTCTACTTACACACGATTTACTTGTGTAACTACATAGCGATATGGTGACGTGGATAATTTGATGGGATAAAAAAAGATGATGTGGCTTCTTGCATGTAGAGATAGAAAATAATTAATAAATATTAGTGGGGTGACATGGATAATTGATTAGCTAGAAAAGAAAGTGACGTGGATATCTTGCATGTGAAGATAGAAAAAATATTAATTACACTTAGTGGGATTTTGCTTTATAAGAAGTATAGATTACATGCAACATTCACGAGCACCATCGCATGAGGGGTAAACTGAACCTTATATTTGTAGGAAACACAGACCATGTTATTGGCTCTGTATTAAAAGGCAGAGGGAGTATGAGTTTAAATGGCAACATAAATTTCCACCTTTTTGTCTCACCCTCACACAGAGAGAAACATTTGGAGAGAGATAGAGATAGACATGGAGAAGAGATGATCAAATAAAAAGAACAACACGTGAGTCCAGTATTTCTGGGATGGAATCGGATGTACACTGTAGCCAAATTATACCGGTTCAAGAAATCAACTTTTTGGTTTTGAACCGCACCAACAGTGCGGCTGGCAATGGCGGAGCCAGGATTTTCATAATGGGTATGCGGAGTTTACGTTTTTTCACAAACAACAATGTAAGAAATTTAAATCCATGTTCATAGTGGCGATAACGTCCTTAACAATTAGTTACATTGTAAGACCAAAAAAGGTAAAAAAAAAAACAATTCTAAGATCTGCGTTGTGACTTGTGAAGAAGCACCGAAGAAGGAGGCCACCCAGTGGCGGAGCCAGGATTTTCATAATGGGTATGCGGAGTTTACGTTTTTTTCACAAACAACAATGTAAGAAATTTAAATCCATGTTCATAGTGGCGATAACGTCCTTAACAATTAGTTACATTGTAAGACCAAAAAAGGTAAAAAAACAATTCTAAGATCTGTGTTGTGACTTGTGAAGAAGCACCGAAGAAGGAGGCCACCTACAAATCAATTTTTTTTCTTGAGAATACCTCCTTCAGTTCTTGCTTTCTTGTGCTGCTATCGTCTGGTCTCGTGACTCCTAAACTGGATTTACTTCCTTACATTAGCCCAACAGTAAAGATTAAGGCCTGATGGCAGCCCAAAACGACATGTTGGCCCAAAGGAGGAAGCTAGGACGTGGGAGGGTGCTAGAACGCTGAACTTTTCGAATTTTAGCGAGTTCTACATGCAAAAAGACTGCCATACTCGATGTACATGTATATATGGGCATATAATCTGAAATATTTTGCCATAAACTATTGGGTATGCACCGCATACCCTTGAATTAGTCTGGCTCCGCCCCTGAGGCCACCTACAAATCAAATTTTTTCCTGAGAATACCTCCTTCATTTCCTGCTTTCTTGTGCTGCTATCGTCTGGTCTCGTGACTCCTAAACTGGATTTACTTCCTTACATTAGCCCAACAGTAAAGTTTAAGGCCTGATGGCAGCCCAAAACGACATGTTGGCCCAAAGGAGGAAGCTAGGACGTGGGAGGGTGCTAGAACGCTGAACGCTACATGCAAAAAGACTGCCATACTCGATGTACATGTATATATGGGCATATAATCTGAAATATTTTGCCATAAACTATTGGGTATGCACCGCAGGTGCATACCCTTGAATTAGTCTGGCTCCGCCCCTGAGGCCACCTACAAATCAAAAAATTTCTTGAGAATACCTCCTTCAGTTCCTGCTTTCTTGTGCTGCTATCGTCTGGTCTCGTGACTCCTAAACTGGATTTATTTCCTTACATTAGCCCAACAGTAAAGTTTAAGGCCTGATGGTAGCCCAAAACAACATGTTGGCCCAAAGGAGGAAGCTAGGACGTGGGAGGGTGCTAGAACGTACTCGATGTACATGTATATATGGGCATATAATCTAAAATATTTTGCCATAAACTATTGGGTATGCACCGCATACCCTTGAATTAGTCTGGCTCTGCCCTTGGCGGCTGGTCTAGCCACCCACATGAGTTCGAGTCATCTTACTCGCAACTAAAATACCACCAGCTCTTCCCTCGCCAGTCTTGTTTTTTTATAATTTTGATAGAAAGTGTTGTTAATAACGAAGCAGGACACTGTCTAGCTCATTAGCTCCACAGATCCTCCTATTTTACCTATCTCCATTATCTTCTTTACTAGTAAATGGGAGTCTGCGGTCGTGATGGTGCCTATGGTACGTTGTCTGCTCATGGTCTGCCTCCCTCGCTCGATCATGTGCCAGCGTCTCTCCTGCAGAACGCAAGCAAGGTTTTGCAGGCGCGCCGCTCGATACCACCACGTTCTGCCGCTGACACCTCGGACAACCGCATTCCACCGCCGCCTCGCACCACTTCGTCCCGAGAAGACTAGCTCGCCACTGGACGCGACACCCAAGCACTGCACCATCGGACATGAGGCACCCATGCTCGTGGGTTCACCTTCTCTGCCTCTGACCTAACACGCAGGCTGCTGCCGTACGTCGGTCTGCCTCTGGCCTATGCCAGCAACCCCCTGGTCGCCGTCGTTCTTGTGTCGGCCTCCGGCTTTTGCCCCGATCGATGCCCAGGTTGTCGTTGTATTACGATCTACTGCCATCCCCGTCCGTGCTTCAACTACATCTAACCAGGGGTGCTAAAACCACTTTTGGCCTTTCTTTACACTAGTCAACGTGTACGTGCAACGCACGTCTCATAATTTATTATATTATATATTTTCTCTTTGAGTTTTTTTTCCAAGGCCATCCATGCACATGTCACTAAGAATTCTCCTGTGAGACAAAATATCTCTCGTGAATTATATTCAACTTCCATAAATCCAATTTAAAATATAATAATGATATTTCATAGAAATCTTCAACGTCATCAAATTTAACTTGCCAAAAATTGTCAGTACATTCTGCTTACACATGTAGTCTGTATGAAAACTGTAAATCCATGTTTTAGAGACCAGTTATAAATTACTACGTTTCACCTAGGATTCGCTCTACCATCTAGTCCAAGTCTTCAACTTCAGCCTCCACATTGTTTCAATTACTGAGAGCACTTAATGGGAAAAATATTACCTTCGAGGCTTCCACACATCTTCATAATTGATTGTTGTTCGACTGATCACCATGACACCTGGCAGTAAGAAAGTTTCTTAGATAAATTAGATAGTAACTCAATAATTATGAAGCAAAAGGGAATCTTTATTTTACTTTCGTGGTCTCCATCTCGTCCTTTCACGGATGCCGAGATTTTACCAGCTCCATCTCGAATACATCCTTGCAAGAGTTGTACTCCAAATTCATGAGCTCGTGCAAGCTACTATGTAGTGTTTCAGGCTAACATCGATGGCGGTGGCTGCCGGCTTATGGAAGTTAGCCAATCTTATTTGGTGCCACAAAACTCAACGTGCAGCCACCACTGCGCGGGTCCTAGCTGGTGCCCAACCTTGATCAGTTTGTTGAGGTTAGCAAAAAACAAAATGAAGAAGCCCTACCATGGAGTATGCAAGCTGATATGAGCTAGCCATAGTTGTGCGTGCGTGCATGAGTAGATTAGGTTGCCTTTACGTACCTACTACATGGGTAGATTAGATGGCGGAGGCAAGAATCGGTAGTCAATGGAGAGGGCCACCAGCGCTTTTTTTGTCTGCGCCTTGCAGTTCACAGGGAGCTCGTCCGAGACCAACGCCGGCGTGCAGCCCCGGGTTTTCATCCTTCCGTGCGCCGCTGGCTGACACCGGCATGCAGGCCGCCGTCTAGTCATCTACATGCCCACGCGACGCCGGCTGGCGTGCAGTTTTGCATCACGTCCTCTGGCACGCCCACTTCCGAGGCCAGCACCTCCACCTCAACGCCATTTAGTCTGGCAGTCCGACGCCCATGTCGAGTAGCCGTGCCTAGTAACAGTAGGAGCAGCCCAAGTCGAGGCCGTCCAGTCCATGGTGTACGTCTCCGCCAAGGCCGTCTAGTATGATGCTGGCGTTCTGTGGACGAAACATCAAAAGTCAGTAAGCAGCGGCAGGCGACGCAGCATGCACGCCGGCGGCTTACAGAGATTCAACTTGAACAGGCGTACGGCCGGACGATCAAGCATAGAGTCCATGTCTCATACGAACTGCACATAGTTGTGTATTTTTGTGGAGTGCATTTGGTCATCGGGCTCCAACTTCACGAACAGCATCGCGGTAGACGGATGGCGGCCAGCAAGGCCAGCTGTTGTGAACCAAATCCTGGATTAAGAACTCTAATCGGTAGGAGAAATTCTTGGGAGCCATGTAATCTGTCAACGTCGGCGAGAACGACATGAATCTCGTTTTCCTAGCTAAGCTGAGGCTGCTGGAGTTCACTGCGGACCTTCACCACTGAAATCTTCCGCCGCCACATGCACCACGGAAACCTTCCGCCAGCACCACCATTAAAGCTCTCGTTCGGTTGATCTGGCCTCATGCCTCTACTTTCTAATTCCATCTTGCCAGATGTGCTTCAAGACGTGAGGAACGCAATGCCTCGATCAATCTGAAAAAACAATCGACCAAGCCACGGTGCACCGGTTCCGTCGATTTCTTCCAGCCCTTCGATCGTGATCCACGAACGTACGACGGACGGCCGAAGAGAATCGTGATGAATCCAGGCCGTGTTCATCTAATCGATTAAGCCTTCGTGATCGACGAAGGCACGCCTGACGGCCAGAGAGAATCATGCCCAATCCACCGTGTTCATCTAATCGATTAAATCGATTTGACAGTACGTGCCCTTGTCCTGATACTCAAGGAAACGGACGCCGGACGGCCGGAGAGAATCGTGCTCAATCCGCCGTGTTCATCTAACCAATTAAATCGATTTGACAGTACGTGTCCTGATGCTCCAGGAACCTAGAAGCCGACCGACGTCGCATTAATTCCTGGTGGATGCCTTAGAACAGAATAGTTTGTCGATAAACTCTTTTATGATTTTGGAAGCGGAACATGTGTATTTAGTTCGGTGTGAATTACTTCTAGACATAGCAATAGTTTTTTTTTTCGAGAACCAGCAGGAGCTCTGCTCGTTTCTATATTAAGCAAACAGGAAGAGATTACATCGCAAGTTACAGCCACGGCAAAGAGCCAGGCAGGCAACAGGCACACCACTAGGTCACGCCTACGAGGGCACGACACCTACAACCGCACACAGACTACTCTCGCGTCCGTCTACACCTGCAGGTTGCCCACAGCCGCCACTCCTCTACAATGGCATCTAAAACTCTCCCTGCCGGCGAAAATTGGCCCTCGAAAACTCGCGCGTTGCGCTCGAGCCAAATAGCTCGCATTGTCAGCATGATGAGTGAGTTAGCTGTCTTCTGATCCTTGATGCTCAAGTTCTGCACCGCCTCATGCCACCAAATGGCCATGAAGCTGCTCACATCCGGCACTGGCAGAACCACGCCCAGCCTCGCCACTACACCGCTCCAGATTGCCGTAGCGAAGGTGCATCGCATCGATAGATGCTCCATGGTCTCCGGCTCCGCCCCGCAGAGAGGGCAAATGGTGTGCGACACTAGGCCACGACGGAGACGTCTATCTGCGGTCCAGCACCGATCTCTCAGGGCAAACCAAGCATGGAGCCGCACCTTGAGGGGCGCGAACGAGTGCCAGACTTGGGGCGCCCCCGGCATCACCGTAGAACCCTCAAAGAAAGCCAAGTACGCCGACCGCGCACTAAACTTCCTCGAGGCAGTCCACATCCACTCGAACCGGTCGTGTTCTTGATCAATGTCGAACTGCACCGCTCGCACCGCGTCCCATAGGCGCAAGAACTGCACCACGACCTCCACTGTTAATTCGCCTTCAATATCGCGTGCCCATGCGTTATCGGCTACGCCTTCGAGTACAGACCGCCGCCTGCACCCCGGCTTGACCAGAAGGAGAACCGCGGGAGCGATCGTATCTGCAGTTAGCCCACCGATCCAGGGATCCTCCCAGAAGATTGTTTTAGTTTGAGAAACTATACTGGAACTTCTTATTTTTGTAGCGAGTATGATCTTTCAATACGAGACAACTATTTCATTTTTCAGATATGAAGAAACAAAGTGACTTATTGCTTGGCAAAGCACTAAAAGCTAGCTTGGTTCAAGTTAACATCTCATGTATTGCGCAATTAACTTGTTGTATGCAATGACTCTTTCCATATGGTTACATGCAGAATGGTTATCGTCACATTTTTGGGTGTGAGGTTGGTACCCTGCCTTTCAAATATCTAGACATTCCTATTCATTACCGCCAGTTGCTTAATTAAAAAGGAAACCTGTTGAAGACCGGTTTGAGATAAAGCTGGGGCATGAGGTCCGAAAGATAATGTTTTGCTTTTATGTGGGATTTTCTTCTACTCTGACTAGTTTGCCAATGTTTGTCCTGTATTTTTTGTAGATACCAATGGATGCTCATATCAAAAGGTAGTTCGAATGTCTTGTGGTTTATTAGAAGGTGCCAAAAAATTTTAATTTAATTAATACAGTAACTATATTATTTCTATTTTAAAATTATTGTTGACCTATACAATCTACTAGCTATATGTCATTTAGATAAATTTATGAACATACTGATGCAAATAGGAAAAAACTGAATAGGACCGACCATTCGTAGGACATCTCTAACGGCAGCCGTCCTAATAGCAGCTGATGTGTCCGACATCCCGTTAGCCGACACTTCTTCAGTTTGTCTAGTGGAGATGCTCTTTGTTCCAAGAGTCACGTTCTGACGGCGTCGGATCATAACACCACCGTACATACATTTGTCGTACATATAGCAGCTCTCCTTCCTAAACGTGTTGGTTCAGTTTCCAAGAAAAGTAATTAAATTTGGTAAGAGTTGAGTTTTTATCGGACAATCTAAACGGATGTGGATAACGCTCAGTTGACCAAGATTTAGTTAAACTCTTGATCTATCGATTAATACGTAGTTTTTGTTTAGAAACAACGATTTCCGCCAACAACGACTAGCTTGTCCTTTTTCAGTTGTTGGGCTTCGGTTGAGAAGTTGGGCCTTACAACTGAAGCTCATATTTGCAATTCCATTTTTTCTCTTGTATGCTAGGTTAGAAAATTTGGGCATATCGGGCCGTGGGAGCCAAATGTGGCCTTTCAGCCTGCTGTAGCGTTAAACAGAGGCAAAATTTAGCGTTAAACAGCATATAGCGGCGCTATTAACGTTTTTTATGGAATAGCGTAAAAGAGTATAGCTGTAGCGGGATACCCATCGAGCAGCTATAGCGCCGCTATAACGCAGATATACCCGGAGATTTAAAACTTTGAAAAATACTAATGTGCGAATTGTAGGCTAATGTGAAATTGCACATTATGTCTATTAATGTGCAATTGCACATTATAGACACTAATGTGTAATTGCACATTCATGGCTTCAGATGCAATTGACCGGAGGTTTTCATGTTCGAATACAATTCATGTCGACTCTCAAATTCACATTATATTTGTACAATTGTAAACTATCGTGCAACTGCATACTAATGAGCCAATTTAATGTGGAGAGTTCAGCTGCAATTGCAAACAATTTAATTTTTTTTAAATTTAACGTTGTGATTCTATTAGTTCATGCCGGAGTCCAGAGCCACCTGGTTCCCGATACAAGCTGGTACACCACCAGTCCCCTTACAAAGTTTATTATCACAGCCAAATTTAGCTAGAAGATGTGCCGCCTCGTTCGCCGAACAAACAAATTAATGTGTAATTGCACATGGAGGGTTCAACTGCAAATTGTGTGGTCATTTTTGGCAAAAGAAAAAAGAAAAAAAAAGAAACAAGCAATACAAAGCCCAGAAAAAGAGTCAATAGCCCAACAAAACGCAGGGAACCTGGACAACAAAATCGGTCGATCGGTAAAACTGTATCGATTGAGAGCATCGACCGAAAGCTAACAGATATCTCGGCTAACCGAGAGTTAGCAAATCTCGATCTAAATAGTCGCGGGTCATCGTACACTAGCGACCACCGCGAATCCGCGATGAGTCTCATGAAGGAGAAACGAGAGATGGCTATCGTACACTAGCGACCACCGCGAATCCGCGATGAGTCTGCCGGACGAGCTCCACCTCGAGATCCTCAAGTACCTCCCGCCGCATCCCCAGGTCCTCGTCCGCGCCTCCGCCGTCTGCCGGGAGTGGCGCCGCATGTTGCGTGACCCGGGGTTCCTCCGCCTGCACCGCTCGCTCCACGGCGGCGAACCATCTGCCATGGCCTTGGGCTTCTTCCACAATTCTGCTAGCGGCGTCCAGCGCAGGTTCCTGCACATCTCCAGGCCCGACGACCCTGCGAGCCTCTCCTTGCCCTCAAGCTACAGACGTGAGTGGAAGGTCGTGGATCGCCGCCACGGCCGCGTCCTCCTCAGCGACGGCCACTGGTGCCCCCCGTTCCTCTTGTGGCACCCCAAGACCGGCGAGCGCCACCTTCTTCCGGCGATTGACTTTTTCCTGCCGAGCGAGGCCGGCAGCAACCGCCGTAACAACGCCGGGCTGCTCTGTCTCTGCGCTGACGGCGAGGGCCGCAACGTGGCCTGTCACGCAAGCCCCTTCCGTGTGGCCGTCGTGTTCTGTTTACTGGGCGACAAGACCGCCTGTGCCTACTCCTCGCTCACCGGCCTATGGACTATGGAGCAACGACATACGGCAGGCTCGGCAGCCGGAGACGAATGGACTCCGCCCGAAGCCCTGCGCCGCCGTTGGCAAAACCATGTATCAGCAGCTCCATGGTAACCTCGTTCTCGCGTGTGACACCGACGAACAAACCCTAACCACGTTTCAGCGTCCGAAGGGCATCAACGCGCGCCTCCTCAGGGCTGACGGCGACGTTCTCGGGCTCGCCATGGTGCTGGGCTTCACCTTCCATCTATGGACGCGAGATACCACCGCGAATTGGGTGCTGCGCAACCAGATCGATATGGTCGAGGTTCTTCCGGGTCTATCCACGGCGCCCTTGCCTAGGACAGACTCTCGCTTCTCCTTGATGCCACCCATCAAGGTCATCGGGGTCGCTGAGGATGGTGATGTGTTGTTTCTGTCATGGTTTCTGTGGACTATGCTTGGCATATTCATGTTTTCTCCCGTATCCAAGGAGCTCAAGAAGGTGCATGAGGCTGCAGCGAATGGGCTTATAGCTCCTATGCGATGTTTTTCTCAGCAATTGGACAGAGAGCGACATCGTTGGTTGTAATAGCTCTGCTGCGACATATCTGAGAGCACTAATTGGTTTGCTGCGACATGGCTGTTAATTCATTTTCCCCACGCGGTCAATCCCGTTTGACCGTCAAGTGGATGAGACAGAGAGCGTGCCTGCACTGTAGCGACCCCAGCCTCTGCTCGACCGTCTCTGCCACGCGCCGGCGTCGCTTGGAGCTCACTCTCCTGTCCTGTCGTCTCGGCTTCTCCGGGCTGGAGGAAATCAATCCTGGCGACGGCGGTAGATGGAGCGGGCGAGTCGAGCGGCGCTGCAATCGGAGTCGAGGAGGCGGGCGGCGACGCAGGGCTTGCGGTCGCAATCGCAGGTAACGGCGACGAGGGAGGGTGGAGGATGGGGTGGTGCGGGTCGACGGTCGCAGAGGAGACCGGCGGCCCGATTAGTGATTCGGGCAGCGGCGAGGGATCCAACCCATCATCTTTGCAGGGCAAAGCGATTCCATATTTCGGTGAAGCAGGTGTTGAAGCAGGCGTGGCTGCGTCACGGCTACGGCGGCAAGGGTTTTCCACTTTGCCGTCATTGGCCGCCGAGGGCGAGACAGAGGTACCCGAGGTTTGCCTCGATGCGCAACATTGTTGCGGGCGACCAGAGCAGCTCGGGCCGAAGCTCATCGAGCAGGATTTCAGAACGCTCAACCCCGAGCCTGGACTTTGAAGTAGCGGTGAGCCTAGAGGATTTCAGTCAAGTTGCCGGGCTGGCGGAGGACAGATTGGTGTGCTCAGAAATTCTCTGTGAGATGAAATTGAGCTAGAGGAATCAGCTACAGAGACAGCTCCATGGCCATGGCGTTCGGAGGGAAGATGGACGCTGGAAGAATAAGCTGCAGGCTGTAGTCCGGAAGTCTGGTGAATTTTGTTAGCTGCCTGAAACTCTTTCAGGCAGTGTTTGCCCAGCGGTGGGAGCGTGTGGGGGAGTACTTTTGAGAACTGGCCATGTAATCACTATGTCGAACACCTTGGGGGCGTGCTCTGGACATGTCGATGTTGGTATTCGCACGTTCCGGTAGGGAAACCTTGTCAACAAGAGTAACATCTAGCTCACTTTGTGTTATTCTTGTGTTCCTTGTTCTTGATAGTTGTGCGAGGCAACATATAGCTACCTTTGGCGAACTGTCAACACCTTTGGGGGCGCGCTCTGGACACGCCCGATTGTGGCATTCGCAAATGGCACTGCTCTGTTGTTTTTTCTTAAGTTGAAACCTTGCCAACTAGGTAGAGGCTTATAAAAGATGTCATCTATAGAAAATGATTTACTTCTTTATTAACCAAGTGGTAAATAAAGTGCCATTTGTCACTATAAAAGATGTCATCTATTGAAGCATATTTTTTTTGAATGTATCTAGGCCTTGTTTATCAATTGGAGTTGTTAGTATATGACAAAGTAAGAACATGCGCACTGGTTTTTTCATTTTTTGATTTTTTTTAAAAAATTATGCTTATTTTAAAATCGGTCAAACCCAAGTTTGACCAACATTTAAACAAGTTTTAAACATGAAATTGAAAAACCAAGCATGGATCCTTCTTAGTCACACCAAAATGAAGCTTCTGAGAGTTTTTTGAAAATTTCATGTTGCAAATCCCAAACCACCTCTCTTCACACATGACATGTTCATAGTTTGAGAATTGAGATTTCACACCACATTGAAGCATATTTTGTTTGAATGTATCTAGACCTTGTTTATCAATTGGAGTTGTTAGTATATGACAAATTAAGAACATGTGCACTGGTTTTTTCATTTTTTGATATTTTTTTGAATTTTTTATGCTTATTTCAAAATCGGTCAAACCCAATTTTGACCAACATTTAAGCAAGTTTTAAACATAAAATTGAAAAACCAAGCTTGGATCCTTCTTAGTCACACCAAAATGAAGCTTATGTGAGTTTTTTGAAAATTTCATGTTGCAAATCTCAAACCACCTCTCTTCACATATGAGAGTTCATAGTTTGAGATTTGAGATTTCACACCACATTGAAGCATATTTTGTTTGAATGTATATAGACATTGTTTATCAATTGGAGTTGTTAGTATATGACAAAGTAAGAACATGTGCACTGGTTTTTTCATTTTTTGATTTTTTTTTAATTTTTTATGCTTATTTCAAAATCGGTCAAACCCAAGTTTGACCAACATTTAAACAAGTTTTAAACATGAAATTGAAAAACCAAGCTTGGATTCTTCTTAGTCACACCAAAATGAATCTTCTGTGAGTTTTTTGAAAATTTCATGTTGCAAATCCCAAACCACCTCTCTTCACACATGAGAGTTCATAGTTTGAGATTTGATATTTCACACCACATTGAAGTATATTTTGTTTGAATGTATCTAGACCTTGTTTATCAATTGGAGTTGTTAGTATATGACAAAGTAAGAACATGTGCACTCGTTTTATCATTTTTTGATTTTTTTTTTATTTTTTTATGCTTATTTCAAAATCGGTCAAACCCAAATTTGACCAACATTTAAACAAGTTTTAAACATGAAATTGAAAAACCAAGCTTGGATCCTTCTTAGTCACACCAAAATGAATCTTCTGTGAGTTTTTTGAAAATTTCATGTTGCAAATCCCAAACCACCTCTCTTCACACATGAGAGTTCATAGTTTGAGATTTGAGATTTCACACCACATTGAAGCATATTTTGTTTGAATGTATCTAGACCTTGTTTATCAATTGGAGTTGTTAGTATATGACAAAGTAAGAACATTTGCACTGGTTTTTTCATTTTTTGATTTTATTTTTATTTTTTATGCTTATTTCAAAATCGGTCAAACCCAAGTTTGACCAACATTTAAACAAGTTTTAAACATGAAATTGAAAAATCAAACTTGGATCCTTCTTAGTCACACCAAAATGAAGTTTCTGTGAGTTTTTTGAAAATTTCAAGTTCCACACCCAAAACCACTTCTATTCACACATGAGTTTCAAACATGCTCCCTAGGTAGGCTAAACAGCCCCATTTCTAAGCAAGTTTTCTGTACACCATGTCTAAAACAGCCAAATAAATTTGAATTGTTAGTATATGACAAACTAAGAACATGTGCACTTGTTTTTCCATTTTTTTTGATGTTTTTTGATTTGTTTATGCTTATTTTGAAATCGGTCAAACCTATTTTAAGCCTTTTTCGTAAAAATGTATGTAACCATATTTATATTTTTTTCTAGTTACTATAGGGTATTACAAGACTATGTGCGCAAGTGGCATAGTTTTTTGAATTTTTTTAATTAGTTATGCTAAACCGCAAGTGCGGAAGTTTTTTTTTTGTCTGTAGTGTTTTATTAATGTCAAACACGGCCCAACCACGGCCTCGGCACGGCCCAATGCCACGGCCCAACGCCACGGCCGACCGCCTCCCGTCCCCTTCTTATCCACGGAAATATGTCGTGCCCTAGCTATTATCCCTACTAAAAAACAAAAGGCGAATTACATACAAAATGAGAAATTGTAGATCCGACTAAGATGCTGGTAGGTCTATCCGGAGTCTATGTTGCCACCCATGACAGGAGAATAACTCCCTGGCCATAGCCTCCAGTCTCGACGCCACCTCGAAAAATAAGTCTCGGTGCTCCACACGCTGCAGGTTCGACCATGCTCGAATCGTCGCTGTGCACCGGTAAATAACCTGCATAAGAGAAGCATTTTTAGCATTAAAAACCTTGTCATTTCTACATAGCCATAGCGACCAAATAACAGCAATCGCGTCCACCCTACTGAAAAGTTTAAACCTAAGATCCACTCCGTTTAACCAATTGCCAAAAATGTTAGCAACAGTACTTGGTGGATGTAAGGTAGAACCTATCTGGATGGCTGACCATATAGACCTGGCGAACTCGCACTGAAAGAATAAGTGTGTAATGGTCTCGTCGTGTTGACAGAAGACACACTTTTTACTTCCATGCCAATTGTGTTTGTCAAGGTTATCTTTGGTAAGGATTACTCCTCGACGTAGATACCACGCAAACACCTTTGTTTTTAGTGGTATCTTCATCTTCCAAAGTTTGTTATTGTTCTTGCTATCGACTGGAACTTCAGGTAGGATTAGTGCCCTATACATAGAATCAACCGAGAATTTACCATTCTTCGTAAGATTCCATTGAAATTTATCTGGACCTTCCGTCAGCTGGTGAATCCAAGCGCACAAGCAAAGCATCCCAAGATGCTTGTCTAGTTCCAAGTAAACTTCTTCTGAACGAAACATCTGGTGGGTAAGTACCTAGCACCTTCGCGATTGTGTCGCTTTTGTTTCGTACAATAGAATATAGAGCCGGGTATTGTTCTTTGAGTGATGATTGGCCTAGCCAAATATCCTCCCAGAAACAAATTTCCGATCCATCCCTAATTGAGAAAGATCCATGTGAAAAAAAAGAACTTCTTTGTAGCCATAAGGCCTGCCCAGAAGTGTGAATCGCCAGGTTTCCAAAGAACCTGAGAGACAACTTGATCTCCAACATATTTTCTCCTAAGGAGGGTTTGCCAAACTCCATCTTCAGAAAGAAGTTTAAATAGCCATTTACCTAGCAAGGCTCTGTTCTTGACCTCAAGGTCATGAACACCTAGCCCTCCTTGGTCTTTAGGGCAGCAAACCACACTCCATTTAGTCAGTCGATATTTTTTCTTCTCACAATCTCCTTGCCAAAAGAATCTAGATCGGAAATAATCCAATCGTTTTAAGACACTTTAGGCAGTTGGAATAATGAGATCATATACAGTACCATGTTCGTTAGTACCGAGTTTATGAGAACCAATCTTCCACCCAGAGATAAGAGTTTTCCTTTCCAGCTATTTAAACGTAATTGAAGCCTTTCCTCCACCTTTACCGATACCGACTCTAACCAGTCGATCGCGAGTATACGCGGAAAAGGAAGATGGGTCAATCGGATCAGTGTTAGACGGTTCTTCTGTGATGAAGTTATCCAAGACCTCATTTGCTTCAGTGGCAAAGAAGTTTGTAAAACTTGTCTGGATCTTCGAGAAATCATCCTGGATATATTTGCAATATTCTGCTGCACAATATGAGCAAAAAAAAAGGAAAACTCTTTCTTGTCCTCGTCTCAATACCTCTGGAGAGTCTTGACGTCGCCTTTGGCCAAACTTTACAGATCCTTTCGTCGCCTTTACCGACTCCAGCACCTCCTCCTGCCGCTGATTGTTGCAGCAACCTAGTCGACTGACCTGTTTGCAACCAAACTGTGCATCCGCCAACAAGTCTCCTTCAACTCAACGCCACTGCCGAAGTCAAGAACAGTGGAGGATTTTACAAGAGAGCCCAACTCCAAGGTGTTTTAGAACCATAACACCTCCAAGCAGTGGCGGAGCCAGGATCAAGCCACGCCCTGGGCAAAACCTCTCCGAACTGTGAAAATAGTGCACAATGCTACAATAATGAACAGTGATCAAAGAAATCAGGCTTCACACCCAGGGCCATGGCCAGGGTGGCCTGGGGCCTGTCTCCGCCCCTGCCTCCAAGAACCGTAACACTCTGATACCAACTGATAAGCCTAGACTAGCAATCGCAAACGAAAAACATGACCACACACAAATATTTAGAACTCCGTTATATATTAACCGAATTCAAAGAAGCCTATAAGTTTGGATCTAGGGTTACAAGCCAGGAACTTGGCCAGCCACGACAATGGCGACTAGGGTTTAGATACAAAAGTGAAAGATGGTTCATTACACGCTCGGATCCGAGCTAAATAGGCGATGAAACACGACAAACAACCGAGCAGGTGAGGGGAACAGAGAAACAGGTGTAAAGCTACTGTGTTGGAATTCAAATGGCGACAACGGACCGCTTGACCGCTTCCAGCCGTTGGATGACCGATCTACGGTGATGAGCTCTGAGTCTTTGGCGCCAAGGGGTATCAGACGATAACAGCCGTAGGATGAAACATCAACGGTTGGCGACGAAACCTTGCTCGATTGTTAACTGAAGAATGCTGCTACTGCTTTCAGGTGTTCCTGACAGAGAGGTGCATCGGTTGCGATGGACGACAAGGGGCTCGGGATGGAGGCGGCGCTGACCGTGCCGGAGACGCTCCTGCTCGTCAGCACCTTGGAGGGAGTCCTCGCTAGCATCGCCGACGCCTGCGAGCTCCTCGGCGAGGACATCTGGGGAGCAGAACGCCGGTGCCGTCGAGTCTCCCTCGACCTCGACTCGAGCACCACCACAGGCGGCTCCGGCTTCGTGGCGTCCGAGCGCAGCTACGACTTCGTGGTCCTCACGGCCAATACCTGCGGGATCGAGCACACCATCGTCAAACCCCTGTTGACCGCCCACGACAGCGAGAACGTCCCCCTTATACCCTGTCTGCGGCGGCGAGCGCGGCTTCGGCTCTGAGTGTGACACTGTTCTGACGTCTCCTCGGACACCCGCGACAGCGTCGAGATCGAGAGCACCAGGCGCGACGCGGCCGCCTACGACGAGCGCGTCCACGACACGCTGATCAACGACGCAGGCTTCGATCACCGGGCAAACCTTCTCGCCCCTCGTCGTCGCCCATAGCGAGGTCACGCGCCTCATCGCGCTGCACGGCGTGGACAGCCGCGTCCTAGCCCTCTGCGCCGCGCCCCTCGCCCCCTCGGCATCATCCTCCGCCGCGACGACGACGACGACCCGGACGGGGCGGCCTTCCTCCCCAACGCGCACGGCGCGCTGCAGAGCCTTGGCTCCGCGGCGTCGGCCACCGCCCCGGCCGAGGACTTCCTCCGCTGGCGGCGGTCTCCCGAGTCCCCGCGCCGCATCAAGTGGGTTTCCGTTTCGAGGCGGCTCGTCGGCGACGCCAGGCGCGACGTCCTCGAGGCGCAGCGCCCCGTGGAGCGGATTGCAGTCAGTGCAACCGCCTCCACATTGCAGACTCCCGTTGCTTTCTCGGCGTGTTCATGATTGGTGAACACAACTTGTGAGATCGATAGCGGGCCTTCATGATTTGCGTGGCGTCCGCACACAAACGCAGGCACGTTTCTGTTTCCTTGGCCAAAATGTTCCAACAGAACGGAAACTGTTCATCTTTCTTGGATAATTCCTGTCTCTGTATCAGTTTTCAATGCAACATAGTAACATTTCGTCCAATCCTTGATACAGATAAGAGTTCAGAGGGGAGACCAGACAAGAGTTCAGGAGGAGGGGAGAAGCATTGGGGAAAGACAAGAGCCGTTCAAACAAATGTGTGCGCGAACACAATTGAATTACTCGCTAAATTGCAAATCAAAGCTGAAAGCAAAATATGGCAACTGCTACCGCAAGTTAGAACAATTAACTCTGGGATGTCTGATAAACCAACTACAAGTTACCGAAAGCTTGCGTAAAAAACAAATTACAGAAACGAATAGCTGCTGCATATAATCCAGCAAAGGCATCAATCGATCCTTGCAAGTAACAGTACGTGACTTTATTAAACTCAAATGATGTGAATTCATTTTCCTAGAGGCTGATGACTACGTTCCTGAACTGAACAGGACTTTATTCCATTTGTGTGAAAGCGTAATACCAATGATGATGATTCCGAGGAAGGGCTTGATAAAGAAGGTGAAGATGATGCATCATCAGATGAACAAAGTGGCAACCCGTCCCGAACTGTTGACACTGATGTTCCTACTCCAAGGTTCGTCAGTCCAAGGAAATACAGTCACACGGTCTTCAGGAGGTGGTGCGAGGATGATTGCGGTCACACCATTTAATCCTAACCCTCAAACCCCTCGGGGGATCGAGCACCTGTGAGGCAAAATCCTCCTATGATCTCTAAATTGGCTGCGAGTTCTGTGATTGACATGCAGGCTGCAGGGTATTGATTAGGTGCAGATAATGATTCAGTCTCCAATGTAGACACTACTTCCTGTGAGGGATGCAGGGATGTACATCACGTTTGTATAATTGCCCAACAGTAAGAGTTGTACGATAGCTGAAAGTTTGTCCAATTTTCGTCTACACACCACCATTTGTTACACATCAATAACCTAGAGGACACACGTGCTAAAATGCAACACAGCTCGCAACACAGCTCTATGATAATCACATCAACAACATGATTTCAGTCCAATAAATATGTGTAAACAAGGATTGACATAAATATGTGTAAACAAGGATTAACTTAGTCATGTATATGGCGATGACTATGGTTATTTTGTTTGAAAGTCATGATTTGTACAAGGTAGTCCATTTTGTCAAGACATTTTAAGAAAAATGTGGTACGGGAAGTTTTTTTTCTCCTTAAAACGATACACTAAAAAGAAAGCTTTGCGCAACCTTTCCATTATTTGAATTTTTCGTTTTATGTGATTGATACCTTCGATCCGGATTATCGGATTGTAGTATATGTAGCTTTTTCCCCTATGAGACCCAGGGTTTATCGAACAAGAAAGTATTTGCTTGGCAAGGAAATATGATGGAGTTCTTGAGAGTTTTCTTAAAGGATTTTGTTTTACCGGACCAACTGTTTGCTTTGAGGTTGTTGTATCATTGATTAAAAATAGGCCAGGGCTTAATGTTTTACTTGCAGCAGTGCATGTTATGTATGGGATAAATAAGATAAGATGAAGCTCAGTTAGTGGTAAATAATTCATATGAGTGCAAAATTGTATATGAGCAATGCGTCCATAAAACACAAATGTCTCACAAATCAGTATGACAAAGGATCATCTGTCCACTCGGGACCTAAACCGTCCTGCGGGGTTGCCTTCGGTAATTAAGTCCTCTTTTACGAAGACAGACATAAGCAGTAAGTTATTTGACGTCATTGTTTGTTCTCGAGAGAATTGTTTTCAGCTATCGTACAACTCTTACTGTCATCGAGCTTCTCACATAGCCTTCCACTTTTCCCTTCCCTTACCTCTACCTTGATCACTCTTTGGGGTCTTGGGTACCTGGCAAGTCCTAGAAGTGTGGCATTGACAAGAGATATACACATGCATCATATCGTACTTTCTACACTAATATCCCACTGGTTAGTATGCACATAGCTGCAAGGCTAGGCCTCAGCCCCTGGCCCGAGTGGACTACTCGCACATCGCAATCATATCAGCAATAGAAAACATTGTAGAAAACAAAAGATAAATGAGTGATAATAGTTTTTACAATGTTGCCAATCGCGATGAGATCTAAATTACAAGTAGTATGGCTATGGAGGATGACTATGGAGTGGTGATGGCGGCAGCACTTCTTGGAGATGATGGAGACAACGGTGGCGTCGAGGAACATGATGGAAATTGTGTGTGTGTGTGTGTGTGTGTAGGGGGGGGTTCTTGTGGTGATCTTCTCTCCTTCTTATAGCAGTCTGGTAGGGTTTCGAGGCGTTCCGAAGCGAATTCATCTGCTGGCCCTTCACGGAAATTGCTTGGATTGACTATGCCGATCCGCTGGCGGTCGGTACGGTCACCGCTGCGGCCGAACCCGACCGTACCGCCACCCATTATCTTTGTTTTCGCCAGTTTTTGAACTTCTGATTTTTGGCAACTCCCCATCCGAGATACATCTTCATAAATGCGTGATTTCCACCAGAATACTTTCCCGAACTGCAAGAAACAAAATCACAGGTAGATTTGCAATGTCTTTTGCACATTAGTGGTTAGTGGCAGGAATAGACTGATATATTGCCTCTTTTCATGACAAATATACGGTTTAAACATAGATAAAGATGTGTTTGTTTAGGACGCATCAGTGATTTTTTCAAAACATTGCCAAAAATTATCCGCATGACCATTTCATACCTACGGGGCAAATTTTCCAACCTTGTGGAGGGGAGGGGGGAGACGGGGACTATCTATTGCATAGAATCACGCAAGAGTACATTTATATGTTTTTTCTCCCATTTGTAACACACTTCTAGTTGAAAATTTTAATTTCTTTTTATAAATGTCATTAAATTCATTGTATATAGCTAAATGTTTTCATATTCAAGATATACATCGATTGTGCCCCCCATATGATATACGTATATTATGCAAATGTCCAATTTCCAAACTTATTCGTGGTATCTGCTTCACAAATAATCACATGTTTAGGTACTAAAAAGATTAGAATTTTTCACAAAATATTAGAATCTCACTTTGGCAATCTTGTTTAAACTGTTAAACTGATGTTTGTGTCAAATTTGGTCATGATATTATTAAGTCAGATTGGACAACATTGCATTGAAATGCTGGATGGCAAGTGTGAATGTTCTTTGTGTTCTGTGTGTTGTCTTGATTGTGAAGAAATGAGTGTTGTAAGGGATGTGACAAGGTTTTGATTTGGTGAACATGCTATGTTTGCAAGCCTATGTTGCTAGGATTGAAAGTAATGTCCTTCTAACTCACTACGTAGTATGTACCAGTTCTCAAAATTAAAACCAATTCAACATTCCTCGCTGACTTTTCTAACATAACTATACATAAAACCAAGTACTATACTCACTGAATTCTCTAACATAATTATACAGAAACCAACTTCTAACTATTTGTCATTGTCTCCACAGTTGTACCCAGTCCAGACCATCGGTGGCGACGGCAACCTCCATCGGGGTCTTGCCCTTTCCCTCCACCTCCCTTGTGAGCTTCTCCTTACCCACCACCTCCCGGGTAGCCAACGACTGGGTCAGAGCCGTCTCGAGGTCCTCCTCATAATACGCAGATCTGGCCTGCTCCGATGCTTCCGCATTTGTCATTGAAGCGACCAGATCAGTATCCATGAGCTATTCCTGCTCACTTGAATGTTTGACCTCCTCTATGGTGTGAAAGTCGGCTTTGGACTAGGCCAGAGTCACCTAAATTCGATACTCATCCTCGTTGATTTCCTTGTCCTCCTGATCTAATTATGATTGATGAAGAGAATGCAGTCGACGTTTAAGGTCAACCGGTGGCCGGCATTGTAGCTCCAACACCCTCGCTCGGGTCAAGAAACCATGGATATATGATGTGGCGACGACAATTGAGTTGCCGCCACAACCAGGGGTGAAGCGGCCACCACCACGAGCCATAGAAAGGTCATAGGACATGGGCGTAGGTGGCAACAGGAGGAAGAGGAGGTCGGCGAGCGGGGTTTCAAGGGAGAGAGAAAAGGCCGCTTCGTAATCGTGCAAGGGCAGACCGACAGTAATGACCACGTTGGAACATTGGCGCGTCGAGCAGGGCATTGTTCGACTTACTAGACTAAGTGTGGGGCGGAACATACTATGCAAGAGACTGAAAGGCGGCGGGGCAGACGACTGGCCAGGCCGACATCATAGGCAGAGAAGACAATTTTTGCGGGCCAGGGGCTGCGCCATTAATTCGGGAGGGACGAGCGCCATGGACACGCATGACCCAACTGTGCAAAGGCGAAGGGTGACATGTTCGCACGGTGCAAGCAATCTTATAGCCAGTTTCACTTGTAAGACTTAAGCGGTATCGCACGTGTCAGACCTTAGTCCATGAAATGTCAAAGGGCATGGACTGATGGAAATGCACCGTTTGGTTATTTGTGAGGCTCATTTTGAAGGAGGAGGGAAAAACCGAGCAAAGTTACAGTCTTGGGAAAAACTGAGTAGTACTAAGCGAAGTGGGGCACATAATTAAAAATTCCGTCATTTATTCTCTCGACTTCAAGTTGTGAAGTTTGTCTTTCCTTTGGATGTATCTCATATATACTTTGGAAATTTAATTACAAGTTTATCTTAAAGGTGTATGGAATGATATTATCATGATGTGTGGATCACTGAAATATGTTCGACCATACTCGTTGGTGACAAAGACTTAGTAGTTCCAGGTGGGCACTGTCATCCGAATTACGTTAACCTCGAATGTCCGATGGGCACTAATGAAGGTCATGGGTGCCTCTACAGGGGATGATCTGAGAATAACAACAATTAGACATTTTTGGACGCAGAAGATGTTAAATTAGGGGTGTGTTGGGAAGTCCTCGAACCTCCCAAAACTCCATGGATCCGGCTTCGAAAGGCCACTCCAGCCGTCCAGCGTATGGACTAGAGCAGAGAACGTTCGCAGCCGCTCCACGGTTTGGCCGGGACTGCAATCCATTTTTGTTGGGTCGGCCTAATTCTACGCCCATTTATGCAATGGAATTGGGTCCAAGAGGTACACCTCCACCTTTTTTACTTACTTTTTTTCCTGGTCATTTTCCCTGGCGGCCCTTCTCAATTCCCCACACCCCCTTTCGACCGACCTCATCGCGCTCCCCGCCACCGCCCTCCGCCGGCCAGGAACTCGTACGGACAGACCCCATCGCAGCCCCATTCCGCAGCCTCCCAGGAACGACCTTGCTGTGAACGACATCGCAAGTTTGTTCACGATTGGTGGAGGGAACGGGAGCAGGGGAAAGTGAGGCAGTTGCGCCCTCGCTGGCGAGCTCGGGGTGCGTGTCGATTGGGCCAGAGCTGTAGCCGGGATGAGGATGGAGGCGGCGTCTCGGGTCACGGCTGGGCTGTGGATCAGGGGATGCGGGGGAGATGTGAGGCAACAAGTCGGGGATGCCGCCAGCAGAGACTTTCTGGAGGAGCAGAGCACGACTCGAGGCAGGGATACGGTGGGGCTTAGGTTAGGAGATACGTACAGTGGCTGACGAACGACGAAATGAGGGGGAGAACGTGAATATAACTGTTTTCACATGGCGGTGGCATATACATATCATTTTCGGCTGCTCCGCGGCCTGCTGATCCGCGAATCGGCGAAAGTGGTTCTCCGCAATTTCTACAACGCGTATCTGGCTTCGTGGAGAATTGAGAAGGGCTGCCAGGGAAAATGGCCAGGAAAATGACCAGCAAATATATCACAAGTGTGTTCGGTGATGCTCCAGGATGGAGCCCTAGGAAGCTGGAAGCCGTATGAGATCTAAACATGCACTAAAACATATCGTTCTAGTTCAAAACTCCTTTGAGGGAGAACTATGTCAAACTTTGTATTCATACACTCAGGATAGCCACAATCCTCACACTTGTGATATATTTGCTGCATTCAAACTAATAATCACACAAAGAAAACACATTATGAAAGAAACATGAAGTAGTCCATTGCACAACTTAGACATTCTAAACATCGCTTTCTAGATAAACTCGACTACGATATACATATTATATATAAACATTCTAAACATCGCTTTCTAGATAAACTCAACAACGATTAGTTGCATACTATACATGAAACAGTCTAAACATCAATCTCTAGATAACTTGACTACAAGAAGTTGCATGTTATAAATAAAATATTCTAAACATAACTGAACTATGATAAGTGTAAACATCAATTGTATCCATGAATCAATCGGGGCACCGCAACTGTATCCATGAATCGATGGATAGAACTGTGCGATCTAATTGAATTCAGGATATCTAGGAACTACCATGAAACTTGTGTCACCGCTCGTTGAGGAGATTTAGGCGGTGCTTCAGCCTTCAGGGGTGTGCCGAATATTCAGTGAATCATACACGGCGCTCTTGTGCTCGTCTTCTTGCGCCATCCTTTTTCCGGTGATCGTCTTCATCTCTCCAGGGGTCGTCTCCTCCGCAGTGGCGGAGCCAGGGAAAATTAGGAGCCGTCTGTTCTCCGCTTCAAACTCTGCCCTCTGTTCCTACTTCCTAGTCACTTATTATTCAAGTGGCATCCATTCAATCCATGGCAAGCTAGGTGGCATCCGGGCCGTCCATTATTATTCAAGTGGCATACGAACAAGAATCAACGTACGTTTATGATCAGCAGCAGCTAACCCTAGCTACCGACAGAGGGTTGAGAACAACAGGGCGGCAGATTACGATGGTGAAGGAGGCCACGGGAGGGATAGAGACGGCGGAGGAGATAGAGACATTGGCCAGCCACAAGAGGTTGCCGGCAAGTGGGCAGGAGACAGCGAACGAGGAACCGAAGAGGCCCTGCGACGAGGACGAAGAAGAACAGCAGATGCTCGCTGATCTTGCCAAGTGGCGACACAATTGGGCGGGTACATGGTCCGACTACTACGGCAGCGTCGACAAAAGGAAGTGAGTAGACTTTCCCATCAGATCCCAATCTTAGATAGTGTTGATATTTTAAAAATTTATTTTTGTTGGCTTGGTCGAATTCGTGACGGCGGTGCAGAAGAATGTGGATATGGTATGATTATCCCTAGGTATTCCAGAGTACTATTTTCCTAGTACCGCAACCATATTGAGAAGTTCAATTGTGGATGGATGCAGCTGAGGTGTTATTTGTGTCATTTTCCATGAAGATGGGGCCAGTGAGTGCGCTGCAAATATTTTCCGTCAAGCTCATCGAGCTGAATGATATGAGTGTCTGGCCGATAGATGTGTTTGGCTTCATAGCTGTGCGTGACTCAGTGGACCGCAACCGCAACTATATATTTGAGCGTGCTAGAGACAACTGTCAGACACTCACTACACAGGTACCTCCAAACTTCATGGCCTTTCTCACTGATATACATATGTATTTATATTTGCAATGTGTTCACTTGATTTTGCCTTATTTTCAATGAGGGTTCTTAATTTATAGGAAAAGATATTATAATTATGAGGTCATAATCACCATTCTTTGGGAGCTCTTTTATGGTACCCCGCAATGGATATGAGCCGTCCATTCTCGGAGATCCAATGGTACTTCACTAGTTAGCTTACAAATCATAATTGCTAAATGCTACTGCACTATTGCACTTTTCTAAACAAATTATTAGTTGGGCAATAAGATGTGTGACTTATATTGGTGCTGCATAATAATAGTATAGTAACAAAAGGAAATGAAAAAGCAGTCCTAACTTCGATGTATCATGTATGGCACCGTTTCATTTCTGAAATTTGATGCTGCATAGTCAACAATAAAGACTGATCAATTATCCCTTTACGTTTTATCATTACTTATTTCCAGTGTGTTGTACGCCGTATGTGGTTGATGGTATCTTGATGTTCTGACAAATTATATCTCAATTCTCAAATGATGCCATGAATGTGCGTAGGATTCGTCTCTTGTCCTCACTGGTCCAATCCGTTCAGTCCAATTGATTGACCCTGTTCTTTTTGAGATCGAACTACGAGTCAAAGGAACAATGTCCTCTGAAGATAAGCTGTTAAGCGCTGAAGTCTTCGAGTATAATGGCATCACTCAGTACTTCAGAGCTGGCTCTCTTCTGAAGTACATGGTGTCAGGTCCACGCAGCACGCTGGAATTCAAGTATGCAAATCTATGTTCGGCATTGGAGGCTAGAATTAATGTCTGGTTTGCAGAAGGATCAACCGATTTCTAGATTAGCACTAAAGCACAAGTGTCAGTTTGCTGCTTTTTTAAAGGAGAACTGTTGCTTAATTGTTGAAGAACTGTAGCAAAATTAAATGCCTGGGATTCTTTTCCATTGAATTTGGATTGCAAATTATGTGATGTTTACCTCTCCCCTAGACTACATGCTTCCTATATTAATTTCAGCAGTAAAAGTATCAAAAGATGTACACCAGAGTAGCAAGTAGCAAGGAGAAAATTAATTACTCATTCAGCACTATCTTATATGGCCAATTTGTTTTGTACAAGAAAGAGAAAAAAAGTAAGAGATCCAGCTCCAACCTGTGTTTTTTGAAGACAGAACTGCCGTTTTGTTCGATCTGCTTCTTGCAGATTCATTTCTAACTGCAGATACTTGAGTGTCTGCTCTCTGAGATTTGCTTGCCTGCGGATGGCTTGGCCCGCTTGCTGATAACTGCTGAGGGATTCCTGAGCACAATTCGGATGTGCGAGCAGGCAGCTGATCCAGATGCTGTGCGAACACGCGCCACTCAGTAAAACAAGATGTTAAGATATTGTACCTATGCTCACAAGAGGGCATCAAACCTTCGTTTGAGGTTTAAACTTGTTCCGAGCACCATGTGTTACTGAATTATCAGAACCATGTAATGCTGAATGATCACAAGGTATCAACCCATTAACCTGTGACGACTTTAAACTTGTGTTACTTGCATAGTTGTGTGACTGCTCTGCGCATGATTCACGGTACAGCTGACCAAGCTCGAATCGAAGCCGGTAGTTGCCATGTGAATAATACATTTTTGTGGCAAGAGGAGCTGGCACATCTGATAAATAAATGAAAAAAAAAATCAAAACACCATCTCATAAGAAGTAGCACTGCAGAGAAACCTAAAATACTTGGTAGGCACAAGTGCGCCACTACGTAAAATTAGATTGCTAAGCAGTGAAATTCTGATTGTTTCGGTACATGAAGAGGGAATTGTGAGAGAGGACACTCCTTTTAGAAGAACGGAACCTACATGCTTTAATATGCACAAACTGAGTGGAAATTTAGCCTTAAAACTGGACTGAAAATATGATTATCTTGATTTTTGCACTTGGAAACCAACATTGTAAGGGGCAAAATAAGCACAATGAAAAGCACTTGGTACCTCTAACGCGACTTTCAGGGCAACTCATGGCAGCTTTTAACCCTATAAAACAAAGTAGCATAAAATGAGCCATAGCACGATAAATACCTGACCATAAAGTTAGTTCTTGCCACAACCATCATATATCTACCAACTGAAACATCTATCCTGACAGTGAAGCCACGACTTATGTTGTTTCAGTAAACACAGATACGAGAGTCAACCGCATCAGCCACCTCTGTATTATCATTTGCTCTAGATAATGGACTCAGATTGTCGTATTTCCAATGCATTCAGAAGTGGGCCTAAAAATTTAAATCACTGAGGATCACAAGCTAATGATAACAACAAACTTATTGGTGGTAGTGGCAATACTAATAATGGCGTTAAAGCATTATACATATATTTACAGAGAAAATGTTTCAAGAAACAATTCAATAACAAAGAAAGTAGAATAAACAACTCACCAGACTGAATTAGAAAGAAAGTACCACTTACTTTGGTCAGCAGTAGAAGTTAAAGGTTTATTCACGTTTCCATCGGTCAACTCAAAGTCATTGACGGTGTTCTTATTTTCAGATCGAGTCTTTGCTTTCACTTTTATATATATCTTTTTATCTATCAGATGTCAAGGCAACAAAACATTCAATGGAAATCCATTTAACAAAAATGAATATAAAGGAAAAACATCCAATACAGAAAATGCATCAAGCAGTATGTACTATATAGGCGTTCAGGGTAAGTAAGTAAGAATCAAGCTGTTCCCTGTAAGATATTGAATTGGATACTTCCATTGCTTGTCAGCTTTATTTTTCGGCCCTTCTTTGGAGGTTTCACAGGATCAGCATCGTCTTCTAAACCCATTGAATCGTTTGGGTTTACCATCCTTGAGCTACACCTCTCTGCAGAAGTCAAAATACCTATGAGTTTCCAGATCAATTCCCTGGACAAACTTCATAAGAAAGTTGTAAATTATTTACGTCACACCCAGAATGAGTAACAAGGAAGGTTTGAACAATCATAAAGCAAAAACTGTGAAAATTCGAATTTCTGGTATATAACATGTCGATTATTGCTGCCTGTGCACTTAAGTAATCTCATAATATAGTGACTTAGCTTCATACTACAAACATAAATTACTTTTAAAATGACTTCACAATACAGTCCCCTGTTGATTGACATTATTAGCCAGTTGTGCAATGAATAATACTAGTAGAATGGTGGTGCCACCAACTTCCCTAAGCAAATGTACCAAATAGCAAACAAATTCTGCTTCTGTAAGAACAAGATACACCATTCTGGATGTGGGGCTTTTTTCAATAAAAAGTACACCTTGAATTTTTTTGTACCAGTACTCAACTATTCATTAATGAAGTCAGATGATGACATAACAAAAACTTGGGGTCTTTTACATATACACACTGCAGATTATGTAGTTTATATGCTGACTATCCTGAAGTCAAGCTAAACAATGATTATATAGATGGTGTAACGTGTAGAACCATCAGGACGAATATGAACAAACTTACACCAAAATAATGTTTGGTGTAACGTGTTGAACAATACCTGCATGAGGTGCATATTGGCTGGCCTTAACTGGCTTCTGGCATGTATCGCAGCATACCTTCAATATAAGATGTCAGTTCAAACTGGAAGAAAATAACAGAAAAGGGGCAATATAGGTTCATCAAAGTTACCAGATCCAGTGGATCAGCCATAGGTTTTGATCCAAATATATGCATATCTGCACATAACTAAATGATAAATGGTGCATCAACTGATAATAACGTTATAGTGTAAACTATGATAATAACACTATGTCACAAGGTAACATGACCTAATAATACAAGAGCCAAGAAACAAATTGAGAAAAAACTGATGAGTAAGTTACATGTCCAGCAAAGAAAATACAAATCAGACAATACCGACAGCACTAAATATTTTGTTCCTAGAAAAAAATAGCACCACCAATAAAGACATGCAAAAGTTCTAAAGGGAGTGCGTGAGTATGTGATCTGCTGGCTCAAGTGATGAGAAGAACGTACCATCCTCATGAAGTAAATTTGGTTCATGTGCACCAAGAAGTTGCTTGTGTAGGATATGTGAAGCACTCTTCTCATTGATCACATCATCTGCCAAAATGTCAGACGGGATTGTTTATTTTCGGCCTCAAACACCCATAAGGTATAAGTTATATGTTATATTCTAACCAAGAACCTTTATTTTAATTTTCGGAAAAAAGCAACAGGTAAAAAATCCAGGGAATGAAATGTGTACAATTCAGTTGTCTACAACTCTACATATGACAAAACAGTGACATTTTAAACCTTGCATGCAGATGGTGAAATGTCTAAGGTCATTGCACATAATAAGCATACAAACTATAGGTTTTCGTTAAAATGAAATCTGCTATTATACAGGAAAATGAACAGTCTTGCAACTAAGAGAACAGTAGTAAAGACATCATGACTTGAATTTCATAATAATACAAATATTATAGGTTGCAAGGATCCACTAAACAAATCATGGGAATAAACTAAACGGAAGCTCACAGTGAGTTAATACATTTGTTATAGTTTACCTGGTGTAGCATTATTTTCCATCATCACAAGCTTCAGCACAGAAGCCATTTTAAAATGTCCAGCCATGCAAACCATTTTGGAATAGCAACCTACATTACAACCAAATGCACAGGAATACCAGTTAACAAATTATAAATACAACTAAAGTTGGACTTGGGTCATGTCATGCTAAAATAAACTTTGCAATGCATTAGCTAATTCAAAACTTGTAGATTGATTATATACATGATCATTGTCTTTCCAACATTTAGCCTATCCATGGAGAAAACGGCGCACATTTGTCACCAATATGTGGTGCCCAATGTGGCCATGTGCCACTGATTCATGAATAATCCTAAAGAGTTTTCAACAACACAAGTGAAGCTACATATACAGCATGCGCCCTAGCCAGAGCATCAGTTCTGCATGCTTCAGCTTGCATTTCATGACTAGAAACAAACTAATATATGCGGACATTAGGACCAAAAGTAGCAGTCCATGATTCAACATTTCAATCATAGATGACCAGAATACAAAAGAAAATGTGATCCTAATTCAGGACTGAACCAATGAACAAAAATAATCACAGACCTACTCCGACAATTCAAACTGCAAGCTCTCTAAGTACCGCCACGAAATTGCGGTTTGCAATTCCACTAATGAATCTAGTAATTTTAAGTTGTCAACTCAGTGCTTCGAACAAGACTTTGGTGACACCTGTCCCTTGGGCCAACTAGTCATCCAGTGTTGGCATAAGTTCCATTTGAAGTATGGCCTCAATCTTTTCATGCTCCTGAGAGTTAAACCAAAACTATAAAAAAACAAAATCCTAGAACGTCACTGATATTACATCGACATTCCTAGGTCAGCATCTCACATTCCAGAAATTTAACAGACAGTCCTAAAATGTGCGTCCCGAATGCAAGTCTGATCTCCCAACCATTATATCCTCTAGTCTACTACATTCAGATCAAACTACACTTGAGCGTTGTAAACGACAGTAAGTGCACAACTGCCCAGTAAAGAACAATGACACAGTAACCAGTACAGTGTGACAATCAGACTGACATACTAGGTATCATCTTTCCAAACCGTCGCTGACGGACGCATTTCAAATTTGAGATCAAAATCCGGAAAAAAGCCTCCGAGAAATATAAATCTGCGTTGCAAGTCAGCGCCTCAACAACAAGAATCGCAGATTCGTATCGATTTTACGGCTAAAATTCTGACGAACAGGCCTGGTAAAAAACCATGGGAGCACGGGGAAATCGCTTTTGATTTTACAAGTGTCTCACCTGCAGCAGCCGAATTCCTGGAGCCCTCGAGAATGCACACGGGATCGGGAAAAGATCTCGGCATCAATCGGTGGCCCGTCGCCGCCTCCTCCCCCGCGTAACCCCGCTCGTCACATGCCAAATTCCGCGAGTAGAGGAGCGCGGAGGAAGTGGGCCAGAGCCACGGGAAGTCGCGGGAGGAGCGGTGCGGCTTCGCGGAGAGATCTCCGGCTCTCGGGGGAGGATCCCGGCGATCGCCGGCGGCGAGGGGAGGCGAGCCAAGGCGAAGCGAGCGCCAAGCGTTTGGAGATTTGGGGCGGAGGCGTCGCGGCTCGGTCGGTCCTTGTAACGAGAGAACCGACCGGGTCGGACCGGTCGGGATCCGACCGACCGTACCTGGTCCGACCCGACCTGGTCCGCTCGCCGCGGCAGCAAAGGAGGGGAAAGCAGAAGGGAGAGCGGCGGCGATGGCGAGGCGGCGGTGAGAGCAGGGTGGCGTTCGTGCTGGTGGACGGGATCGGGGACGTGAGCATCCCGTCGCTGGGGGGCGGACGCCGCTGGAGGCGGCGGCGGCGCCGCAGCTGGACGCGGTGGCGTCGGCAGGGGTGGTCGGCCTCATGGACCCCGTGGAGCCGGGGCTCGCCTGCGGCAGCGACACGGCGCACCTCTCCCTCCTGGGGTACGACCCCCGGGTGTACTACCGCGGCCGCGGCGCCTTCGAGTCCATGGGCGCCGGCCTCGCCATGGCCCCTGGCGACATCGCCTTCAAGGTCCCGCTTCTGGCCACACTAGATCACATTTCTTATCTTACTTCGTATAATAGTAGATCAGCTTTAGTTCACCCGTGTGCTTCATAGAGTATTTCTAATTAATTATAGCTTACTTCATAGAGTATTTTCTTTCCTAGCTACTTAGTTGCAAATGGCTCAAATCACAGAGTGGTCTAGTAATTGCAATACTACTAAACTGGAACCATTTCTTGTTAGATGATGCACTTATTACCTTAGTAATTATGTCCCAGATCATATAGGCTGGCAACTTTGAAGCCATGCAGTATGTCTTACTAGATGAATGTATTGTATTATCCCTTTGCTGAATTATATGCACAAATCGCGCGCAGTCGAACTTTGCCACATTGGATGAAAGCACGGGGGTTATCGTCAGCAGGAGGGCGGATAGGCACTTCGAGGAGGAAGGCCCAGTCCTCTGTGCTGCATTAGATGGGATGAAGCTCCCATCGTTTCCCGACTACGAAGTGAGAGTCAGGTACACCACTTATTCATACTGAGCATTAGTGTGTTATTATTCTTTAGCTGTTACCATAATTACACCTCTTCTCTACAGGTACGCTACTGAGCACAGATGTGGTGTGGTTGTGAAAGGGCCGAAGCTGAGCGGAAACATTTCTGGAACTGATCCACTGAAAGACAACCGCTTGCATCTGAAGGCTGAACCTTTGGACGATTCAGAAGAAGCTAAGAACACCGCAGCTGTGGTCAACGAGCTTTCTAAGGAGATCACGCGTATACTGGTTACTCAACCCATCAATGCGAAGCGTGCAGCTGAGGGGAAGAATATTGCTAATGTTGTGCTATTGCGAGGCTGTGGTATCCGGATTGAGGTCAGGACCAAATTTTTTTCTAGTGTGTTTACTAATTCTTTATTTTGTGCAATTCTCTGGGGTAGCAATATCAATATAAAAGATAGGTCTGGAAATTTTGCACTGTGCTCTTGCTTTCGTGCAGTCTGTTTAATCGCATAAAACAAGCATATTCCAAAGCTGGTTCCACGTTTAATTTTCCTACAGTTTTTTATACTTCTGACACTATCAACATAATGCACCGATGGCTTTGAAGCGAGACATTGCAGTTATATACTATACTTTTAAGCATCCATTTAGTCATAATGTATATACATCACTATTATAACACATATACGAACACAATTTGGTTCAACATCTGCATTGGCTCTTCCAAATCTAATGAAAAATACTTCATGCAAGCATAAGAGTTTCCCATTTAAAACACACAAGAGTTCCCTGGTTAAGATTTAACATGTATGTTTTCTACCTACTGGGATTTGATGCACTGGACTTCCTTTCTGATGAAGTGGCATGTGGCTATAGGTACCTCCCTTTGAAACCAAGCATGGACTTGCGCCATGCATGGTAGCTCCTACCAAGATCATAGCCGGATGGGGCTGTCACTGGGCATTGATATCCTTGAAGCACCTGGAGCAACTGGAGATTATCGAACACTCTTAACCTCGAAGGCAAAAGCTATAGCCAGGGCACTCTCTGCTCCTCAGGACACACCACCTCGCGTTTTTGTGCCAGGAGAGGATGAATATAAAGCCGGAAGAGAAAATGGATACGACTTTGGGTTCTTGCACATCAAGGTTAAAACACAACTCTTTAAAACTAGCATTGACCATGTGATGCTGATAGTTCCTATTATTTAACGCAGGCTATTGACGATGCTGGCCATGACAAGGCTGTCAAGTTAAAGGTACGAGGTCTAGAAGCTGTCGACCGGGCTATTGGTCAGCTTGCAAGGCTCCTGTGGGAAGCTGAAAAGTCAGGGCACTACCAGTACTTCCTCTGTGTCACTGGAGACCACTCTACGCCTGTTGAGTACGGGGACCATAGCTTCGAACCTGTCCCGTTTGCGGTATGCCGGCTGAGAGATTTTGTGGCAGCCATTGGGGAGGACAATGTGATGAACATCCCCCTTGATGATTTCCCGCTGCCTTCGGTCAAATCCGGAGAAGATCTAACCGATAGCTCAGAACCCGCAGAACACGGGCCTGATGAGCGTAAAGCTTTCAGCGGTGATGCCGTGTGCGAGTACACAGAGATCGCTGCTGCAAGGGGCTGCCTTGGGCGATTCCCTGGAAGTGAGATGATGGGCATCATCAAGAAGTTCATGAAAGCAAAGAACGACTAATGCCGGTTCAAGTGCTAACATTGTACTAAATCTTTTGACATTGAAGCTTTGTAATAATGAACAAACGGATAAACATAGCAGAACCAGCGTAATCTGATATGAATAAAGGCTACCATGGTTGCTAATCTAAACTGCATAAAAGGCATGATGACCTGTTGCTTGGAATTAGAAGTTTGAGCCTTTTCTCCATTTTTTTTGTCTGGTTAGCTTATGAAACTCTACGTGCATCCAGTGCAAATGGTACAGCAATTTGTGGTACATAGATAGATCTATATATAAAAGCCCGAAAGGTTCACCCTCCCTCCCTCAGGCCACGTCACCCCAAATTCCCGGCCGTCTGATCCGAGCCATCCGACGGCCAGAGAGCGTCCACGCCACCTCCAGCGCGTGACACTGTTCACAGCTACAGTGGACTCGATTTTCTACCAATCAGACGCTGACACGTCACCCGGTCACCAGCCGGTGGAACCGGTGGCCAGCCGGTCACCCCTCCCGCACGGATTTTGGCGCGACATTTTACAAAAAAAAACCCGCAAAGGACTAATACGCAAATTTCGACAACGGCAGGGACCTCCATGCAAAAACTCCCACACATCTCCACCTTCTCTGCTCTCTCCTTCCCCACGCACGGTCAGAGTTGCCGCCCCCGCCGACGCGTCGTGCCGCCGCTGCACGCCCTCCCGATCAAATCGAAGAGCACCCGCGGGACGGCCTCGGCCTCCTCTCCATCCTCGCCGAAAATCGCGAGCTTGGAAGCTCAGAGACGCCCGTGCCGGAGTCGTCTTCCCCGGGTCCGTCCGCCGCCGCCATGCCCCGATTCGCCGCCTCCCGACCTCGCCTTGCCCAGCGCCGCCACACTTTGGTTGCCCGCGACGCGCTGCATCGAACACGCTAGGCCGCGCCACCCCTCTCGGCCTCAATCGACGCCGCCATGGTCGACATGGCCACCCGGGGAAGACGGCAGCCATTGCTGATGTCATCGGATGACGTCAACGCTGGGCCCAACATGTCTGTTTTTAAAAAATGCAAACATTTTTACAAATAACCATCCTCTATATAAAAAAATATATCAAAATGACAAAAAACCAAAAAACTATTTATAACCAAAAAAAGAAACATGTTTAAATATTTTGTATTGGTCAATATTTGGAAAAAATTGTGAGAAGAACACAAACATATTAGAGCATGTAAATCCAAATTTTAAATTTGAGTCTTCCAAAATTTTAGCATTCTTTCAAATCTAATCATTTTAGAAACGTGAAAACAATTCAAATCGTTAAAATTTCCCAATTTGAATAAATTTTAGAATATGAACATTTTTTAAAAACGCAAACTTTTTAAAAATTCCAATAATTTTCAGCCCTACTGACACATTCTAATGCAAAATCCAAATTTCAGTACTTTACAATTTTAAAAGTCTTTCACAACTAACATTTTACAAACGTGACAATAATTCAAACCTTAATAACTTTCCAATTTGAACAAATTTCGAAACCTAAACATTTTAAAAAACATGGAACTAACTATTTATGACAAAAAAAAGAAATCATGTTTGAAAATTTCAAATTTGTCAACATTTGCAAAAAAAATAAGGGCAAACAAAAACGTTAACAGAATTCAAATCTTAATATATTTCCAACTAAACCAATTTTTAAAATGTAATTTTTTTTGGATCACAACAATTTTCAAATTTGAGCAATCTCTAAAATCTGTCCATTTTTAAAATGACAACTTTTTTGAATTCCAATAATTTCCAAACTTACACAATTTTAGAATGTCGACCTTTTCAAATTCCAAATAGAGTTCGGTAAATCATTTAAATACAACTACCCATTTATATCATGGTTTTTAAAATATCAAAATACTGAGAAATAACTGTTCCAAACTTATTTTTGTTTTGTTTTTCTATTTTCCAAAACTTTTGAAACTTTTCAAATACAACTACAAATCAATTCAGCCCAATTTCCAAAAAATTGTAAAAATCAAAATAAACATTTTAAATACTTTGGGAACTTTTCAAAATTATTTCAAATCTTAATAATTTCAAATAATACATAAAGGCCCATTTGATAAAAATATGGATTTCATAATTTCCTTTTGAATAGATCCTTTTGAACTCAAATAAAATCCAGAAAAACAATATCAGTAATCTCATTCAATATGATAAACCCAACAAAATAATTTGATAAAAAACATCTTATTTACATAGAGTTCGGTAAATCATTTAAATACAATTACCCATTTATATCATGGGCTTTAAAATATCAAAATACTGAATAATAACTGTTTCAAACTTACTTTCCAACTAAATATAACTGAATCAGAAAACAACATTTAAAATAAAACACTTCACAAACATTGTTTTATGGTTTTTAAACAATCTCAAAAACTTCTAGATGCTGCAACTACAAATGCAAATATTAACAATTAGCAGTTTTCAATTTACATTCCAAATAAATATAATCGAATCAAAACACAAAATTCAAAATAGTACATGCTTCAAATAATTTAAAACACTTTATAGATATTGTTTTGGGATATTTAAACAATTTTCCAAAAACTACTAAATTATTCATATTTCAAATTCACAAATGCCCTTCAAATCTGAACATTTTGTAATCGTTAACAGAATTCAAATCTGAATAACTTCCCAAATTGAACAATTTTCGAACACTTAACAATCTCGAAACGTAAGCTTTCTTTGCATTTCAATAATTCCCAAATATGCGTAATTTTTTAATGTGCACAATTTCAAATTAAAATTTTACCACCCGAGCGGGAAAAATATAACAAATATATCAACATGAACACAAAAATAAATGTTGCTCATTTATGGCATATGATCAAATTCCAAAAGTTGAATATTTTAAAATTTTAAATGCATTTTCAAATCTGAGCATTTAAAAAACGTAAAGAAGAAATCACATATGAATAACTTCTCACTATTAACAATTTTAAAAATTCAACAATTTACAAATGTAAACTTTTAAAAAAAATCGATACATTAAAATCTGAACAACTTTTGAATGTGGACATTTTCAAATTTAAATTTTTACACCACAGTATTCACAAATGTGACAAATATGTCAACATAAACAAAAAAAATTGCTCACTACTTATAGCATATGATCAAATTTCAAATTTGAATACTTCAAAATTTTGAATGCCTTTCAAAACTAAGCATTTCATAAACGTAGATATAATTCAAATATGAATAGTTTCTCAATTTTAATAATTTCCCAAATTCGATCAATTTATAAATGTAAACTTTTTTCCAGTTCCAACAAAACTAAATTTGAACAACTTTAGAGTGCGGACATTTTCAAATTTGAATTTTTCACACCACGGTATTTCTTCTTCTAAACTATTTCCAAAATCTGAACAATTTTTAAACGTAAACTTTCTTCACATTTCAAAAAAATTCAAATCTTCGCAACTTTTACATATCGACATTTTCAAATTTGAATTTCACCAAACAGGCGCGGCATTTGCCGCGCTAAGTTCCCTAGTTCTGTATCATGGTAAGTAGAATTTGGCACGATGCCCAGGTCCATACGAAGAATGCGCAGTTCATCCAAGAAATGTTCTCATTTAACGACAACTGAATATAGATGTGATACAACTATGGTACGTCGTGCAAAAACTAGTATAAGAGCAGAAATGCACTTGGGGAAAACATATTCACAATGATAAAGCACGACAGCAAATAAACTGGCATTCCATTATTTCATATGCACTGAAACCTGAATTCATCAGGTGGACACCGAGTTTCAATTGCTTTGAGCCGCGGAGGGAGCACAGGACCAAGGATATCAGCACTAGCTGAGAAACAAATCGAAACCAGCACTGGATTTGACCAAACTAACAATGGAACCAATCTACAGACTAGAAAACATTTTCGACGTCAACCTGGCAAACATACAGAAAAAGGACATATCCAGTGCTGGCACTGTCCACTATTTTATGCAAGAGCAAGAGCAACAACGGATAAAATTCAAAAGAGCTGATGCAATCCACAAATACAAACATGAAATGCCATTGCCCCAAAAAACATGAAAAATCAACAACACTATCAGACATACAGGTCTATATATTTATGAAGATAAATGTGCGATCTGCCTGTCTCAGTATTACTTCAGATAAAGTAACTCTAAAATGCGACTGGTCTAGACAATTTGTCAGTGTGATGCACAAGAGTTGTTGCCAGGAGGACAGATAAATGCATCAAGCAGCCAAAGAAGACATCCTTCAGAGGAGACCACGTCGCCTCTTATAGTCGCTCACCGAGAGTGTTAAAGCATGCCTCCTTCCATCATTGTCGGGGATCTTGTAGCCCATCGTCGCTTCTATCTTCTGCTTCCTCGCCATGTAGCCTTCAAACAGACCTTTGGGCCCACCATACTCTTGCAGAACAGCCAGTGATATAGGAAGTTCGAAATTGTGCAGGGGATTCGTTTCTGTCCCGAGATCCAAAGGTGCATTGGTATCAACCAGCTTCCCAGCTTCAGCTGCTGCTACTAGAGCTGAAGCTGTGACTACTGTGCCACCTCGCACCCCACTCTTCACATCTTCCTTTTCAGCCATTACATTGCCGCCGTTCTCATTGGCGGCTTCAGCATTATCTCCTTCTGCTTCTCCTCCCGGCTTTGCCGCAAAATAATTTCTCGATCTTGTCCACCTCCTTGAAAAAGGATCATAACCAGCCTCTCCAGCCTTGAGATTTAAATTGACAGCTTTCATTTCTGATGCATTCTTGAAATTCTCAGCACGGTTCTTCCTGTTCATCTCCTCCAACTTTGCTGCCTTCTGATTAGTTGACATTGGCTGCGCGTTCTTCTGCAGCTGATTCAGCTTTGCACGGATCCTTTCTGCTTCTGCTTCATCCCTCCGGACCAGGGCCATCTCCAACTGATCCCTCAACCTATCCTTCTCAGCAGCAACATTCATGGAGCGTCTCACAGATTTCTTCTGTTCTAGCATCTTTTGTACAGTTTTCGCTGAATACACATAGTTGTAGGCCTCCTGAATGGCTTCTTTCTTCTCCAGCACTTCCTGCCGAGTCGGTATGCGCACACCATTCTTTTCAGCCTCTTGAAGCCACTCCTTGAACTCTTCTTCGAGGACGGGAGAGTCAGAGACCTGGGTCATCTGCCACCGAGCAGCATTGGCTTCATTATCCCATACAACATTGAGATACTTGCATGTTTCGTAGGTCTCGAACTTGTACTTCCGATCTGGGTCACTGGCATCCACGTTTCGAACTATGCACAGCCTGTACTTGGGGGTGCCATTTTTTGTCTTGCCGATCCCAAGTCGCACAAAGCACCCAGATACGGTGTCCTCAAAGAAGGGTTCCATGAACCATTTCACCAGCTTGGACCTCCGGAGGGTTATGCTCTTAACATCATCAAACTTGAGAGGGTCAAGCCTGCTTGGCGATTCGTCAAACTCATCCTCCCGACCATCATCAGCAATCCCTCCTCTGTGGTCATTCATCCTCCCCACCCTGTTATCGCCGTCGTTGCTACCATCGCTGGGGGGGCTTCCGGCCCTGTGCCTAGTCGGCGAGCCGGGCTTGGCGACCAGATCCTTGAACCTGTTGCGGTATTCCGGATCCTGCTTGCTCATCCGCTTGGCCCGAAGCTCGTCGAGGGCGCGTGCGCTCTTGGTGGCGGACCTGTCGGTCCTGGCGGAGGCGCGCGAGCGGCTGAGCGGCGGGGAGGGCTGCTGTCCTTGCGCGCCTTCTCCGTCTTGGAGGAGGAGGCCCGTGCCAGCTTCTTGAGCTTGTAGTCGTCGATCCTGGTGCTCCGCTCGGCCAGGATCATCTCCCTCTGTAGCTCCGTCATGCTCTCCAGCTCCTCCTTGTCGTCGTCGTCCTTGTACAGGTCGCTCCCGACGGACGGGGCGCTGTCGGAGTCCTCGCCCCCCTCATCACCGAGGTCCTCGTCGTCGTACCCTCCCCTGCCCTTCTCCGTCTGGTGCCTCTTCTTGAGCGGCACCTGCGAGCCCGGCGGCAGCCTCTTCCTGGGGTGGCTGGGCGCGACGTCCGAGTCGGAGTCGCCGTCGTCGGAGCCATCGGAGCCGCTCCCGCCGGAGTAGGAGCCCCCCGCGCGGCGCCCCCAGCGCTGATTCGGCTGCCGGGACTGGCCGCCTTTCCCCACGGTCCGCCCCGCGGCCTGCAGGAGCAGATCGTCCAGGTTAGAATCCGGCATCTCGCCGACGCCACTCCTCCTCGAGAACCTCCTGCACGAACAATTCCCGCAAAGAAATCGGAGAAAACTGCTATGAGTTCTCTGGCGAGTGGCGAGAGTGGATGGATCGGCGAGGAAGGAAGGAAGATCTGGAGTGGATTACCTTTGAGCTTCGGTGGCGGCGGAGAGAGTTGGAGGACACCGTCGACAACGGGAGGAGGGGAAGACGGAAAAGGCAGGGTCTTTTCTCTTGTTGGGCCTTGCCCAGAACTTGAAGACTTCTGCCGGACCGAAAGATAGCCTCACGCTACTGGCCCATATATGCTGCCTCTTTGGTTTTCAAATTTATAATTGATTTTTTTTTAAGAATAAAATTCCCCTAAATAATGATAGATGAAAAAGGAACATGACACTATGCAAGTTGAATACTCCTTAAGGATAAATTTGACTTTAGGTTATTACTTATTGTTTCCTCTTCATTCATAATGTTGTGATTTGTATTTTCTAGAGGAAATGATGTTATGATGTAGTATGTGTTAATATAAGCATCACATGATATTTGACACTTCAATTTCCTAGTGAACAAACCTTTTTTTCTCCATCAAATAATATTGAGCCTAACACGGAAACACCTCAATTTTGTTTATTGTTTGTGCTTATAAGGGGTGGTTTTTTCTTGCCTAAAAAAGCAGATGCCTAAATTAATGTATGGTATAATATTTTATATGAAATAAAACTTTTCATAATTATATTTTTATAAATTTGGTATCCCGATATCAAACATCCACAATGTCGAAAGCATCACTAAGTCCAAAGTGGCATTGGTTGATATTAATTCGATTAACTAGAGGTGTCGGTGTTGCAGAGCTACAATAGGTACACACACCGAGAAATTTTCAAAGGCCATGTTAGAATGTTTCACCATTATCACCCATCCGTAGCGAAAGATAAGGGCATGCACCTCTCATGGTGGGTGGTGCTTGGGTGTGAACAATGTTGCATCCATCTAGGATGCTAATAACACCATTATATTGTTGTGGTTTGGATTTCACAATGTCTTTTCACTGATTCAAGAAAAACACAACTCAAAACTTGACGATGTGCCACCGGATGTACATGTAGGCCTTGTATCTCCCATATGCATCTTCGAATCAAGCATCGTGCTTGGGATCACGTCGATCTTCCATTGAATCGAACAATGTGCCATACATATACATTGTTGAACTGAGACAATCAGCCCTTATATTTCATTGATGCATGGGCCATCGGATTAAACAATAGGTGTCTTGGATCTCTTAAACATATCGCTTAATTGAGACCATCACTGCTTGGATCTCATTGATGTGCCACCAGATCGAACAATTTATCCCTTATATCACGTAGATACATCATTTTATTTAGATCTTTCATATATATCGATGAACTGGAACTGCCACTTGATTATATCTCATTGATGTGATATCGGATCAAACACTTCATGTGTTGCATCTCACTTACTCGTTGTGTATCAGGGATTTGTGGCTCGGATCTCGCTAATATGCCAACAGATGAACATGTTGTGCTTCTAATCTCCTGAATGCATCGCCAAATCATGAGCATGGCGGTTGTGGTTATGCCACCTACTCAAGCAAATTGTTCATTAGATCTCGGATAAGCCTTGCCAAATCAAGAGCACCATGGCTTAATTAGATCTCGTTGGTATGCCGACAGATCAAACATTTCATCTATCTCGGCTCAATATACTGTTGTTGGATCAATGGCTTCGATGTTCATATCTCGTATTGGCTCTCACTTCTGCCGCCGGATCAAGGTCTTCGATGTTCAGATCTCATACCGAGTCTCACTTACGCTGCCGAATCAAGGCTTCAAGGTTCAGGTCTCGTATCGAGTCTCACGTCCTATGTTGGATTAAGGGCTTTGAGGTTCACATCTCGTATCAGGTCTCACTTCTATTGCTAGATCAAGGGTTTCAAGGTTCAGATCTTGTATTGGGTCTCACTTCCGCTTCCGGATCAAGTGCTTCGAGGTTCAGATCTCGTAAGGGTGTGGTGCGCCATCACTACGAACTCGTAAATCTCGTGTTGCATATCAGATCAAGGATGAAGTTACTTACCTCTTGTAATGTACCTTCGAATCGAGGATGTCGTAGCTTGGATCCCGCATTTTGCATCGCCAAAATCGAGGGCTATGTTTACCTGAATCTATGGGTCATATTTCCTTTTATACAAGCTAGTGGGTCCCACGACATAGAGGAAGACCATCACTTGAGGTTGAAGAAACCCTCGAAGAAAACTTGCAAACCTTACAAATGTGGCATGATGTGTCACATGTATATCCATTTTCGCACATATATATGCCCTAGAGGCAATAATAAAAGTTGTTATTATCATATCTCTCATGTTCATGATAGTTTATACTCCATGCTATAACTGTATTATCTGGAAACATAATACACATGCGGTTTCATAAACACCCAGTGTCCCTAGTAAGCCTCTACTAGACTAGCTCGTTGATTTTAATTGATGGTTATGTTTCCTAACCATAGACAAGGAGTTGTCAAATTAACAACGGGGTCATGTCATTGGAGAATGATGTGATGGACAGACCCAAATTATATGTCAAGTATTCTATTCCTTCGACCATGAGATCACATAACTCCCGGGTACCGGAAGGAACGCTTGGGGACATCAAACGTCGCTTCGTAACTGGGTGATTATAATGGTGTCTTACAGGTTCAATAAAGTACTTGTTGGGTTATATGTTTCAAGACTGGGATTTGTCCCTCCATGTGATGGAGAGATATACTTTGGGCCCACTCGGTAACACACATTCATAAACGCTTGCAAGCACGCGACTAAAGAGTTAGTCACTAAGGATGTTGTGTCACGGAACGAGAAAGAGTACTTACCGGTAACGAGATTGATCGAGGTATGGAGATACCGGCGATCAAGTCTCGGGTAAGTAAAATATCGCGAGACAAAGGGAATGGAATGCGGATTGATTAAATCCATGACATTACAGTTCACACGATAAAAGATCTTCGTGTATAATGTGGAGCGATCATGGGTCTCCAGATCCCGCTATTCGTTATTGGCCGGAATTGTTTCGGTGCATGTCTGCATTATATCGAACCTGTAGGGTCACACGCTTAAGGGAGTAGTGTTATTTATGAACGTTTTTGTGATTAGATTAAATGAGAGACGACTCCCAAAAGTGTTTTGGGAGACCGCGGAATTGTTCCGGGGTGACACGGACGACTCCGGAGTGTCCGGAATAATCCAGTGTAATGTGAATGTTCTAGAGGAGTCTAGAATGTTGTGGAAATATCTAGAACCTTGTGGAAGGCTCTGAATAGTGAGGTGGCAGCCATAGGTGGCATGGCAAGGGGTTAGGTGGCGCGGCCCATGGCATGTGTCGCATTGTGAGACAATGCACCCATGAGGTGTCATGGGATGGGCAAGTGTTGCGTTCCGCACGCAACATGTGTCCAAGCACATAATAGGTGGCGCCTTAGGTTCCTTCCAAGGGAAGAATCCGTTTCTTCCTTGGGAAGATACCTAGACCTATGTAAACCCCCTTTGTGCAGCCATGGAAGACAGACCACACCAAGAGATACAACTCACAAGTAGCAAGCTGTTGCTTATCCACTCTCACAAGTGAAGAGTTCACTTTAGATAGCCACAAGATCCATACTCTCGTGGAGGTGCTACCGGGACTCTACCTCTCTCAGATCTAGATCTGGAGAACGTCCCGGAGACCTCATCTAGTCCAATCTCGTTCCCGTGGCGTCAGCGGACTGGAGCATCGGGACGCGCACGGAAACACTATCTCCTGTATGCGTGGATACCTCGGAGGTGTTGTAGTTTCGGCACTTTGATCGTGGGAGCTGTTGTGAGTGGGAGTCGGCGTGGGAGTCGGCGCAGAGTCGGCAGGAGAGTTGGCATCAACAGGGAGGCGCTTCGACCAGAGTCATACTTCGACTCGGGACCAGGCGCGGTCTCGGGCGGGAGTCATCATCGACAGCGAGGACATATTCTCGCGGCTGGGAGGTATCGCCTAGCTGCGGGAATCGGCGACAAGTTCTTCTCCGAGCTGCGTTGGAATAGTACGTCCAACGCGCGTGTTCTACAAAGGTATGTAGAACCTCTCTCGTTTGATTTTCCACCCCGCGTATCCCAACAATATACACGATTGAGACATCCTTCTTGCAAGAAAAATATTTAGATCTCATTGGTATGCCGATAGATCGAACATTTCATGTATCGGGTCTTAATACTGTCGTTGGATCATGGGCTTCAATGTTCACATCTCGTATCGGGTCTCACTTCCACCGCCGGATCATGGTCTTCGATATTCAGATCTCGTACCGGGTCTCACTTCTGCTGCCGGATCAAGGGATCCGAGGTTCATGCCTCATATTGGATCTCACGTCCTATGTTGGATAAGGGGTTTGAGGTTCAGATCTCGTATCGGGTCTCACTTCCGTTACTAGATCAAGGGTTTCGAGGTTCAGATCTTGTATTGGGTCTCACTTTCGCTGCCGGATCAAGGGCTTCGAGGTTCAGATCTCGTAGTGGTGTGTTGCGCCATCACTACGGACTCGTAAATCTCGTGTTGCATATCAGATCAAGGATGAAGTTACTTGCATCTTGTAATGTACCTTCGAATCGAAGATGTTGTAGCTTGGATTCCGCATTTTGCATCGCCAAAATCGAGGGTATGTTACCTGAATCTATGATCCTATTTACTTTTATACAAGCTAGTGGGTCCCACGACATAGAGGAAGACCATCACTTGAGGTTGAAGAAACCCTCGAAGAAAACTTGCAAACCTTACAACTGTGGCATGACATGTCATATGTATATCCATTTTCGCACGTATATACACGATTGAGACATCCTTCTTGCAAGAAAAAGATTGAGATATCCTTAGTGATATACTTGAAATTTCCTTTTCTATTTTCTCTTGGAGTGTAGTGCATCAACGACTTTTGGACACTTTATCCCAAGCCTATCTATTTTATCTCCTCTGCACTATAATTGCCAGCATTGGTTGGTAGCAAAGCTCCCGAGCCAAGAACCTCCCGAGCAGTGTAGCACTCTCCACCTACTAGCCGGCCTCTTCCCACCGCCCCCAAATTCAACCGAGCAGCCCGGCCGGCAAACCCATGGCGCACGCCCTCGCCGCCGTCGTCTCCGTCTCGCCGTCCGCCGTCCGCCGGCGGCTGTCCAGCCAGGTGCCGTTCTCGGACTGGCCGCTGTCCTGTCACAGATTTGGTCATTTTTGCTTAGTTTTAGTTTGCGATTCAAGAGATTCCCAGACGGTTACTTTGTGTTTCTTTTGTGTTCTTAGTTGATTTGGTTGGATAGGTAGATGCTTTCTTTGCTCGATTTAGTTCACTGAGTATCGTCAATATGCTTTCCATTTTTCTTTTTCGTCCGCGAGGTTTCTCATGTGCTCGATGGAGAAAATCCTATGTATGTAGTTTTTCACACTAATTTTTTGAATTTTTTTTCTACAATTACTATATGTTGAACACATCATAAGATGAGTCCATACATTCAGTTCACATATTGATATGTAGATGGAAAAACGTTTATTTGAACTGGTATAAGTATGATTAGAATGCTCGTTTAAAAAAAGTATGATTAAAATTGTTCCAAAAGCTTGGTATGTTACCTTTGAGGTAATTAACCTTAGACTGATGGAAAAACTTGCATGTGTACACATTGAAAGCTGCCAGTACTATATTGACAAACATATGTTGACAATTTTGTTTATTTTAGTACAAACTGCAAAGATTCCAAAATCGCTGCGATTAACGGCATCGCAACTGGATCCAGATGGCTTATTTTACGTTTAGAGTTCAATATTCTAATGCAACCTGGTTCAGATGCAAAGCTCTAGGAAACCAACCAAGCACATCGCAAGCTTCAGATCTTGCTGAAATAGATTATGAATTCTTTACCAATGCGTTGCCCTCCACATCGACGTTGATGTGTTAACCGAATAGAAAATACCGACCATCCTTTTACAAGTGTATTGCCATGTGCTTCTGGCCTGACCTGTAGTGTCCTGCATCAAGATTTCACGTCCAGATGTATGTTTGGGTTCAACATGACTAATTTCACGGTACGAGTAGTGCTTGAGAAACTTGGTTGACGTGTGGCTGTATCTTGATCCTTTGTATTCCACCCATGCCATAGTTGAATTTCGAATCCCTGGACCAGGCAATACATGAATTTTCCGATGTTGGTTGCCAGCCAGGAAGCCAGACACTTGATATCTGAAAGGCTCTGGTTTTCCATTCCTTGTTTTGAAATAAAACTGTTGGGGTCTTAACTCACATTTGAGTGGACTTGAATCTCGGTGGTGGGCTTGTACCTCCACTCCTCCAACCAAGTAGTATTTCTTTTCTATTTAGTACATGTCTTTCCTGTATATTGTTTACATCAATCACTGGGGCATTTCAATGTAAAAATATGGAAGTGTAAAAAAAAATAGAATAATTGAGTCTCCTATGCTTGATGCTGTATGGCTCTCAAGTTAATTACTGTCGCCATTGGATATACTCCTATGGTGTGCTGGCCTGGAACGCACATTACAGACAAAAAGATTCCATGTAGAGAAATTTGGAATCTCTGGGCTTTATTGGCCTCATTATACGTCTTGCTTGTTTTGCCTTTTATCTTTCAAGGGGTTAAATCTTTTCCAGATTTAGAATGTAAATGTGATTAGCGTTAGTTCTAGAACTATGATATGGTTACACTTTTTTTGTTGTAGTACTGTCCTTATCTGTTGTGTGTTATATGAAATGTACAGTTATGTAGATAATTTCTTGGTTCATTTCAGGTGACTAACGTAATTACGAGCCGGAGCTCAGTTTCCTTCCATTGCCAGAAGATCAGCTTTGTATCCATCAGTTCAAGGCCAAGTCCGCTTCGGTTTAAGATTTGTTGTTCGGTAGGCACATGTTTTCTTCTGTGATTGATAGTGCTGTGTGAAAACTACAAGCCCCGTCACCATGTTTTCACGATAACTGCATCTGTTTCCCGAAACTCTGTACTTCTATAGGTGGCCAAAAGAACACATTTGTTAATAATAATATATTGTGTTTTCAAATATGTAAACAAGTGTAAGACAAAAGTCGGTGAGAATTGTTTTTATTGGCAGTAATTGAAGCATTAAATATGGGTAAGTCTTCTTATGGCAAATGTTCTCTCAGGTTGCAGAGTACACACGATAAGTGAAGCAAAAACTTCCATGTAACTCGTCATATAAAGATGGCAAATGTTTCAGCATTTATTCCAACAACCGTGCTTGATATACTGATTTGAAGTAATGATGTTCATTCGTTTTCTGAGCAGGCCACGGAAGCAATACAGGCCAAGAAAGAGACAATCGACAAGGTTTGTTCGATAGTCAAAAAGCAGCTGGCAGTCCCTGATGAGACTCCTGTCACAGCGGAGTCAAAATTCTCTGAACTTGGTGCTGATTCACTGGATACGGTAAGTCCTCATCCAACAGAAATGGCAACATTCATACATGGCCACAAAAGGTGACGCCCTCATTAATACCGACTATTTTTACAGGTTGAGATTGTGATGGGGCTGGAGGAAGAGTTCAACATCACTGTCGACGAAACAAGCGCTCAGGACATCGCGACCGTGCAGGATGCAGCAAACCTTATTGAGAAGCTTGTGACAGAGAAGACTGCGTGAGCGCCTTGATTAAACCGCCCCTTTAGAGGGCGAAGGCGCCGCCAGGAGCCGTGAAGTTCTGTTTTTCCATCGCGTCCGGGGCGAGAGAAAACAACTTATGGCCGGCTTTTGCATTTTCACCATGTGTTGTATGTTCATTACCCATTTATTCTTCCTTCATCTACCTAAAGATTGTGTGTTGCTTCTGCTGCTGCCGTGGTTAATTATCCAAAGGCTTCATGAAGCAAGTTGGGACCAGTCTTCCTGCTCGAATTCATATGTTGTACTATTATAGAAAAACTAATGGACCTGTGAAGATTGGAGAGTCACTGCATTTTGTGTCTTTTGCATTTCTGAGAAGTTATACAGCTCTAAGCTGAGTGTTCCCCCATAAACCCTAAGCATGGCATACGACTCTTTGAAATTTTGTGTATAAGAAATAAAATTGCTTGTCTGTTTAGCTCATTTGACCTACATTATCTCTAATTCTTGGCTCTGTCACAATAATTAGAAAATATCCACTCTAAAATTTAAGAAAAATCGTGACAAACATAGACCATATATTAATTATGTCGCAATTTTTTTATGAAGCCATTAATTTGTTTACCTTCTTCTCGTGAGGTCTTGATTCTTAAATTAGATGAGGTCTTCATTCTTAAATTAGATCGTGCGAGCTATCAGTTGTAGCCTACTTTTGTAAACACCTTTTACATTAGCATTTAGAGTCATCACATTTGGATCGAAATAAATTTTATGGTTGAATTCACCTCATCGTCTTTTAATTAAATGTTTCCTACACTGCTGATACTTTTTAAGCAATTAAACTCTTCAGTGGAAGCTACATGGTCCCTGCAAGATGGTGAAATATGGTGTTGCAACATGGTAGTAATCAGACGTCTGCTTGGAGGAAGCGTTTCCCACAATCTATCCCCAGACCTACCATACAACGGTAACTTTCCTTTTTGACAGTTGTCGGTAACTATTTCGACAGCGAATTCACGCGCAGTCGCAATGATTTTCCTTCCGTAAAAATATTTTAAAAAGCAATCCGACGCGAAATCGAGCACAAAGCCTTGCCCGCACGGTTTTATTTTAGGAAAGAATAGATCGCAGATCCAATTCTCTCGCGCGCGCCAATTTTCGGCAACTCTTTCTTCTACTTATACCCGCTACAGTGCATTGCGTTGAGGCAGAAAGCAGAGCAAGAACAGAGCAGCCGCGAACGAACGAACCTTCAATACCACCGCCGCCGCCAAGTTTCTTCTTCCCTCTTTGGATCGACCGCGACAATGGTGCGTCCGCGCGGCACGCCGAGCACGGGGCGGCACCGCATCGAGATGAGCCTCAGGCTGGACAAGACTGTAGACGAATAGGATGCAACTCTCGATGTATTGATCGGGTGCAAACGCACGTATATATAACAGTAGAAGGGGTAGTCTCGTCCTCAACTATACAAGGAAGGAGGTGGACTTGCCATACAAGAAATATACATGCCTAATATACTCAACACCCCCGCAGTCGAAGCGTCGCCTGAGCCGACGCAAAGGCTGGACCGGAACTCCGCGAAGGGCGCCGTAGGAAGGCCCTTAGTCATGATGTCCGCAAATTGTTGGGAGGTGGGTACGTGTTTCTACACGTACATGACTGAGAGCCACCTGTTCCCGAACAAAGTGAATATCAAGCTCAATGTGCTTGGTGCGGCGATGATGAACCGGATTGGCGGAGAGGTAGACAGCTGAAACGTTGTCACAGAAGACCACGATGGCCTTGGTGATCGGACACGAAAGCTCCTGAAGCAGCTGGCGCAGCCAGGAGCACTCTGCAACCGCATTGGCAACGGCGCGATACTCCGCCTCTGCACTGGAGCGAGACACCGTAGGTTGTCGCTTGGACGACCATGAGATAAGGGACGGTCCAAGATAGACACAGTATCCCGAAGTGGAACGGCGCGTGTCGGGGCAACCGGCCCAGTCGGCATCCGAGTAGGCGGTGATGTCCATGCGGCGGAGGCATGAAGCGAGAGACCAAGGTCCATGGTGCCACAGATGTAGCGCAGAATCCGCTTGACGGCAGTCCAGTGAGCATCGCGAGGAGCATGCATGTGAAGGCATACCTGCTGAACAGCATACTGCAGCTCCGGCCGGGTGAGAGTGAGGTACTGGAGAGCACCAACAATAGACGGTAGAAGGCAGCATCCGGGGCCGGAGAACCAGCTGTGGCGGAGAGCTTGTTCTTCGTATCTACAGGTGTGGAGGCGGGTTTGCAATTAAGCATCCCTGCACGGTCAAGAAGCTCGCGTGCGTACTTCCGCTGGTGAAGAAAGAAACCGTCCGCGCGACGGACCACTTCTATGCCGAGGAAGTAGTGGAGAGGGCCCAAGTCCTTGAGGGCAAACTCAGCACAGAGACGATCGGTGAGCTGTCGAAGAAGAGCAGTGGTCGACGCCGTCAGGATGATATCATCGACGTAGAGCAGCAGATAGGCGGTGGTGTCGCCCTGGTGGTACACGAACAGCGAGGCATCGGAGCGAGTCGAGCGGAAGACAAGTTGGTAAAGAAACGCGGCGATGCACTGGTACCAAGCACGGGGCACCTGCTTGAGCCCATACAGGGAGCGAGAGAGCAGGCAGACGTGGTCCGGGTGGGCGGTGTCGACGAAACCCGTGGGCTGCTGGCAGAACACCTGCTCCTCGAGATGACCGTGGAGGAAGGCGTTGGAGACGTCCATCTGGTGCACCGGCCAAGCGCGAGACACCGCGAGCTGGAGGACGGTGCGAATCGTCCCGGGTTTAACAACCGGGGCGAAGGTGTCGGTGAAGTCGACGCCGGCGCGCTGGCGAAAGCCGCGAACCACCCAGCGGGCCTTATGACGGTCCAGAGTGCCGTCCGGATGAAACTTGCGCTTGAAGACCCACTTGCCGGTGATGACGTTGGCATGACGAGGTCGAGGAACAAGCTGCCACGTCTGGTTGCGCTGTAGGGCATCGAACTCCTCCTGCATGGCCGCGAACCATAGAGGGTCACGAATAGCCGCCCGAGCGGATGCCGGCAGCGGCGAGGGAGCGGCGGTCGATGGTGGTGAAGGCGCGGGCGCGGAGGACGACGCAGCGAGGGAGTACTCTTTCGCAGCATACCGCATGCTCGGACGGAAGACGCCAGCACAGGCGCGGGTGACCGGACCCGGAGCCGAGGAAGCGGCTGGCGGTGATGGCGAGGCAGCGCCTGAGACGACGCTCGAGGGCGATGCAGGCGGCGAGGCAGCACCCGAGTCCGAACTCGACCTCGGGAGAGGGAGAAGACCCCGCTGGATGTCCCTGTGCAAACGGAAAGCACAACTCATCAAAGTAAACGTGTCGGGAAGTGATGACACGGTGAGAGACCGGATCATAGCAACGGTAGCCCTTGGTGTTAGCCGGGTAACCGAGGAAGACGCAGGGCACCGAACGGGGGGCAAGCTTGTGAGGTGAGGTGGCGGTGGTGTTAGGGTAGCAACGACAACCGAAAACTCGGAGACCATCATAGGACGGAGGGGAGCCGAAAAGAAGATGGTGAGGTGCGTAGTGCCGGCGAGTGCGACAAGGGCGAAGGTTGATGAGTAGGGTGGCGGTGGCGAGGGCATCGGGCCAAAACGTGGGTGGGATGTAGGCATGGAATAGGAGGGTGCGGACACAGTCATTGAGGGTGCGAAGGACTCGTTCGGCGTGGCCGTTTTGCTGGGAGGTGTAGGGACAGGTTAGACGGAAGACAGTGCCGTGAGAAGAGAGGAGGGTGCGAATGGGGAGGTTATCGAATTCTTTTCCGTTGTCGGTTTGGAGAGCCTGTATAGAACGACCAAACTGTGTGGAGACGTAGGAGTAAAAGGCGGTGAGAGTGGCAGCAACGTCGGATTTCTTACGAAGGGGAAACGTCCACACAAAATGAGAATAATCATCCATAATGACAAGATAATAAGTGAAACCAGAATTACTAGGTATAGGAGACGTCCATACATCGCTATGAATTAACTGAAACGGAACAGATGCAACTGTGGAGGAAGTACTAAAGGGGAGGCGAACATGTTTGCCGAGGCGGCATGCTTCACAAGTGTGAGCATCCATTTTATTACATGAAAATGAAAAACCCCTAATTATTTGGCGAAGTGTGGTGGAGCTAGGGTGGCCAAGACGCGCATGCCAAAGATCGACACCGGCGGAGAGGGCCCGAGGTCCAGTGCGAGAGGAGGACGCCGACTGGACGGGGTACAACTCGCCAGGACTCTCACATCGGTGGAGCACCATCCGGGTATGGGAATCCTTAACAGAAAAACCAAACGCGTCAAATTCCACAGTTACAGAATTATCACGAGTGAGACTACGAACAGAAACTAAGTTATGAATGAGATGTGGGGAGACAATGACGTTATTGAGGGACAAGGGTTTGGAAGTGGAGGGAAAACTAGTGGAACCAACATGAGAGATAGGAAGACTAGCACCATTACCGACGACGATGTGAGAGGAGGTGGTGGTGGGAGAGGAGTGAGAGAGTATACCCGGGTGAGCAGCCATGTGAGCTGAGGTGCCGGTGTCCATGAACCAGTCGCCGCCGCCAACGTAGGTGGAAGGCGGGGCGCCTGCTGGAGGGCGGTGTAGATCGCCGGGTCGTAGGAGGCCGGGGCGGCGCCAAGGAGGCCACTGTAGCTAGGTGGGGGCACAGCGGCGTAGCCGGGCTGCGGCGCAGCGTAGAAGGCCTGGTGAGCCGCCGGTCGCGGGGTGAAGAGCCCCGGGGCAGCGCGCGAGGCACCGGCATGGTGTAGGCGTGGACTACCCCCTTCCAGGGGTTGTGACCACCGCTCCAAGGTGGTGTAGGCTGCAGGGTGGCGGGGCGAGGGGTGCCACCGCCGTTGCCGCTGCCGCCGCGGCCACGGCGACGACGCCACGACTGCTGCGGTGGAGGTTGCGGCTGGGGCACGGGCGCGGGAGGGCGCGGCACAGGAGCTGGAGGGCGCAGTGCAGGGGTAGGGGCGCCGCGACCGATGCCGGCGGCGAGCGCAACGTGGGCGGCGCGGGTGCGGAGGTTCTTCAGGCGCCGCTCCTCGAGGCGAAGATAGTCCACCTCCCGCTCGAAGGTGGGGTTGGCCATGAGACTGAGGTTGGAGGCAGCGTTACCGAGGTTCTCGCCAAGACCGGCGGTGAGGGTGGAGAGCAGAATCTGATCACCGATCTGGAACCCGATGTCGTTGAGCTCGTCGGAGAGAGTCTTGAGGCGCAGGCAGTAGGCATCGAGGGAGATGTCGTTCTGCTGACAACCGAAGAACTCCTGCTGCAAGAAGACGACGCGCTGGAGCTTGTTGTCGGTGAAGAGGCCGACGACCTTGGTCCACACCTTGTGAGCGTCGTCGCCGTCGTGGATGACGGTATGGAAGATGTCCGGCGAGACGGTGAGGAAGATCCAGCGGATGATGGTGGCGTCGATGGCGAACCAGTCGGAGTCGCGGCGCGTGGTGAGGAGGTCGGTGGTGCCGTCGATGTGGTCGGAGAGGTTGTACTCGCGGAAAAGGAGGTCGAAGTAGGTCTTCAAAGCGAAGAAATTGCCAGCGGTATGGGAGAGCTTGACGGGGACGTGCTCGGCGATGCGAACCTCGCGGAGCTGGGTTGGGTTGGGGGGCTGGAGATCGGATCCGGAGGAGGCGAAGGGGTTGCTCGAGTTGGAGATGGAAGACATGGTGGTGGCGGCGTGGTGGGGCTAGAGTTAGGGTTTGGAGATGGCGGCGGGTGGCACGCGGCTAGGGAGAGGGGCGGCGCGTGGTGGGTAGAGAGAGAGGAGGAGCGGCGCCTGGTGGGAGAGGAGGGGAGGAGCACGGCTAGAGGGAGGCGGCGGCCGGCCGGCTGGAGGTAGGAGAAGGCGGTGGCGGCTAGGGTTAGGATCGAAGGGTGTCTGATACCATGTAGACGAATAGGATGCAACTCTCGATGTATTAATCGGGTGCAAACGCACATATATATAACAGTACAAGGGGTAGTCTCGTCCTCAACTATACAAGGAAGGAGGTGGACTTGCCATACAAGAAATATACATGCTGATGCATGTAAAATGCATACATGAACTTTGCATGTTATTATTAGATATTCCTACATATTTGCAACTTATATGATGTTATATTCATGTTTTATAATGATTTCGGAGATTTTCTAAACAATCCCCCCTCTTTTGGTTCTAACTCTGTTTTCCAGAAAACGTCTTTTTTAGTGTTTCGGACTTTCCGGGAGCTTCGGGACTCCAAAAAGGGCAAGGCCAAAGAGCACGGTTCAGAATTTTCGAGATGAACGCAATGGGCTAAAAATGAAGACCAGAAGCCCAACCTGCTGGGAAATAGGTGGTCTCCCTGGCCACGTGAGGCACCTCCTTTTCCCCCTCGAGGCTCCGTTGCCGTCGATCTTTTTCCCGAGCCTCCGTCTTGACCTAAAAACGACTATAAAAATAGCCCCCGACGCCCTTCGGAACGGGGCGCCGCAGAAACACAGAAACCACGAAACAGAGACCTGGAGTTGCAGATTGGAGGGGGAAAACTCCGGCGTGGCGCTGCCGGTGTGGTCTCCATCTTCTCCAACATCTCCACCATCATCACCATGATGAAGGGGGAGTAGTCCACCCCCTGGACTTTGGGTTTGTGGTGGTAACTTGATCCAATCTCTCTATGTATGATCATTGTTGAAGTCCATATGACGTGCCTTGCATAAGTATGGATCTATCTATGTAATTCCTATGGTGGATATTGTGGTATGAGATAATATTTGTTATGCATTTCTCGTTGTGTTGGAGCTTTTATGACTTGTCATACTTTGGAGATATTGTATGATGCATGTGATGGTTTGATTTATGCATAATGCCTTGTTTATCCTTGTCATGAGGTGATTGACACCACCAAGTGTAGATAGATGAGAGAGATGTGGTCATGCACACGAAATATGAATCATTACACTAGTGTTTAGAATATTGTCCATTAAGAGTATGATGTATGTGGGTAGAGAATGGCCTAGTGACAGAAGGCATAGGCATTAAGTGACAGTAATGTCGCCCAACATTTTTTATCTGGGGGTAAAAAGGAAGAAGTATGATGTGGGAGAGACAACAAGCCACGCTAGCCTTACGAGGGTGACCCTAGCAACACAAATGATTATTTTCTTTCAACTATGTGTCTTAGGACATATAGCCGTCATAGAAGTTACCATTAAAGCATGACAATTGTGTGTACTTTTTATCTATAACATGATAATCACCATAGATGGGAGAGAGAGGATTGAGTGAACCCATGAACCCATGTCCATTGTTCCTATAGGAGAAAACCTTTGTCTTTTCCTCTTGCATTGAAGAGGATTGGGACACTTTTACATTCTTGTTTTGTTACATTAAACTTCCATCCATTAAATCAACCATCTTGTTCTTTAAACTTGTTTAGTGCATAATCAACTAAAACTTGTGACACTTTAGTTGTAGGGAATAGATAACTTTTCCTTCTTGCTCCTGCGGATCGATACCGTACTTCCACATTGAGAGGTGCTACAGTGATCCCCTGCTCTTGGGGGTTATCACATGCCTAATATACTCAACAAAGACCAGCCGGCAGGTCACCTTCTCCAAGCGCCGCGCTGGGTTCTTCAAGAAAATCTCCGAGATCTCCCTCCTCTGCGGTGTCGACGTCGCCGCCATCGTCTTCTCCGAGGTCGGCAACGTGTTCGCCCTCGGCATCCCCTTCGTCGATGCCGTCCTACGCCACTACGTGCCCCTCCACGCCGGTGCCCCTGCCCCTGACGATGTCGACGGTGGTAACGACCGTGAGGCGCCTCCTCTGCGGTGTCGACGTCGCCGCCATCGTCTTCTCCGAGGTCGGCAACGTGTTCGCCCTCGGCAGCCCCTCCATCGACGCCGTCCTGCGCCGCTACGTGCCCCTCCACGCCGGCGCCCCTGCCCCTGACGATACCGGCGGTGGTAACGACCGTGAGGCGCTGCAGGAGATGTGCCGGGAGAGGGAGGCGACCGCGAAGCAGGTGGCGGAAGAGATCAAGCGGATGAACTTGATCGGGGACAAGGTGATCGAGGCCCAGGGTGCGAGGAGGTTCTCGTGGGAGGTGGACACGGAGATGCTCGGGCAGGCGGAGCTGCCGGAATTCGCCAGGGCGCTCGAGCGACTCAGGGACAACATGCACCGCCACACCGACAAGAAGAGCGCCGCCGCGCCAGCACCAGCCACAACAGCCGTCGCGCAACCGCTTCTAATTACTACTCCCTCCGTTCCGATTTTGTTGGGGGGATTATAACCCGGTAGGCCCATGAAGAGGAAGCATGACCCGGCTGGTAGAAGACCGGACGAGGCTTGCAGTCATCATCATGGGCCGGGTTACATTGATAGGCCGGTGTGCTTGTCAGTGACCCGGCCTGCACAAGGAAGGTTCCAGAAGATTTGGAGGCGGTACGCGTCACGGAGTCCAAGATTTGGAGGGCACGAAGAATAACGAAGAGATAGAGTAGACCCCAAGTAGATGTTGGAGATATGCCCTAGAGGCAATTAATAAAGTGTTTTATTTATCATATCTCATTTGTTCATAATACGTTTTTGTATCATGCTATAACTGTATTAAGCGAAAACATTAATACACGTGTGGTACGTAGACAACCAGGTCCCTAGTAGCCTCTACGTGACTAGTTCATTGTGCAATCGATGATCGAGGTTTCCCGATCATGTGACATTGGTGTCAGTTGACAATGGAGTCATATCGTTAGCAGAATGATGTGATGGACATACCCAATATTTGTAGGACGTAGTCATTACGCCTTTGACCGTGAGATCAACTCTTATCGCTATTCCTAGAAGATACTTTGATTGCATCAAACGTCATCATATATAGTGTGACAATAACGGCGTCCCTCTTGGGTATCGGAAAGGAGTATGTTGAGATGAGGGATCAAGAGCAGAATTTGCCAATCCGCATAGCAGGATAGATACTCTGGGCCCACTCGGTGAGATTATGTCAAATAAGCTTGCAAGCATGTGACTAGGTCACGGAGACATATTATCACGGACGAGTAGAAGATAGTGTTGTCGATAACGAGATCAAGCTAGGTATCATGATATCTATGAACGAGTCTCGGACACGCTAAGTATCGCCAAGCAAAAGGTTTAAGACTCGACGTCTAAGGTTCGAACGACAAAAGTTATTCGTTATATCACAGGGATTAATTCTAGGTATCCAAGGTCCACGAATTAATCATTAATCGGAGAGCGTGTCTCGATTATGTCTGGCGAGATCTCGAACCGCTAGGGTAACACACTTAAGGGAGGATGAAATTTATAATAGATTGGAAATAGAAGAGAAAATAAAAGAGAACACCGGAAGTGTTCCGGGAGAGTTCCGATGGAGATCGGAGAGCGACGAAATAGTTTTCGGAGCTAGAATTAATTAGATAAAATGTATTTGATATTAATTAGTGTAATTAATAATTAAATATATTTTTATTTAATTAAATTCAAATTTTAAAAGGCATTAAACCTATATGGGCCTTAGAGGCCCATTAGGGGAAATCCCAAAAAGAAAAAGGAGGGAGGAGGGCTAGCCGCCCTAGGTGGGCCGAATGGGGCCCACCTAGTTGGCCGGCTAGGCCATGTGGGGTTTAGTCCCACATGGCTTAGCCAAGTGAGATGGTCTCCCTCCTCCTCCTTTAAATAGAGGACCCTCATGCCTTTGGAAATACACCAATTCCTCTCTCTCTCTCCTTGACCCGTGACTCCGCCATTGGAGTTGGGCCAAGGTGAGGTTCTCTTCACCATACGCACTCCGCCGTGCTGCTGGTCTTACGGTCAAAGTCTTCCGCTGCTCGTCCCTGGATCGGAGCCCGGAGGTCGTCGTCTTCGCCGTACGTGTGCGATTCCCTGCGAGGTGCCACGCTCGTGGTGCTCGGAGGTCTTCTTCCTCTACACGACCTTGAGGTCGGCTTCGTCGGCTTCATCGACAACGCTTGTGCGCGAGCGTAATCCCCGCGTTTCGGTCTACAAGGGTATGTATATCAATCTCCTCTGTATTAGTATATCTGCATAGTATAGATCTTGGCTAGATTAAGGTTATCGTTGTTAGGAAATTTTTTGTTTTCTGCCTACGATCCCCTTCAGTGGTATCAGAGCCGATCTATGCGTGGATATAGCTATACGGTTTTAGAACCCATGTTTACATGGGGACTTCGCTCTTTTATTTGCTACCCTCTCGCGTGCACTTGCATTGTCGGCGGCATTGGGTTGATGAAGCGGCCCGGACCAACCTTACGCGTGCGCTTACGCGAGACTGGTTCCACAACTAACATACGGCTTGTACCGTATATGTGGCTGGCGGGTGTCTGTCTCTCTCTCTTTAGTTGGCTTTGCATTTTCAATGGAGGGCCCGAAAGGGATGAATAAACATGCAATTATTTGATCGTTGTTGTGGTCATAGGTTCGTAGGTATGAAACGGTTCTATTTACGACAGCCCCAAGCCACGCAAAATATGCAAAAGATAAAGTAGAAAGCGTCTAACTTTATTTTGCAGGGGCAATGTGATATGGTCAAGGTAGATTTATTAAATTGTTTATAAACTGTCGGCACGAAGGAGACCATCGGCGTAGAGGAGACCATATCATGTCGCATTACATTTCATTTTAGATGTTATGTAGATTGTGTGCATCTTCTATTGTGTATATATATATGTCTATATATTAGTTACACGGCGGTAGTAATATAAGATGATCCCTCCAAAATACCATTAGTGTTGTCCCTTTGACGTGCACCACCAAGAAAGTTCTACGTTATGAGGCAGGCCGTGACGATCGGGTGTCAGACATATCGTCGTTCACATACAGTGGGTGTAAGACATGTTTGTACAAGCGTATATGTTAAAGGTTATTATGGCGAGCCTAGCATGTACAGACATGGCCTCGGAACACAAGTACCAAAAGGTTCAGCACGAGTCACATGCGGTGATGTGATCGATATATCGATGTCTACCTTTGAAGTTGTGCTATCGGCCGTGACGATCGCGGGTAGTATAATGGATGAGGATCGTGTAATCACCAAGACGATGCAAGGGATACTCGTCTTAAGTGGGAGTTCTAGTAGTTTTAGTTTGAAAGCTTAGTTTTATTTTGAAAACTTGAACCCATATTTTATTACGAACAAAAGTCCTTATACTTTGCAAAACCTTTGTAGATGATAACCTCTTCTATAGACCTTTTAAACTTAGGTGCTTTCCTGCGATTGAGAAACTTAAAGGTTGAATCCAAACTTCATAGTTTTATACGGTAGCTTGAGGATACTCCTTGTTTAAACCGTTAGCTCTATGTGATACAATACCCGCTAGGAGATAAACCCGGAGATTCCGCTATCAAAAGGATAATTTGGATTATCAAGTTTTGTGCGGATAATATCATCATAGTCCAGTGTATGCTATGATCTCTACCATAGAGAATTAATGGTGGGTGCCAGTTGTCAGATCGTGAACATATGAGATGGTCGCTAAACTCGAAGTACACCGCAAGTTGGGTTGATGAAGTTTATCAGTACTTTGACTGTTTTCTTCTCAACCAAGATGGAAGAGAACACTCGCATTAAAGGAGCACATGGCAGTCATACTTGATGACATTGGTCATACTCGATGACATTGGTCATATTTGATGACAGTGAGACGCCTCGCTCAACTCGATCACTGGATGACAGACAACGTTGCCAGGTGCAAATAGTTTGTCATAGACTATATCATACAAGGGGAATCGTTCACCTTCATGAGTTCTTGATTGCATTGAAGAATCAAGAAGATGAAACAGATCGCCAGAAATTCATCAATGATGATGGTATATATGATATACGCGTTATAAATGTTTTACCGAAGCACTCGCTGTAATGACTAAGATTTGATACTAGTCATGTTTTATGAAAACAAGATTTTCAGCTTGAGTAGCTTGGAAAGTTGTAGGAGACAATGTGTGTTGATGACGGCAGACAACATGTTGCGTTAGCCATAGACACTCTCTCTCAACATCTACCATTTAGATTATTTTAGATTTGAACAAATTCCTTTTGATCGCTTGTTAGGATGATCATTATAAGTGTGTCTCCCTCTTGCGAGAGAATCATTCATATCTGTTAGTGACCAATGTTTGTCCTACATTTATGAGCGATATCTTTAATGATCATATACCGATCATTAATGGAATGTTGTTATGTGAATCTAGATGGTGGTAGCTCTAACATTTATAATATTATTGCCAAAGGATACAAACTTAGCAATGACACCACATTTATGTGGCACTCACGTTTTGAATCAAGTCAAAGTTATAAGCATAAGGAAGCTCCATTCCGATGGATCTACAAGTCTTTGGATTATGATCTTCTGACATTTGCAAGATAACTAAGACACCGTTTTCAGGAAACGGGCATATAACTTATTGAAAGATCATACATAATTGATGTGTGTGGATCAATGAAGTATTTCAACGTGTAGTGGAAATCATTATTTAGTAAACTTTACCAAGGATTGATTTAAGTAGATGTATGGGCATCCGCTTAATGAAATGCTGGTCTGAATAGTTTGATAAATTCAAATGAAGTTCAGAAGTAAAGTAGGAAAATAAACTTAACAAGATAATCAATTTCCTACGATACAGATCGAAGAAATGAGGATTTGAGTTATGAGTTTGGCATGTCATTAAAAGACTTGTGAAAAAAGTTTCACAAATTACGCCGTATGGAACACCACAATGTTATGGTGTGTTAGGATGTCATAATGGGGCATTTGATGATAACCCCCCCAGGCCACTTAAACCCCACATGTCAGTGACACATAAAAGGGGTTATCATCAAACATAATTGTACCTGGGGGGGGGGGGGGGTTATCATGAATTATCCCCGTCATAATCACACGCTATTGGATTGTGTGTGATCAATAAAATCTCTTATCGAATTTTTGTGATCATTAGAGTCGTATGGTAGGAACAAAACACTCACTTAAGATAATAGGGAAACCATCTAAATCCATGGAGACAATACCATATGAGTTATGGCATGGCTTTTAGCCTAGATTGTCGTTTCGGTATTTTAGTGTTGCGATACGATCAAACCTAAAATGGATAAATCTTTGTAGTGTACCTAAAGAATGAGTTGGGTGCGTGTCTCACGACAAGAAGTCAAAATTGTTGCTGGAATATATATTACTAAAGAAATAGTTTCTTGTCCAAGGGTATAAGTGGGAAAGAAAGTAGAGCAGGACAAAGTTATTGAACTTTCTCTCCAGACATTAGAGTGGCGCAATTGAAAGTGTTTCCGGTGTCGTCCTCCTCAATCGGAAGGAAAATGATGATAAAGATCATGATGCTCTGAGCTCATACTAAGACCGTAGGCGTACGAGGCTGTGTTCCGCAATGTGTGGTACGACAATCTTGTTGTAAAGGTCATGTTAATGGAACATGACATACCTACGAACTACGAAGAAGAGATGGTAGACCTAAGTCCGAGAAATGGCTATGAGCCATATATGATCCGAGATAAAATCCATGTACGATTACCAAGTAACGACTTGGAAAGATCTCCTTATGGCATCCAGGCCGTTAAAAGAATATGGAATTTTATGAGAAAATAGACACTTATAAGGATCGATTTGTCGTAAAACAGTTTCGACAAATTCAAAAGTTGACCACAACGAGATTTTGTCTCAAGTGGCGATGCCTAAGTCTGTTTAGGATTGTTCTCGCAATTATTTTCAATTAAGAAATTGAAGGGTGGATAAAGAAACCATGTTCCCTAATGGCAACATTAAGGAAGAGTTGTAATCGGTACAACAAGTAGGTTTTGTTGATCCTAAGGATGTTGGACACGTATGCAAACTTCAGCTGTCCATTCATGGGCCGAAGCAAGCATATCGGAGCTGGAATCTTCACTTTGATAATGTGATCAAAGGATTTTGGAGTTGTCCAAAATAATTGAAGAAACCGGCATTTACAAAGAAGTGAGTGGGAGCTAAGTAGCTTTCTTGATCTTATATGTGAATGGCATATTTGAGTGGGAGCTAAAAGAAATTCCCTTGTCTTATATGTGGAAGGCATATTTGAGTGGGAGCTAGGTGTCATTCCAAACTTTATATGTAATGACATATAGAGAATGATACAGATCCTCCAGTAAAGTATGAATGATTATTTAAGTGATTAAATTTTCTGTGAATGAAGCTTAGAGTATTAGGCTTTAGATCTATAATTTGTATAGATCAAGAGGGCTTAATAACATTTGATCAGGAATATTTTTCTAGGTCAAGATTCTGAAATGTTTCAGAATAGAACAAGCGAAGAAAAGGTTCTTGGTTGTATGACTAGACAAAATATTAAGTTTCAGTGATAGTTATTGAAAAACTGGATGTCCGACATCCTCTATGCCTCAGACATAGATTCTGTCATACTGAAAACTCGACTTGGTGTAACCCAAGTTCTTGGTTGAAGAACGGGTTCTAGAGTGATCCCTGGATGGATCAATGAACAAATGTTAAGTATTTCCTTCAGTGTCTAGAGAGAACTGAAGATATGTTTCTGGTATGGGTGAGAGTGAAGAGACAACTTGCCATAAAAGAGTTACGATGATGCAAGTTATGACACTGACCCATACGGCTAGAAATCTCATACATGAGAAGTCCTTTGTTTTGATGAAAGGGTTAGATTGCGAAGTTGCATATGAATGCACTATCGTAGAAGGGTTAGATTGCGTAATTGCATATGAATGCGCTGTCGCATGATCTACATAGGTATAGGAATATATGGCTATTTCGGAAATAGCAAGTGTGATTGGACTGAGCTGTTTTCCCGAGCATGATTGGTTTCCCTTAGACTTTTAAGGCTCATGCTGCGAGAAATTTTCGAGTCTCACTCCATCGACAAAGCATATATTTACCGTTATCATATGATACGAGTTGGTGTCAAACCAGGCGACATAGAAGTGTTGCAAAGCACATACAGATCGAGATCTGTTGACTTGCTTCCTCTTCCACGAGACGAGCATGCACCAATATTGCTATAGGTGTTAAGCTTTTACCAAGTTGTAAACTAGATTAAATTGTACTCTAGTGCAAGTGGGAGACTGTTGGAGATATGCCCTAGAGGAAATTAATAAAGTGTTTTATTTATCATATCTTATTTGTTCATAATACGTTTTGTATCATGCTATAATTGTATTAAGCGAAAGCATTAATACACGTGTGGTACGTAGACAACCAGGTCCCTAGTAGCCTCTACGTGACTAGTTCATTGTGCAATCGATGATCGAGGTTTTCCGATCATGTGACATTGGTGTCAGTTGACAATGGAGTCATATCGTTAGCAGAATGATGTGATGGACATACCAATATTTGTAGGACATAGTCATTACGCCTTTGACCGTGAGATCAACTCTTATCGCTATTCCTGGAAGATACTTTGATTGCATCAAACGTCGTATCTTATATAGTGTGACAATAACGGTGTCCCTCTCGGGTATCGGAAGGGAGTATGTTGAGATGAGGGATCAAGAGCGGAATTTGCCAATCCGCATAGCAGGATAGATACTCTGAGCCCACTCGTGAGATTATGTCAAATAAGCTTGCAAGCATGTGACTAGGTCACGGGGACATATTATCACGGACGAGTAGAAGATAGTGTTGTCGATAACGAGATCAAGCTAGGTATCATGATATCTATGAACGAGTCTCGGACACGCTAAGTATCGCCAGGCAAAATGTTTAAGACTCGATGTCTAAAGTTCGAACGACAAAAGTTATTCGTTATCTCACAGGGATTAATTCTGGGTATCCAAGGTCCACGAATTAATCATTAATCGGAGAGCGTGTCTCGATTATGTCTGGCGAGATCTCGAACCGCTAGGGTAACACACTTAAGGGAGGATGACATTTATAATAGATTGGAAATAGAAGAGAAAATAAAAGAGAACACCGGAAGTGTTCCGGGAGAGTTCCGATGGAGATCGGAGAGCGACGAAATAGTTTTCGGAGCTAGAATTAATTAGATAAAATGTATTTGATATTAATTAGTGTAATTAATAATTAAATATATTTTTATTTAATTAAATTCGAATTTTAAAAGGCATTAAACCTATATGGGCCTTAGAGGTCCATTAGGGGAAATCCCAAAAAGAAAAGGAGGGAGGAGGGCTAGCCGCCCTAGGTGGGCCGAATGGGGCCCACCTAGGTGGTCGGCTGCCTCCTTGGCCGGCTAGGCCATGTGGGGTTTAGTCCCACATGGCTTAGCCAAGGGAGATGGTCTCCCTCCTCCTCCTTTAAATAGGGGACCCCCCATGCCTTTGGAAATACACCAATTCCTCTCTCTCTCTCTCTCCTTGACCCGTGACTCCGCCATTGGAGTTGCGCCAAGGTGAGGTTCTCTCCACCATACGCACTCCGCCGTGCTGCTGGTCTTCCGGTCAAAGTCTTCCGCTGCTCGTCCCTGGATCGGAGCCCGGAGGTCGTCGTCTTCGCCGTACGTGTGCGATTCCCTGCGAGTGCCACGCTCGTGGTGCTCGGAGGTCTTCTTCCTCTACACGACCTTGAGGTCGGCTTCATCGACAACGCTTGTGCGGGAGCGTAATCCCCGCGTTTCGGTCTACAAGGGTATGTATATCGATCTCCTCCGTATTACTATATCTGCATAGTATAGATCTTGGCTAGATTAAGGTTATCGTTGTTAGGAAATTTTTGTTTTCTGCCTACGATCCCCTTCAGTAGGATTCCGGCCTTGCCTTGTAAAGAAAGCCAGGAGACCCGGTCCCTTATATAAACCGACTCTTAGGTTGTAGAGAAGACGATTCCACAAGTAGCGATACGAGAGCTAGTCATTGTAACCCTAGACTCGTGACTCGTCGACATTGCAGCCCGGGTCTCGAGATATCCCATCAATACCAACATAGCTGGAAGTAGGCTGTTATCTCCTATGGAGAGGCTGAACCAGGATAATTCCGTGTCCCGTCTGAGATAGACAATCTCCTGTACACCAGAGCCGCCATGTCCCCCAACCTAAGTTACCCCCTGGTAACATCTGCCGTAACTATCCCACGACAGATTTACTCGTCGCGAGGGGTTTAAATTTTGAACTACGTAAAATTTACAAGAAACCCCCTGCGTATCTTTAAATTGTCCAAAATAGAACACGAGAACAGGCCTGAGCGGCTCGCGCATGAAGAATCGGCCGCCGACGAGGCTCCAGGCCGGTGGAGCTCCTGCCGCCGGCCTGATCCTTCTCCTTATCCCTGCCGCAAATCTCCTGAAGCTTCTCCGCTGCTGCCAGCCGTGGATCGACGGGATCGAGTCCATCTCCTCCCACCACGGCCGCCGTTGCCCCTACGAGCTCGACGCGGACGGGCCACCTTGGTCCTCCCCGAGCCAGTCCGAGCATACCACAAGCTCCGCCGCGCCGAGAGCTACGACCGCCTGGAGCCACGCTTGTCGGAAAGCCACGATGAAGTGAATCGACGCCGTCTCTCCAACTCGGCCGCCGCTTCCCGCGTCGATCTCGGCGCCGTCGCGCCTCCTGAGGCATCCCCGAGCCTCTCAATAGCTTCAGTGTGATCTTCTGGTCCTCCGGAACCCTTTCCCCCACTCTTTTCCTTGCTGGTTGGCCCGGCCGTCGTGGTCCTCCGCTTGCCGCCGCTGAAGCTCATCACCGCAGCTCCTCCGGTGACCAAAAAAGGCGGCGCCGCCACCCAAGTGCCGACCACATTCGCGCCTGCTGCTTATCCCCTGCAGCCAGTGGAGCTCGTGCTTCTGCTTCTCCCCTACAGCCGGTGGAGGTCGAGCTGGTGTTGCTCCCCTGCCTTCGAGTTCTTCTCTGAAGAAGTTACAGGTTGGCTGCTGCTCCCTGCTCGTAAAATTCTGAACAATGACAAGAAATGGTGGAGTACATTTTGAGTTCATTTTAGTGAACAAAAAATTAATGAATCACTTGCATATCTCAGTACATTTTGAGTTCATTTTGGCAAAACATTAGGACCTGTGATTACAGTTTGATGAACTTGAGATTAATTTGATGAGCAAAGCATGCTTCTCAGGCAAATAAGCTGGTGTAATAGGGAGTATATTGCATACAGAACACTCAAGCAGTAGTTTGATATACCAAATCACTAGGGAGCAAATATGTGGATTTTTTCAAACACTATGCTCTGAAATTGGACATAGGCTCTGAAATTGGACATATGCTCTCAAATTTTCAAAAACTCCAGTACTGCTACTAGAGGCAAGTGACAGTCATCAACGAGTGAAAATAGAGATAGAGGGACGCTCGAGCTCAAATCATTGAAAGTCACACGAGATGTAATGAGGTATTTTATGTGTGAGAAACTTATTCCTGCGATCCAAGAGCGCTGGCCGACGAAGATGAAGGACGGACAATCTATATCCAACAAGATAATGCCACACCACATATTCTTCCCGATGACCCGGTTTTCTGACAAGTCGTAGAACAGACTGATTTGGATATTAAGTTGCTTCAACACCTCCAAACAGTCCCGACATGAACATTCTTGATCTCTGCATATTCAGGTCTCTCCAGTCCCACACCGATAGCAAGCACCTCAAAGCATCAGGGAACTGATAGAAGGTGTGGAGGAGGAATATCGAAACTACCGGTTGATAAGCTAGCTAGAAGCTTTGTGACGCTGCAGTCATGCATCCGAGAGGCCTTGAGAAAGAAAGGAGCAATAGACTACCAGATCCCTCACATGAACAAGGAGCGCCGGCAGGCAGAAGGACGGCTTCCTATCGCTCTATCTATCGACCGTGAGCTAGTTGAACAGACCCTAGCCTTTATAGAAGAGGCAGAAGCAACCTTAGCAGTAGAAAAAGAGAATCAGCAGCAGAAAAAGAGTAGCAGGAAAAGAGCAGCAACAGCCTTGAAGCAGCAGAAACGAGCAACCTTGAAGCAGCAGAAACAACAACAACCTAGGCAGCAGCAGCAACAACATCCTCCAGCAGCAGCAGTACCAACAAGCTCCAAGCACCAGCTCCCTTCAAGCAGCAGCAGAAACAACAACCTCCAGGTAGCAGGAAGAGAGAATCATCCGCCTTCAAGCAGCAGGAAAAGAGAATCATCCGCCTTCAAGCAGTAGAAACAACAACAACCTCTAGACAGCAGCGGCAACAACAACCTCCAGGCAGCAGCAGTACCAACAAGCTCCAAGCACCAGCTCACTTCAGGCAGCAACAACAACAACAACCTCCAGGCAGCAGCAGTACCAACAAGCTCCAAGCACCAGCTCACTTCAGGCAGCAGGATAAGAGTAGCAACACATTCCGGGCACCGGCACTCTCCAAGCAGCATAATAAGAGCAGCAGGATAGAAGCACGGATGACAGGGGTAGTTGTACATACTCCAAGGAGAGGTGGTGACACTAGATACTCGTATTGTCATTTCAGAGGAATATAATTCAGTTTTGTGCTCATTGGTTGGTCACTAAACTGCATTCCATTTTGTGACATGTAAATGTATGACAAATTATTGATAATGCATTCCAGCTTGTGACCTTGCAAATGTATGATCAATTGATGATGTGTGTAAATACTCCATTTACAAAATTCAGGTTCAGATTTCAGTGTACAACCAAGAAAATTCAGGTTCAAATTCGTGGTTCAAGTGTGTGACATTGCAGTAATAAGTAAGGATGCAAACTTTTGATGAGCATGTTCAAATAAAGCTGGTTAACATGCTCAAATAAAGTAGCAGAATTTTGATGATAAGGCAGTCTCAAATTGACTAAACTGGGTGGTTTCTTCTCAAATTGACTAAACTGAGTAGACAATAACAATGAGTATTGCATTGCACATCTGTTTTTGCCTATGTTGGTGGCTCAACAGCCTGCATCATCATCACAGGAGACACCAATCAGCACAAAAATCGGGTGCCAGACCACAACACAAGGCACACCACTACTCACGAGTTCAACAATCAACACTGAAGTTGGCCTGACTCACCTGACGACGATGCGCCATGGGCCACTGAATCTCATGATGCTCTGGAGCGTGGAGGCGACGATGAGCGCGCCCTGGTGTCCCGCATGGTGCGCTGGAACCTGTCGTGCGGGTCGGCGATCCCGGCGTAGCGCGCGGCGAGGACTATGGAGATGGTGGGCGCGACCAAGTGTCAGGCTTCGGGGACGCGCGCGCGGCGACGGCGGAAGATGACGACGGCGAGCTCGACCTCGTGGTGCACCGAATCGAGCGGCTCGGGCACCTCGGCGGCGGCGGTGGCCACTCCCGCATGGGGGAAGGGCGAGGAAGGACGCGAACCTTCGGGACGGGGTTGCCGAGCTCCTCCACGTCGCAACCACCACCGGAGACCACCGGAGATGGATCTTCGGGCTCCAGGGCACGAGCGCCACCGCCGGAGCCGACAAGAAGCGCGCTTTGTGGGTGGTCGCAGAAAAGGGGATCCTTTGCAGCGTGGGTTGGGGGCGTGGGCGAGGGGAGGAGGGGAGCAACTCGCGTGGGGCGGGGTAAGGGAGGAAGGCGGCGTGGAGCCGGGGAGGGGGAGCAAGGCGGAGGGCGGGGCGGGGCGGCGCCGGAGAGCGAGATTGCTCTGTCGAGGTGCCCGAACAGAGACATCAGCAGGAAGGAGAGACGGGGACCGCGGGTTGTGTCGGGAGAAAGGGGAGGGTCTTTTCGCAAAAACGCCAGCGCGACGAGTAAATCCGAACAGAGGGAGTAGTTAATTGGCTAGCTATAATCCACATTGAAAGGTTAGCTCGTCCAGTAACACTTTGTGTTCTCCGTCCAAATTTCACCTCTTGTACTGACTTTAGAGCATCTCCAACAGGCGCTCAAATTGGAGCGCGCGCCGAAAAAACGGTCACTATAGCGCGTGCGCAGCCAAATCCACTCCTCCAGCGGCAGCGCCAAAAGACCGCGCGCGCGAAAAAGCGTCCCGCGCGCGGTGCCAAGCGGGTTTAATTTTGGCGCTAAATTTAGAGCAGCCACTCCAGCGCGCGGGACAAAAGAGTGAAAAGGCGCGAGCAACCAACCGCCAGATCTGAAGTCTCCCGCCGCTCGCGCCGCCGCTCGCATCTCCCCCCCATCTTCTCCGGCGACCCCACGGTCGGTATACCTGTCGGCGGCGCTGCCTCCGCTACTCTCCAGCACGCCGCCGCTATCTATGGCCGCGCGCAGGTCTGCGCGGCGTTGAGTCGGGCCGAGCCTTCACCGACGCCGCCGGCGCTTCCGGCTAGATTTTGGGATCAAGATATGCTTTGGTACATCATGACCGCTTGTGTGATCATGCATAATATGATCATCGAGAATGAGCATGGGCAAGATTTGGACTACACTCACTACGAGTTGATGGGACATCCCGTGCAAGTCCGGAGGAGGGCAGAGAGGACAACTCGCTTTGTGGCATCTTATCATGCCATTCGACGCAATGAACGGCATGATGAGCTTCAAAAGGATCTAATCGATGAGTGGTGGACATGGAATGGGCAACAATGAGTTTGTATGTTCGATGAACTATTCCTTCTATTGTTTGTTGTATGTTTGTTGAACTATTCATTCTATTGTTTGATAAACTATTTGTATTTGAGAAAAACTATTTGTTTGTGTTGTAATAATAATTATATTATTTATTGTTGATTTATTTGGTATTTGTTTGATCTTCTTGGTTGTATGTTGTAGTGCAATTGTTGTTTCTGCTGAGCGCGCACGCTGCATTCTAGCGCGATTGCTGAAGCGCGACAGCGGCGCGCTAAATTATAGCGCGACTGCTAAACCAAAACATGCGCGCGGCGCGCGAAACGGCTATTTGAGCGCTGCAAAAAAGTTATACCGCGCCGGCGTGTAGGGCGATTGTTGGAGATGCTCTATGTAGAAGACTCCCACTAGGCTGCGCCTAGGACGAGACGATGGAGCAATCGGCGTACTACCTCTGCCTCTTCTTGGCTCTCCTCCTCCCTCTCCTGCTCCTCAAGCTACTCACGAAGCGTGACGGCGCCATCCGTCTGCCGCCCGGCCCGTGGCGGCTGCCGGTCATCGGCAGCCTGCACCACCTCGCCAGCAGCCCGCTCGCGCACCGCGTCCTGGCCGACCTCGCGCGCCGGCTGGACGCGCCGCTCATGTACCTCAAGCTCAGCGAGGTCCCCGTTGTGGTGGCCACGTCCCCGGAGGCCGCCCGCGAGATCATGCGCACGCACGACGTCGTCTTCGCAACGCGGCCCTGGAGCCCCACCATCAAGATCATGAACGCCGACGGAGAAGGCTTCATATTCGCGCGCTACGGGCCCAAGTGGCGGCATCTCCGTAAGATCTGCATCCTCGAGCTGCTCAGCGCGCGCCGCGTGCAGTCGTTCCGCGGCATCCGGGAGGATGAGGTCGGCCGGCTCGTGGCCGCTGTCGCGGCCGCGGCACCGTCCGGGGAGCCCTTGAACGTGAGCGAGAGGATCGCCGTGCTCATCACCGACTCGGCCGTGCGCGCCATGATCGGCGACAGGTTCAAGAGACGGGAGGAGTTCCTGCAGGTCCTCGAGGAGGGCGTGAAGCTCGTCGCCGGGTTCAACCTCGCCGACCTGTTCCCGTCGTCGAGGCTCGCGGGCTTCATCAGCGGTACGGCGCGGCTGGCCGAGGAGAGCCACCGCAAGAGCTTTGAGCTCATGGAGTACGCCATCAAGCAGCACGAGGAGCATAGGGCCGCCGGCGCGGCGAACGGCGTCGTGGAGGACGGAGAGGACCTGGTGGACGCCCTCCTGAGGATACGGAAGGAGGATAGCCTCGAGGTGCCTCTCACCATGGGCATGGTCAAAGCAGTTATACTTGTAAGTACAACATTCAAAAGCTTCTCACTTTGTACCTATGTGCCAAGAACAACTAGCAATTCGTGTATTATGTAATTAAGCCGACATTGCCGCAGGATCTATTTGGTGCCGGGAGCGAGACATCGGCGACCACTCTCCAATGGGCCATGTCGGAGCTCATGAGGTACCCAAACGTGATGCGGAAAGCACAAGCCGAGGTGCGCGACAACCTCCAATGGAAGCCCACGATCACCGAGGACGACTTGGCCAATCTCAAGTATCTCAGGCTCGTCATCAAGGAAACGATGAGGCTGCACCCGGCGGCACCACTGGTTCTTCCCAGGGAGGCCACGGAGCCCTGCAAGATCCTCGGGTACGACATACCCAAGGGCACCACGGTGTTGGTAAACGCATGGGCGATCGGTAGAGACCCCAAGCATTGGGAAGACCCCGAGGAGTTCAAGCCGGAGAGGTTCGAGTCCGGCACGGTCGACTTCAAGGGCACGGACTTCGAGTACATACCCTTCGGGGTGGGCCGGAGGATGTGCCCCGGCATGGCGTTTGCGCAGGCCAGCATGAAGATCGTGCTCGCCGCGCTTCTCTACCATTTCGACTGGGAGCTTCCCGGCGGGGTGAAGCCGGGTGAGCTTGACATTGAAGAGGAGATGGGCCTCACCGTCCGGCGGAAGAACGACCTGTTCCTGCACGCTGTGGTCCGCGTGCCCCCGATTTGATTTTGCACTTGCATTGGAACGTGATCACGAATTAGCATGTAGTTTGCTTTAGGCGTGTCTGTCAAATGTGGAGACATGTGGAGAATTGTCATTGATTACGCCACATAGTTTTATAGCTCCGCTATAGTAGTTCGAGCATGTTGCCGCTAAATAAATTCATGTATAATTTACTATTATATCTCCATTTAGCTCCGATTTAGCCTGGATATATCTGTTTTGGAGGGTTACCGCTATTTAAAACATTGCTACGTCATCCGAGATTATGTGTGTCGACATCGGCTGCTGCCGCTAGAGATAAAATTGCTGCTTAATTTGGGATCCTCGCACTTCCCACACGGAACAACCACCGTAGGACATCATATATCAGCCTATCATTTTTCTGAACTTTTCCCTGGCGCACAGGATCCTCCATTTGTTGGACGACGCGGACAACCACAGTTGGGTTACGACAAAGGTATGTGGTGGAAAAAGCTGCGGCTGTCGATGGGAGTATAGCAATTTCAAGGGGAGTAGAAATGTTTTCTGTCGTCTCAAGGGTTACAAGAGCACGACTCTGTCCCTATATATAGGAACACAAAACTAATTTTAGGATTTGATGGTCCTACTATTAAGTGGTTTTATTTGAGCAAAAAATAATGGTCGAGGGGTTTTACTCGGACTGTCGCATTTGTCTTCATCGGCAGGGTACAGGATGCGCTATATGCCTCTCTGTTCCGTTATCTTCTGATAGTTAAATGAGAGATTTCATCCAGATTTAAAAGGTATATAAGTATTGCGACCGTTTGGCCAGCCTTTGAAAGATTAAATTTGAGTTCCATCCAGATTTCAAGTTGTAATGAACTTCATTCAGGAACCACGCATCTTTTTTTATTTTACAACTTCCTGAAAACAAAAGCAGCTCACTGCTCACCCACACCGCATATCACGCAGTCCAGAGGACCAGCTAAGGTGAAACAGGAGCACACCTGAAGCCGGCTTCCGTAATCCGTATCAAGCAGACAATCAACGAGACAGGTTTTTCAAAAAAAAATACGAGACAGAACTTATCACTGTTCAAAATCTTGATACAACAATCTTCCCAAAAGAAGGACCAACAATCACATATGTTCAAGATTATGTCATAGGAAAAGAAACAACTATCCTTTTTCATTTATCATTTATATTAATCTGATTATAATAGTACATTACCGTCCAACTTCACTTTCACACACAAAACCACTGTTACAAAGTGTACAGTAAGGAATAGGCACGCTAGCACCTTCCGCCTCAACATATTACTTCTTCCGAACTTCCCTGCGGCACAGGTCTATTTATTTAATATATATTTCTCGATGCCTCGCATTTCACATGACTGGTCTTTACGGTAGTGTAATGTATATGCACCAGTAGTTGAATCCCTCTTGCCATAAGATACTTGAGCATAATTCTAGTTTATGACAGGGATTTTCCTCAAGGTGTATTAGCATTTAGCAGACATCAGGGTGGAAACGCCCGGGTATCGAACTGTTCTGCTGAGCCTGCTGAAGATGCACTCTAAGTGCATAATTATTGATCTGCAACGTCACAGGGTTCCGAGAAGATTAATAAGAACCCTTAATGCAAAATACTCCCTCCGTTCCCAAATACAAGACGTTTTGGTAGTTCAATTTGAACTGCCAAAAAGTCTTCGTAGTTCAATTTGAACTGCCAAAACGTCTTATATTAATGAACTGTGGTACTACTAGCTAAGAGTCAAAGAAGCAAGGTCCGGAGAATACCTCGAGAGTTTTCACTTGCTCCTGATACTGCAAAACCAATTGCTTCAGTTATGAACCTCCTGTGTCTTGTCATCAAACTCTTTCTGACGCTCATGTTGGATTGCAACACCCCGCTTCAGAACAGCATTCTCTCGCAGGAGTATTGCTAGCTGCTCCTTTAGCATCGCATTTTCCTATGGAGAAGTTAAAACATAACCAGTTTAGCTTGCCCAAGAAGTATAGGACCTAGAGGTAAACTGTGAGCACTATGTCAGTGTACTAGTACCTTGTGCAAGTTCTGCACTGCCTCAGCTCCTGTTCGCTCCATGATGGACTTTTCGATTACCTCCAGAGCTCTTGATGCACGAGCCCGTGCATCATTTATGTCAGAGGCGCTCATCATCTCTCTGACAAATAGCTCAACCCATTCAGAGCTGTGGTGATTTGTCTGACAATTATCTGTCACAGGTGGATTTCCACTAATAACATCCAGATGACCATTGCTGACAACACCTGTCCAAGATTGCAAATTGTACAGTGACTAAAAAACCACAGTTGTCTCGCAATTTTTGAATTTTGAATAATAAAAGGGATAGACGATTAATAAAGATATAGCAATATAAGTTGGGTGCCAACCAATAGACACTGTGGAAGTAATAAAAGCTTAACTAGTACTATAAAAGATGTCATATAATACCAATTGAAATAGTAGTGGAGTATTATGTTTTTTTTTACAACGAAGTGGAATAGATTATGTAGTATATAAAAAGTAAGGTATGTAGTCTATTTCAAATAACCACATAATACGAAATCAACTTGACATCACTCACAATAGCAGCTCCAACTAATCTGTTTGGTGAATGGTCATACCACCAGTTTTACAGGTAGACCCACACTTCAAACTTAATATCTTAACTTTTTTATACAATTATCTGGATAATAAATAGGTGTATAAGCCATCTAAGAAATTTTGCTTGTTTTACAAAAGAAGGTCCAGCCAACTTGTGGCTAGTTCCTGTGCTGGGAAGGGCTTAGGTACCCAGTTCGAATCGACAGCAGCGCATCATCTACGATGCGTGTTTTACACCAGGTAACCAATCCAAAGTAAAAAAAACAGAGACCGAACCAGGTAGTTGGATCTCCAGTCCGGTTTTAGAAGCTGTGAAAAGAACACCAAAATGTGCATGATAAACATGAAAACAAAATTAAAAAATGTCTTTTTTACATGGGACATAAATACATGACAGGTGCAAGCAGGCTAGGATAATGTAATAAGGGAAACCCAGAGAAAGATGCCTATTTGATAAGGCTGACTACCATTGTCACAAGACATCAAGCAGAACAATAAAGCACATGGTTTCATTTATTCAAGTTTTTATCAATAAACAAACCAGTTAACTGCAATGAATATTGATTGAATATTTAGCATGCGACGGCCTTCTGATGTAAATTCAATCAACAATACCTTCAGCTGATAACTTAAGGGCTGTTGACAGGCCATTCTCAGATTCACAAACAGCAGCTGACTCCAGGCGTAAGTCATTCAAACTCCTTATTGCAGAATCCAAATCATCTCCAGAAGCTTCAAGAGCTCTTTCGAGCAACTGGAATCGTTTTGAAAACAGTAATATCAGTATCATACCACTGCGATAAGAATTCACTGTTTAACCACTAAAATTATAACCTGACTTACACACCGCAAAAACAACCCAACCAAGACCAGTCTAACATTAAAATATGAGCTCCAATACAAGATACCCCCTTCATAGAACAATCAGTACTAACCAGGAAAATACATTTGCCACAATGGAAGTATGACAACAGGTGTAAATAAACAGAGTGGATTAACCAGGAAAGCTGTTGAATGACACATTTTATATGAAGTCTACAGCAATATTGAAAAATAACGAAAACTACTGCCAACTATTGCCAGCCAAAAGTATGTACACACCACTTCAAAGAGCTTTCCATGCTAAAAAGGAAGGGTAACCAATTACCAAAGAACCTTTTGTAGCTTTATAGTTGGTATGAGGTGAAAGATAACATTTTAATTAGCATGAGATAAATAAGTAGTACAATAAAATATACTAGAATAATAGTTTCGAGCAAATATCAAATCATGTAACAAAATAACAAAATAAGAAAGTCCATTTACCGGAAAAATCCAGCAAAGATTTTACATGCACGGAAAATAATGGCATTTAGCATCACCCTGAAGTGTAATATGCAAAGGTGGGATATCTGAGGTACTGAGAAAATGCTCAGAACATCAGATTTCATGGTGGAAAAGCCTAGCAAGATGTAAACTAGATGAAGGAAGATAAATGGAAACCTTCTAATAGACAATAGCAGCGACTATCCTTAAATTGCTTAATAAATATCCAAACCATGCTACATGACTTGCAGTTTGATGAGTCCATGATCCAGGTCTGGAGTTTGACATTCACCGCTTCATAAAAGTAGGGCTCCTTAGGGGGTAATACCTCTTTGGACACTAATCCGAGACGTTCACGATTTGCAATTTGTCACAACTGCAGCAACAAATGTGGGTATCTAAGAGCATCTCCACCGGTGTGCCCAATAGCGCTCCCAATAGGCGTATTAGGCACGCCGGCACCAAAACCCCCAGCGGCGCGCCCGATCGGCAAAAAGTTGCCGGCACGCCCCAATAGAGCGTCTGGCAACCCTGCTTCGCGCCTAGATTCTAGGGACGCAAGCGGGCGTGTCGGCAACCGCGGCAACGCGCGCCACGTCGGAACCTGACGGGTGGAGCCGACTCATCAGCGACACAACAGCCGCATGCGGATTTATTGTGGCCGGTATGTGCATTTTAATGACGCAGCGGCTCCCCAGGCAGGCGCAGACGACGCGACGCGTCGAGCGCACCACTGGAAGGTGCGGTGGCGCGCACACGTTGTCGTCAATGCGCATGTCAGACGAACCGGTGGCAGCGTTAATGCCAAATTTTGTTTAATTTTGGTAAATGTCGTTTGTCAAATTTCATTTAAGTTTGTTAAATGTCCTTCGAATTCAAAATTTCGTTTAAGTTTGTTAAATTTTGTTAAGTTTGTTAAATATCCTTCAAATTCGAATTAAATGAAATATCGCCGGTTCGACCATATTTCGAGTTTTTTTCCTACAAAACCTATTGGGAGCGACCGGTGGGCGCCCAATAGAGCGTCTGACACGCTTGTCCAGCACACTTGCCAGACGCTCTATTGGGCGTGCCGGTGGAGATGATCTAAGTGGACAATGAAGAGATGTGTTAGATTTGCCGCTATATATAGAACACATAAAAATTTGGGCTCTGGGCAGTTGGGACGGCCCAGCCAAACCTGGCCACAACCTCAATAGGAACACCACCACTACCGCTTCCAACCCTAACTCCCCAAGAAGCACCGCCAATCCCACTCCCACACACCCTGCCACCCCAACAGATCCTGAACAAGATGCGACTCTGATAGCAACATGATGTGACAGTGACGGCAACCGTTGTACGACGTGAAATCAGATCTGACGCGAAAGAGACCCTCTCTCAGTATGTTTTCCCCTCTTCGTTGGTTTTCTTCGCTCACTAGCAGCGGGTTCCTCATCCAAACAAGAGGAAATAAGATTGTGATCCAATGTGAACAAAATTGCTCAATAGAAATAAGGCTTGATATCGACTAAGTAAATTCCATAACTATCATCCAAACTATTATCCACTGAGTCAGGACCAAATAAAGTTTGGTGATATCAAAGCTTTGCTCCATGTCTGACAAATTAATCATCCAATCAAAATGGCATTTTTTTTTTGCGAGATATCAACACTGCACTTAAGTAGCACTAAACTAGTCACTTCTGTATCAAGTTAAGCCAAGCACACCGTAACTTTACCATAAAAGGACCAGGTTTCAGCATCCAAACACCAGAGCATATGGAAAATCGTAAGATTACTGGAAAAAGAATGCAAAATCACAAATCTACCAAGGCCAAAGAACTTTCTACACCCAAATACCAATCTCACACCACAATAATGCAAAATCACAAATCTACCAACGCATGCTTAGCCCAATTTCATTCACAGTTCCAGGCAGGCAAGCAAAAAAGGTCATCCAACAACAGAGCACAAAACTCGCTAGAAAGGAGTCACCTTGGTGGCTCCAAACGCCAACTCCCACAAAATAAATCAGCACTAGCAGCGAGTTCCTCATCTGAACCTTAGGAAATACAAGATTATGATCAAACTACAGACCCGATCATTCAAACGGGATCAAAGTTCCACAATGGTTTACAGGAATCAAACAGCTATGATCCATATTATTATCCTTTTCGTTGATTCGTGAACAGTAAAGTTATGTAACATTCATGAAAGCTTTGCTCTGTTTCTGACAAATTACGCATCTCATCGAAACAATAACCTAAAAGCATATATGCTTCAAAATTTTCTACTCAAGTTAAGCAAGGCACACCGCACCGTCACAACATAAAAGACCAGGTTTTAGCATCCTAGCACCACAATTATATACGGAGAACCAGCAAGAAAAGCAAAATCACAAATCTACCAAAGCAAAAGAGGCTTTTCACATCCAAGCACCCAGACACAAATCTCTCACCACAATAATACTTAGATTCAGCAGCAAGTGGATCATGGTTATCCCTATTTCATTCACGGTTCAAGGCACAGCAGAATCCAACCAGAGAGTCACCTCGTGTATGGAAAGGACAGCTCCTACAGAATAAATCGCGCTTGACAACTAAACTAAATAAAGGGAGACGAACCTGGGGATCCATGTGGGGGAAGAGGGAGCGAAGGTGGTGGAGGAGCGCCTCCCGCCGGTGGTCGTCGAAGGCGCGGGTCGGGGAGCAGCGGGCCCGCTTGGAAGAGTGGTGGTGGGGAGGGGAAGAGGGAGAGGAAGGGATGAGCTCGTCGGCGAAGATGGAGGACCTCTTGCCGCACACTACGGCAGACATGGTGGCCCCCGCCGCCTCGCGGCGCCGCCGCCGCTCGCAGCCGTGCTACTCGTCCCCGCCGCGGGGGTCGCCCACCATCTGGCCCGTCGGGGTCCGGCCGGTGCCCCTCTCCTCCAGCGATCCACGGCGGAACAGGGCTCCGGCGTCTGGGCTCGGGGCTAGGAGGCGCGCGCCGGTAGGTGGTTCCCGGTGGAGGCGACTGGGATCGCAAAAGGGCAAATCGCTCCTATGCGACGTTTTTCATAGTCAATTGATGGGCAGCGACTTTGTTGGCAGGAATAGCTCTGCTGCGACATCGCTATTTGCACAAATTGCTCTGCTGCGACTTGACCCTTAAGCGCAGTCTGTTAGTTAGGATCAGGATTATGGAGAGCCGGCGGATGGGACCCACAACTTATCCACGTCAGCTTGATGGGACCCACACAGCAACGACGACCGTTGTATCTCCTGCTCCTCCCCTGCGCGCGCATCCTCCCTTGCCATTTCTTCTTCTTCTCCGGCGACGAAGCGCGGCAACGCCGGCGAGAGATGCGAGCTCCGTCTCAGTCAAACAAAATAAACTGAACTGAATTACAGGCTAACAGAAAAGCAGATGAACTGAACTGAATTACACATAATAAACTGAACTTAATTAGACATACTAGACTGAATTACAGGTAGTTCGTCAATGGCTCGTCTGATCAAAAGCCACACGAGTAGTTCATCAAACTAATTACATTTGGGGATCGAACCGCTGCTCCTACGCCTAAACGCAGATCCAAAATTGGGCTCACACACGGAGCCCCGGGGGTGCGGCGGCGACGAGGCGGCGGCGCCGCTCAGTCGGACCAGTCGAACTCGGAGTCGGAGTCCGAGCTGACCTCGATGATGGGGTGGAGGGAAGCCTCGATACCTTCTCGAGGCGGAGTTTGTTGAGCTCCTCGATCTCCTGATGGCGCACCTCGACCTCCTGCTGCTGCTGCTGCTGGCTGCGCTGGATCACCTCCTCGGTGATCCAGTCCAGGTCCTCGTCGGCGGCGAAGTCCCCGGGCAGCAGGCCGCGGCGCGGTGGGCGGTCCTGCTGCTCCTGCTCCTCCTCCCTCTTCGGCGGTGGCAGCTGTGGCGCCCGTGCCGCCATGCGGGAGCTCCCCGCGCCGTAGGAGCTCCCGTGCTCGTAGCGGTGGCCGCGCGCCGCCACGCTGCGGTCATACTCCTCCACCTCACGACGGGCGAACGCTGGCGGCGGCGTTAGGCCCCTGTGGAGCCACTTGTACGCGCCGCGCTTCCGACCGACGTCGGAATGAACCCGCCTCGCGCGTTCGGGGTCAGCCGGCCGCTTCCGCGCCTTCGGTCCTCGTCGGAGCGATTTCCGGAGCCGGAATGGCCACCGCGGGAGCTGGAACCCCCACGCCTCATCATCTTCGTGGGCTGGAGCTGGATCTGTATGTGGCGGCAGCGGTTTCCCGTGGATTTGGTCGCCGGCGGCGAGGGAGTGTGGGGGGCGGCGCAGATCTGAATAGCTAGGGTACGACACATCTGAGTGGATAAGAAGGGGAACGGGAGGCGGTCGGGAAAAAAAATCGGTGGGCCGTGGCATGGGAAAGTGAACGGGAGGGCCGTGGCCCGTTATTTGGTTGGGCCATGCCGTCCGGCCGTGGCGAGGCGGTGAGAATAGAAAAAAAAACACTAAAAAAAACTTGTGCACTAACCAGCGGGCCAAATCCTGCTGCTGGGCCCAAATTTAATTTTTTTCCTACGAATGGCGCGGAACTGGGAGTGGCCAATCAGAGCGCAGAACTGGGAGTGGCGCGGATCGGGGGGTTTCCTTCTGATCCAACCGTTCACTAACCAGCGATCAACGGCTCTGAAGCAGGGGGGTTTCGGACGGGGTTTAGGGTTTCCGGGGTTTAGGGTTTTCAGTGAGCTAGGGTTGACAATAAATAATTTAGAAAAAATCAAATAAATATGAAACTTTCGCTCACTGTTTACTTATGCAACTACGTTGCTAAAAAAAATTAAAACTTGTTATATCCACAGTTAAATGAAAAACATTCACACAATTCAAGCTATCGATGGAATGAGCTAGGGTTGAGCACAACTAATTCAAAAAAAATCAAAACAACATACAACCAGCGCACATGGTCTACTTATGCAACTAAGTTGCTATTAAAAATATAAAACTTGTTATATCCACATTTCAATTCCAACATTCACACGTTCACGATATCGATGGAATGAGCTAGGGTTGAGCATAAGTAATTCAAAAAAAATCAAATAAATATAAAACCAGCGCACATGGTCTACTTACATGACATAGTTATCAAAAAAAATATAAACTTTGATTTTTAGTCGGTCAACGATTTTGTGCAAAGTTTGACCAAACATTCAAATCAGCACAAATAATTCAAAAAAAATTAAAATAACATAAAACCAGCGCACATTGTCTACTTACATGCCATAGTTATGAAAAAAAATATAAACTTGGTATATGAGTATTTTCATGAGAAATCCTTCACACAAATGACTTACCACGAACGAAGTTGCAGAGAGTTCAAGGAAGTGAGAGAGGGTTTGATGTTTTGAAAATTTAAAAAAATTGAAAAAATCACCAAAGCTTCCTTTTGGTTTGACTAAGAATGACACAGGCTTAGTTTTTCATTTTGGTATTTTAAACTTGTTTAAATGTTGGTCAAACTTGGGTTTGACCGAATTCAAAATAATCATAAAATATTCAAAAAACATCAAAAAAATGGAAAACCAGTGCACATGTTCTTAGTTTGTCATATACTAACAACTCCAATTGATAAACAAGGTCTAGACACATATTAAACAAGAAATGCTTCAGTATGGTGTGAAATCACACATCTCAAACTATGAACTCTATAGTTTGAGTTGTGAGATTTCATACCATACTGAATCATTTCTTGTTTAATATGTATGTAGACCTTGTTTATCAGTTGGAGCTGTTAGTACATGATAAACTAAGACCATGTGCACTGGATTTGCATTTTGATGTTTTTTGAATATTTTTTGAATATTTCAAAAATTGGTCAACTAAAATCAAACCAACTTTTAAACAAGTTTTGAGTTAAAAATTGTTCTAGGACACTATATTAGTGCAATATATGTTAACCCTAGAGTTTGAGATCATTTGGAGAAGGTCGAAAAAATGACAGGATTAGAAATGGTGCTGTTTGGACTACCTTTGGGGCTCATTTGTAGCTCATTTTGGAAAACCGATGTGAAAAATGACAGGATTAGAAATGGGGATGACCAAGTTAGATCAACCTACTACATAATAACATGTACAAATAACATGTACATCAAAGTTGAATTCAAATATTCAAAGTTGAATCAAAATATAAAAAATATTCAAAAATTCAAAAGAATTTGTCCAAGTGCAATATTTTAATGGATGGGACAACTCACTATTATAGAAATTCTATAATAGTGAGATGCCCGACCCACAAATCTACTGGATTAGGACATATAATGTGCAACACCTAAATTGCGAGCAAGGGGACTCGAACTTAGGTGGGCAAAGGGAGCATCAACCCTTTGTCACTAGGCTATGCCTCTGTTTGCGAAAAATCTACCACCATTTGGAGGTAATAGTTACAAATGTTTACATTTTGGTAACACTAGCAACACTAGCAATATTTAAATTTTGGAAACCCCTAAGCATTCTACACTAAAAGGCAAAAGTGGCTCAAATAAAAAAATAAAAAAAAGCAAAAGTGGCTGAAATGGCTCCTACACTTACTGGGCCTAATTGGATGGAGTTGGCCCATTCATCTAGCCCATAGTGAAACTTTTTCATTTTTCTCGAAAAAAAAAAGATCTGCGCACGGCTGCGTCCTCTACAGCAATATTCCGAACAAGTAAATCATTTTGGTAAGTCTAAATAAAGAAGTAAGACATTGTTTCTACAGATGACACGATAATTTACATTTTTTACAAGGTTTAACCCAACGGAACGTGCGAATGACAACATCGGGATGTCCAGAGCACGCCCCCAGGGTGTTCGACAGAACGCAGTCGACATGCCCAGTTCACAAAATTACTCCCCCACACGCTCCCCTACCAAAATTCACTACACTTTCTATCTACATAATGCAGCTCAAGCTTCCAGCTCCATCTAGCAGCTCTGTAGCTGATTCTTCATCTCGCATAGGATCAAAGCTACTTCGATGTCCAGGCTCGATGAACTAGCTGAACTCCTGCTCGATGTGGTACCCCTGCTCGATGAGCTCCAGCCCGTACTGCTCTGGTCGCCCGCATCAAGTTTTCGCATCGATGCATACCTCTGTCTCGTCATCGGCGGCGATTGACCGCCGAGCGAAAAACCCTTACCGTCGATGCCGTAGCGCTTCCACGCCCGGTTCAAGACCTGATTCACCGAAATCCGGTAGGGCCGCCGGTCGCCTCCGCTGCACGAGTCCCTCGCCGCTGCACGAGTCACAAATAGGGCCGCCGGTCGCCTCCGCGACCGGCGACCCGCACCACCCCAACCTCCATCCACCCTCGACGCCCTTACCTTGCATTGCGACCGCAAGCCCTGCGTCGCCGCCCGCCGCTTCTTTTCTTGCGCCGCCGCTCGAATCGATTGCCGCTTCTCTTCTCGCGCCACCGCTCGAATCGGCCGCTCCATCTAGCCCGGAGAAGCCGAGACGGCAGGACAGGAGTGAGCTCAGAGGGACGCCGGCGCGTGGCAGAGTTTTTTCCCCCACGATGAACAGATGCAGTTGTCGCATCGGAGCTATTATCACGGCTTCAGAGCACGCACGCGTGAGGTCCCACTTGTCATAAACTTATCCATTGAACGGTCAAACGGGGTTTACCGCGTGGGATAATAAATTAACGGCCATATCCTGTCTGAGCTATTCCCACGCAAACAAACGTCGCACCAGGGCTATTTCAGCCAACATCGTCGCATGCCAGACAATTGCCCTCAACGACGTCGCATATGAGCTATTCGCCCGATCGCAAATGGTCGTTTGGTTCATGTTAGACATCTCTAGCTGAGCCCGTAATTCAGTTTGCGTTTTGCTCTGTTTTCGGTTTCATTTTAAACGGCACAGAATAGAAACTAAAAAGGAACCGGAGAATTAAGCATTTTCAACATTTTTTTCATTCGCGCGGCGGCGCTTTACACGGTGATCACCGCATTCAACCAAAATGCAACGACGGTGATCACCAGAGAAACCTAGCTAAACCCTAACCCTACCCAAGGCGGCAGCGAGGAAGTCCTCAGCCGAGAAGCCCTGGTCGAAGGCGGCGGCGTCGTAGCTGTCGAGCACCTCCGGCGGCTCCTCCCTCCTCGGCTTGCGCACTAGCGTGCCGGAGGAGCTCCCCTCTCCGCACCTGGCTGTCGTGCGACGCCGGTCAAACTCCTCGACGACGCGGTAGAGCAGTTTCTCCGGCACCGGAGCAGCGTAGTGGATGTACTTCCACGCCGCCCGCTTCCTCGCCTCGTCGGAGAGGTCCGTCCAGTCAACCTGGTGGCCGGGGGGGCTCCCGTGCTTCGACGTCGTCTACTTCCGCGTCATCACGGTGGATTGCTTGTCGGAGGTGGCGCGGCGGAAGGGGGAGTTTCTCGTCGGCGGTCGAGGCACGACTCAGGCTGTGGACTGAATCCATCGTCCGAGGCGCTATAAATTATGTTCGACCGCGGGGATTCTCGGGCCCCCGAAAACCGTTTTCGGGCCGGGCGGCTTTACAGGCTCTGTTCTGTGCCAAAAAAGAGCTGATCTCGTAAAGACGCACTTTTACGGGCTCTCCTAGAGATGATGTTAGCTTTTCAGCATCTTTTTCGTTTTTGATAGAAGTGTCCGATCAATTATTACTGCTCAAATGTATTACCTCTTTCTATTCCAAAATATGTTTTAGAATGATAGGTTGAGTCGATAATTGGCGGACATGGCTTGAAGGTTGAACATGCTGAACCCAAGCCTCTCGGCAAGCTAGTGAAGCTCGACGAGACTGCTTAGTCAAGCTTGCAAACTGACTCAAAGGCCCAGGTGCATTAGAAAATTCGTCATGAACCTATGCAAGATGACATGAAAAAGTGGTGTGCTTATGCAAGAAGACATGAATAAGTGATCTTAACCTCACCAGCTCACCACGCATATGATGTGTCATGTTCATTCTTATTAGTTTACTAGGAAATATGCCCGTGCTTTGCAACGGGAGAGAAACATACGGTCATGGAGACGTCCAACAATTCAGCACGATGCATATCATTATTTTTTTGGATATGGAACACTCGTATTCCATTAAGACGTACATGGCATAATCACCGGTCACTAACACCAGACGGGTTACAGAATTAGGGTAGCTCATCTCCCACAAGTTATATTCTTCTTGAGGTACACTAACGCCCAAAGCGGCAAGTTCATGCGCCGGCTTGTTACAAATACGGGGAGCATACATAACTCTAGCATCAATGAAATTCAGATCAGTGAAGATCACGCCAAGGTGGGTATAGTCATACTTCGCTGTGGACATGGCCTGTTGGAGGGTAATGCAATCAGTTTAAAAGTTCACTCTTTCCACACCGAGTTGCTTCGCCAATTGGCACAATACATATCTTTATCTCTTTAGAGCATCTCCAACCGAGGTTACCAAACCCTATCCAAACGTGCGGGCGGATAGCCCAGACACGATTTGGACTGAGTACCAGCACCTAACCGCGCCCCCCCAAACTCAGCCCAAAGGTCAAGGCTGTACAACAGTTCTCAAATTCATCCCATATGTGTGGAGGGTTTGGGGGTCTCTGGAGGCGCCCGGGCACGTCCGGGCTGTCCGTTTTTCCTTTCATTTTTCTTTCATTGATTCTTCTCCGGCACAGACAGCTTGGGGGCGATTTTGGGGGTTGTGGTTGGAAATGCTCTTATGCCTCATCCCCCTAAAAAACATTTTGCCTCATTCACTTATCCTTTTCAATTATTCTATTCCATGATTTTGTTTTCGCTGAATTTTTTAACTACATCGTCCTTAAGACAGTTGATATTGACAGTAGCAAGAATGCAGAGCCTGAACGTGAGAGAGATAAGAAGGTTGTTGCAAAGACTGACCTTGAATTTGCATGTGAAGGGAAAATAGGCTAGCAACCAGAGACATAGACCGGACTCTCGCAAGGGAACAATAAATATACCAAGAATATTCCAGTAAATAAATTTGTGTAAAAGTTGAAGCTAGATAGAATGTATAAATATTTACGATTATTGGTATCTATGGCTTTTTTTTGTGCACCGCTTCTTTGTTGTGAGGATGGAACGATATAGTTAGGGTGTGTTCTTTTCTGGGATGGAGTGGAATGGAATGGAACCCTAGAACCCATTCTTGTGTTCTTTTCTGGGATGGAGTGGAATGGAATGTTCCAGAAAAGAGAATATTCCCTCAATATTCGGAACCGACCGGTCCGGCCGATTCGGCCGGACGAGGTGGAACGTCACAGTAATGCTGGGCGATTAACTCTAATTTAATCAAGTTTAGCAATAATTAATCAAGATTAATTATACTTAATCAAGATTAGGAATAATTAATCAAGTTTAGCAATAATTAATCTAGATTAGGAAATAATTAATCGAGTTTGATGCCATTCTCATTCCATTACATTCTCGTTCCATTCCACCCATCCCAGAAAAGAATATAAGAATGGAACGATTCCGTGACAATTTTTTGTCCAAAAAGAACACAGTAATGGAACGGTTTCATGACAGTGATAAAATAAAAATATTGATACATAAGGGAATATACTATACATCTTCTTTACTATTAAATGGCAGTTCGTACGTTGGTACGTCGTGGAATTTCTGCCTCCTGCGCCTCGCGATCACATAATGGGCCGAGGCCCAACGAAACCTGTTGGTCACGGTGCCTCTGTGTGCAACCTGCTCCCTCCACTTCCTCCATCGAGGCAGGCGGCGACCAGAACTTCACTTTCCCCCTCCAGGGCCCCTCCCCGATCTTCCCCCATGGTCCAGCACGAGCTCCGCCAAGAGGGCTGCCACCCTGACCTCCCAGCTGTGATGCCCAGCGACCTCCTCCGCATCTCGCTGGCGCGGCTTTCCCTCTGCTCCGCGGCCGTCACGGGCACCCTCCGCCGCAGTGCTAGGCAGACTCATTCCCGGGCCATGCCATGGACTCTTCGTCGTTTGCAATGTCAGGCTCCGGAGATCATCGGGGTGGAGGAGCAGTGTCCACCTATCTGATTTGCCCGCTTCGCCCGGGCGCCCCTCTCCGCATCAGCCCCGATTGGATCCACGGGCTGAAGGGTGCGGGCCACTGCCGGCTGATCTATGATTTTATTTAGTTAGGCTGCTAACTTGGGATCATTTCGTTCGAGTTTCAGATCTGCTTCCATGACTGTGATGTTTCCAACAGCTGGGATCCGTGAAACTAACTGGAATTGATTCGATTATGCAGGCACAATGCACCATGTTGCAGGAGACGAGCAACCACCGGGCGTTGTTCGTCGCAGACGAGAACTCCAACCTGGTCGTGGTCACGTGGGCATCGTCCCACCTCCAAGGGTCGTCTATGACAGTGGCGACGGCCACGGAGACGACGGACGCGGAAGAAACCTCCATGGAGGGCGAGCAGAACAGGGATGGCCAACCCTCGGTGATGCACCACTGGCGGCCGCAAAACTACAGGCTACACCAACTGATCCCGAAAGCAAACTACCAGTCGAGCCCAGTGACGTGGTTGCGGTGAAGCGCGTGCAGGGGCACGACGACGAAGCGTGCTACAACACTCATGGAGTTCAAGTTTGTGATTGTTTTGAAGAGGAAAGGAAATTATCGGACAGTGGTAATAACCGTTCTACTCAGTTGCCAAAAGATGGTACATCGATATAGTTTCCTACAGGGATAAGATAGAAAATCTTTTAGATCTTTTCCAGAACATCAAAGGTTGATAGAGTATCCACATATATTGTATGACAAATGGTTGGAGATGTTTCACTGGCTGAGAATTGTGATTTAGAAGAAATTGACTGAACCAAATTAGGTCAGAAATGGCAAGGTAGGGAAGCTATTTTCATGAGGTGTGAGCATGGGAATAAGGCGACCTACAGGATGTGGGATACAATTGTGCTTGGTGGAGTAGCACTGAAATTGGTGGAGGTTGATAAAACATCTACGAAACGTAGGAAGAAGGTAAGCTGTTTATACTGGTTGCCGTCAGATATGTCTATCATTCAGTTCACTTATTTTGCAGTCCACCAAATTGGTCAAATAGGTCTATCATTACATTTAGGACTGAAGACGGGGCAATATGTGATGGTTTCTTTTATGTATATATAGATTCAGAAGATGGACCTGGAGGCGAGGAGCCTGCAGCCGAGCACGCATGTTTGCTAGCTACGCTTTGGGAATAGAAATATGACCTCAACAATCTCAAGAGTGAGCTCAAGAGGACCTCAGTGCCAAATGCCAGGCAGGCTACAATAGAGGAACTCCTTGAGTCGGGCATGGCCTACACACTTGTGGTGAGCTATCTAATTCATATCACTCTAATTGCCGCGCTTAGACCATGTATGTAATGCCAGTTGACATAGCAAGGCCCACAGATGTTTGGTTCTCTTAATTACATTCTGTTGTACCATGTAACCTGTGTAAAAATACATGATCCTTTGTATGTTGCATATAAGCATATGTGAACAATATCGAAATTTGGGAGCTCTTAGTATTCTGATAACTATATATATACCTTCTTATTCGACAATTGATTTGGCTTATTGGGTTGGTGTTGAAATGATGGCCGAGAGTGATACATTTTGTTTATTCAAAAGAGTAAGTGTCCCTATATAGGCCACTGACGGTATTGTGGAACCTTATTGGTGCCCATGATTAGACTAATAGTTACATACTAAACTTCAGTTGGGTTATTATGTCCTATAATACCCTATTAGTTAATTTCGTACTTGAGTTGAGTCATTGAAGTTGTATCTATTAATGTTCTACATTCCTTACTTATGGTTAGATTGCATGTACTGACCAGTTCAACCTGTCCAGCATGCATCGTAGAATGCAATACTAAGGCTGTAGCAGGAGTCTGAAACCAAGGTTCTCGACTCCATGGTTCGGAACATGATCTATATTGAACAAGAACACTGTTAGTCCTATATGTCTATGCTTCAGCTCAATTATTTGCTAGCGGGATTACAATGTGGCTTATGTTGTTGCTCCATAGCGAAGTGGGATTAGCAGAGTGTGCGGCTGCGGTGGAAGCTACCTCCCGCAACCCTGCAAGGCGTTTTTTCTGTCACACGCACCCCCACGCAAGACATCTCCTCCCTGCTCGCGTTCATCGTTTCATATATGCGCTAGGAGATAGTGTCCTATCCCCCTTAATCTCAGGAGTAATTCCAACCCTGATATCCTCTCACCTCTCCTACTCTCTTGGATCCCACATGAACATAGAATAGTCCACGCTCTAGCGTGCAGCTCTGGTTCGTCGTTACCATGTCGATGGAGTTCTGGTGGATCAATGTTCTGACGATGGTCATTCTGGTAGATGGTAATTGACATCTTCTCTGTAGAGAGAAGCACGTTGGGAACATTTTTAAAGTCCATTGGGTGGTCATTGTGGTGAGCTCCATGTCTCTCCCTCTTCTTCAGTTTTCTTTTGTGCCATGGCTTAAGCAACATTTAGTTATTGCTTATTAGAATTTTCTGATGGATATGTGACCTTGGATATCATGTCTCATTCAGTATATCATCTTCCACATGTTGCCATGTGCATTCATCACCGGCCGATGGAATCAACAAAAGTTGAGAAGCTAGAGAAATTATCATGTAGATACCATCCTTATAGAGAATATCATACGTTTCATACATTCTCCATTATGTAATGAATTTGTTTTCGTTGGTATCTGTCTACACAGACGATGTTCACAAATTCAATATCATGATTCATTAATGGCCACTGTATCTAGACCTACCTGAAACTTGACAAGATTTCGCACTATAGAAAGCCTTTTGTGTACCAGAATTTGCATGAGCATGTTTGAGTTGTGGGAAATCAGGTGGCTTCCTATGTGGAAACTGAGGTAAACTGTAGTATACATCGGTGCCTGTATATTTTGCTTGCAGCTACATGCATTTTGTAGGCTGACATGAGGTGTTCATGTTCTGTATTTTCCATCGATTGGGAATGGCTGAGTGGCATTAACCGGTGCAGAGAACCAAATTGTTGCAAGATCCGAAACTATAGTTGGCATGAACTGGTGCATGAACTGATCGTAGGATCCACTTCTCGGTGAATAGGAAACCAAATTACCATTTCCTGGGGACATTGACATTCAGTAAACACACGGTTGTGCATGACGTCAGTGTTGTAAAGATTAACCCACAGGCACACCTAGATAAAGTCTGCGTGTTTGGTTGTGGTGTCTTTAGTGGTAGGTATTCACCACATTTTTTTGTACATATTCGATGCTTTTGGTGAGCAGTTTGTAGTAGCACACATTTAATTATTTAAACATATAATTGTAATGTGATGTTTCAGGAATTTATTCAAGCCCAGTTGCTTGTGAACTCAAAGAATATCGGACAATTAGCATGCAAAATTGTATGTGTCATTAGTTGTAGCAGATGATTCATATGGATTTGGTTTCCTTGCTTTGATTAGGTGGTTATGTATTGTGTACCGAATGTTGTTCTCATGAGAAAATAGGCTAACCTATACTTGTGTCTACCGTAGCAACACACAGCCATTCAAATTAATTAAGAAACGCATAATTCATTTACTTGTGTCATCCGTAGCAACGCACGGGCATACAACTAGTAAGGGTAAGATTGCTGTTTTGTTTGCCTCCTCGATGGCTCTTGCCTCGTCAATTCTGACCTTCTGAACTGATCTCTTTCAGTATTGGGGAGTAAGTTCTGGTTTTGCCGCAGCTGAATGGTTTGAGTGCCTCCTGCCACTATTTTCCCTCTAGACATAGTCAATTTGACAAGCCACAACCAATTACGAGTTCCTTCTAGCATCCTAGCGGACGCCTTAAAAACATATGCGAGATCGTTGAAAAATATGCTCTGTTTCTCGCAGCACAATCATCAAATGATCTTAATCTAACATCGCCCTGCATAAAAATCAATTAAATTTTCTTCGTAACATAAATGACACGACAAGCTAAATAAGGACGTTGTGGAAGAAAAGAAAAATGCCGAATTTTCGAATTATGATAAATAGTACTCTTGATCCACACTGATAAGGGAAAAATATTTATAAGAAAAAACTAAACATGGTATCCGATGCAATTTCAGAACAAAAATATCCATACAGGAGGTTGAATATGTACACAAGTTCTAGTGCAGAATTGATTGGGTTCAGGACCTATCTCACAAAACATATTGTACAGTGCCATCTTCTGAAAGTTAGATCTGATGTCCTATAGATATATGGCTTGCTTTCTTGCGTGCCTACTTAGGAGGGTAAGGGCTACAAATGGACCACAAGATTGGGTTCAGGACGTTTTTTCATAGAATACTGTAACCATGCACATCTATGAAGTTAGGAACTGAAGTGTCCACTGTCCCAAAACTGAAAACTTATGTGAGGTTGCTCTATTAAAAATATATTGCCAGCATGCTTGTCATTTAATTTGGCCAGGTACTGCGTGCTGCTGTAGACATATGCAGTCTAGAGATTACACCTCCTTTTCTCGCATCTTATCATGAATGGATTTTTTTCTTTTCTTTGCGCCATTGACGATCATCAAGCGACATGCGCACAACAACTTCACCAACCTGTTCTAGGGCCTGGTCACCAAGCGCAACAAGGACTTCACCAAGACGGTGAAGAGCAAGTTCTCGACAGAGAGCAAAGCTGCTGATCATCTGCCAGGAAGGCAACAGGTAATTTTCTTCAGTTAGTAGGTCCTCTTCAAGTCTTCATCAGGATGTTAGTTCAGAACAAAATATGCCTATTTTCACCTTCTTTGTTAGATCTAACATCAGCACGGTTATGATAGTGATTACGCGACAGAAGCTAATTTAGTACTCAGTGTAACACAATCAGAACACCGTTTCATTTAAGACATCATCAAGGTTGTTCAACAAATTACTGAGTTTCGTATGAAAAAATTAACATGGGTCCGTCAAATAATTTCAATCCTACACAGCTTTACGCTACTGTTCTGCACCTCCTCGCTTCTCTTCTTCCTGGTGACCAGACCGTGCACATTCTTATTATGCGAAGGGGCGAAACCCTCTTTAGGATGTACCAAATCACTGCTCTTTCATCACACTCACACGGACAAGGGATTACAGATAAACGGTACCTGATAAACTGTGAAGCTGTGTCGCACCCTCGAACTCCTGCCGAGCAGCCTTGCAGACGCCCAACAACCTGGGCATGGGCGAGATGGACGCCTTGAGGAGGCACACTTGTGTGCTTCACGGCAGCCACCAGGAGCATGAGCACGGCTCGAAGGGCCTCGCCGCCCATCCTCATCACCTCGTCCTCTTCTATGCCGCACTCCCTGACGACGCCATCGCAGAGCGAAGGGGAAGGGAGATGGGGGAGGGAGAACAGAGTAATGTTTGTGAGGAGCAGAAAGCGGATGCCGTGAACGCTGACAGCGGACGCTCTCGCTCTCGCGATGCTGCGTCCGCGATCGCCGCCCCTCCCCTCCCACCTCCGACACCGCTGACGGCGCTCAGGCGCGGCCCTTCCCGGGCTACGAGACTCCACGCACCTATGCGGGGGTCGTCCGTGCTCGGCCGGGTTCCGATCTGGGTATGGCTAGGGGGAGGAGATGCTCGCGCGACGGGAAACAGGCGAGACCTCCATCGCCGCCGGTGAGGTTCTCCTCTCCTCTCCGAGTGAGACCGGCGAGGCCGCCGTGGCTGAAGACGCGGGGGGAGGGAAATTCGATTTTGAGCTCCCCTGGCCCACCTGCCGGCGACACGGTGTCTCTGCGGCGCGGATGGCAGACACATGGCGAAATCCATGGCGATTACCGCGTCCGCGACCTGTGGAAGGAGACGGCTGCTAGGAATCCGCCTTCGAACCAGTACAGAAGGCCGGAGACGGATCTAGAATCCATCGACGGGCAGTGCTGGGAAATCCCCTCCCGACGCAATTCTAGGGTTTCGTCAGCCAAGCCAAGTCTCGTCTGGATTCGAAGGGATCTGTTCGAGGAGAAGAAATTCACTGCAGCGGATTGTTACCCTGCTGGTGACGGCCGCCTTCCAAATCCGAAGCTATTCTCGTTCTCGAAGGACGGCTGGGGCGCCTCTGGGCGCGCCACTTTCGCTGAAGTTCTCATGAATGGGGGAGGTGGCGGAAGGGGGAAGGTGGTCGATACGGAGCTGGCCGTGGCAGGCAGATCCGTGGAGGTCGCCAGTGCTCTTCATCAGCCAACGTCCCCGCGCCAAAGGTGGGCGGAATGGCGGATCCAAGGCCAAGTACTTCGAGTGCTTCGACTACGGGACAACTGCAACAACTGAGTGGTGACCCCAACTTAGGTATGTTCCCGATGATGCAACAGCCCCAATGCTATCAGTTTCCCCAGCTGCCACCCTGGTACCCGATGCAATTCGCGCCGCAGGGGGCGATGATACAGAATCAGTTGTTGCAGAATCAGATGTTGGGTCAGTTTCCTCCTCAGTTTGTTCAACAACCAGTTCACAATTCGGCAAGCAACTCAGGCAGTGTCGGAGGAGCTAGCGTTCAGCCGCCGACTGTGAGTAAAAACAAGAAGAAAGCAGGCACTAATGTGACAAGGGTATGCATCTCGGGTACCCTACCGTGAGGGTACCTGGTGCACGTGACGACTAAGTCCCAATAGCGAAGAGCCTACTCGAAGCCCAAGACAAGAGGCCCAAGAAGATGGAGTACCCTCCAAGATTAGACATAGGCATAGTCGGTTTAGACTTTCCTTACGTGTAAACTAGGTCAGGTTACGAACTCCCGAGACCCAGCCTATTTAAAGGCTGGGAGGGGTGCCGATCTAGGGACAAGCCATACTCAAACCACCAAAACTCTAGCGAGATCGACATCTCGCCGGAGCCACCTTGTAACCTCATAATCTCACGCGATCAATAACAGACAAGCAGGAAGTAGGGTCTTTACCTCCACCCGAGGGGCCTGAACCTGGGTAAATCTTTGCCTCTGCTTGTCAGCCGACGAAACTACCAGTACTACCACGTTCTCTCCCCATAATCTCAACCCTAGGTCCTTAACCATGGGATTTGATGAGTGTACCCCTCGTCAATTGGCGCCGTCTGTGGGAAAGAATAGTGCTGGACTCGCGGTTTCTTCGGTTCCATCGGAAAACGGCGACTCGCCGATCGGATCTACAAACGGCAACTCGCCGGCTGCATCCACAAACCAGAACTCGCCGACTCAGGCGGCACACGGCAACTCGCCGACTCACTCGACAAACGGCAACACGCCAGCTTCACCCGCAAAAAGCGCATCGGATCCTCTGATGGATTTCGAGCCACACTCGCCAGAATTCCAGGAGGCCTTCTCCGATCTCGAGTCAGGTTTGGGTTTAACCGTTGGTTCGTTCAATTTTTTCGTCAACAAGCTTGGTGTGCAGGACTTGACGGATCCACGCCAACTCGCGACTTCCGCACCCGAGGCTCCATCGGTTGCGGCTCCTTCGACTGCGGATCCCTCAACTGCGTCCATACCATCGTCGATCCTCCAATGCTCGTCTGCAACAACCATGTCCACACGAGAGATGCGCGAGCTCATTGAAGAACTCCAGGGCGAGGAGGCCGAATCAGCATACCGCACAAACGATCCCGAGCTCGATCTCCCACTCGAGGATAGTTTCGACTGCGGGATCTCCCTCAGCGACTTCGACGAACCTGAAACTCATATCGACAACCACGTCGACTCCGAGATCTGCACCAACAACAACAACCTCGACTTCGAGATTCATAACAACGTCGACGCCGAGATGAGCATAGGCGATGAAGGCATCGACAGCGAGATCCGTCCAGACGGACCACTCGATGGGCATATCGACTCCGACATGAGCCTTGATGACGACGTCGAGTCCATGACGGGCTCGAAAACACATATACATACCCTCGGGTGATACCCCAGCAGGTCTACGTCGCCATCGCCGCAGAATCATCAGATGCTGCGGCCAGCCGCAGGCCTACAGAATTCCCGTGCACAGTTACTATGCCGGACGGAGTCACAACTCTCACAATCACTGCTGAGATGGCAGCAAAAGCAGATAAAGTCATCAAGGAGTGCACAATGATGCCAGCAGACGCAACACAAGAGGAGATGTTGACCTTCCAGTACTTCAACTGGCAGGAATCACTTCGACTGCGGCAGGTCAGAGCAACACTCGAAGAACGCAAAAAGCAAGCTAGCTTGTCGAGTGCGCGAAGAAGACAGCTCTCCCTGAGCTCCACCGGGCGAGCAGACACAAGACCCAGATCAAGGCTGTCACACCTCTCGCCGAGAGAGGGCGGCACTCACCCGCAACTTAGGCAACTCTTTCATGACATACGACGAGGAGGGAGTGCCAGTACCCAAAACAGCTGCGGGTGCTCTTTACCGCTGCAGCATACCTAGAGGCAATCAAGCCTCCAGCTGATGACCCCAATGCAAAACTACATCGCCAACAGATCAAATCACTCGCCTTAGCGCGAAGGCCATACGCCAAATTCCAAAACTCCAGGGGGAGTCGAGACCGTGCCCTAGTTGACACGCGTCGTGAAGAGCATAATCACAGTGGTCGCCGCCACCACTCGAAGGAAAGAAGCGGCTCGCGTAGGCGCAGGTCCAGGAGCAGATCACGCAGATCTTACAGTAGCGACTCATACTCTGATCGAGAGCCTGAGCCACATGGAGCTCTGTGCTTCACTCGACGCGTCCGCGAGACACGGATGCCCAAAGGGTTCAAACTCACATCTGAACAGCCCAAGTACACGGGTCGACAGGAACCTTCGGGTGGCTGGAAGACTACAGGCTGGCTGTCGCGTGCCAGCGAGGCACAAACACCACAGCCATGCAATACATACGACTCATGCTCGAAGGCACAGCCCGCGACTGGCTCAAAGCCCTACCTCCATCAACATACGACTCGTGGGATCACTTCCGCACTGACTTCATCAAAAACTTCGAGCCTCTATGTGAGCGCCCAAAAACGTTCGAGGAGCTGCGAGCCTGCGTTCAACGTTCAGACGAAACGTTGAGGTCATACATCAGACGATGGACTGAGATACGCAACTCAGTCGGAGTAATTTCAGAAGATATGGCCATGGATGCTTTCATAATGGGACTCGCCAGGCGGGACTCAAAGAAGCACTTGGTCGCAAAAAGCCAACCTCTGTGGCTAACCTCTTGATGACCGCGACTGAGTGGGCAGACGGAGAAGACATGGCGCGCACCACACGCGGGTCCTCACCCCGTGACAATCATGAAAGCGGCAGTCGAAGCCGCAGAGACTCGTACAGAGACGACCGAAGGCGCAAGCGTTCAAAACGTCACTACGACGATGACAGACCCGAATTCATGGCGGCTGGGTTCTCCACACCCCGCAACGACCAAGACAGAAGCGACCGACGGTCAGAAGATCGACGGGACAGTCGAGATGATCGACGGGACAGTCGAGATGATCGCGGGACAGTCGAGACCGCGGCCAACGCAGTGATAGCTACAAGAGGAAGGACTGGCGCAAGTCACGACCGGAGCACAATCCGAGCGATCATTCGAAGAAAAGATGGATGCTGATTGCAGATTCCACCTGTACAAGGGGGAAGACGGAAAACTGCGCTCCAATCACTCGATGAGAAACTGCAGGGAGTTCGACCAAATGGCGACTGATTACGTAAATCTCAGAAAGGCAGCAGCCACACAAGCACCTGCACCCGTGCCTCAGCCAAACAATGTGCCTGTTCTGATGGCACCACCTCCACCACCACAGCCTGCCGCAGGCGGAAATCTCGCGGGTGCCATACAGCCCTACCTCGGGTGGACGAACCACAGTACCCTCCGCCCCAAGGGCAGATGTACATGATACAGAAAGGTCGCCCTTCCAACAGGGAGCAAAAACTTCGCACTCGACAAGTAAACATGGCGGTCATGTCACCTCCCGCTGTAACTGAATTCTTGAAGGGTTCTGAAACGCAATAAGCTTCAGCAGAGAGGACCACCCTCCATCGGTTGTTCGTCCAGGGCACTCTGCTCTGGTACTCGACGCGCAAATTGGAGGCTACGCCATGTCCAAGGTATTCATGGATGGTGGCAGCGGCATAAACATCATCTTCGCAGATACGCTCCGCAAAATGAACAGGTCAGTCGAAAACCTGCCAAGGTCTTCAAATACCTTTCACGGTATCGTCCCAGGCAAAGCAATAAGCCCAGAAGGCACCATACAACTCGACGTAACGTTCGGGGACAAGAACCACTTCAGGACAGAATCGATTGAGTTCGAAGTTGTCGACTGGAAGTCACAATACCATGCTATACTTGGACGCCCGACGTTCGCTCGATTCATGGCGGTGCCACACTACGCATACCTCCAGCTGAAGATGCCTGGACCAAAAGGAGTAATCACAGTCAAGGGAACTTCCAAAAGTCTGACTCTTGTGACCGAGAATTCAGCAAAATCTCTGAGATGTTTGGCATGGAAGCAACACTCGCTGATCTAGCGGTCTCCAACGATCGAACACTTATGCCAGAACACAAAAAGGTGGCAGTCGACAGAGCATTCAATGCCACCAATGACACAAGATCGCATCAGGTGCACCCGACTGACCCGACCAAGACAGTCAATGTCTCGTCGAGTCTGCCTATCGCATAGGAAAGCGCGCTCGTCGAATTCCTCCGTGAGAACTGGGATATATTTGCATGGTGTCCAGCCGACATGCCAGGTATTCCCAGGGAATTCGCCGAGCACTCTCTCCAATTATTTCCAGATGCTAAACCAGTCAAGCAAACAATGCGCCGCATATCCGGCCCAAAAAGAACCGCAGTCGAAGCCGAAGTCGACAGGCTACTCGCAGCAGGTTTCATCAGAGAATCAAGAAATCACAATGGGTGGCCAACCCCGTACTCGTAGAGAAGAAGCACACAGATATCCTTCGGATGTGCGTAGATTTTACAGCACTCAATAAGTGTGTCCAAAGGATCACTTTCCACTACCTCGAATCGACCAGATCGTCGACTCCACCGCCGGGTGCGCTCGCTTGTCCTTCCTGGATGCTTACTCGGGTTACCACCAGATAAGGATGAAGGAAGAGGATGAAGAGAAAACGGCGTTCATAACCCCACTCGGGGTCTACTGCTACACACAATGCCTTTCGGGCTCAAGAACGCAGGCGCAACCTACCAGCGCATGATGCAAGATTGCCTCAAGAAGCAAATTGGGCGAAACGTCCAGGTCTATGTAGATGACATCGTCATCACAACAAGGAGGAAAACACACTACTCGATGACTTGCGAGAGACGTTCGCAAACCTCAAACGCTTCCACATCAAGCTCAACCCGAAGAAGTGCACGTTCGGCGTGCCAGCCGGGCAACTCCTCGGGTATCTAGTCTCAGCTCGAGGAATCGAGGCAGACCCGGAGAAAATACAGGCCATCTTGACGATGCAAAGGCCTTCAAAGCTCCATGACGTGCAAAAGTTGGCGGGTCGAGTAGCAGCACTCAGTCGATTCATCAGCAAGCTAGGGAAAAAGCACTCCCGTTCTATCGACTGATGAAGAAAGCAGACAAATTCGAGTGGACGCAAGAAGCCGAAGCAGCCTTCACGGACCTCAAGCGAGTCCTCACAAGCCCTCCAATCCTCGTCGCACCAAGGGAACGCGAGCCACTGTACCTATATGTCTCTGCAACTAACAGGGTGGTGAGCACCGTACTGGTAGTCGAACGAAGGGAGGAGGGACACACCCAAAGCATACAACGTCCAGTCTATTACTTGAGTGAAGTGCTCTCCATATCAAAGCAGCGGTACCCGCACTATCAAAAGCTGGCCTACGCCGTGTTCATGTCCTCAAGGAAGCTGACGCATTACTTCTCCGAGCACCCGATCACTGTAATCAGCACCTCAGGGATCGGGGACATCCTCACAAACCCCAACGCAACTGGGCGAGTCGCAAAATGGCTCATCGAGCTAGCACCGCGAGACATCAAGTATGATTACCCGAAGGCCATCAAAGCACAAGTCTTACCTGACTTCCACACCGAGTGGATCGAAGCTCAGCTGCCAGGAGCGCCAGATGTGTCCAACTCATGGACTATGTACTTTGACGGCTCGAAGAAAAACGAAGGCGCAGGCGGGTGTCATCCTCATATCACCAAAAGGCGACAAGCTTCGCTATATCCTGCAGATGGGATTCGAGTTCCCATCAATAACGAAGCGAGTACGAGGCCCTGATCCATGGCATGAGGATGGCCAAAGCCCTCGGGTGCACTCGACTGATGATCTACGGTGACTCGAATCTTGTGGTACAGCAAACAATGAAGGCCTGCGATGCAATCGCAGATAACATGATTGCTTACCGTGACCTATACAACATCATGGAGGGCAGCTTCGAAGGCTGCGAGTTGCGGCACATAGGGCGTGAAAGCAATGAAGAAGCAGATAAGTTAGCCAACATTGGCGCGACTAAAGCACCAGTTCCACCTGGTGTCTTCTTCGAGCGCATCGAGCACAGATCCATCAAGAAAAAGCGAGCATCTCCTACATCAGCCGCACCAGCCAAGAGCAAAGCACCTAGCACAGAGGACCCGCCAGTCGAGGTACTCCTCATCGAGCCAACTTGGACTCAACCTTTCCTCGCATACATACTCCGCGGCGAGGTACCCGAAGACATAACAGAGTCAAGACGCGTCACTCGACGATCTAAAGCATACACTGTCATCAACGGTGAACTTTACAAACGCAGCATATCAGGTATGTTCCAACGTTGCATAGCATTTGAAGATGGCCAAGCCATCCTTCGTGATATTCATGCAGGTACCTGCGGGCATCATGCGAGCAGTCGATCACTCGTAGCCAAAGCCTTTCGCGCAGGCTTCTACTGGCCCACAGCACTCAAAGACGCGGAGGACATAGTCAAAAGGTGCATCGGCTGTCAAAAATTTGCCACAAAGCCGCACGCACCCGCATCGGCGTTGAAGACAATACCATTGGCCTGGCCCTTCGCCCAGTGGGGGCTCGATATGGTTGGGCCACTCAAAAAATCCTCCCATGGAGGGCATACTCACCTTCTGGTGGCGGTCGACAAGTTCACCAAGTGGATTGAAGCAGTCCCTATCACAAGTTCGACTGCCACTACAGCAATCAATTTCATAAAATCCATCATATACCACTTTGGTGTGTGATACGTCTCCAACGTATCCATAATTTCTGCTGTTCCATGCTTATATTATACCATTTGCTACATGTTTTATATACACTTCGTATCACTTTTATGCATTTTCTGGGACTAACCTATTAACAAGATGCCACAGTGCCAGTTCCCTGTTTTCTGCTGTTTTTGGTTTCAGAAAGTTACTTCTGGAAATATTCTCGGAATTGCACGAAACAAAAGGCCAGGTCCCTATTTTTCCAGCACGTACACGGAGTCCGAAGGAGAGACGAAGAGCCACGAGGTGGCCAAACCACCAGGCGCGGCTGGGCCCACGCCGCGCCTGGTGGTTTGGGCCCCTCGGGGGTCCGCCGACATCGCCCCTTCGCCTATTTATTCCCCGAGACGCGAAAACCCTAAAACACCGAGCCTTTCATCCAGAACATATTCGCTGCCGCCGCCGTCGTCAACCCTAACTCGGGGGGTTCTGAAGCTCTTCCCGGCACCCTGCCGGAGAGGGGAATCATCACCGGAGGGCTCTACATCGCCATGCCCGCCTCCGGAGTGATGCGTGAGTAGTTCATCCTTGGACTATGGGTCCATAGCAGTAGCTAGATGGTTGTCTTCTCCACTTGTGCCATCATGTTTAGATCTTGTGAGCTGCCTATCATGATCAAGATCATCTTATTGTAATGCTACATGTTGTGTTTGCTGGGATCTGACTTATATTGATACCTATGTGGAGCTGAATATTATATTATCATGTCTATGTCATTTGTGATCTTGCATGCTCTCCGTTACTTGTTGAAGCCTTGGCCACGTGAATACTTGTAACTCCAAGAGGGGGTATTTATGCATGATAGTTGGGTTCAACCTCTATTTAACCTGGGATAGTGACAGCAAGTTCTAAGGTTGTAGATGTGTTGTTGCCACTAGGGGTAAAACAGCAATGCTTTATTCAAGGATGAATGTATTGTTTACATTACGCACATTACTTAATGCAATTGTCTGTTGCTTGCAACTTAATACTGGAAGGGGTACGGATGTTAACCGGAAAGTGGACTATTTAGGCATAGATGCATGCTGGATAGCGGTCTATGTACTTTGTCGTAATGCCCAAATGAATCTCATAGTAGACACCACAGCTCACACATGCATGTTATATGCACTTATCAATTGTCAATTGCCCAGCTGTAATTTGTTTACCCAGCATGTTAGTTATCTTATTGGAGAGACACCACTAGTGAACTGTGGACCCCGGTCCATTCTTTTACATCTGAAATACAATCTACTGCAATCATTGTTCTCTACTGTTTTATGCAAACAAACATCATTTCCATTCGATACGTTTAACCCTTTGTTTTCAGCAAGCCGGTGAGATTGACAACCTCACTGTTAAGTTGGGGCAAAGTAATTTGATTGTGTTGTGCAGGTTCCACGTTGGCACCGGAATCCCTGGTGTTGCGCCGCACTACACTCCTCACCAACACCTTCGAAGCAAACCTCGTTTTCCTACTGGTCCGATTAAACCTTGGTTTCATACTGAGGGAAAACTTACTGCTGCACTCATCATACCTTCCTCTTGGGGTTCCCAACTGACGTGTGACGTACAAGCATTGTTTCTGGCACTATTAACCTAGAGCCACCAACACGTTTTCTGGCGCCGTTGCCGGGGAAAACAGAATTGCTTCTGCAAGGGGAGTCTCTCACACCCAATCTCTTTACTTTGTTATTTGTCTTGCTTAGTTTATTTTTATTTAGTCTTGTTTGCTCTCTTTATCAAAAACACAAAAAAATTAGTTCCTTTTTATTTCGAATTACTATTATGACTAGTTGTTTTCAATGTCTTATCTCTATGAAACTGGGTCTCGTTATAAGAATTACCGCTTCTCTCCAAAAGGAAAACATCTATGGGAACAAATAAGAAGATTGAATGGTTTTGCTAAGAACTTGTGTTCTACATATGATGAATCCTACTGCTTTAATGAATCTCTTTGCTATAGAAGGCACAAACATCTCCCTTTCCAATGTGAGTATACTGATAATGAAACCTTGGCTGCCTATGCTAAAGGAAACTATGATTTTGGTAATCTTGAACAAATTGAAGAGTTTATTGTTTTTAAGGGTGCCCTTGAAATTAGTTCTTATCTTGAACATAAAACTGATGCCCCTTATAAATCTGAATGTATTGCCATACTTAAATATTGTTGTGATACCTACAAGGATAATAATTCTTACATTACTGAACATCTTGAGAGGATGTTTCCTCAAAAAGATGAAACTTGTGCCTTGCAGGAACCTGAGGAAGAGGAAATTGCTGAAACTGTGATCTCATTGGATGAAAAAGAGGAGGAGAGTGAAGAACAAAAGGAGGATCTACCTTCTAATGACAGTAACTCTTCAACTCTTACACTATTTAATTGCCCTCCATGCCTACCTAAGGAGGAAAAATGCTATATTGTTGAATGTCATGATTCTATTGAAATATCTCCTTTTGATAAATTTGAAGTAACAAGCTCCTTGACTCAAGAGAAAGCAAAAATAACAGAAGTACCAAATATTTCCCCCAATGTTGTTTATGAAAATCCATGCTATTTTGATAAGTCTTATGATAATCCACTTTTTATTCCTAATTTCGAAATGCATGGTAATGAGAGTGTTTGCTTAGAAAATGTTTATGATAAAGCTCTAGATGATGGTCCTATGTTGCTTGATAATATTATTAATTCTACTATTGAGAGTGATCAATCAACTTGTTTCAATATGTCTAAAAGTGGGTTTGAAATTTTTGATCCCACTATCTTGCTTGATAAAAGTTATGTGTTTGTAGATCATAAAAAGCATGCTTTATGTGATAGTTATGTTGTTGAGTTTGTTTATGATGCTATTGAAAATTATTATGAGAGAGGGAAAGATGGTTTTAAAAGTTTTCATGTCACTAAAATACCTCTCTTTGTGTTGGAAGTTTTAAAGTTGGATTTGTTGCATCTTCCTATGCTAGCTGCTTTATGCTTCAATGATTTGTTTTACTACAATATTCCTCTGCATAGGAAGTGGGTTAGACTCAGATGATTTTGATATTTGCCTCTTGATGCTCTCTTTGTTTTTCAACTCTTATTCTTATGCGAGCATCATTAAAATCCTAAAGCCTAGCTGAAAGGCATTAAAGAAAAGCACTTGTGGGAGATAACCCATGTGTCAAGGATTTTGTTACTTCTGTAGCAACTCCTTTGTATCTTTATTTTATCGCAATGTTGTGCCAAGTAAAGTTCTATATTGAAAGTTGATGCAAGATTTGGATTTCTGCGCAGTGACAGATTTTTAGCTGTCACGGATTTGAGCTTATCTCCCTGTAGAAAATTCAAAAAATTCTGAGAAAAATCACGCATATTCCTGAGATATGTACGCAACTTTCATTATTTTAGGCCAGATCCATCTGAGCAACTTAAGTGCCTCGAAAAAATTCGTCATTCCAGACTGTTCTGTTTTTGACAGATTCTGCCTTTTGTTTTGCATTCGCTCTTTTACTGTGTTTGTGTGGATTTCTTTGCTCCACAAAGCATTGGTGGCTGTAGCTAATGTCCAGAAGCTTTGGGATTGATTGTATCATTACAGAATATGAGAATTTTTGATTATGCACTAACCCTCTAATGAGAACTGTCTTGAGTTTGGTGTGAAGGAAGTTTTCAAGGATCAAGCGAGAAGGGTGATATTATGTGATCAAGAAGAGTGAAAAGCCTAAGCTTGGGGATGCCCCCGTGGTTCATCCCAACCATATTCAGAGAGACTCAAGCGTCTAAGCTTGGGGATGCCCAAGGCATCCCCTTCTTCATCAACAAACTTATCAGGTCATCTCTAGTGAAACTATATTTTAATTCTTTCACATCTTATGCGCTTTACTTGGAGCGTCTGTGTGTTTTTATTTTTGTTTTTGTTTGAATAAATTCGGATCCTAGCAATCCTTGTGTGGGAGAGAGACACGCTCCGCTTTTTCATGTGAATACTCATGTTCTTCACTTATATTTGTTGAGTATTCTTAACTAGCTACTGCAGTGCTTTTAGCTCCTGTTTTTCATGCATCTCTTCGAGCTGTTAGCACTTGTTTATAAATACTCTCTTGCTGCATTATATTATCATTTGGAGAGTTTATGTTTAATAAATTATTGGTGTTTGTTTGGAAGAAAGAAAATGCTACATGTAGTAGTTGGTATTGGAAAAGACATATGCATTCTTGTAGATCATTGTCTTGTTTTGATTTGATGCTTTGCAATTGTTTTGAGCTCTCAAGTAGATCATGTTTAAGCTCTTGCATCATGTAGTTAAAGCCTAGTAGTGGAGAACTACCGTAGAGCTTGTTGAGACTTGGGATGCATATTTGTTCTCTCTAAGGTCTAGATATTTTCTGGTAAAATGTTTGAGCAACAAGGAAGACAGTGTAGAGTCTTATAATACTTGCAATATGTTTTTATGTGATTCTTGCTGTACCGGTTTATACTTGTGTTTGCTTCAAACAACCTTGCTAGCCTAAACTCTGTACTGAGAGGGAATGCTTCTCGTGCATCCAAAACTTGAGCCAAAACCCATGCCATTTGTGTCCACCATACCTACCTACTATGTGGTATTTCCTGCCATTCCAAGTAAATATTTCATGTGCTACCTTTAAACTATTCAAAACTTTATTACTCCTTATTTGTGTCAATGTTTTATAGCTCATGAGGAAGTATGTGGTGTTTTATCTTTCAATCTTGTCATTTACTTCTGACAGACTTTCACCTGGACTAGTGGCATATACATCCGCTTATCCAATAATTTGCAAAAAGAGCTGGCAACGGGGTGCCCAGCCCCAATTAATTACAACTTTCATTAATAATTCTCTTCACATGTTTTGCCCTGATTTATCAGTAAGCAACTTAATTTTGCAATAGACACTCCTCCATGGTATGTGAATGTTGGAAGGCACCCGAGGATTCGGTTAGCCATGGCTTGTGTAAGCAAAAGGTTGGGAGGAGTGTCATCTATAAAGAAACTAAAATACATGTGTAAACAAAAGAGAAGAGGGATGATCTACCTTGCTGGTAGAATAACGTCCTTCATGGGAGCCGCTCTTTGAAAGTCTGGTTGACAAGGGGGTTAGAGTGCCCACTACCATTCGTTGACAACAACAAACACCTCTCAAATACTTATTTTGTGCTCTCTATATGCTTTCGAAAACTTAAAAAGCTCTAGCACATGATTTAATCCCTGCTTCCCTCTGCGAAGGGCCTATCTTTTACTTTATGTTGAGTCAGTTTACCTACTCCTTTCTATCTTAGAAGCAAACACTTGTGTCAACTTTGTGTGCATTGATTCTTACATATTTACTTATTGCACTTGTTATATTGCTTTATGTTGACAACTATCCATGAGATATACATGTTACAAGTTGAAAGCAAATGCTGAAACTTAATCATCCTTTGTGTTGCTTCAATGCCTTTTACTTTGAATCTATTGCTTTATGAGTTACCTCTTATGCAAAACTTTTTGATGCTTGTCTTGAAAGTACTATTCATGAAAAGTTTTTGCTTATATGATTCATTGTTTACTCTTTATCTATTTGTTAGCAAACTATAGATCATTGCTTTGAGTCACTTCATTCATGACATGAGCCTTGCAATATATTGATCAAGATTGTGTGAAAGCATGTCTCCTCAGAAATTATTTGTTGTTATCGTTTTACCTACTCGAGGACGAGTAGAACTAAGCTTGGGGATGCTTGATACGTCTCCAACGTATCCATAATTTCTGCTGTTCCATGCTTATATTATACCATTTGCTACATGTTTTATATACACTTCGTATCACTTTTATGCATTTTCTGGGACTAACCTATTAACAAGATGCCACAGTGCCAGTTCCCTGTTTTCTGCTGTTTTTGGTTTCAGAAAGTTACTTCTGGAAATATTCTCGGAATTGCACGAAACAAAAGGCCAGGTCCCTATTTTTCCAGCACGTACACGGAGTCCGAAGGAGAGACGAAGAGCCACGAGGTGGCCAAACCACACTGGCGCGGCTGGGCCCACAGCCGCGCCTGGTGGTTTGGGCCCCTCGGGGGTCCGCCGACATCGCCCCTTCGCCTATTTATTCCCCGAGACGCGAAAACCCTAAAACACCGAGCCTTTCATCCAGAACATATTCGCTGCCGCCGCCGTCGTCAACCCTAACTCGGGGGGTTCTGAAGCTCTTCCCGGCACCCTGCCGGAGAGGGGAATCATCACCGGAGGGCTCTACATCGCCATGCCCGCCTCCGGAGTGATGCGTGAGTAGTTCATCCTTGGACTATGGGTCCATAGCAGTAGCTAGATGGTTGTCTTCTCCACTTGTGCCATCATGTTTAGATCTTGTGAGCTGCCTATCATGATCAAGATCATCTTATTGTAATGCTACATGTTGTGTTTGCTGGGATCTGACTTATATTGATACCTATGTGGAGCTGAATATTATATTATCATGTCTATGTCATTTGTGATCTTGCATGCTCTCCGTTACTTGTTGAAGCCTTGGCCACGTGAATACTTGTAACTCCAAGAGGGGGTATTTATGCATGATAGTTGGGTTCAACCTCTATTTAACCTGGGATAGTGACAGCAAGTTCTAAGGTTGTAGATGTGTTGTTGCCACTAGGGGTAAAACAGCAATGCTTTATTCAAGGATGAATGTATTGTTTACATTACGCACATTACTTAATGCAATTGTCTGTTGCTTGCAACTTAATACTGGAAGGGGTACGGATGTTAACCGGAAAGTGGACTATTTAGGCATAGATGCATGCTGGATAGCGGTCTATGTACTTTGTCGTAATGCCCAAATGAATCTCATAGTAGACACCACAGCTCACACATGCATGTTATATGCACTTATCAATTGTCAATTGCCCAGCTGTAATTTGTTTACCCAGCATGTTAGTTATCTTATTGGAGAGACACCACTAGTGAACTGTGGACCCCGGTCCATTCTTTTACATCTGAAATACAATCTACTGCAATCATTGTTCTCTACTGTTTTATGCAAACAAACATCATTTCCATTCGATACGTTTAACCCTTTGTTTTCAGCAAGCCGGTGAGATTGACAACCTCACTGTTAAGTTGGGGCAAAGTAATTTGATTGTGTTGTGCAGGTTCCACGTTGGCACCGGAATCCCTGGTGTTGCGCCGCACTACACTCCTCACCAACACCTTCGAAGCAAACCTCGTTTTCCTACTGGTCCGATTAAACCTTGGTTTCATACTGAGGGAAAACTTACTGCTGCACTCATCATACCTTCCTCTTGGGGTTCCCAACTGACGTGTGACGTACAAGCATTGTTTCTGGCACTATTAACCTAGAGCCACCAGTGTGCCAAGTAGCATCATCACTAATAACGGTACAAACTTCACGGCTGAGGAGTTCCGATCCTTCTGCAAAAAGCAAGATATCACGCTCAATTATGCATCTGTGGCACACCCGCAATCTAATGGCCAAGTCGAAAAGGCCAATGGACTTGTGACGAGTGGAATCAAGAAACGCCTCCTGGTGCCACTCAAAAGGGCCGTGGATGCTTGGGTCGAAGAACTCCCATCTGTGCTATGGAGCCTACGCACAACACCTAACGCCTCAACACAATTTACCCAATTCTTCATGGTCTACGGAGCAGAGGCAATCCTGCCATCAGACGTAAGGTTCAATGCACCAAGAGTCGAAGCATACTACGAAAACGATGCAGATGAAGCACTCGAAGATGCAGTCGACTTGCTCGAAGAAGCACGCAACACGGCGCTAGCACGCACAGCTGTCTACCAGCAAGACCTCCGCAACTATCACAGCCGTCGACTGCGTACCAGATCCTTCGAGGTTGGCGACTTGGTACTTCGACTGAAGCAAAAGAAGGTGCATAAACTTGCTACTCCATGGGAAGGACCTTCAACATCACCGAGGTCATTGGTGGTGGAGCATACAGACTGAAGCACGCGAAGACATGCGAACTCTTGCACAATTCTTGGAACGTTGCGCAGCTGCGCCGTTTCTATGCTTAGATTGCTCAGTCGCATAATAGGCACATATGTCGGATGGCTGCAGGTTTCAGACGCGCTCTTTTCCTTACCAGGGTACCTAAGGGGACTGGAAGGTTTTTAATGAAGCGGCCTGCAGCCTAACATTCAAAATGGAATATAGTCAATGATTCCCATATTTCTCCCTGTTTACTACTCTCACAAAACTACTCGCACAACCTTAGCCTCACCCGAATACTCGGGGGCTGCGCTACCTCAAAACGTGGGCTCTCGCTCCTTCAAACATAATACCCCAGCCGCACTCGAATACTCGGGGGCTAGGTCACAAAATCATACATAAACCAAAAAGGTTCCTCAATAACATGAGTTGAAGCTTCAAACATCGTAAAAATTCATAGCCTCACTTGAGCACTCGGGGGCTGTAGAATTCATGTTCTATGTAAAGTGTTTTTCATAAACCCCACTCGATACACTCGGGGGCTGTATAAATACAAGTGAACAAATATGTATTAAGTACAAGTGGCAAAATTTACACTCGGGGGCTGTCCCCTACACAGAAAAACCCTAATTTTCTGGTTCATCCTTTACTGGAAGAACAGGGCCCATAAGTTGAGAATAATAGCACTCAACCAACACCCTCGCATGATCGACTGTATCGTCAAGATTCGACTGTGACAAAGACGATCCAGGCACGGGTGGACGTAGCTGCATATTTGGACGCTGACTTCGGATATATGCCATCGTTGCGTTGGCTCCATCCACAAGCTTCTGGGTTATAAAGTCTCGAATGGGACTTGTACTCCAGAAAAGCCCGAGCAACACGTGGATTCCTTTAGGTTGCGGCCCAGTCGGAAAAGGCGTCTGGTTGATTCGACTGAAGGCCGACCTGCATAACTCAAGCAGCATAGTGCTCCGCCACACTCGATCCTGCAGAGTCGCGAGTGTGCGTGCTCGGTGCTTATCCAAGCGGAAGTGCTGACGACCAGTCGTAGGTTCGTCAGTCGCATTGCTCAACTGCTCATCTGCACGAGTCTGCTCCGCCTGGAAATCTGGAACAAAACCTACAGCAACACAAGTTGGGTGAACAAAAAGGACAGATTGTGAACTCATAGGTTCAAGGCAGTCATGCTTACACTCGAGCTGTCTGTTCACGATCTCCATCTCGCCAAGCACATACTTCTCCCGTTGAGTGGGTAAAGCAGGCCTCGCCCTCATCCTATCCAGCTCACCGCGGGTATTCTCCAGCTCTTGCTCCAGTTTTGCGACTCAAGCCTTCATATAACACATTACTGCGGCATCGTTTGCCACCTGAGCTCGAGATCGAGTGGGGGCACGATGCCGCGACGAACTGGATGAAGTGGCGGCTGGCTGTTTCTGTTCCAAATATCATAAAAGTTTCGTGAGAAACTCATCACAAAGCTTAGGTGAGCAACAGCACACAGCCTTACAGGCAGAAGCATAACGAGGAAATTAAAGTCATACAAAGGTAGCAAAAGTGCATGCGCACTCGCATGGTCATAAGTTTAATTACAAGGCATAAAAGGCGCGGCTGCCCTACTTCTCAGACACCGACTCGACCTAGCCCTACTCGCACGGGCGGCGACCTCTGTTGCCCGCGTTCCATGGTGTTCATAAAAAGGTTGGCCAGCCGGGTGGCTCGCTCGCTAACATGCTTCAAAGATATTAGCTTCCCGCCGGCCTTCCGAGGGAAGTCAGACATCGCCGCCTCGAAGTTACCCTCTATCCCATGACCTAGTATCAGCTTGAGGGTGGACTCCGAGCCGCGTACCGTAAGGGCGCGAGCAAAGTTCGCCATGGTCGAAGTTCCTGGACCAAGCACATCAGCGAAGCCGTCAGCAGTCGACGGCACCTCCGTCGTTGGGAGTACGTTCTTGTGCACGGTGCTGAGGGTGCTGGCAGACTTGGCAAGGGCATCCTTCGCCTGGACAAATTGAGCGCCAAGGTCACCTATAACCTGGTCGAGTGATAACTTATCACTCACCATGTCAGTAGGTGTTGGCACACCAATCGCCTCTGCAACAAATACCAGAAAGAGCAAATATTAGTACATAATACCCAACAGGGTACACACGAAGCATGCAAAGGAAAGTTGCTAACCTCCCACGTCCCGAGCAAGGCCAGCCAGTCGTTCAGCAAACCCTCTCTCGCGCACGGCGGCTGTGTCCTTGGCGGCATCCAAAGTCTTCTTCGACTCAGCGCGCTGGGAGGCGATTGCTTCCTCCAGTTCCTTCACCCGGGATTCAGCATATGCCTTGTCACCTGAGTTAGATGGCCAGATGTCATTCACAATCGACAAAGCAAAGACAGAGCAAAAGAACTTCGAATTCAGAAGTCAAACACACTTACGGCTGAGTTGCTCCATGGCAGCGCGCAGATTGTCCCTGTCCTGTTCAACCTGGACAAAAGCTTTGCCTGCTTCCACCAGGTTGAGGTAGAAGGGCTGCATGCACATGGAACGAGCATAAGTTATACACAAATAGTCCCAGGATGAGGCTCAGCAAACGACACTTACGTGTTCAACCCAAGGTGCAGGCTTGGCAGCAGAAGTCCCAATTTCTGGAGTCGACGCACTCGCAATCTTGGCGGCCTCAATGGTAGTGGCCGTGGCTACTGTTTCACGACCTCAGTCGCAACAGGAGAAGCTTCTGGCTGATCTGGAGTCGAAGCTCTCTCGGCTGGAGGAGTCGGAGGGCGCACAGTCTCGGCACTACGAGTGACCGAAGACATACAACATAAGCAAAAGTACTCAACAAGTGAAAACTTTAGTACAAAAAGCTCAGGAGCAAACCTGTGCTCTTCTTCCTCCTCACTGTCGAGGTCTTCAAAGTTTGGGCCTCCAAAAAGCAGCTCCCCACCTGACTTGGGAGGAGGAGCTGAGCACAATGGGCTCACATCCAGGGGAGCAGCCTTGGCAGAATGTGAGGAGATCGAGTCTTCATCATCCCTCAAATCCTCCTCCTTTGCGGGTGAGCTCATAGAGGAAGACACAACTTGGGCCGCCCGACGGCGCTTGCGAGTAGGGACCTCGCTCACATCATCAGTCGTGGCAAGCTCCTTGTCCTGTGCTTCTTCAACCCCTTCCTCTTCAACCTCTTCTGTGGGAGATGTAGTAGCCGAAGGTAGAGGCGATTCATCTCCTCCCTTCGCTTCTACCGTCACCTCTGTTTCATGAGTTGGGCCATCTTCGGGAAGAGGAGGAAGGGTTGAGGCGGTCGAGTGGCCCTGCATACAAAATACAGCAGTCGAAAGTCACAAAGATGCATAGCAGAATAACAAAAGCAGGAGATCATAAACTCGATAGATTCACTAACCTCTGGCAAAGGCTTTTCAGCCCCATAAGGAGCGACAGGGCAGTCGACGTTGCAGGGCTCGCTGGATTTTGTGCTGGTGATGGACCGCACATGTGACACCAGCTCGCTCCTAGACAGCTCCTCCTTGTTCATTCGAGTGGAGTCGAGAGGACCTTCATACTGCCACATAGGGTGAGCTCGCGCGCGGAGCGGCCACACCCGCATCTTCACAAAGGTGGCAATTAGATGCACACCAGTGACGCTGTTAAGCAGTCCTCCAATCGTCTCCAGCAGAGGCGCCGCTTCCGCCATCTCTTCAGTCGAAAGCTCATGGTCCCAGGCCTTCGTCCTAGCGGCTATACCAGCAGTCGACGAGCACATAAAACCACCTTTTCCTCCACCCTTGCGCCGAGTCGACTGGCTTCAGGGCAAAGTATCGGGTGTCGCTGCGCACTTGGATCTGCAGGCCTCCAACTGGATAGGTTCGGCCGCCTCGGTTGTTGGGCCGGACCATGAAGATAGACTTCCAAAGAGCCCAGCTGGGAGCAACTCCCAGGAAGCACTCGCACAATACCATAAAACAGGCAATGTGCATAATGCCGTTCGGGGTGAGATCATGGATCTGCACCCCATAGGCGAACAGCAAACCACGAACGAAGTCGTGGAGGGGAAAAGATAGACCCCTAGGCAAAAACTCCGCAAAAATACGCGCTCATTTGCGCGAGGCTCGGGGAGTACCTCTTTCGATGGCGCGCGGACGGTAAGCTGGTCCGCCGGCGGCAGCAGTCCGTCCTCGCGGAACTTCTCGAGATGAGCCGCTTTGATCGTGGACTTCATCCAGTCGCCGTCGCTTTTCTTGAGGTCGACGGCGGCCGCAGATGCGCTTGCCGCGTTTTCTTCCCCTTCAGAGCGGCCGCGTCAGTCGCGGGCGCGTCGGAGGCAGAAGCTTTCCTCTTTGGCGCCATAGCGGTGGTGGCTAAGGAGAAAGCAAAAGCTTGGGCACAAGAGCAATGGAGCAGGGGCGCAAGGAAGAAGATGGAACAGGGGCGGCGCGCAGAGCAAATGGCTAGTAAAAAAAAATGCCAGCGCCGTTCCCCTATTTACCACAAATCAAAGGCAATCACAGCCATTCAGATCCTAACCGTGCGCTACGCACGCAATCTCACCGTACACGTGGCAAACGCGGAGGGCAACCGTCGCCGGCCACTCCGCCCACTACGCACGCAAAAAGAGGAGCCATAATCACCTCTCCGTAAAAAGTGGGCCAGAGTGGTCAAATCAAGTCCAAACTGCACCGTCGTTCGGTCAGCTCTGCACAAATGGGCCCACTTATGTGTCACGTCCCATCCATCGCAGCATAACGCACGCCACACGTGTCAGGCAGCGCAGTCGCTAAAAAACGTCATCCCTGACGTCATCTCAAGCGCTTTGATCAGAAATACATTCGAGTCCGCTCAACGCATATTGGTCACTCGATTGCCTGTTTGGTTCGGGTGTGAAAAAGCAATGATAAGGCAAAATTGGTCACTCGACCGTTCCTTCGGCTGAGGCATATTACTCCCATCGGGAGCGTATCAAAAATTTCTTCGACTAAAGATGCTCAAGACAAAATGATTTTGAGATTATCCTCCATTACAAGTAATAAAGCACAATCTCGGGGCTACTCCCATCGGGAGCGCTATAGAATTACGGCAAAAAAATTCTTCGATTAACATATGCAGGGTAAAAAGATTTTGAGATTATCCTCCATTGCAAGCAATAAAGCACAATCTCGGGGGCTACTCCCATCGGAGCGCTGTCGCGCACCCAAGAATAATGTCAAATGGTCAGTCGACAAATGAATCGACTCAGTTCATATACAAAATCATACTCGAAACATTCCCGAGTTGCGTCCGTCGAAATACCTCGGATGCTGCATGCATAGTGCAAAGGTAAGACCCGCCGAACTTTCGAGCTGGGCTAAGGACCGTTCCAGCAACGTCAATCCTTATCTTTCCGTGTCAGCAGACATGATGAAAAATCCCGACGGACGCGTTGGGTAAAATTCAAAGATATACTGCAGATCGACTCAGTAAGACCTCAAGCGGCCTAGTCGAATCTGACCAGTTTGTTCCAGATTCGAGTCCGGGGACTCGAGTTTGATTGAAAGCTAGTAAGGTTTTACCCGAATGTGTAGTTAACCAGTCCCGATCCGTCGAGTGTACTGGGCCTGCTAAGCTATTATCCATTGATCTTCATAAGCAAAAACCACAGTCGATGAAACACTCGACATAGCCAACATGTGCTATTCATACAGGAATTCCAATTATAATATACAGAATACAAAGCATATGGCGTGCACTTACGAACGAGTCCATGCCCGATTCTTCGAGTCAGATAAGTACTCGGGGGCTACTGACAAGGGTATGCATCTCGGGTACCCTACCGTGAGGGTACCTGGTGCACGTGATGACTAAGCCCCAATAGCGAAGAGCCTACTCGAAGCCCAAGACAAGAGGCCCAAGAAGATGAAGTACCCTCCAAGATTAGACATAGGCATAGTCGGTTTAGACTTTCCTTACGTGTAAACTAGGTCGGTTACGAACTCCCGAGACCCAGCCTATTTAAAGGCTGGGAGGGGTGCCGATCTAGGACAAGCCATACTCAAACTACCAAAGCTCTAGTGAGATCGACATCTCGCCGGAGCCACCTTGTAACCTCATAATCTCACGTGATCAATAACAGACAAGCAGGAAGTAGGGTCTTTACCTCCACCCGAGGAGCCTGAACCTGGGTAAATCTTTGCCTCTGCTTGTCAGCCGATGAAACTACCAGTACTACCACGTTCTCTCCCCATAATCTCAACCCTAGGTCCTTAACCATGGGATTTGATGAGTGTACCCCTCGTCATAATGCAACTGTGTCCAGCACCCAGGGTTTGCAGAGCCAGCCGACGGAGAAAGCAGATAACATTGTGGTGTCAGACAAGCCCAACAAGTCTGCCACACCTTTGGTCTTTGATCCTAAGTACAAGGACGTCATCTGCTACAACTGTGGTGAGCCAGGGCACTATGTAGGACTATGCACTATCCAGAAGCGTTGCTTCATGTGTGGAAAACCAGGCCATCATATGGATGGTTGTACAGAGTGTACAAACCTCTGCCGACTGCTACTTTTCTGGGCAGCTCGAATGAAGGTTTTGGTTTCTTCCATGTTGATGTTGAGAAACCAGAAGCTACCAAATGACTAAACTACTCCAATGTGGCAGTGGTGCATGTTCTGGATGGTGAAGTTACTGAGTTGGAACTTGAGCAAAATTTCACTGAGATGTGGAAGACCAACTGGTATTGGCAAATCCGTCAGCTCAGTGATAGAAGTATCTGATCAGACTTCCCCCAACAAGAAGATAAATGAACTGGTTGAATTCCCCTCAATCAACTTGAAGAAGAAAGGGGTTTCTGTCTCTTTTTCTGTGTGGAATGGTGAAGAAGAACCTTTGGGGAACTTCATGAAGTCTGGGTCAAGATCCAGGCATTCCCACTAAATGGTGCTCTTGGAAGGTTATCTCTCAAGTGGCATCATCCCTGGGTGTGCTGGTGAATGTGGACTGGCATCTGATATTCAGAAGCTTTTATAGGACTGTCAGAGTTAAGGTGTCTGTTAGAGACAGTGAGAAAATTCCCAAGGACAGGATCTTTGAGATGGAACAAGAACTCTACCTAATCTTTTTTGATGTAGAAGAAGATGCTGTGGGAGGTGGAAGTGATGATGAGAATGGAGGGGAGGACCCCCAGGACCCTCTTGACCCTGATGGTTTGGGTGATGATTTTGTAGATCAAGCTTCCAAAGAACAAGGGCGTGGGTCTGGTGATGTGGACATGACACAAGGGCCTTCCTTCTCGACTCTAGCTCCTCGAGGTTCTGCTGGCAGGTCCACTCACAAAACTATTTCCTCTGATCAACGTGGATTAGAGTTGAGTGTGCAGAGTAAAGTCTGTGGGATATCGGCTGCAGCTCCTGCTTGGGTGGACAGAAATGTATGCCTGCCCCCTGAGGTAAACATCAGTGAAGATTTGCTTGAAGAAGTTATTGAACACAATCAGGAAACTTCTGCTGCTGGCCAACTAGCTCTTGTCTCTGTGCCTGTTGTTCCTGTAGTGCGATCTGATGGGCTGAGTCTCAGTGGTGGCCAATAACCCTCCCCCTGCTCCAAAAAGCAAGAATTGGGGCCCTGTTGTGGCTACCCGTGCTAGTGCCAGAGTTCCAAAAGATGGGAGGACAGCTGTTGAAAAAGCTCAGAGCCGAAAGATGGTTCTAAACCTGGAGGTCCCTGTACCAAAGAAACCTACTCAAGGTATCAAAAACTCCTTTGCTGTTCTAGATGATGCTGTTTTAATGCAAAATGCTAGTAAAGCTAGGATTATACTTGGTGATTGCCTTGACAATGCTGCTACTAATATCAACTTCATTAGAAATGTTGAATTAGATAGGTTAGCAAATTTCCATGCAGAGCACCCTGACATGTTCCTCCCCAGTGATATTAACATCACTGCTGACGAAGTGACAGAGTTCATTGAGCCAAGTAGGGTCTCACCTGCATCCTCCCTGGTTCCCACATTAGTGAGGATCAGGATACTAGTACACCTTGGATTGAGGTGTCTAGTAGAAAGAAACATAGTAAAAGAAAGTTATCATTTTATCATGGTAGTAGGCTTCATATGGAATAGCCGTGGGCTAAATGGTGATGATAAACTGTCCAGGGTTCATGATCTATTTAACGATCATCACCCTGATTTTATTGGGCTGTCTGAAACTAAGAAGGAAATCTTTACCCCTTCTCAGTTGAAGCTGCTAGACCCTTTAGAAATTTATGTGTGGAAATGGTTGCCAGCTAACAAAACTGCTGGTGGTATATTGCTTGGGATAAACTCTGATACCTATGATGTTTTGTCCTGGGATATACACACTTACAGTGTCTCTTGTTTAATTAAAAAGAAAAGAGATTCTGTGGTTTGGAGGTTCATCACAGTTTATGGCTCATCCTATGAAGAACATAAACTGGATTTTATCAATGAACTTCATAACCTCCTTGCTAGGAAGTCAGGCCCTACTTTAGTAGGTGGTGACTTTAACCTGATTAGATATTAACCAGAAGTGGGCTAACCTTTTTAATGATTGGATTAATAAGTTTGGCCTTCTAGAGCTTAAGAATGCTGGTAGGAAGTACACCTGGGCTAACAACCAAGATAATTTGGTTATGGCTATTCTGGATAGGGTCTTTATTATGACTTGTTGGGATAGTTTATTTCCTGCAAGTCTTTTGAAGACCCTCCCTAGACTAGGAAGTGATCATACCCCTCTGGTAGTGGACACTGGAGCTTTACCTGTTCCCAAAACCAAACAATATAGGTTTGAGAAATGGTGGCTCCAACAAGAAGGTTTCTACCAAGCTGTAGAGAAAGTTTGGTCTGCACCTTGTCGACTTCAGAAAAGCATTGATATCTGGCAGTTTAAAGTTAGAGCTTTTAGAAAATTTACCAAAGGGTGGAGTGCTAATATAGAATCTGCTCAGAGGAAATTGAAACAACAACTAGTTGATGAATATGATATCCTAGATGTTTTATCAGAGACCCAAGTTCTCTCTCATGTTTCTAAAAATAGAATGAAATATATTTCTAATGAACTGAGAGGTATTTGGAAGAAGGAGGAGGTTAAGGCTAAGCAGAGGTCAAGGGAGAGGCAGATCCTGGAGGGAGACCAGAATACTGCTTACTTCCATTCTATTGCAAATCAGAGGAGGAGGAAGAAACAAATTACCTCTCTCCAAGGCCCTTCTGGTGTGGCTGAAGACACTGAAGGTATTTTAAAAATTGCTGTCGACTATTACAGGCATCTCTTTGGTTTTTCAGACAAACTTGATATTGATTTGTCTGAAGATTTTTGGGATGCAAATGACTTGGTTTCTAGGGATCAAAATGCTTTCTTAGAAGCTGATTTTACAGAAACTGAGGTTAAGGAGGCTGTCTTTGGCTCTTATGCTGAAGGAGCACCTGGCCCTGATGGCCTTTCTTTTTTGTTCTACCAAAAGTTCTGGGATCTAATCAAGCAAGATTTACTTGCTATGTTCAATGACTGGAACAAGATGGATCTAGATCTATTCAGATTAAATTTTTCTTTGTTGACTCTCATTCCTAAAGAACCTGATGCTACTAGCATCCAGAAATTTAGACCAATAGCTTTGACCAATTGCAGTTTTAAAATTTTCTCGAAATGTATGACCAACAGACTTGGTGTGGTTTGTGAAAATTTAATCTCACCTCATCAATCTGCCTTCCTTAGAGGGAGATATATCCTGGAGAGTGTTGTGTCTGCCCATGAAATTATTCATGAGGTAGCAAAAAATGACCAACCTGGATTTATCTTTAAAATATATTATGAAAAAGCTTATGACATGGTTAATAGAGAATTTATGCTCAAGATGTTTGCTTCTAGAGGCTTTAGCCCAAAATGCCTTTATCTGTTTAGATCCCTACTTGACAGAGGATCTGTAGGGGTCAGAATTAATGATGTCAATAGTGATTTTTTCTTGACTGGTCGAGGGGTGAGACAAGGGGACCCTATATCCCCTTTGTTCTTCAATTTAGTTGCTGATGTGTTTACGAAAGTCCTAACTAAAGCAGCAAACCATGGGCTGATTTCAGGCCTGTTGCAAGGTTTTAATACAACAGGGGTGATCAGCATGCAATATGCTGATGACACCCTGCTTTTTCTTAATAAAGATATGTCTCAGGTCATGAATCTGAAATGGTTGTTGTCCTGTTTTGAGCAAGTTTCTGGCCTTATGATCAATTTTCATAAATGTGAGTTGGTTCCCATTAATGTGGACTTAGATGAGGGACAGTCTTTTGCTCAGACCCTTTGCTGTAAACTTGGGAATTTCTCTATCAAATATTTAGGAGTCCCTCTCCATCACACTAAGCTAAGAAAGGAAGATCTACAGCCTATAGTAGATAAACTCCTTAAAAAAACTGCTGGCTGGAGAGGAAACTCTTATCTCATGCTGCCAGGTTGGAGCTAGTGAGGAGTGTTCTGGCTAGATAGTGGGTTCAATCATGCTTTATCGGTGTCCGAGTGACACAAATGTACAAGTAGGGTTACTGTGTTGTTGCTACAAAGGAGAAAATAATTGTTGCTAACCATGCCAGTTTACATCATGTACGAAGCTTAAGGCAATACTCCGTTATTTTCTACTTAATACCTAGGGAGGCAAGCATAGAAGCACTATCGAAGTGGAGTACTTATGTATAGATTATGTCTAGGTGGCGGTTTATATACGTTTGACGTGATGCGTATATCATGATTGATTTGTTTTCAATTCTATCACTTATCCAGCTGTAATTTGCTTATATTTTTATGGAGAGGTACCTCTAGTGATGTTATGGCGCCCGGTTCATCTTTTTACATTGTTTACAACCTTATTTACTTACTTGTCACCATCGTTAGCTCACTGATCCCTTTTCTTTTACTGTTTTTCATCTATACTTTCCATACTATAAGTTTAATATTTGTTTTCAGCAAGGCAGGAAGTTTCACAACCTTCCTGAAAATTGGGGGCAAGAATGTTCTATGTTTTGTGTGCATGTGTCTCCATCTCCTCCTACCATCTTTGGCACACTCTATGTTGGGTGGTTTACGATCTCGTGCCCTAGTCATACGGAAAAGGCTTATGGTGTATATGGTAAACTAGGGTTTGGGACCACCGTCCAACAATATGGGTGAAGGATGGCACGAGGTGGGGGAGCGTCGAGAGAGGACCACGCTGGGACTGAGGTGATCGCGAGAAACAAGAAGATAGCAGGTCGAGATCGGATCGCCTCCGAGTCGCCAGTAACCGCATGCACTATTCACGGAACGGTCACGCAAGGGAGTAGGGACGGACCCGTGGAAGTCTTACGTTCAGGGTTTTTCTAGTCTTGGATTATCGATAATCCTTCCCTTCTGTCCAAAAAAAGATAATCCTTCTGTTACATTGGTCTTTTTGTTTAGATGTGTTACATTGGTCTTTTTTTAGATATCATTACAATGGTTGATGCTTAAGTGCATGTACAATGGTTTTATATAAGCAATGTCACGTAGGATAATTATTGGGTTGGAGGAGAGAGAAATGAAAAACGAGGTTGGTCTTCTCTTAGTAACAAGTGTCTCACCACAAATTTAGATACATCTGATACTAAAGATAAGAGTATGAAAAAACTTATTGTACATCATGTTTTTGCCATATCTTAATTACGTGGCAGATTTACAATAAGATTGTCCTATCAACCTTTGTACGTGCACTACACAGACGCTTTCCATGCCAGCTTGGCATACATGCCATTGGGCTCAACCCGTGCGGATCCTTACATCCATACCTCGCTTCACGGTTTACACATTCTTCATTTTACGCCTCCTAGGTTGTGTTGCACGTTGTGCCGGTAGGGCACTGGTGTACTGACATGTGTGCACATCTGTCGTGGCCACGCCCAGTTTCTTGGTTGGTGCTGCTTGACATGTTGTCGGGGCCATACTTTTGGGAACCGTGCAACCCACCTAAGAGGTGTGCCTCCACCTTTTTGCGTAGTCAATGTTTTCTTAGTGACATTAAGTTATGAGTCATATCTTGTTGACCCAATTGATTCACGAGTAGTATATATGAGGGACTATAAGTACTCCCTCCGTTTAGGTGTATTAGGCCTCTTATCAAAATCTATTTGTTCCGAAACTATGTCATCTTTAGGCCCTAATTAGCAGTTAATGACCCGATTAATTAGGGATAGTAATTAGAGCGCCAGCAATGCATGCGCTAGTTTCTCGCATGTGGTTGGACAGTTCCGCTGCATGCAAAGGGCCCATGGTTTGAACGCGAGCGATTGGCTGCTGTTTTATCTCGCTGCAGTAACTACCCAAGAGGCCAAGACTGATTGGCTGAAACAAATCGTTGGAGCTTTTCTCTGGCCGTATCATCGCGTGCCTAGGTCGCAACGCTAATTGTAGCAGGCCTAATACACCTAAATGGAGGGAGTATCGAGAGAGAAAACGTTAATAAAGAGAAAGTCTCCTGAATTTGTGTCAATTTTACTTTCTATACGCGTGTTCTTCGCGTTTACAACTCTTTCGACCACTACGCCTACCGGAACCGGCTGGGTTGTACATGTACAACACGTACAAGGATCTAGCCACCGCGGATCGTGTGGAGGTGAACGTCCAAGTGGACGTCAAGCGGCCACGTTTGCACGAGAAAACTTAGAAAAGACGGCGAGATGTAGCCGGCAGATGCTGCCGATAAAGCGACCCGAACGACGCCCATCCATCGGCTTTTGCGATCCTTGTCGTTCTTAATGTTCACTCAGAGATGGGACAAAAATACAGCAGCCATCTATCAAGTGAGGCTTAAAAGATATTTCAAATAAAAATGCAGCATTTGTACGTCTCCATCTGTTTGAACTGTCCAAGATAATTTACCAGTCGATGTATCATGAAAGTAAATTTCCCTTTATAACACCCAATCACAACCTGTCCAAGAGAGTAACCATGAGCTGGCTAGCAAAATGCGTGGTAATTTGGTCTGTCATTTTTTGCTTAGTTCAAGAATCACTTTAAGTTATAGCAGCAAAACACTCAACATGTCCTTCCAATTTGACACTCCACCTCAGTGAACAACTGGTACAATAAGTTGGAAGCAAGTTTCAGTCTGCATGTCAGGTAGGGTCTGCTATCTGATTGTGTCAAATTAAAATGAGAATGGCATGAAAACATACATGGCACACCAGATTTATGATGATTTAGCATTCAGAGAAAATCAGAACAATAAGATGAACATTGACCAATTAAGAACTAGCAAGAAAAACTCACTTGCAACCATCAATGCAGAGAAGAAACATCTGCAGCACGCCGGGGCACACGCACGCACCTGTGTACCCGTCGTCGGCGTGAGGGCGACGAATCGCGGCGGCGATGCGGCGAAGAGGAGGTCGCCGTAGGTGAAGCGTCGCTCACCGTCGTCTGCCGCCGCCGTGGACGACGGACAGTCGGTCGACGCGCGGCGCAGTCTAACGCGTGCAAGATGCAGCAACACGGCTCCTCCGCCGTCGCCGCCATTCTGCCACCGTGAGCCTGCCTTGGAGGCAGCAATTCGAAAGCTATTTCTCTAGTGTACAAACAATACGCCTTCGAACTTCGTTCGCGCATTGCCCCAGACCGTTTTCGCTTGATCGAGCGATCAGAAGTTCAGTCCAGCCTCTTTACTCCAGAGACGGAATATTTTCAAAATACAAGTTGGGCCAATGATCCTTCTTTAAAAACTTGTCTAATGAGTTCAAAATCAATTCAAAACTTATTTGGCACCCATCCCTACTTAGACATAAACAGGAGCGTAGGCAAATATGGCTCCTGCTGAAAGTACTTTGTGAATCATATCATACAAACAGGCTTCTGCTGACATAATTTTTTTGTGAATTATATCATACAAACAGGCAATGGTTCTGCCGACAAAGCAGTACTGGGGAAGCGGGATCATTGGCTCTGAAACAATGTAAAACACAGGAACGGGAAAATGCATATTATTATTCATACTAAATTCAGAATCATGAGATTCGACAAATAAAAATATTTGCCCCGCTCCAAGGTTGATTACATGAAAGCAACTATGACAGGTAGAAGAGAGAAACTGGACCTCCTTGTCGAAATTAAATACATTACTCATTAACCAAATAGAACTTTAAAACAGCACTTCTTCCCTACAGGAAAGGAACTCCATAACTGGACACCAAATATACTGACAGGACGGAACCAAGCCCCAGTGCACAGGTTCGCGGTTAGCCTGTCCTTCCTCTACGAGTCAAAGTAGGCCAAACTTGCAGTAGCGAGGCAGACGATCCTCCATGCAGCTTGCATGTCCATCATCTTAGCTCAGAGTCATAGGAGGTGGGCATCCTCACTTCCACAGCTTCCGCAGGGACATGTTCTTCTCATTATCTTTCCTTCATCACCTTGGCCACCGCCATCTCGAAGTCCTCCTGCGTTACGTGCACCCTTCTCGCACGGAGAGCAAACGTTCCAGCTTCAGTGCACACCGCCTGAATAACAAAGACAGAAACAAGAGTGAATAACTTCATATCACTTGAGTGAAAAGAGCAGTGATGTTATGCATATGGATCTATTGTCAGCCATGCACAAGGGAATGTAGAAGAACTTATTTTTTGATGCCACAAAAGTGATTATACTGATTGCAACATACTTTCCATGCTTCCGCACATATGCAAGATGTTGCTAAGCTGTTATGCAGAACAAACAGAACTTGCTTTGTCAAGACAAAATATTTTGATGTCAGAATGCACTCAGCCTAACACAATGTTAGGGCAGAAAAAACGAATTCCAAGTCAACAAACAGCACAATTAACACCACATAGTTAACTTTAGACCCTCAAAATCATAAATTAACCTGATTAAATGTTAATCTAACTACATGGAAAATGGGAATGGACCCCATAAGGTAATCATGCAAGAAACTAGAGAAGTTCCAAAAGTGTCTCAACAGGAGATTCCCAGCAGATCAAATGGAGTCTATTTCATCCATGAATATAATGGATGGTGCATGCTCCCTGCAGTAGTTTAACCAAAATATTAGCCTGCTTTAACAGAGAATGTAAGTAGAACTATATTTCACATCACAGGCAAAAACAATTGTGTATCCTTTGAATTGTGTTCCAAATAATTTGAATAAGTAACTATCACTGTTAGGTCTAAAATATAAAGGAAGCAGCCCATCACTCTTTCTCCCTATGTATGTGCAATGTTTCAACTTATTTGAGTAAGTGATATGGGCCCAACTAATAAAGGGTAGACTAGTGTCAGATAGATAAGTGTCCAGGAGAAGACAAAAGTGTAAAAGAAGAAAAAAAAAAAACCTTGACTAGAACCTTCGATTGCCCATGACCTTCACCACCTCACCAACATAAGAGCCAGGTTCTTGAAGCAACTGTAACTCTTCCCTAAGAGCTCTAACTGCAAAATGAAAAATTCCAGACAAATTTAGAGGGCAGAACTAAGTGAATATAGCACATGCAAAAAGAAGCATCACTCCAAGTAACTTGAATGCTTACTATGCGTGATTATGCTACAAGTAATATTCATGTGCTGCTATACATCACCATGAACAGAAAAGATGGGGCAACAGGGAGGTCACCGGATTAGTTTCACAGTCCCAATGCTCAAGAATATCCATGTTTTGGATTAATGGTAGCAAGATTATGCGTCACCTTAACAAAAACATAAATTTCTCATAAAGAAAGCGATATTAAATGATAATGGATATCCATCACTAAAATCTTAGAGAAATACGGCAACACCACTCGAATCCAACCAGTTAGCCAACACAGGGTATGCGCACAATATGAACAATTCACTGCACGATTAAGATCAGGGCAAAGCTAAATAATAACTGAAAATTAACAGGGCATCTCGGACCAGAAACTGGTGAGAGCCATCTCCTACCTGAAAGAGGATGCACCAAACACATCATGCACAGAACAATGCCAACTACTTGTAAATAAAATATCAGACTAGGAAGGTTAGAAACCTTTACAAACCCACTGATCAGACAAATGAATTAGAAATCAAGAAAAGGGTCAATGCCACTAACATCCTACAGATTTCAGCTAATCAAAAATATGATTTATGAATCAGGAATTAGAAAATAAAGGACACATAACAACAAGAACAATTGCACAGCAGCAGCGCCATATAACTATGAAAAGCACAAAAGCATTTATAGATATACAGAACTGATAGTAGTGACTCTACCTGCTGGTCTATCAGTTTAAAGCAGGAGTATTTATTTTTGGACTACTCCATCGACAGATCAAGAGCTACAGCATTAGTACTCCAAGAACACGTTTGAACAACATCAGATTTAGGGTAGACTGAAAATAAAACAAGAAAATGCCTATGCACAAAACAGGGTAAGGAGGACAAGAATACAAATGTTTAGTGACCAACAGTTACCAGCACTAGTACTTTCAACACCATCTCCCTTGCGGGCTGCTACAAATCAAGTTACCAGGGCTTGAAACATCTCACCTTTTCTCGTACAGGAGGGCAGAGAGAACGTTGGGGAAGATCTCCGGCTTCATGTCCCTCTCCTCCCGCACCAAGACGCTGGTACCTAGTATACACCTTTGGCAAACAGTAAAAGCTGCATGGCATGATTTTTGCAAACAGTAAAAGTAGCATGGCATGATTCTTTGCAAAAATGTGTATACTAAATTAATTTAAAGGTTTTTATTTTTATTTTTAGCAAGCTAAGTATTTTTTATACCAAGTTTTATTATTATCAAATAGAGGGGGAGGGGGAGGGGGGGGGGGGGGGGGGGGGGGGGGGGGGGAAGGTCACTGGTTTGTCCAGTGCCTTGAAACGCAATACCAAACCACTTTATAGTCAGATCCTTCATTGTTGTGTCTTTTTCCTCACAGTATCTGTCCACCCAGTCATGTGGCTCGATGGCATCAACTCCAAGACCAGTGGCTCGATCCCCGGACTGTAGGTTTGTTGGGTCCTTCCAGTCCGCGACGTAGGCTGAAACCCGCCCGTGGAACTTCTTCTTGAACTCCTCCATGCTTGAAACTTGTAGTGGTTAATTCGGGCAAGTCGAGACCACACGAACTTGAAACCAGCCTTCAACTCAAAGTGGTGGACTACATTCTTCAAAGAATCGGCAACGGCAGCTAGTCGGACCAAGGACTTGTGGCGGATCGGTTTCTTCACACGGCAGGTGTACCCCTGGCAGACTCCCTCCATAGGATGAGATGTTTGGCCGGAGGGGCCGAAATCAAAGCAAGAGAGGTACACCTGTCCAACCTGTGGATCAACCTGGGGATTAACGACAAGGGCTTGTAGCATCGAGGGTGAGGGCTTCTCCAATGTATTCCAGGCCGGTGAGAAGATGAATTCGTCAACGTCCATGAAAGACATCCACTCGCACGAAGACCGAGCGATGGCGGCGCAATGGGACAGCCCGGCTTCTTGGGTCTTGACCCATGGCCAAGCCACGGTGACGATACCAATGCCATCATCTTGCAAAAGACCCACCTGGTCCGCGAGGTCGTCATCGCTGCCGTTGTCGTAGATGAAGAACTGCTCAACCCCTATCGCCGCATGGTATCGAACCCACTCGGGCAGAAACTTGGCAACATTGCGGACCATGGTACAAGCGCATATCAGCTTCTTCTTTTCGCTAGGCACGGACAGTCGAGTGCTAAAGGATGCAAGGGAAGGCAATGGGCCGTCGTCCTTGACAGATACTGTGATGCGGCCAGAGTGTAGGGAAGTGGGAGGAGCTGGGCACCTGATGAGCTGCTGTGTTGCAGTGATCGCCGGGAAGGAGGCGACCATGCTGCCATGGACGGTGGTGCCGCTGTAGAGGCAGTGGACTTCAGAAGGTGATTTGCTGACACCTTGGTGGCGGCGGCCCTTCGCAAAGACCAGGAGACCACCTCCTCCTTCCAGGAGGGCTGAGTCGAAGACCAGGCTGGTGTCGTTCCAGTTCAGCAGCAGATCAGGATGTGCAGGGGCAGGTGCGGCGGGGGCAGCTGAGGAGGAGGGGATCAGAGCTGGCGCTTGGAGCGGCTGGTGCACGGAGCTGGGAACGAGGCAGAGGTATGCGTGGCGGCCGGGCCCGGCAGCCTCCCGAGCGCCCGCGCCTGAGACGAGACCCACCGTTGAAGACGCACATCGCGCTCCCCACAGCAGGCTCGGCGGCGAGGACGAGAACCTCGTCGTCCGGGAGCAAGACGGCATCATCATGCTGGAGCTGCGGCGGCGGGGACTGCTGGTGGCCGGGGAAAGCTTGCGCGGGAAGGAGGAGGAGGGCTCCCAGCTGAGGAGCAGCTCCGGCGGCGCGGGGGGAAAGTAGGTCTGGGGGAAAGGGTGCAGCGGCCATGAATCGGCGATGGGGCGCGGGAGCGAGGGGAGCGACCGCGGCTGCCGGCGAACAGGAGCAGCGCGGTGGCGGAAACCCCGCCGGCCGTGCAGAGGAAGCGGCGGAGACGGCTGCGGCGGCGGTGATGCGGCATGGCGGCGGTGAAAAGATTGGGGTTTTCTGGCGCGGGAGTCGCGGGGGAGCAGAGCAGAGCAGTCGCGGGAGGGAGCAGAGCAATCGCGGGAGAGCAGTCGCGGCAGGGAGCAGAGCGCAGCAGTCGCCGGAGCAGAGAGCAGTCGCGGGAGAGCAGAGCAATCGCGGGAGAGCTTTGGATTCGCGGGAGAGCAGAGATGGGGGAGAGGAAAGCAGAGTCCAAATCGATCGATCGATCCAATCCAAGTTTCGAATTCGAACCGGTTTGACTCCTTTCATGCGCTTTCGCCAGCACAAACCGCGTCCAATTCGAGTTGGGGTGGAATTCGATCGATGGGTTCGCGTTACTTGCACGCTGCGTTACTTCCAACTAGACATTTGGGCGCGGCGCTGTCGTCTAGGGTAATTCAAAATAGTTAGCAAATTTGAATGTTCGTCTAGGGTAATTGGAAATACTTAGCAAATTTGAATGATCGATTATGTCTGTAGGTCGGCATAAATAAATTTAGCTCCATAATAAAAAGATATGCATTATGTAAGCATGTAGTAAAGTTAATCTATAATTTGAAGAACCGCATCTGAATTTCATATTTAGAAGAAGTTAATTTAGGTTATTTCCAAAAAAATCCAAATTGAAATATTCAATTTAAGTCCATAATTAGAGGAGATGTATTGTGTGAGCATTTGTTAAATTCAACTCCACATAATTAGGGGAAGTTCATTTGGAATTTTTCCAAATATTCACCAGTCTAAATAGTCGAACATTTTTTTTTGTCCATAAATTATGTTTGTATTTTAGCATAACTAGTTGGCAGTTATTTTTCCTGAACATGTTGATATATTTTGGAGAGTATCTAATTTTTTAATTTTGTATTTTAGCATAACTAGTTGGCAGTTATTTTTCCTGAACATGTTGATATATTTTGGAGTATCTAATTTTTTAAAGCATATTGAAATGTTCGAACATGTTTATTTTTTTTCATTAACATTTAATTTAAGTCCTTAATGCGTAGAAATGCACATTTGTTCAATTGGGTTTCATATTAGACAATGTTCATTTGCATTACATCCAAGTATTTTATGAATTTGAATGTTCATTTTGAGGCCATTATTAGAGGAAATGCATTATATGAGCATTTATAAAAAATTCAACTTCACATAATTAGAGGATGTGCATTTGGATTTTCTCCGAATATTCGCCAATTTTAAAAGTTCAAATTTGTTAGTTTTATGGCGTCCAAGTAAAATTAACAACATAAATTGGAGACAACCCCATAAGTTCATAAGTTAGTTATTTAGTGATTTTACATAAACATGATTCAAAGTTATTCAAACATGCATGAATTTGACATAATCAGATAGCTTATTTTTCTGAACATTTTGACATATTGAACACACTTTTCTGGATTATAGATTAAATATATGAATTTTACAAATTTGAACTTTTTCTGTAATTATTAATTGTCTGACAGGCGTGGTCCCGCGATGACGTCGACATGTGACGTCAGCGTTACCCGGCGGCGGCGGACGCGTCGGCGTTGCCGAGCTCGCGCTCGAGCAGCTACGTGCGTTCGCCGGCCTGGGTCCGCGCGGATCTGCGAGGTGGAGGGGAGCCCGACAGGCGGCGCTCTGGACCATTAGGTCGCCGGAGCCGCCGGCGGCGACCAAAACGGTGGCGGCGGATGTGGAATGCGGCGGCGGAGATTCCGGGCCGCTTGCGCTGTTCCGGCAAGCGATACTGGGCGAGGATGGAGAGCAGATGACGCCGAACCTCCGTGCCTGCTCGAATTCGTTCGGGGAGGAGCGTTGCGGCCGCGCGGCGCGTCGACGGCGCCGGCGATCTCGGGGTCGCGCGGGGAGAGAGAAGAGGGGGTGCGAGTTGTGCGCACGCTTTTGCACGGAGGTCCCTGACGTTTCGTGAAATTGCAAATCAGTCCATTGCGGGGGGTTTTCTGTATTTTGCGCCAAAATCCGTGCACGGGGGTGACCGGCTGGGAACCGGTTCCACGGGTTGTCCACGGGTGACGTGTCGCCCGCCGATTGGTAGAAAATAGGGCGACACTGTAGCGCGCGCTGGGGTCTGGCGTGGCCGTTTCCTGGCCGTCCGATGGCGCCGATCGGACGGCCGTGGTTTGGAGGCGACGTGGATAGGGTGGAAGGGGGGTGATTCTTTCCAGCCTTTATATATTGATCTATTCGGGTCGAATTCGTATTCCAGCTGCCGTGTGACAACTCATCCTCGCTAGCAACTTCGATTTCGGCTCAAATTCGACCAAGTCCTATTCCAGCTGGCAACTCATCCTCGTTGGCAACTTATGAACCATTAAATAATTTCCTAAAACATTATTGTGGCTTAGGAAAATCCTTTTTGACAATTGGTTTTTGCCTCCAAACAATCCTACACAGATTTGTCTCTTCCAGTTTTGGGTATGAGAGCATCTCTCTAGCAGAGACTGAAAACCACGGAGGTTTTCAGTTCCCGTTTTGCCTTGTTTTCAGTTCCAATTTTCACAGCGGGAAAAAAAACTGAATATGGAACTGGAAATTTAATTTCGTTTCATTTTGCGCGAACTCGAACGGACGAAAACCTCGGTGATCTTCAACTTCAACCCAAAGTACAGATCACCGGTGATCACCGGAGCACTACCTAACCCTAGCTAGCTACCCGCCACCCTAACCCTAACTCAAAATACAACTCGGGTGTGGCACCGAGCTGCGGCGGATTCGCGTCTCTCACTCCTCGTCGGAGACGAGGTTGACGTACATGTTCGCCTCAAGCTCGGTGACGCGGCGCCACTCCTCCGCCCTCTCCATCTGGGCAAGCTCCTTGGCGACGCCCTACTGGAGGAGGATGTCGTCGAGCTCCTCCTCCTCCCGCATCGTCCGCTTGCAGATAACCGCCACGACGGTGTTCAGCGAGCCGATGGGGACAAAGTCCTGCAGGGCGAAAGAGGGGGTGAAGGCGGCAAGGTCGTAGCCGTCGAGCTCCTCCTCCTCTAACGTCTACCTCTTTGGCATGTGCACCAGCGCACCGGAGGAGCTCCCCGCGCCCGATGAGCTCCCCTCGCCACGCCTGGCTGCAGCTCTAGGCCGGTCCAACTCGTCGACCGTGCGGAAGAGGAGGGACGGCAGCACGAGCGCGCCGTGCTTGGTGTAAGGGAGCGCCACCCGCTTCCTCTCCGCGTCGGAGGCGACGTGCTTCTTCCTCGCGTCTCAACGTTTACTTGGTTAATGTATTATTTGTTAAAACTTAAAAATGATGTGTGAATGATATTGTTTAGTAGTTTATGTTTTCTTATGGTTGGCCTCAACTAGCTAATAGTGCATATCATGTCATTATGATATTAACATGCATTGTCCTGTTCATAAGATGGTATGGTATTGTGGTATCCTACTCTGAATAATTCACTTGAATCGACTTGGCACATGCTCACACATGTTATGACTGAAAAATAAAAGTCAATTAAGCCTTGATGATCTATTTTGCCTCAGAGTTTTAGTATCATTTTTATGCCTCCGTTAATTTTATTTTGTTGCAAGCATGATTATGACCGTTATCGCTCTCGTGGTTGTCGCTTCCCAGTCTATTGCTAGCCTTCACTTGTACTGAGCGGGAATGCTGCTCGTGCATCCAAATCCTTAAAACCAAGTTATCCCAAAGAGTCCACCAAAAAATTCCTATGCATGGTATTTCAAGCCATTCCAAGTAAATTTGCATGTGCTACCTTTAAAACCTTCAAAATATTTCTCTTTTTGTGTCAATGTTTACTAGCTCATGAGGAATTAGTGTGGTTATTCTTTATTCTATTTGTCAAATGGACTTTAACACCTGGACTAGTGGCATATACATCCGCTTATCCAATAACTTGCAAAAAGAGCTGGCAACGGGGTGCCCAGCCCCAATTAATTACAACTTAACCTTTAATTCTCTTCACACTTTTGCCCTGATTCATCAGTAAGCAATGACAAACAGTGAAATACCTGCATGTGTGTAAACCAAAGAGAAAGGGGATGATCTGCCTTGCTGGTAGAAATTACGTCCTTCATGGGAGCCGCTCTTAAAAGTCCGTTTGACAGTTAGAATACTGTTCTCACCCGCTACCATTCGTTGACAATTAACAAACACCTCTCAAAACATTTTTACCTCTGTTTTTAAAACAAAAAGCTCTAGCACGTGTTAATCCCTGCTTCCCTCTGCGAAGGGCCAATCTTTTATTTTTATGTTGAGTCACCATCCTTTCTTTGAGCACTTCTTCGAGAGCATAGCTGTCGTTCTTAGTGTAATGTGCTTGTCCCAGAATACGATTAATTGAGGTATAACCATGATGCTTTTATCTTTGATATCTCTATATCTAGTCTTCACTTGAACTTCAGAGGTGCCTTGGCATTTATGTTTTGCTCCACAATTAAGGGCAAGCGAGATACCACTCTATCATGCTTTATTATGGTCATTACAATCTTGTTGATGTTTATAAATTTCATGTTATAAGCTCTTAGTTCGTTGATACTTTTCATTAGGAAACATGATTGCTAAGTTTTATTATCCATACATCATGCAATTGTTAAAGACCTGATCATAGCATTTACAATCAAAAATTATTTTGTTATCATTTACCTACTCGAGGACGAGCAGGAATTAAGCTTGGGGATGTTGATACGTCCAAAACGTATCTATAATTTTTGATTGTTTCATGCCATTTTTATGCTTTTAGCACTTGTTTTATATTAAGTTTATTATTTATTTGGACTAACCTACTAATAGTTGCAAAAGTGCACAATGTTCTTGTTTTACTATTTGATGTGTAGAAATTATCAAGAATACAAGAGGAAACCTTGTTGGAGTCGAATTGGGACTTTCCTGAAATCTGTCTGAGAACTTTTTACGAAGATTGCCAGTTTGACCCTCGAAGATGACGTCAAATGGAGACCTGGCTTACGAAAGTTGTCACAATTTTCCATACGAAGATTTTAAGCCCGAGATCAGCCCAATCGGAGTTCGGACGCGGCCTGTAGGCCCGTTTTGGTGGAACCCTAAAAGGGGTGACGGAAATCCGAGAAGATATATAAAGGGAGGAAACCTAATTCGTGGAGGACTCCTCCACCCACGAATTTCAGCCACCAAAAGCCACGTTTTTGCCTCCCCCATGGATCCCATCTCCATGGGGGAGGGCTCCCAAGAAGCCATGAAGGAGGGAGGCTAAGGGGCGGCGCTCCCCAAGCTTGCCGGCGGCGGGGAAAGGAGTTCCCCGCACCGCCGGCGCCGCCGCGCTGCCCCTCTCCGCCGTCTTCACCGCCATCTCCATCACCATCTCCTTTTGTATTCAGTGGTTCATCCTCCCACAAACCTCTGTACCGTCCTATGTAAACATGGTGTTTGATGCTATAATATTTATCCTATGATTTACATCATGTTTCCGTAGTTTATTTGTCTTTTGATTGCTTAATTGAATGCATGAGGTTCATTAGAGTTGTATGTCTATATGGTGCTGTCCTTTGGTGTCCATTATATTTGTGCGCATGGATCAAACACCCTAGGGTTGGTAGTATTTGTAACGAAGCGGGGGAAGTTCTGCCGGAGTGACAGAAACCTGAGAACGCGAACCGATTAGTTGCACGTATGGGAGTAAGAGGACCTTGAACTTAAGGCTATGGTTGGGGAAACCTTAATGCATTGTTAGTATTTGCGGATGCTTGCTAAACAATCCAATCATATAGTACTTGTAATCCCAAGTAGTGGAGTGCATGTATATTTAGCCTCTCCCACATAGAAAACTGCATCGAAGACAATGAACCAAGTACCTTCACTAATTAATCTTGGACAAAGCCACCACAATTACCACCACTTTTCCACACTCATGGTACTGTTAGTATATGGTTACTTAGTGTACTTTATTGCTGCAGCACTAACATTTACTTTCTTGCATTTATTATCTCGCAAAGCTACCTCTCATACTCGTATTGTAGTCTAGTATTATTTCCTAGATAAGTAAACGTTTAGTGTGCGTAGAGTTGTATCAGTGGTTGATAGAACTTGAGAGAATACTTATCCTACCTTTAGCTCCTCGTTGGGTTCGACACTCTTATTTATCGAAAAGGCTACACGCGATCCCCTATACTTGTGGGTTATCAGCGTTTCAGGCGCCCGGTACTACGGTGTTTGGAAACGGTACTACCGTTGCCTGGGAGCTGTCCCAGGCACAGTACTACCACTCTAAATACCGTAGTCATCAGGTACCGGTACTACCGGCCGTTCTGGCGGTACTACCGCTCTGGCTGAGGTTGCTCTCGCACTTCCAGATGCGGTTTTATCACTAGACCTTCCAGTAGCACCAGTAGCAGTACTACCGCTAGAAAATCCGGGAACACCGCCAGGACAACGTGGTTGCCAGGCGCGGTTTCACCGTTTCTTCTACCGACAGTGCCAGCGGGCGGTACTACCGCTGAGGGTTTTTGACGGTTGAGATAAGTGGGGCGTGGGGGGTAGTTTTTCCCCATTCTACCTCCCCACACCCGACCCCCACATTCGTCTCCTCTCACCGCAGCCGCCGCCGCCGCACATTGCCGCCGGGAGAGCTCCTCCCCGGCCACGACAGCCCCTCTCCGGCCGTGGGCTGGCTCGAGGACCTTCTCCTCCCTCTTCTCTCCACAATGAGTTCCGGTAAACTCCTCTCTCTCTCTCTCAACCTAGTTGATTCGTTGAGATTCGATTGAGATTGTTTTCTTGCAACTTATGTGGTAGAAGTAGTAGGGAATAGTTGGTACTCAGTTTAGAATCTTGCTTGCAAAGTTTTATTGGACGATTCCATAGATCGGGTCAGTTTCGTCGGTCAAACCGCTAGATCTAGAGCTGGCGGTACTACCGCTCCTAGGAGCGGTACTACCGGTCTGTCAAGCGGTACTACCGTTGATCTGGTGTTTTCCAGAAACTGGGCAATTTTGATTCTTCTCTTTTTGATCATGATTGGTTTTTGCAATACTTATCCCTGTGCTATCTGTCTCTGCTTTCTTAGGACCTAGCAAGGGCCGTGGGGGCAGTTCAGCTCGGGCTCCCAAGAGATCTTGCAAGGACAAGGACCTCAGTGATGAACCTGAAATCATTCCAGAGAAGCTCACTCGCCGTCAGCGGTCTGCTCAAGCCAAAGCTGCTGCCAAGAAGTCTGCCTCTCTCATGAGGATGTCACCTCAAGCTTTTGTCAAGGAAAGACAGATGAATCCCTATACCCGCACCAAGGATCCCAGCTACAAGAATCCCCTATTCCATTCTCAGTTTCAAGAGAAGATTTTTTATGAGGTGCTTCCCCGTTTCAAGACCAAAGTGGTGAAGCAGTTTTGCATCAACACTGACTATATGAGAGCACATCTTGACTACTTTGGTGAGTCCCTGGAGATTTGTGAGGAGTTTGGGATCTTGAACTATATCAACATACATGAAGACTTTGATGAGCACCTCGTTCTCCAGTTCTATGCTACTGTCCACTTCCACACCGACAAGAGAGCTGTCTCATGGATGACCAAGGACAAGGTGCTCACTTCCTCTTGGGCAGATTTTGCTACCCTCCTTGAGCTGCGGGACTATGGTGACCTTATGTCGGTGTCTGACGATGCTCAAGTGTTCCATATCTCCTACATGGACAAGCCTATGAAGCCGTCTGCTCTCTCTCATCTGCTGATTCAGGTTCGTGGGGTTTGTGGAGAATCCAAGCACCTGCAGAAGACATGGCACATTATGCATCGCATTTTCCGCAACACGGTGTTGCCTCGAGTGGGCAACTTTGACCAGATCCATGGGCGTCTCATTGACCTTATGGTTGTCTCTTCTAATATGGTGGGCAAAGGCAAGAAGCTGGATATTATGGATATCCTTTGGAATGAGATTCATGAAGTGATTATGAAGAGGCATGTCCCTATCTTTGGCTCCCTTATAATGAAGCTCATTGTTCATGCGTGGGTCAAAAAGAAGTTTCCCTTAGAGCTGCTGGACAATGACACTCCTCTCATTGCTCACCTGTCAAAGATTTGAACCGCAACAAGCATCTCCTGCCTCTCATCCCAATGATGAAGCTTACAACACTGAAGATGAAGAAAATGACCCAGCTTTTGAGTTGCCCAAGAAGAAAGTGCATGCCTTCAAGAAATGGGTTGCCAATGCCTTGCACTCCATCTTCCGCCGCCAGGATGGTTCCAATGTTAGGGCTTGGCGAGAACATGAAAGGGCCAAGCTGGAACGTCAACGCACTCGCCAGCGCTTTGAGGCTTTGGGTGCACCTATCCCTGCGGGCTCCGAGGATAACATCACCACTTACTCCAAGTGGATTGGGCGGCACAGCTACAACACTTGGGTTGATCCCGATCTTCAGGACGATGCCTCCACTTCTCATGCCGGTGACCCCTGGGTTCGTGAAGGAGAAGAACATGGCAGGGCTGATCATGATGGGCTGATGGCAGTGATGGGTCTGCTAGTGATGAGGACAATGATGCTGATCCGAGGCTGCTGATGGGGACGAGGATGATGAGGAGGAGGACGATGACTGAACCCCCTTGGGACGCTAGCATCGCCTCTCCCTTTTTGGTGTCTTGATGCCAAAGGGGGAGAGTGTTCTATTAGGGTTTCCGGGGATTTGCATGGGTGGAAGCACAAGCTCTTGCTCTTGATCTTTATGCTTGTGCTTCACTTTTTATCTTATTCGAACTTGGTTTAGGTGAACTATCTCGTTGCATGGTGTAAGACATGTGGAACCTTTTATTCCGTTCAAAACTATGTGGTGTAATAACTCTTGTCTTTATGTCTTACCATGCTGTGAAGTTATGATTTCTTGTTTTATTCATATACTTGCTTGGTTTACAAAATGTAGGGGGAGCTTTGATCCTAACATGTATGCATTGTGTATTCAAATACAAATTTATTGATGCATACTGATAGGGGGAGCCTGTCTATATTTTGTAAATCATTTGTGTGAGTTTGTTGTCATCAAACTCCAAAAAGGGGGAGATTGAAAGAGCATGCTAGGCTCTTACTCTGTTTCGGAGTTAATTACAACACACCCACTGAACTAATCGTGTTCTTAAGTTCGAACATGTATGAAAAACAACAACACGAGAAGTTCTCATATGGAAGAGAGAGGGGCTCGAAAATCTACCTAGGCTGAAATCAACCTGGCGGTAGTACCGCCAGTAGGCAGCGGTAGTACCGCTCCTTCTGGAGTAGTACTGCTGCAGCACGCAGGCAGTCTTCTCCTGCGGTAGTACAGCTGGAAGTACGTTGCCACAGCAACGATACTACCGCTGGAAGTACCACTGGAGATACCGTTCTGAAGTTTTTAGCCACTGTCTCCAACGGTATCTTTTCGGACCCCCCACGTACTACCGTTGAAATACCACGAATTTATTCGAGGCATGGCAGCGGTAGTACCGGTGGGTTCTGGCGGTCGTACCGGTGCCTGGTAACTACGGTAGCACTCTGTGCTACCGCTGCAACTGAGTATCGGAACCACTGAGGTACTGTGTGGAGATCAGTAGCGGTAGTACCGCTGTTCGCTAGCGGTAGTACTGCTGTGCACTTTTCTGTGCATAACGGTTAGATTTTCAGGGGCCCCTATATAAAGACCCTTTCTTCCTCATTGAAAGGTGGCGATTTACATTCTCTCTCCTCCATTGCTGCCGAGCTTTAAACTTCCAAGATCTCCCACTCCAACCACACAATCGCTGTGATACTTTGATGAGTGATAGAGGAGATCTAGATCTACAATCTCACCGAAGGAATTTCGAATCCATTCATTCTCCTTTGTGATACTTGTTCTCTTGGGGTTGCTTGTAACCCTAGGAGACCTTTGTGCGTTTCGGAAGCCTCAACTTGTTGCGAGGCGGTCCGGGACATTGTTGGGAGCCTCCAACTCATTGTGGAGTTCCTCAACCTTTGTGTACCGGCTTGGTCAACGCCATCAAGGTGACCTGTTGCTCAAAAAACAAAGTTTAAAGGTTTGCAAACCGTGGGGTTATTGATGAAGAGGGATGCGGGGACATCCCCAAGCTTATGACTTTGGTAATTCTTCAATATTCCATAGTTTGGTGTTCCTTCATTCTCTGTGAAAAAACTTCAACACAAAAACTTTCCCATTCTTTTCTGCGGTTAGACATTAGTACAATAGATAATATTTCCCAAGTGCTACTATTAAACCAAATAAAATTTTGTTTTTAAGTTACAGAAAGGTTGCTTAAATGGCCAACTTATAAATGAAAGGTAAGAACCATTAAAAATCAAATGAAAACGAAAAGAGGCCACTCTTGCAACAAAAGTCAGAATCTGTCCAGAAAAACAGCAGCTGGAAAACGCAATTTTTAGGTGCACTTAAACATGCCCGAAATTTTAGCCAATTTTTGTACATGCAGAGGATTAGGTGCTACAACATCAGTAATTTTTTCGTGATTTTTAGAGCTTCCAGTAAAATATGAAAAATCGCGCAATAAGCAGTAGATACCGAAAACAGAAAATCACTTTTTACATATGTATCAACTAAGCTAAATGGATAAAACTTGGTACTTTATTTTTGATAAACTAAAAACCAGAGGCTAAGCAAGACCTAAACATGCTAGCTACAGCAAGGAAAACTCTAAAAAAAATCAAAAGTAAAACCAAAATAAAGAACCAAACAAAGAAGCAAAACAAAAGAAAATATTTTTGTTATTTTGAATTTATAAGTGAAAGTAAAGAAGCAATCGAAACCAAATAAGGAGCCTAATAAAACTAAAGAAGGTAAAACCAAGACATATAAAAGCAATTATAATACAAGTTAAGACAATACATATCATGTGGACGGGTAATATAGAGTATGAACGAGACAACCTCATGTTAGTTGATGAATAGGGGGATGACTCGGGCATCCCCAAGCTTAGATGATTGTATCTTCTTGAATATGTTCTTGGGATGCACCTACACATCCCCAAGCTTGAGCTCTTGCGTCTTCTTATTCATCTCATATCACCATATTGATTAGATCTTATAAGCTACATCCACATAAAACTTCACAAAACTCATTAGTAGGGTTAGTACTCATTAAATAAAATCCACTCATGTTCAAGCATTGACAAGTTTTATAATTTTTACTCAACATTAGCCACTGTATATACTAAGGTGTTCATGATTTCCGTTGTCCGTCGAAAAACTAATGAAACTAACAACACCAAGTACAATATTGAATAAACAAAGAAATCTGTCAAAACTGAACAGTCCGTAAAGATGGCATTCAACGAGATAGTTAAGTAGCTCAAATCGAAAAACTTTAGTCTAATGAAAGAAAGATAATAATCTCAGGTTTATGCACAAAAATTTTCAAGTCAAAATACTATTCTGAGATTTATCACGATTTTATTTACAGAGAAGCACAAAATCTGTCTAAACAGAACAGTCAGTAAAGATCGAATTTTTCGACCTATCTACGTACCTTAAATCAGAAAAAGTTAGTCTAATGAAAGAAAGCTAATAAGCATCACTTTGCACTCAAGAAATTTCAGATCAAGATCACGTTCTGGTGATTTTAAACATTTAATACGGTGGAGCACAGAAAATCTGTTTCTGGACAGCAAAGTAAAACTATCAACTTTCAATTAACTAAAGACTATAATTAGCATTTTATTTTTATGTACAGAGGTATATACACAATATTTACATGTTTTTAATGAAAAGCTTCCATGGAAAGATTTGTTTTGGTTTCATAGGCATGAACACAAGTGTTCAAGGTCGACCCCCATTTAACCATTACTCATCTTTCCAATCACTTTTCTTTTTGAAAACGTTTTTAGATAACAACTACACCTAATTTTTTTTGTAATTCGCATTCCCTATCCATAGTAAGATAAAGAACAACTTAATACTGAAAATAAAAACTACTTAGAGATAAAGCAAACAAGTGCACACAAGAACATTAACCTACGCTATGGCTCCCCGGCAACGGCGCCAGAAAAGGTCTTGATAACCCACAAGTATAGGGGATCGCGTGTAGCCTTTTCGATAAGTAAGAGTGTCGAACCCAACGAGGAGCTAAAGGTAGGATAAGTATTCTCTCAAGTTCTATCAACCACTGATACAACTCTACGCACACTAAACGTTTATTATCTAGAAATAATACTAGTACAATACGGGTATGAGAGGTAGTTTTGCAAGATAATAAATACAAGAAAGTAAATGTTAGTGCTGCAGCAATAAATACACTAAGTAACCATATACTAACAGTACCATGAGTGTGGAAAAGTGGTGGTAATTGTGGTGGCTTTGTCCAAGATTAATTAGTGAAGGTACTTGGTTCATTGTCTTCGATGCAGTTTTCTATGTGGGAGAGGCTAAATATACATGCACTCCACTACTTGGGATTACAAGTACTATATGATTGGATTGTTAGCAAGCATCCGCAAATACTAACAATGCATTAAGGTTTCCCCAACCATAGCCTTAAGTTCAAGGTCCTCTTACTCCCATACGTGCAACTAATCGGTTCGCGTTCTCAGGTTTCTGTCACTCCGGCAGAACTTCCCCCGCTTCGTTACAAATACTACCAACCCTAGGGTGTTTGATCCATGCGCGCACAAATATAATGGACACCAAAGGACAGCACCATATAGACATACAACTCTAATGAACCTCATGCATTCAATTAAGCAATCAAAAGACAAATAAACTACGGAAACATGATGTAAATCATAGGATAAATATTATAGCATCAAACACCATGTTTACATAGGACGGTACAGAGGTTTGTGGGAGGATGAACCACTGAATACAAGGAGGAGATGGTGATGGAGATGGCGGTGAAGACGGCGGAGAGGGGCAGCGCGGCGGCGCAGGGCGGCGGCGGCGCCGGCGGTGCGGGGAACTCCTTTCCCCGCCGCCGGCAAGCTTGGGGAGCGCCGCCCCTTAGCCTCCCTCCTTCATGGCTTCTTGGGAGCCCTCCCCCATGGAGATGGGATCCATGGGGGAGGCAAAAACGTGGCTTTTGGTGGCTGAAATTCGTGGGTGGAGGAGTCCTCCACGAATTAGGTTTCCTCCCTTTATATATCTTCTCGGATTTCCGTCACCCCTTTTAGGGTTCCACCAAAACGGGCCTACAGGCCGCGTCCGAACTCCGATTGGGCTGATCTCGGGCTTAAAATCTTCGTATGGAAAATTGTGACAACTTTCGTAACAGCCAGGTCTCCATTGACGTCATCTTCGAGGGTCAAACTGGCAATCTTCGTAAAAAGTTCTCAGACAGATTTCAGGAAAGTCCCAATTCGACTCCAACAAGGTTTCCTCTTGTATTCTTGATAATTTCTACACATCAAAGAGTAAAACAAGAACATTGTGCACTTTTGCAACTATTAGTAGGTTAGTCCAAATAAATAATAAACTTAATATAAAACAAGTGCTAAAAGCATAAAAATGGCATGAAACAATCAAAAATTATAGATACGTTTTGGACGTATCAAACGCGCATTTCCGCGTTTTGGACGTATCTTGAGTTGGTGATGGTATGACTTGAGGAGGAGCTCGAGGAGGATTTTGAACTTGAGGGGGATCCTCTTCAATGGGACGAATGTCCCCAATTGCCATCCTTCTTAGAGCGAGCTCCATAGGTACATCACCTACAACATTAGGATCAACTTGCCCCACTTGGGAGCCATTATCCTCATCAAACTTCACGTCACTAGATTCTTCAACTTGACCGGTGGTCTTGTTGTAAACTCTATAGCCATGAGAGTTTGTGGAGTAACCAACAAAGATGCCCTCTATAGATCTAGTCTCAAACTTAGATAACCGGTTACCTTTCTTACGAATGAAGCACTTGCATCCAAAGACACGAAAATAAGAAAGATCCGGTTTCTTCCCAAGAAGAATCTCATATGGGGTCTTGTTCAAGAGTTTGCGGAGATATAACCGATTTGTTGCATGACAAGCGGTGAAGATGGCTTCGGCCCAAAAGTTGAACGGAGAAGCATACTCCGCAATCATGGTCCTAGCCGCATCCATAAGAGTCCGGTTCTTCCACTCCGCAACTCCATTTTGTTGAGGGGTGTATGGAGTGGAATATTGATGAGCAATGCCCTCTTCACTAAGAAACCCCTCCACGGTGTAGTTCTTGAATTCGGATCCATTGTCACTTCGAATTGTCATGATCTTCTCTTGATATTGGCGTTAGGACATGTTGATGAAGTCAATGACTCTTTGTTGAGTCTCACTCTTTTTCTTGAAGAAATAGACCCATGTGTATCTTGAATAGTCATCAACAATCACCAAGAAATACTTCTTCCCACCAAGACTATCATAAGATAATGGACCAAAAAGGTCCAAATGAATGAGATCAAGAATCTTGTCGGTGGTAATCTTCGTCTTTGATGGATGGGCTTCTCCATGTTGCTTTCCTAGAACGCATGATCTACACACACGATCTTTGGAAAACTTAATATCGGTTAGTCCAAGAATGTGATCACCACTTTGAAGATCATGGAGTGTTCTCATATTGGTGTGGGCTAGTCGACGATGCCAAAGCCAACCCACATCAACTTTAGCCATTAGACAAGTCGCGGCCGACATGCTCTCTTTCGAGAAATCAAGCACATACATGCCGTACTCGACATGTCCAACAAAGACTACTTTAAGAGATCCCTTCACGGTGATGATCACACTCTCGTCATCAAAGTAACACCCATAACCACGTTTAGTAAGTTGATAGACGGAGAGTAAGTTGTAGCTAAGGGACTCAACGACAAGTACATTCTTGATAGAGACCTCTCTAGCAACAACGACCTTGCCTCGTCCCAATACCTTAAGCTCGCGGTTGTCACCAATTTTGACTCGTGAATATTGAGGTAGAGGAGGTTCAATATCATCTACCAAGTCAATGCGTCCGGTCATGTGTTGGGATGCGCCACTATCCACCGTCCATCGACCCGCACCGGACGCCACACCCTACAAGGGTTCAAGACTTCGATTTAGGTACCCATTTTTCGATGGGTCCTTTCTTGTTAGTCACAAGGGTCTTTGGAACCCAAATAGTCCAATGATAATCATCACCATAAGAAGTGCCAACATATTTAGCATAAACATGACCATCTTTAGATTTCATGAGAACATAAGATGGGTTATATTTGCCGGCAAAGTCATTATGGGTAGGAAGGTCCCTTGTGACCTCATTACCCACAACGGTGTTGGTCTCTTTCTCTTTAGCCAACTCCCCCTCCTTCACAAAGATAATAGCTTTTGAAGAGGGAGAAGGCTTCTTCTTCTTTGACTTGGTAGAGAAACCAAGTCCTTCTTTCCCAATTTGATCCTTTTGATTACTCAAAAGGTCATTTAGATTCTTTTCTCCTTGAGCACAAGCCAAAATGCCCTTCTCAAGTTGAGATTTCAACCTTACATTTTCTTCAACAAGATTAGCATGCTCACAACAAATAATAGATTTAGCAACAATTTCATTTGATGTGGATGCAATAACTTCTTTCACTTGTTGACCTAGGAATTGATCATGAGACTTCTCAAGTTTGGCAAAAGATTCTTTGAGGGTTTTGAGTTCCTCATCAAGTTTCTTGTTTTCCTTCTCAAGTCTAGCATGTTCAATGCCTAGCTCAAGCTTCTCATTCTTATCAACGAAAAAAATAGCACGCTATTTCCCGGTTAATAGCACGATATAGCCTATTTGGAGAGACTACGCTATATTTAGCCTAAAGTTGACGCTATGACGCTATTTTCGTCTTATACGGTCGAAACCACACCAAACATGGTAACATTATAGATACGCTAACAAAAAGTCTGGAAATAACGTTAGGTGATGATGATGGCGGGCAATCTGGTGGTTCTTCTAGTTATTCTGAAGATGATGTCAATGATTCTGATTAAAGTTTAAAATATTTATCTTTTAGTTTATTACTTTTTCATGGTTTTAAGCCTCATATTTGTATTCGTGCCATGGATTTGGCCTTGACATTTGAACATGGTTACCTGGTTATGCATGTATTGTTTCTGCAAAAAAAGTTAGTGCTGAAATCCTTAATATTTGGGCTATTTCTTACAACTTTTTCATCACACTATTTTATATGTAATTTCGCTATATCACGCTATATCTTGTATAGCTTTTGGAGGAGGGCCACGCTATTTTTGATAACACGCTATTTTTTTCCTTGATTCTTATAGACTTTAGAAGTAGCAAGAGCATGTTCATTATCCTTTTTAACTCTAGACATGTCAATAGCATAGGATTCCTCGGAATTAGATAGGGCCTCCTCAAGAGACCTTCTACGAGTTTGCTCTTTTTCAAGTGCGATAGAGAAATCCGCTATCTCATTAGCATAGTCAACCTCACGGTTTGCCATGCCCGAAATGATCTCCTCTTTTTGATCTACAAGAGAGTTAGTTTCCTCAAGTTGCTCCAAAAGAGCATCAACATTCACTTTATCTTCTCCCTTAAGATTAGCTAGCCACAAGTCCACCTCATTTGGACTTTGGGGCTCCTTCACAACATTCTCTACACAATCCAATAAGGAAGAAGGTGTAGAGGTAATAGGTTTGGTAGAAGGAGTTACCGAGGTGGCTTTTGCCAAGAGACATGTGTAGGGAATGGACTCATTCTCATTGGGGGATTCAAATAGGGATGACGGTGTAGAGGAAGGTGTAGCTATGGCAATGCGAGCGGTAGCTCCAACTTCATCTTCATCACCGGACATGTATTCTTCCAAAACTTTTCTATCTTGAACACACAAGGCATTGAGAACCCTCTTCTTCACGAAGTTCTTGTTGCCGTTGCCCTTGGACTTGTCTTTTCTCACAAGCTTTCCATTGTGGTCCTCTCGATTCTCCCAAGGACAATCGGCAATGTAGTGATTGAGATTACTACAATTATAGCAAGTCTTTGGACGGTCTCCTCTTGGTCTTGCAACGAAGGTCTTCTTAGCAAAAGGTCTTGATGAGGATCTCTTGGAACGGTTGCCCCAAAAGGCTCTTGAAGCAAGGGCCATGTGCTCATAATATTCTTGCTTGACGTCCTCCGAATCCTCCTCTTCAACTCCATGTTCATACTCTTCTTGACTAGTGCTGGCCGTGGACTTCAAAGCAACATTTGGAGAATGTCCCGCAAGTCCTCTTTGACGAGCATGAGCATGAATGGAGCTCTTGACCACCATTCCAATGGATACAAACTCGTTGAGCACGGTGTTGGAATCAAGTGTTGCGAAGTCCGGTCTTGATCGAATGGTTTGAGCCAAGCCTTGATTTGAGGGAGTGATTGCCTTGAGAAACTTGCGCTTGATCCAATTATCTTCAAACTTCTCGAAGCCAAAATCATTCAAGGTGATGGAAAGAGCGGTGAGCCTTCGATAGAGATCTTCGGGTGTCTCATCACGAACTCATCGGCTTCGTCTTGAACCGCTTCATACTTGGAAAGTTGAATGCTTTCATTCCCCAAGAACAAGTTATGGAATTTATCCCAACATTGCTTGGCCGTCTTGCACATCCGGATATGAGTGGTATAAGTTGGGCCGGCGGCCGCTTGAATCATGTGCATGGCGGTGGCGTTGAGTTAATGATTGGCCTTCTCCGTTGAAGTCATGTTGAGTGGGTCTTGAGGATAGAAGCCTTGCTCTAAAATGTCAATCAAGAAAACACAACAACTAGACATGTGTGATCGCATAGCATATTGCCAATTAGGAAAGTCTTTTGGATCAAGCTTAGGAGGTGCGCCCATATTGGCGATGTGTGGCGGAGAGACGTGTTGGTGGATTGTGTTATACACTTGTCCCGGCGGGACACTTGCATATACCCCCGGCTTCCTTGGGATTGAGCTACCCTCCGTGGCATTCATTGTTTCGGGATTGGCTTTTGCCTTTCCGTCCACATTGACTAGGTCCGAAGAAGGAAGAACATCTACCTTCTCCGACTCCTTTTCCGCGGGAGGTAAATCAATCTTAGGTTCTGGTTTCCCTAGAAACTCCTTGAACATCTCCCGCATCGATTCCTTCATGCTTAGGTTGAGGTTGGTAGTAATCTCGGTATTGAGATTAGACATCTCACTCTTGAGATCACTAACAACCTCACCAAGGCGTTCATTAGTTACCGATGCGGTTAGGTCCAAGTTGTCCGACATATTCTCTTAGGCGGTGAAGCCTTAGATAAGAGCCGATGCTCTGATACCAATTGAAAGATCGATATGTCGACTAGAGGGGGGTGATTAGGCGACTACCAAATTTTAATTGTTTTTCGATTAATTAGGGCTTGAGCAAAGTATAACAAGTTTGACTAGATGTGCACTAGGTGATAGCAACCTATGTGATACAAGCAAGGTAAATAATGTAACGGAAGCAACAAGTAAAGGATAGAAATAACCGCAAAGTGGAGACACGGAGAAGTTTCCCGTAGTTCCTTCCCAAGGGATGTACGTCTACGTTGGAGGAGTGTGGAGCCACCTAGGCGCTCCAATAGCACGGATGTGCTCACTCTATTCTCCGTGAGCTTTACCCGTGGGGGTTTGGCTCTTCCACTATGAGGTCACCTTGATGGCGTTGACCAAGCCGGTACACAAAGGTTGAGGAACTCCACAATGAGTTGGAGCCTCCCAACAATGTCCCGGACAGCCTCGCAACAAGTTGAGGCTTCCGAAACGCACAAAGGTCTCCTAGGGTTACAAGCAACCCCAAGAGAACAAGTATCAAAAAGGAGAATGAATGGATTCGAAATTCCTTCGGTGAGATTGTAGATCTAGATCTCCTCTATCACTCCTCAAAGTATCACGGCGATTGTGTGGTTGGAGTGGGAGATCTTGGAAGTTTAAAGCTCGGCAGCAATGGAGGAGAGAGAATGTAAATCGCCACCTTTCATTGAGGAAGAAAGGGTCTTTATATAGGGGCCCCTGAAAATCTAACCGTTATGCACAGAAAAGTGCACAGCGGTACTACCACTAGCGAACAACGGTACTACTGATACTGACCTCCACATAGTACCTCAGTGGTTCCGATACTCAGTTGCAGCGGTAGCACAGAGTGCTACCGTAGTTACCAGGCACCGGTACTACCGCCAGAACGCACCGCCAGAACCACCGGTACTACCGCTGCCATGCCTCGAATAAATTCGTGGTATTTCAACGGTAGTACGTGGGGGGTACCGGAAAGATACCGTTGGAGACAGTGGCTAAAAACTTCTGAACGATATCTCTAGCGGTACTTCCAGCGGTAGTACCGTTGATGTGGCAACGGTACTTCCAGCTGTACTACCGCAGGAGAAGACTGCCTGCGTGCTGCAGCAGTACTACTCCAGAAGGAGCCTACTGGCGGTACTACCGCCAGGTTGATTTCAGCCTAGGTAGATTTTCGAGCCCCTCTCTCTTCCATATGAGAACTTCTCGTGTTGTTGTTTTTCATACCTGTTCAAACTTAAGAACACGATTAGTTCAGTGGGTGTGTTGTAATTAACTCCAAAACAGAGTAAGAGTCTAGCATGCTCTTTCACCAGGGCAGATTTACGAGCTCTGTTATGACCAAAAAATGGCCTGAGCCATAATGCCGCCGGAATTTTTTGGTTTCCGTGGTTTTTCAGTATCTGCTAGAGATGGAGTACCCTTCAACCACTTTTACTTGTCGCGGGCGGACAACTCGTATAGCACAAATGTGGTATACAACTCACACAACTAATTCGGACCAGAGGTAGTAGAATAATTTGGAGTAGCATTCAGGCAGTAACTAGCATAATTTTGTTTATCAAAATCAAAACCAACTTACAAAAACTTGCTCTGGAGTAAAATTGGCTCTCCACTATCCAAATGTAAAATTATACGATTATTTAGTGTAGTCTAATGGTCTACACTAAAACATTAATGTAAATTGTAACTCTACTATGCCCTAGTCAACTACTCAATCAACTACTCCAACTGCATGTTCAAATATCTGAACATGACAAATACTCCAAGTGCATGGTGATCTAGATGATCCACTGAATTCAGTAAACAAAAACTACTCCTTTCTTTAAATTAACAAAATAAATACTCCTGGAATTAGTACCCTCCTGAACCAGCATGACAATTTTCATTGACATCACCATTTTTGCAAAAATGGCTCTTGCAATAATGGAAACTATCTCAGTATTTCTTTTCATTGACTCCAGGTGTGACCGAGGAACAAATTAACGGTCAGAATATGTAAAGAGTTTGAGACATATGTGGAACTTACACGGTCAGGACATAATCTCCACAGATACTCAGGAAATCACGGTCAACAGAAGACAGTAATGATTGTGAGATTGTCTCCAATAGTTATTCGGGTTCCTTTACCAAATAAAAATTTGAAAGAAATTTGTCAAATTAACTGTGCAAACCCCGATAGAATAAATTACTATAGCATTCTGCAAGACGAATTACATAAGCAATTAGTTCTATGATGTAACACATATCTAAAGTAAGTAAACGAACCGTGTCTGGTTTTTACATGGACTCACAAGCACCACATAATGGTTCCGAAGCTGTACCGGAAACCACAAAATATTTGGACAGTTCCCTGGATAAATGAAGCATTTTTTTATCAGATTACCTGCTACAGATATAATAGCCAAGCAAGAAGCCACCATTACGGTTCACTAGAATCAATATTATCATGTTTCAAGAGAAAGAGATTTAACATTAAGCACTGGGAATGGATATTGGCGTAATGTATACATTGACAATACAACTTAACTTTGTATGGCTTCTATCCAACCCTAAAAGAAGAGAAACCTTCCAAATTATCTATGTGGTAATATATAGGACAAAACCAAGTTATTTATTTGTTATAGTGTATTTTATACCATAGTTTGGTGTTTTCTAAACGACATGGTTCAATATCCATGTTTTCTCAGGGAAGCCACTGTTCATACACCTTATCATTGCCCTCTGTTAGTTCGTGGTGCAAAATTAACAGAAATAGGGAGAAGATGGATGACAATTGACAAATAATAAATCAATCTTAACCAGGGACTAAATACATCTGAGGATTATCAATTATGACTGAGCCAAAACTGATAAAGAGAATACGAATACTCTTCACTACGATACACATGCCCGTGGGAGAACGGCAACATACATGGAACTATGGAAGTGTGTGAATGAAACTTAGCCCACAGACATATTCAAATCAATTGGAATTTGAGAAGAAAGTAACACACACACAAAGTTACAGAAAGACGAGAACTTAAACATACTTAGCACCAATGCAGTACAGGCTGATCGTTTTTTCCTAGCCCAGCAATAATTGGCTGGTAGAGGTATGGATCAAACCTACATATCATGAAGTAACTCTGTTAGCCCTCTCCACAGTTCAGCAAGGGGTGGTAATAAGACATAACAGCCAATATAAATAACAGCAATTCTGTGTCTACACAAACATCTAAGAGATTTCAGCTAATAAAAAATATGAAAGACACTTGAAACTGCAGCTAATTGCACAACAGCATCAACATAACTATGAAAAACACTGACCTACATATCAGAGGAACATTTGAAACTGCAGCACTATCCGTATCATCCACAGCGTCCAAATCAGGCGGGTTCAACCATGCAACCAGAAAAAAGCAATCACTTCGACACCCACAGCGTCAGGGTGATCTGCTGGTCCTCCAAGACCCTTCTGCCCTCTCGCTTGCTTGCTGGTTTGCCCGACCATCGTGGTCCGCCGCTGGAGCTCGTCACCGGAGCTCCTCCGGTGACCAAAAAAGGCAGCGGTGCCACTCTGGTTTCCGTGGGCGTGCTGCTTCTCCCTGCCGGTGAAGCTCGTTGCTGCTGCTACCCTGCCATCGAAATTCAGAGTTGAAGAAGAAGAATAAGCTACAGGTTCAGAAAAGCACAAGTCTCTTGTGTCTAATTTTAAATCTGAACTGAATGCTAAATTAGGAGCATGATCACAAGTGCAAACAGAATATAGATTCAGTACTGTAACCTAAAATTATTCAGGTTCAAAATTATTCAGAAAGGTGAGTACAGTAGTCTATTCATAGCATTATTCTTTCACATGCATTGATCAACAAGTCAAAGCATTCTTGTCAGGATTTTGTGTTTACAAACTTACACGAGTAGATAAAAAATTTCCTTAGAAAATTCACACTCCAATATGGTTCTGAAATTCCTATGACATAGTAGAATGGTTCTGAAATTCTTTGCCAATTTTGCAAAAATTTACTCAGCTTTCAATCTGCTTAGGCTCATAGGCTGTTCCAGGTTCCTGTGGAAACTTGAAACTAGTCCCAGGTTCCTAGGTCTTTGTCCCTTTCAGTTTTGGTTATGAGTATTCTGTGCTACTCCCTCCTACCACTTTTACTTGTCACGGACGGACAACTAGTATGGCACAAATGTGGTATACAACTTGCGACAACTAATTCGGATCAGAGGTAGTAGCATAATTTGGAGTAGCATTCAGGCAGTAACTAGCATAATTTGGTGTAACCTGCACATGAAGGCATTTTCAAAATCAAAAGCAGAACTTGCGCTGGAATACAATTGGATTTCCACTATCCATATGTAAAATTATACTCTTGTTTAGTGTAGTCTAATGGTCTACACTAAAACATTAATGTAAAAGTGAAACTCTACTATGTCCTAGTGAACTAGTCAATCAACTACTCCAAGTGCATGTTCAAATATCTGAACATGACAAATACTCCAAGTGCATGGTGATCTAGATGGTCCATTGAATTCAGGAAAAAAACACCTACTCATTTCTTTCAATTAACAAAATAAATACTCCTGGTCCTGCAAATAGTACCCTCCTGAACGCATGAAAAATTTCATTGATAGCACCATTTTTGCAAACATGGCTCTTATACTAATGGAAACTATGTCAGTAGTGTGAACTGACCGAAGAAGAAAATCAATTCACTATACCGTGCTCTAGACTAGAGCTTCTAGTGTTGTACTACTACTACCACCACAGTACAACGTAACAAGCCAAAATTGCTTGCAAGAACAAAGAGCGCCATTGATGGACCTGCGGGGGGAGAGACGAGAAGAGAGATTTCACCAGAAGCAGAAGACACTGATGAGCTTGCAGAATCAGGGGGAGGAAGACCAGCGTACTGCCCTGGCCCGTCGCCATGAACAGGAAGGGGATGAAGGGGCGCAGACTGAGAGCCAGCGTTGCAGACCAGCGCCCCAAGCTCCACCCGCTCGCCTTTCGTTACTTCCACCGTCAGGGACCGCAGTGGCTACCACCGGAGGCTGCCTCCCTCCCTCCTTTTCTCCCTCCCTACAGGCATCGGCCCATCGACGCCGCCAGTCTGGGGCCGTAAGAGGAAGAGCAGCGGCAGCCTCCGGGTTTGTATTGGTGGGATATGGATATCCGGGCTCCAGGACACGATCATCGCCGCCAGAGCCGGCAACTTGCGCACGGTGGTCACAGAAAAGGGGGGGGGGGGGGGGGGGGGGGGGTCCATTTGCTCTTGATGTCCCCTTCTCGTTCGGATCTGGTGGATGCGGAGGAAGGAAGGGGGCGAGAATAGGAGGAAATAAGGTAGCCGGCGCCGGCGAGGCAGGGGTTTCCGCGACCGAGTAGGAGGCGAGTGTGGAGATGGCGACGGAGCAGGCGCCGGAGGGGAAGGGGAAGAGGACGACACGGCAAGGGACTGCGAGTTGTGTCGGATGAAACGCGAGGGGGTTATTGCAAAAATGCCATCGCGACAAGTAAATCCAGACGGAGGGAGTAGTATTTGACTTAGGGCGCGTTTGGTGCCCACGGAGAGGCCGTGCAGCCTATGGAGGGGTGTTTTCGGCCTGTTTGGTTGCCTGGCCTGGGCCGCGTTGTTGCATGGCACGAACTTTAAAGCAGCCTCGGGCCAGGTCCTGCGGAAACGCTCGATTCGGCCGTTTCCGTGGAGCCACCCTCGCGTAGGCAAAAATCGGGCCAGCCTGCATGCGCGGAGACGGGGCGGGAGACGCCGCGTCCCTTCGGGAACACGCGCCATAAATCGCCTCACCGCCCATCTCCCCCACTCACTCCACTCACTCATCACCTCTCTCCGTCGGTGGTTCCTCTGCCGCCGGCACCATCACAACTCCGCCGCCTGCATATACGGTGGGAGGGGAAGGCAGGCCGCCGTGCTTCTTGGTCGGCGGCTTGGATCTTCGTCGGCAGCGAGAGCCACGCTGCTCTCCGACTTGTTCAAGGGCTTCATCCATGGCGGTAATGATGTTCTCCACTCCATAAGAGCTAGTCTCAAGCGTAGATCTGTAGATCGTGGTAGATTATTCGGTGTAGGTTGACATGCACAGTAGATCTATCTCTTTTTAGTGTTCGATCTGCTAGTACGGTTACATATATTGGCCATGTTCGTCTTTTTGGTCATGGATTTACATATGTCCGTGAGTACTGGGGTTTGAGGGCCGATGATGAACAATATGAGTCACGTCTTAGGGAAAACAATGTACACTGGATGTGTACTTTGTGTTTGGCACGGTGCTCTGACCCCTATGAACGCTTATTGATTTTCGTAGCTGAGGCCATGAATAGATCTGCTACATTTGTTTGAAGTTCATTTTCCTTATCCGGGCCGATGATTAAAGTAGCCCATGATAGTTGCAAGGAGACTGCATATAGAGCCAAGTGGTCAATGCAGGGACTATGCTTGCATTATCACTTAGTTCTTATATGCACTCTTTTTGCCCACTTATGGTTTTGTTGTATGAGGCTTGATTTTTAGCTCGTGTGCATTCGAGAGGTGTCTTTTAGTATCTATTGCGCTTTGCAGAAAATTGAACTATTTGTGTTGCATAGTAGGTACTAAGAGATCATCTTTTGAGTGCTCAATTTTAACTTGTGCCAATGATGAACGGTGATAGCATTGTGGCACTGTCAACACAAGGGCACTGTCAACACAAGGCAGCCACCAAAATTAAGAACCTTGCACAACTACTTGGGTCTTTTACTTGATTTTGTTGGTTGTCATGTGGTGCTTGCTTGATAACCTGACTGAGGCTTACTTGGTCTGCATTTTACTTGTAGGCCTATGATTTTAATGTGGCACACTTTGAAATGCCAGAGGTGTCTCCACTGTACCTTGAGTGATGTACAAGTAGAATTCATGTGCACAACTCTTGGTACCGTGGAGACATTTCTTGGCACCACATCTTGTTCATGTTTATGAGGCTTTACTTCTGTGTTCTAGTTTCATTTTGTGCGACCAACCAAGCCGATGATTACAATGTAGCATGAGATATGTGCATGGAGGCGACTCTGTATAGGACCAAGACGTTGCACAATTCTGAATTGAACTTGTTCACACCTCTTGGCCCTGTACAGAGTCATCTCCCTGTGATCTTTGCTTGCTATTTCTTATGAGGCAATCTTCCTGTGATCTTTGCCACCAAAACTAAGAACTTTGCACAACTAATGGTGTATTGTAGTTGCCTTTGTTGGCTTGTCTGGTGGCGAATAATTGTGTAGGCCTTGATCAACATAACTGAGGCTACGTGACATCATTTGACTATGATGAAATTTGACTATGATGTTATTTGACACACTTGTTGGCTACTTGTTTTGCAGTCTGAGAAGGGCAAGGATGTTGTTCAGGAAGGAGGCAGTGCTTCCAAGAGAAGGAAGGTCCCCCTCGGCCACTTCCACGACGATGTTTCTCCAACGCACTGGTGCAAGATTATCCGGGCACCTGGGCTGGACCTGCTGCCCATTCCTCCAGCATTCCGCCATCATCTAGGAGCCATCCCTAAAGAGATCGTCCTAAAGACGAACACTGGCTGCAACTGGGTGGTCACCGTTGTTGACCATAATGGGGCTGCTGCCATTGACAATGGATGGGCACCATTTGCAATGTGCCACAACATCCAAGCTGGGCATTTCGTCACCTTCAAGATGCTGAAGCCCACTGTTTACAGAGTCACCATCTTCAACACCGATGGCACCGAAATTGTCAAGAAGTGTGATCAACATCCGGTGAACCTTGTTCTCAAATCTCCAATCCAGAATGCCTGAAACCTGTCTTCATATCTATGCTCGTCGTTGAACTTTGCCTGTTAGTTGTTGTGTACTAGTCTATGAACATTTTGGGATCGTATCTATGCTATGACTATTATCGCTATCTATGCTTACGACTGTGTTGGTTCCTCTCTGTGCTGGTAAGCTCACCACTCCTACAAGTGGTGACAGTACATGCATAGTTGCACGTAACCAAACATGTTGCATTGCATCTGAAGTTGGTCACATAGCCGACCAAACAAGGAGGCTTTCAGATTTTGCATCGGGCCGAACGGGGCTGGCTAAAAACATTGTTGGCAACCAAACTAGATGCACAACATGGGTTAGGCCGCGTTTTTCTAGGGCCAGGCCCTGCAGGGCCATGAATGCAAATGGCCTAAATTTGATGCGAGCAACCAAACGCGCCCTTACTAGGCTTGATCTGCTTGCTTAATTTATGCCGTCAGTGTTAGGCTCTGCAGTAGAGTGAGTGGTTTAGTCGCTTCGATTCACCTGTTTGCGTTGATGCCACGTTAAGATGAGTTTATCTGCTAATTTCAGCGGGAGAGTTTATCTGCTAATTTTCAGCGGGAGAGTTTATCTGCCAATGCTACCCTGTATGATTGCCACGTTAACAAGAGTTTATCTGCTTTTTAAACCCTTACTTATTAAGTTATTATCAATCCAATCACTCCGTGTTTTACTTCGTACGGAGTAGCAATTATATTGCTTAATTTATGCTATGTCAGCGTAGCCCTTTTTTTCCCTTCTAGATGTGTTTCGCTCCACCCTTCGTTCATCCTTTCCCTCACGTCCACATCCAACATACTTGACATTTTTTTCTCCACCAGCGATCAATTACCACCATAATTTATATATATTTTTCACCACCATTACACTCATTTTTCGCACTAACAATCAATTATCATAATTTTACATTCACTTCTTCACCCTACCACTAATATCTACTTCTCTGCCTGAATAAAAACTGGTACCCTGATAAAAAACCAACAAAAAATCGCTCGCGGAAAATGAACACACACAAGCATGATGGGATGATCAACAAAGACGTAGATACGGCGAGGAGGCTTACCGTAGCAACGCACGAACAATTTCCTACTTATTAAAAATATGAATAAAACAATCCACCATGTTAAAAATAAATAAAGTAGCCTACCTTTTCATTTTTGCAAAGGTCACAAATGTGGGAGAGGCGTTTTGGCTCCCGAGTGCTCCTGTTATTTTGTTCAAAATTTAAAAAATATGAAAACTCTTCGAAACAATCTGAAAAAATAGGGCACAAACATATACATGTGTTCAACATTCGTGAATAATTTCGGAAGGAAATGACACTTCCTGTGGCCTGTACAAAAAAGACAAATTTTGTACATTTCGGACACAAAATTTGTCTTTTTTGTACATGCCACAGGAAGTGTCATTTCCTTCCGAAATTATTCACGAGTGTTCAAAACATGTATATGTTAGTGCTCTATTTTTTAAAGATTTTTTCGAAGTGTTTTCATATTTTTTTAAATTTTGAACAAAATAACAGGAGCATATGCACCCGGGTGCCAAAGTGAATTTCTGACAAATTGTTGTATTTATAAACAAAAGGGAAAAAGTGTATACTTCAAGTCCCTTCCCCCTCACAGAAACTTGACTTACTATTTTTGTCATGTTTTTTATAAAAATATTTAAGTGTTGTTTTTTTAGAAGCATAGATGTTCACAAACTTCACTTTTTACTTTTTAGAACCATGGTACAAACTTCACTTACTGTTTTTTTCAAGTTTTTTATAAAACTATTTTAAGTGTAGTTTTTTCAAAACATGGTAGACATAGACGTTCACAAACATACACATACACTCAACTTTATTAACGCACACAAGCACATACTACCTCTATGAGCAACTTCAAAAGATTGGACCGATTAAATCTAGGTAAATACGAGCACCGATACCAAATGTAGGATTTGAATCTTAGTGGGCTGGTTTCATCTAACCATGTGAGTTAAGCTTAATTATAGTTTTATCCTTTAATAAACCGACTTGGGTAAAGATCTTTACTATTAAATGAGAGTTGGTGACGGTGTAACCGGCAGAAAATTCTGCCTCCCGATTCTGCCGAGCAGACGATCGCCGCTCCCTCGATCGTCCCTTCCCTGCATCGCGTAGGAATCTCCTCCCGAACCGAACTCTCCTTTTCCCTGCGGACGCGATGATGTTCAGTGATGGTGTTCAACGGCGGCGGCTCCTCACCCCTTCCTCGATCTCCAATGAGGCTGCGCCTCTCTTCGCTGCCTCACGTGTCTCCTCCATCCTCTGGCGCGTCCACCCGCCATGGCTCGCCGCAGCCGCGGCCGGCCTCTTGGTCGAGAAGGGCACACCCTTCATCGTCGACGCAGCATACCGCCGCCGAGGCATGGCGTGTCAGGAGTACCCTAGGAGACCATCGCCTAGGAGGGCCGCCGCCGCCAGCGTTCTCCCCACGCTCGCCGCTCACCGCCCCCCTCGAGGACCGCGTGCCGGCGCCGCACCGAGCCCAGGCCTCCGAGCGCCGCCACGGCCAGGGTCTCCTCCACCCAAAATCCCCCGCGCAGGCCATGTTCCTTTCGCATCTCGTTCGCTCGCTCTCGTGCGTCCCATGAGGAGCACATCCCCCGCCGCCGCCTAGGGTTGGGGCGCCGCCGCCTCATCTTACCCCACCGCAGCCAACATCCATCCTGCCGCCCGCCTCATCTTTCCCCGGTGGAGGACTGTTTTCCATTCACGGATGAAGCCAGGGATCGAAAGATCGACCAGAAGATGGAGGATGAAATTATGAGGGAGAGGGAAGAGGCTCGGCGTGCTCAAGGTGGTGGCGGCGCACGGGACCAACCTCGTCATCATGAACTTCTTCTCGAGCGACCACCTTGCTTTATTAAGTTATATGTGAATTCTATCATGCCAAATCCCAGCTTCAATATCTACGCTGTTAGGTTTATTCTGTGGATCTTATCGTGCTGATTTACTGAACTGGCCAAATGCATAAGCATGTAGTTGTAGATTCTGCCAACTTTATCAAGTAACATTTGGTGGCTATTCACTGATTCTGACTCCTATTCTACCATAATTAGTTGTAACTTATCTGTATAGTTAACCCCACCTGTTCATCTTTTATCAACTTGATTATCCTAATTGTCTCACGCACCAGCTGGTAGTTCTTTCATGAATGTAGTAATGAGCAGTTGGTTTATCATATGATGTATGGACCTGGCAACTATGGTGGTGGCTTGTACAACTGCAGCTGTGATCATCCATGTGCAAAACCTCATGCATTCACATAAATGGATGATGAAAGACAGAAGCTGCATCGTATGGCTGCTGGAATGCGGCACCTACAAGGTTGTCTCGGTTGACATTGTTTCTGCAGGTTGCACCATGCTCGTCAGGTAAGAGCTTTGCCTGTTCTTAATTTCCCTTCATATGGCATTCTAACTATAAAATGAGTTACTGTACGGATCTGAATGACGAATGCTCTAAATGTTGATTAACTTGGCACCTAACTTGCACATAGTGGTATTTGTATAATACATGAGCTGTTCAAGTGCATTTCAGATATGGCTCCAGTTTGACTTTGGTTAAAGACCTTACTAACTGATCTAAATGTTCACAATTTCACAGTGTACTCACTGCGCAAGAACGTGTGTCAACAAGATGGTTGAATTCATATTTGTTACCATGTTGTACTATGTACTCCTCTATCTTACAGTTGTGATTATATTTTATCCAGAGGATACATTGCGTACTGATTGAGAATTACGGTGATATACTTATCTATGTGTGGTGAGTAGAACTAATAGAGTAATTGTTATCTCTGCTGCATTTAATGTTTCAGTGTACCATGAGTGCTGATATCTGCATATTATTATTTTAGGCGGTATCGCCATGTATATGAAGCAAGAATCTAAGCATGTTTTTTTTATCATTGACATGATTAAGAATTTTACTGAGCAGGACTGCAGCAGAGATAACAATGAACTATACCTTTATATGACTTTCCACATGAATTGGCGCTAATTTTATTCTTTGTGTTTCAGTTGTTCTACAGGCTGCTTCAGGTTTATACTCTTTTCATTTTGCTACGAATTGAGAATTGGGATGCAATGCTGCTTCAGGTTTCTGCTCTTTTCATGCTTGGTGAAATGACTGAACTGTATAAAACCAAGAAGACATTGTGTTCTTTCATTTTTTTTGTTGGAGCACTCTGCTTCCTACAGTCAGTTAAGCATGTGTCTTCTCTGTAGGCGGTGGTGGCGCTGGGTGAGAATGGGAGCTGGTGTATTTTCACAGTGACATAGGCAGCATGCAGCTGATCGGCTAGCATTCCAGTTTCTTTCCAACATGCAAGTTTTCATTGTTCCTTGGCAAAATCCTAAACCCATAGCAGTAGTTATCTTTTTGTAGAATGGAAATTATCCCAAAGGGAGTTTAGAAAATGGATGCACATGTGCAACTGATACTGCTTGAGTCATATCCAAGGAATGCACCCAGAAGTTGAGCTTGAAGTACAGTTTACCGATTTCATGTATACAATAATTCATCAACAATTTTAATTTAGGAATATAATTATATAAAGGCATTATGCCCAGCCATAAATTAATGGGCCCAAACGGCTTGCATAACAGCAAAATGAAATGCAGTCCTCATTGACGAAGGCGTCAACAATTTTAAACGAGACGACAAGCTTGGAAGGTGAGAGGTGCTGCAATATTGTCATTTGCAACAACAGACGCAAATTTTCTTGGTGGTCGGCTATTGCTTAACTAAGTCTCTGCTGGTGCTGTGTAAGAAGGATATATGGTCACTGATAAGGCTTCAGTTGGTTCAGAGTGAACATTCTATGTTTGCTTCCATCATTTTGTCCGTTTATGCCAAGGATGATGAAATTTTATTCCATAGTTGTACATTGGAATCAACATCAAGATGAGGTTTATGCCAAACCAATTCATGTCCTGGTTAGGTCTCCTACAAATGAATTTATAGAAGCACCGCAGTCACTTCTTATTTAAATTATACTTTCATGTTTTGTTACCAACAATAGTGTGTGTGGTTTCAAAAACATAAATAATAAATGAGTAATATATTGTACGGTGCAATTTCTGGGATGCCGTTAAGCATGACTTTTGTGGTTTAAACGCTGGTTTACAATAATAGGGATGTGGCACAAACTGACGTTCCGCATACATGTAAGTTACCATTTATTTTCATAGGCTTGAGGGATAATTCACTGAACCTTGTCACTTGATATGTGCCAACTGACTGGCATGAGGTACTTGTAAGTTCTATGCTTCCTTGGAGATGCTACTTCATACCATGCAAACTGATCTTATCAAGACTGTTTTTTTTTCTTCCAAACCTGCAGTGATTTAATGGGTGACAATTTTCACAACAACAATTAGAAGAATTTGTGGAACTTTAGTAGCTTTGAGATTATATTTGTCATTGCCAAGATTTTGTTGATATATAGGTGATCATTTGTTAAGTTTTTAACATTTGAACTTCATTTATGGAATTCAGGGTCATTTCGTACAACCAAATCTCCAGAAAAATATCTTATAACATAGGTTTCCTTCAAGTATCCACACTGTAAGCCTTCTTGACTTCACGTTTATCTTATATACTTTACCTTATTTGTACTCTTGCAATTTATCATTCTATTCACATTTGGACTTATGCTTAATGTTTTCACTGTTGTTTAGTAGGTCATTACACGAGCGGGTGCTTGTCGTTATAGAGCTACCGAATATGTACCTGTTGGGCAGGAAAGAAAGCATTACCCAACATATAAATAGGGTTAGAAAGACCACTTTCATTCGATGTTCCAGGGAGAATGTGCACTTGTTTAGGTCTTGGGTGAAGCACCGAAATACGCCGAGTAATTAACCTCCACCAGACTCTTGATTTCTGCAATGAGGTGACTATCATTGAGGACGTTCATAGAGTCGGATGGGAAAGACAAGGGATGGCATAAGCATTGATCAGCAGCATGAGGCCATGATCTGTAGTTTGATTATCTTAAAATGCATGTTCTTTCTCTTGGCTTGGTGATTTTGATGTTGGAATATTGAAATTTAGGTGCATTATGTTTACATGTGTGGCAAAAAAAAAACTTGAGAGCCGTAGCAACGCACGGTCATTCAACTAGTATTTCAAATACCATACTTTGGAGGGTAAGTGAGGCCAAAATCAGCTTAAGATAACAGACAAATTTGATAGAACAAAATGAAAGCTGGAATAATGGAATATCCTGCTCACAAGTCACACCACGCCTCTCAAACATCAAGGGAAAAGAACAAGCAAAGCGAGAGAGAAAAATGGCATCTTCTACCTCATCCTCTTCTCCTCTCATCCTCCATGGCCTCTCTTCTTCCTCCCCCTCAAGGGCGCAAGCTTTCTTCGCTTTCCCTATCACCCCCTCCCCTCCTTTCTCAGCCTTCACTTCCATCCATGCTTCCTCTCAACGGCCGCCCCTGGCCCCTGCTCTTCGCGCGGCCGGAGGTGACCAGGACAACCGCGTGCAGGAGCTGAGGGTGCCCGAGTCTTGGCTCACGCCTGCAGGAGCAGCGCAGGTATGGTCCCATTATTTCACTTCTCTGAGCTCCCTTCTCCTCCTGTTATCATGTAGCAGCAACTTACTGGTGATTGATTGTGTGGTTCTGCTCTAGTACTTGACCCCAAAATGTAGGGTTGAACGACCTTATCTAAGGTGGAAACATTTTTTTTTGACGGCTCGAAGCTGTAGACAAATTTGTTCATCCGTTTGTAGAATGTACTGAACTCAAGTAGAAAATGCTGACATAGCAAACAATTGATGCTGTTCTTAACAAAAATGCTGCAGTAGAAATCATGGCAGTGCATGACACTAACCTCAAGGAACAGATCACAACCTCCAAGGATCAAGATCTGTACTTCCTCATCGATGTCTCCTTGCAACTTTTTAGCCGCAGCCTTGTCAGGCACTCTACATGTTGGTGATAACAGAACACGGATGACCTTCTTTTCTGAAATGAAAAATTACAGTGTAATTCCAAAGCTCAGTTGCTGTGGAAGTTTAGTGACGGTGTGATACTATGCCGAAATACATGTTTTTCAACGTGTGCTTGTTTATTTTTTATTTATGATTACCATTACTTTTTTATCAATCGATATGGTCACCTTCATTTTTCTGCTCTGAACAGGAATCCGAATGGCTGAGGGAGACGCTGCACAAGTGGCTGGACGACGAGTACTGCCCGGAGCCGGCTAACGTGGACATCAGCAACACTGCCGCAAGGTCGTACCGGGAGTCTCTCACGGCGAAGCAATCTGACGTTGGAGAGATCCTGATGAAGATGGTAGGAGATTTGCAGGAGCTTTCGTATCAGGAGAGCTTCCATGGTGCGTTCTCGGCTGCCAATGCCGCGGTTCGTTTGATAACGCAGAGGATGGAGTCATCACCTGGTAAGTGATCATTTACGGTGATCGGTGCTCCTCCATGAGCTGCTCTATGTGGAAGAAGTGATCATAGATGGGTTTCCATTGCCTGAGTTGGTTGATTGAGTCATTGAGGAATATAGGTGAACCTGGGTGGCTGGGTTGATCCGGGGTGTTTGTTCATGTTCAAGCGATCTGTTTGGTTTTGGGAAACAGAGTAATGTAATTCTGATGTTGTAGATACCTGCCAAAGACATACACATACTGATCCAAAATGAATTAGTTTGTTACTTACCTGACAATGCCAAGCATATTCTGCCCATTCTTAACCCAGATGACAGTTTGTGCTGCTCTTGATGACATCGGAACCACCAACCTGGAGTTGATCTTTGTCAAAAAACATACTTCCTCATGCATCATCGTTTTTCATTCAGAATTCAGATGCCTTCCAAGTAGTTTTCCAAAATTACTTTGTTTGATACACACTTGACATTCCCAAGCAATAACCAGTACCACAGGCCAAATGAATCCACCATCTTTCATTTGTACTTGAAGCTTTCCCCTGTGTCGCCCATTCTTCCAAGCCCAACGCATTGATCCAGCTTCAGCAAAAATGTCATCCCTGCGTATGGGCTGCCTTGTCCTGGGATGCCAATCCAGACCTTTTTCGCCATGCCATATTCAAAAACAAAAACCAGAGGTTGTAATGTTCTGCGCCAGATCCACAAGGACTTTTAATTTTGCTAGTACTAGAAATTGAAACTCATATACATATAACTTTGGTTAGATGCCCATGCAGCCATGCTTTGCTGGGGAGAAACAAAATGTGTATATGGACGCTGATTATCGAAACAAAAGTGACTTACGACCATGTTGGGACAAATGTCGACGACGCCTACTTCCCACAACGCATCTCCTTTTCTATCACCAATAGTCAAACAATTTTCCTGTCTCCACCCTTGGACGTGAGACGCAGAGAAACTTGCACATAACTGATAACACCAACGTTTGGTGCTTTTGCATAGAACACAGTACTTTGTAATCTTAGTGTTTTGACTAATAAGTCGGAGCTAGCCCAAAAAGATGATTTAGGAACTTAACATCATATCTGACACATGGTCTTGTATTTTATACCCTAGAACACGATTTTAAGACAATTTTCTAAAGAAAGCAATACCACATTATGAAGCGGCCCTTGTTCCACCAAACTCCACCGGCGTAAGAGCTGGGCCCCTCTCCTTCCGCTTGCCGCTCCGGCGGCAGGAGGGAGGGGGACCCCGTTTTTGCATGGTAGTTAGGGTTAGGAAGGTTCTGGCATGGTGTGTCGTTGGGTGGTGGGAGCGGCGTCCAGGCAAATAAATCTGCCTCAACTCTACGCCCACACCGGCATTGTCCTTCATGGCGGTATCTCGGAGTTTGTGGTATTGTGTGCTTGCCGATCTTTCAGATCGGTGGTTGTAGAGTTCATGGATGGTGTCGGCGAGGCGGCGGCGGCAACTCATCAGATGGGTTTTTCCTCCTGTTCTGTCCCCGTTGCTGCGGCGTTGTCTCCGGCGCCATGGTGGAGCAGAGAGGATTCGTCCATGAGTACGTGCAGACGGTGGTCTACACTGACAACAGCTGGAAGATGGTGCGCCTTGGGCTGGGTTCGTAGTTGAAAGCTGACGGTTCTGATTCCCTACTCCGACGTCGTCGTGCGGGGGTGCCATTGCTGAACTTCGATGGCGTGTCCGGGGTCGTGCTGCCCGGGTCTTATTCTTTCAACGACAATGGTTTGTCCTATGGCAAACTACTTTGGAGGTCCGAAAAGCTGATGATCAACGATGGAGCCGCGTCGAGCTCGGGTAAAGAGGTGATCTGTCTATTTTTTCTTTGGTGGCTGGTACGGTGGTGCCGAAGAAGATGGATATGCGTTGGTTTGTCACATAGGTTATCCTATCTTTTCAGATCTGTAAGATCGGTGTATACATAGTTTGTATCTCGTCTTTTATTTATCAATGAGAATCATATTACCATGCAAAAAAAATTATGCACATATACAAAATTTGAGCATCAACATAAGCCTCTATAAATGGGTTGAGAGATTAATCAATGTAAAAAATGCAATTCAGAGATTAATGAATGTATTCTTACTGTCCACGTAGGACACACACGAATTTTTGACAAAAAAGACCACTTGACTAACTGAATTGTCAAAAAAGACCACCTCCCAGATTAATTGTCAAAAAAGACCACATTCACCGTGGCGGCAGGCCTGCCAGGCGACACGTGGCATATGCGGCCACTGCCACTGGCGGTGGCGGCATGCTAGCGTCAACAGATTTCCAGCGTTTTCATAACGGAAAACGTAGTCACGTGTGGGACCTCCCGCCAGGATGAAGGTGGTCTTTTTTGACAATTAATTTGAGAGGTGGTCTTTATCGACAATTCACTTGATCAAGTGGTCTATTTTATCAAAAAATCGGACACGGACCTCTCCAACAGGGACGCGCCACGTCAGACAGAGGAGGATCCACCAACCACACCGAGAATGAACAAGAGAATCCACACCACCAGCCGCCAGTTCCAAGAAACGAGGCATCCACGAGCTCCCTCCCTCCCTCCCACCAACCACCGTGACGCCGCCCGGCTCACCCTCGGACGACGACGATGGCGGCGGCGATGTCGGTGTCGGCCGTGGTCCCGCCGGCGGCGGCGGTGGCGCGGGCGCGGACGCTGCTCTGCGTGCCCGCGACGGCGCGCGCGCCGCGGGAGATGGCGGCGGAGGTGGCGGCCGCCGCCGCGCTCGGCGCCGACCTGGCGGAGCTCCGCCTCGACCGCCTGGCCGGGTTCGCGCCGCGCCGGGACCTGCCCGCGCTCCTCGCCAAGCCCCGCACGCTCCCCCCCTCGTCACCTACAGGTGCGTCCGGCCACCTCCCTCTGGGACTCATCCCATCTCATCTCGCCTAGGAAAGCACATAGCTCATCGGTCGATTCCTATGGGTTCGGAATCGTGGCCTCGTGTTATATCATGGTTCATTTTTGGGATTTTAACTTCAGCACGTATCATGATAAGGAGAAACGAACAATATTAATTTGTTTGGTTGATTGAGTATAAACATCCCATGCTTTTCCTTTTGCATCATTCCTATGCTGAATGTATGTTGTTAATGTGATTTTCAAAGGCCCAAGTGGGAAGGAGGTGAATACGAAGGTGATGACGAACCTCGATTCGAGGCACTTCAATTGGCAATGGAACTGGGAGCTGAATACGTTGATATTGAGCTCAAGGTTGGTCCTCACTCCAGAGTACAGAATCCTTTTTTTCTTCGGTGAATTCAATCACTAGGCTATTCTTCACTAGTCAAAGAAGTGTTGTTTATTTCACTGCGCCTTTGAGATAAGCTTATTTACTTCGTGCTCTGAAATAGATGAATGGAAGTTTGCACCCAGGCAAAACACAGTTGTTATTATGCTTAATTATACATTTTAAGCTTCCACAAGCATTACGTAAGCGCCAGCTTAAGCTGATTCTACAGAGTTCTTAACTTAGACACACGTGCAGTCAGATGATCCCTGTCTAAAGTTAATAAAAAATTAACACTCGATTATTTGTATCATAAATGGCAGTATGACTCTACCTTCTGAACTATGAATCAGTTGGCAGCTTCTTGATACAATCTTGTTATTTTGTAGGTCGCTGACAAATTTATAAAATTCATGTCTGGAAAGAAACCTGAAACCTGTAAGCTCATCGTTTCATCCCATAACTATGACAACACTCCGTCGGCAGAAGAGCTTGGAAGATTGTTGGCTCAGATACAAGCAACAGGAGCTGACATTGTGAAAATTGCAACCACTGCTACTGAAATTGTTGATGTGTCAAGAATGTTTCAAATACTAGTACACTGCCAAGTGAGTTTACTGTCCAAAACCTGCAATCTCTGTATCTTATCTATCCACTGGGTATTAGATCTTGATCTGTTTTGTGCTCATACTTCATAGTAATAGTCCACAAGAACGCTCTATATACGTCATTTAGCATGCAATCTGCTGATGGCCTCTTAGGCTAAGACTAAGGATAATGTTGTCTATGAGAAATCTTCTTTAGTAGATATGTTCTTGCATATCATTTCCTGAGGTTAATGATCACCAAATGATTTTCACATAATTAGGGCTCTGTCAATTTCTGTATGAATATTGCTACTCTTAGTTAATAATAAGTACTTGGATGGCTCTTAACACAAGATATATCTGTAAATATCTTAGTTAGGAATCCCTCTTCTATGCTCATACATCAATTTGGGGGTTATCACACTTGAAAAATGTTGTGCTATGTGATGATGTCCATGACTCCATGCTTTATTTCTGAGTGCTTTAACAGGATTTGTAGTTCACATTATCTTTATTTGAATAATGAATTAGGAACAGCAGGTGCCGATCATAGGACTGGTGATGAACGACAGAGGTTTTATTTCTCGTGTTCTTTGCCCCAAATATGGTGGATACCTTACTTTTGGCTCTCTTGAAAAAGGAAAAGAATCTGCACCTGCACAGCCAACCGCTGCAGACTTGATTAATGTGTACAACATCAGACAGATAGGCCCATATACTAAGGTGTTCGGTATTATTGGAAAGCCCGTTGGCCATAGTAAAAGCCCGATTTTGCATAATGAAGCTTTCAGATCAGTGGGTTTGAATGCTGTGTATGTTCCATTTTTGGTGGATGACTTGGCTAAATTTCTCCATACCTACTCTTCTCCAGAGTTTGCTGGTTTCAGGTACTTAATATTCGTCAGCCAAGCAAACTATTATACTACCTTTTTTTTTTTGTTTATGCAATCATATATTATTTCTCGACATGTGACCAGACAATAATTCTTTCCATCCAATGAATTGGATTGCAGTTGTACAATTCCCCATAAGGAAGCTGCAGTTAGGTGCTGTGATGAGGTCGATCCTATTGCCAGGGTAATTTCATCCTCCTTCTGTTCTGTTACTCCATTTATTGGATTATTTGAACCATTTAAGACACCCAGAGTAACATTTGGAAGTACAACATTTTCTGCAGGCCATCGGTGCTGTTAATACGATCATTAGAAAGCCTGATGGGAAACTTGTAGGCTACAATACTGACTATGTTGGTGCAATTTCTGCTATTGAGGATGGAATAAGAGGTTTCTACATGCCACTATATATCAGTGTTGTATTATTGCTGATATGTACTCAACCTTAAGTCCCCGTTAAATCAATTGCAGCAACACAAGCAACACATTCTACCACATCACCACTAGCTGGAAGGCTTTTCGTCGTTATTGGGGCTGGTGGTGCAGGGAAAGCACTTGCTTATGGTGCAAAAGAGAAGGGAGCAAGAGTTGTAATAGCAAACCGTACTTTTGGTATGCATTTTTTCTAGACCTTGCACTACTGTTATAATTGATCACAAGCATGCCTGGAGTACATGCTACACATTAAAAACACATCACTTTTCATATTGAGCCCAACTTTGCTTCATCTTTTATGAAACTGTAGTGTTTCATTACATTTGAATTATTCTTAGTGTGTTGTGTCTCAAATGTAAGCATTTACTTTGTAGTATTTAATGGCAAAAAAGAAGTCATTTAGCTCTAACTCGCAGCCTTTCGTCTGACACAAATAAAGTGATGTTCCCCAGCTTATAGACTAGTGCAACTGAACTCAAAATGGCAGTCGCTCGGTTTGATTGTGTTCTAACATCTAGTTACGTTGGTACTATGTTTTTGTTATGAGACATTTTTGGTAATTGCTTCACTGAGATAATAGCATTACCAGACAATGAGCATACACTTGAGAGTTCAACATTATACTTTACAGCGCGTGCTCAAGAACTTGGCAACTTAATTGGTGGGCCTGCTTTGACTCTCGCGGAGTTAGAACACTATCATCCGGAGGAAGGGATGATTCTTGCGAACACAACAGCAATAGGAATGCATCCAAATGTCAATGAAACTCCTCTGTCGAAGGTCTTATATTATCTAGTCTGAATTGTAACAAATACCTTTTGTTTTTCTAGTTCTTACAACAAAGATATAATTTTGCAGCAAGCACTTAAATCTTATGCTGTCGTCTTCGATGCTGTCTACACACCGAAAGAGACAAGACTTCTTAGAGAAGCTGCAGAATGTGGAGCCACAGTTGTTAGCGGTTTGGAGATGTTCATAAGGCAAGCAATGGGTCAGTTTGAGCATTTCACGGGCATGCCAGGTAATTATTTCTGATTTTATTTTCATGTCATTGCCCATGCGTTTGTCTGTAGTAGCAAGTCTTACAACGTTTCTCCTATGACTCGTCATACAGCTCCAGATAGGTTGATGCGTGATATTGTTCTGACAAAGACATAATAAGGTTTGTTCAAAATGAAACCTTCTTCCATCGTAGTATCTGGAAAATTATTTAGGTGCCATCATCTCTGCATATTTCCCAACTTTCCAGTTTGCACGTTCATGGTGAAATCACGCCGTTGCTATGTTTCTTCTGTTGTCAAGGTTGTGAAACGTGTTAAACGGGTGTAAGTCGATGGCTACAAATTTTGGTGATACATTTTTTGGATATTAAAGTTTACATGGCCATGATACATGCAGTTCTACTTCTACAGATATCTAAAGGGTACATTTCGAAATGACCCTCTCTTTGTTTTCAGTGATCGATGGTAAATTCCGAGCGCTTGCAAGTTCGTTGGACAACCCTAGCATCGTGAATGGAAATGGCAGTGCAGCACCCAAGCCTCGTTTGTGAGAGATACATCCATGTCTGCTGGTTTTCGTATCGGATTTGGATTCAGCCATCAGTTTGTGTAGATTATGAGATGGCTTCAGGTTGAAATATTAGATCGTATAGCCCAAAATGGGTGCTGCATCAAAGGATCTGAAGAAACCTTTGCTTGCCAGACTGCATCAGGTTTTGTAGAATATTAATAATAAAGTAATATATACGCACCTGTTGAATCAAGTGCAAATCAAGCGGCATGTTACATCTTCCTAGCAGATTTGCTGCCTTTGCGCAATAGGAGCACCATATAGTTAATACTGAAGAGAACGCTGACTACATGGAGCCTGGGATTTCCAAAACAGCGAAAACACATGTTTGGCAACCAAGTTTTCTTAAAGTATTTGAAGCATGCTATGGTTTCTCAGTAAACCATGGTTTTAAAATACTTTGATGTGTTTGGCTTTACCAAAAGCTGCAGTTTTATATACCAAAGTATGCATGATCCTGCACTATTTTTTGTAGTATAAGAAAAAGAGGCCCAGACATACTTTTCATAAAACTGAAGTATTTGTTGCTTGCCTTGGCATGGAAACAAAACAGTAATTTTTTAGAAAAAATGGTTTTATAAAAACAAGGCTGCCAAACTTGGATTATTTCATAAGAACATTCTGAATTAAAGCTTCAACATCATCCCCTTCATCTTCTTGGAACTATCAATCAATTATTTTAAGCACTCATATTATCTAGCTAAATCTTGGGTATTGCACCTCCATCAGTTGGTAGAATCATCTTGAGACGGTTGGAAAAACGGTCCACTATTCTCCTGCTCGGTTGGAAGCACAACAGCATCAAAACTCCATTGTTGTTGTTGCTGCTGCTGCTCCTGGGTCTCTTCCGCTTGTCCCTGCATTTCGCCCGCCTCACACATAGAGCATGTCCTGTCGATGCCTCCAAAGTAAGCAAATCTCCATGACCTGGCAAACAACAAGGAGCAGAACACGAGCCAGAGTTCCCCAAGCTAAGGCAACACGACGCGGTGTCTGAGAAACTTTTGCCTCCACTCAGTCCAGGCGCAGTTTTTGGCAAGGGGAGGGCTGCAGAAAGCCGATGTAGATGGACGACGGATCGGCAACCGCCTGCAGCTTGTTTTTTTCTTTTCGAGAATAACGGGGGGATTTTTCCCACCGCTTTTTATTACCTCGAAGCCACCCTTCAAATTGGGCCAAGTTTGATTACAATCCAGCATACAATTGGGGGGGGGGGGGGGGGGGGGGGGGGGAGTGAGAGGGGTGATGCTACAGATTATTACAGGAACTACAAACAAGCATGGTGAAGAAGAAGAGCACGGAGAGAATCAGCCGAGCCTCTAGTCTCGGGTTTTAACCGATGCGACCAGCAGGCAAGGTCATCCGCAGCACGGCGAAGGACGTCTGGGGCAGAGCATGGCCTGTTGTTGAAGACGACGTCATTCCTCGCCTTCCACAGCTGCCACAGGATTGCGGCAGAGCAAAGCTCCCATGCCGCAGTCTCGGCAGCGATTGGCGTCGCAACAGTCCAAACAGAGATGTCTCCTGCAGCTTGTTCAAGCCTGAAGGTATTCTTCCCGGCCGACAGATTGTTGCAGGAAAGGTTCAAATGTCTCAGCGAAGTCAGGTCTGACAAGCTCGGAGGGGTTTCGCCCTACGGCCCTAGAGGTTGTTGATCGTGCCGGTCAAGTTGTTCCTGGACAGGTTCACTTTCACTAACCCCGCCGTGAGCGAGGATATGCCTTCCTTCGGGGATCGCTTGGTCAGATAGATGGCGAGCGCCGACCCGAGGTCATGAATCTCAAAGAGGTCGGCAGCCTCTCGCTGATCTGGTTCACGGAGATGTTCAGATAGAGTGCATCTGCATACGACGTCCAGAACCAATGTGGGGGCAAAGTGTCCGTCCATTATACCCGCATGAGAGATGCCAAGGTACTTGATGTCTGGCTGGTACTTGATCCATGAACGGAACATGGGACCCATGTTGACATCTGGGAATTAAGCATAGACCAGCCTACATGGAGGCCTCCAACCTGGGCTGGCCGACATTTCAAGGCGTTGCGAGATAGGTCGATCCACTCCAAGCTCACCATGTTTGCAAAGTTCTATTCTGACAGGGTGCCTCTGAGCCTGTTGTCCTGGAGGAGAAACAGGCTTGCCATCTTTCAGAGATTAGGCTGCTCACAATGAGGAGTAACTTAGAGTAGTAACATATCTATGTTACTGCTCTAACATATCTATGTTACTGCTCTAAGTTACTACTCCATTGTGGAGAGTAACATGTGTGTAGTGTCATATTTATTAAGTTGTACACTCATCTTGCATTGAAATGTGTGATGTTACGGTAACATAGCTAGTTGCCACAACCATATCTCTCCTTATTAATTACCAGCCACATCAGATCGAGATAAGCCAGTTCAGACACCCTTGGCCTTGGGTCTCTCTCCTCATGTTACTCCCACTGTGACTAGTCTTACTGACACCCTTAACCTTGGGTATCTCCCCTGCGAGCTTGTTCACAGACAGATCGAGATAAGCCAGTTCAGACATCTCCCCGATCGATCTTGGCAGCTTCATGCCCGGACATGTTGGTCGCAGACAGGTGCGTGCATCACCTGGACATTAATTCTTGAGCGCACAGCGTGGTTGCCGGCTCATGAACTCCGTCATGTTGCCCCTGATCTGGTTCAGGACTTCAGGGTAAGTTTCATCCCTGCAGTTTGGCAGGGATCATGCCGGACATGTCTTTTTCCTCCAGATTCAGCACCAGCAGGTCCGTCATGTTGCCGAGGGCGTCAGGTAAATGGCTGGCCAAGGAGTTGCCGGAGAGGTCGAGGTACCTAAGGGTAGGCAGATCCCAGAACCAAGCGTCCACGTTGGAGGTGTTGATGCCATTGGACGACAGGTCAAGCTTCTGTAGCCGCAGTCCGACAAGGCAAGGACTCTGAGGGAAGGCAGCATGTTGACGGTAGTAGCCCAGTGCACGGAGGCGTTGGGGTTCATTAGGCCCATGTGGAGGTACTCCAGCGTGGACAAGCCGGGCAGCCAGTAGGAGAGGTCGCCGGAGTAGAGGCCGCCGAGGTAGGAGCTGATGGTCGAGGGAGAGTAGCTTCGACAGGTTTCCGAGCTGGGGTGGTATCTCACAGGCGAGGTCCGTGTAGGAGAGGTTGAGGTACCGGTGGGGTTAAAATCAATTCCTAAGCACCACATCTTGAAAACCCTAGCTGACATCCTTTCCCTTTCCATAATCTATCTATCTATCTATACCTCTTATAAAGCAAAACCCCACTAGAGGAACATTTAAGTTGTCTATCTTGACATGCAGGCTATCCACGTCATCGCATATTCTTAGACTAGTCACAATGATGTTACTTGGTGTCATATAAGATCTTATTTATTACACTATAGACTCATTTTGTCTTGATAAGTGTGATGTTACGGTAACTAGCTAAGTTATTCCAAACATCTCTCTCCTCATTAACTACATACCACATAAGTAAAATGGTCTTGAGATGTGTGATGTTACTAGCTAAGTTACTCCCATTGTGACTAGTCTTAGCCATCTGATTTGGTCATCAAATCCGTCCATTTGCGTTCAGCTCTCGTTCTGTTTTTCGTACCATGATGCGATCGAAGCAAACGACACACGTAGCCACATTTTATTTATTTCCTCGGCAGCCTGCTGCCCTGCTCACGAATTGACCTTACAGGCACCGACGGCCACGCTTCCTCTTCTCATAATCTCTCGGAGTAATTTCGTCATGTTGCTCTCCTCTATTTCCCTTCACCATTATTGCCCTTTTGATCTTCTCCCTCTTGATTACGAAGCACTAATATCCTGCCGGACCTAGGAGTCCTTGCTCTTCCGTTTCTGTGATTTCAACTCCCCTCTTCTCCAACATAAAAGGCTCCACCTCTCCTTCGCCTTTCCCTCATAGCAAATCGTTCAGTGACAAGAAACGCGATGTGAATCCATGAAGGCATCCCCTAACAAGTTCAAGTGCCTCTGTATGATCTCCCAGTGAAGTATTGTGGCCCACGCACACTAGAGAGCAGAGACAACACCACCGTCCACGGTTCACAGGTCCTTCCGTGTCGCTGCCAACTTCTCACACCATGCTTCGTCCACCTCATACATCCAACACAGTATTAACCCATGCATGCTCGGCCTCGCTGCAATCAAGGACATACGATGAGTTGTTCATAGCATACACACCAACTATCATGTCACACCAACCTCCTATGATGCCTCCAGGAAGGCAGCTCGGGTAGATATGGTCATCCCTGAGTCTTGGCATGGAGGTATTGTTCTATCACGTAAGATTTTTTTTGTAGTTTTCTCACTGATTTGATCTTTTCGAACTTTTTTTTTTTTAGATAAAGTGCTTTTATTACTTAAGAGTTTTAAGCATTACACCCGGCCTCTACATAGCTAGGATGCACACAGACACAAGTTCACGAGGTCACAAGTACTCGAAACTGAATAAAAAAAGGCGAATTACATATCAAAATGAGAAATTGTAGATCCGCCTAAACTGCTGGTAGGTCTATCCGGAGACTATGTTGCCATCCATGCCGGGAGAATAACTCCCTGGCCGCAGCCTCCAAACGAGACGCCACCTCCAGGAACAGGTCTCGGTGCTCCACACGTTGCAAGGCCGACCATGCCCGAAGCGTAGCTGTACACCGATAGATAACCTGCATAACAGAAGCATTTTTATCGTTAAAAACCTTGTCATTTCTACATAGCCACAGCGACCAAATAACGGCAAGCGCTCCCACCCTACTGAATAGTTTAAACCTAGGATCAACCCCGTTTAACCAGTTGCCAAAGATATTTGCAACTGAACGCGGGGGATGTAAGGTAGAACCTATCTGGATGGCTGACCATATAGACCTAGCTAACTCGCACTGAAAGAATAAGTGTGTAATGGTCTCATCATGATGACAGAAGACACACTTTTTGATTCCGTGCCAATTGCGTTTGGCAAGGTTATTTTTTGTAAGAATTACACCTCGACGAAGATACCACGCAAACAACTTAGTTTTTAGTGGTATCTTCATCTTCCAAATTTTGTTATTATACTTACTATCGACCGGTCCTACGGGTAAGATTAATGCTCTGTACATAGAATCAACCGAGAATTTACCATTCTTCGTAAGATTCCATCGAAATAAATCTGGTCCTTCCGATAGATTAATGGAATCCAATCGGTTGAGCAAAGCATTCCAGGATACTTGCCTCGTTCCAAATAAACTTCGCCTGAACGAAACATCCGGTGGGGAGGAACCCAACACCTTAGCGAGCGTATCGCTCTTGTTACGTGCAATTGCATACAGAGCGGGATATTGTTCTCTGAGAGTGGATTGGCCTATCCATTTATCCTCGCAGAATCTAATTTCCGATCCATCCCTAATAGAGAAAGAACCATGCGGGAAAAAGAACTTCTTCGTAGCCATAAGGCCTGCCCAGAAGTGCGAATCACCAGGTTTCCAGATAACCTGGGAAACGGCTTGAGATCCCACGTACTTCCTCCAAATTCAGTTTATAACTGGGATCTGATTGATGGAGTTCCGCTAAATATTATCAGTTAATCAACGCATTTGTTTTTATTTTTAGATGAACGCATTTGTTGTTGGCAGGTACATATTCAGACCATCTCCATAAAGCCTCACGTTGTGGCCATGGGAAGTGTGAAGCCAGTGAAATAAATATGATATGGACTTTTCCTGTAAATTGTGCATATATACATGGACCAAGATAGATCTTTTTTTGTTGCTATTGTCCATGTATGTATTGAATCTTTATCTAAAAAAAAATGTATGTATTGAATTCTGTAGAACTACTGGTATACAATTATCAAAGTCACTGCAGTCAAGCCCAAGAAAAAGTCAGTGTAGTACTGTAGTCCCATGTATCACCTTGCTCTTACCAAAGAGGACATATGCACCCAATATCCATTTTTTATCTGTTAATACTAGCAAAAATTATCTGTAACAAAGTTCCGCCGCAACGAATGGCAACCAGTTCACGCCGATTAATTCAACCTCTCAATCATAGACAACTTCATTTTCCATACATTTTATACCCTTTCGTTCACACAATATAATTTTTAAAGAGACCCCGCCGCAACGCACGGGATATCCTTCTAGTAAACGTAAAAGAGAGGCGGGGAGAAATATAGGATGTTGTAGGGTGGTGAGGCCTGTGTGATGGCTACGGAGCTCTATGATGTCGCGGTGCTCATGGAGCAGGTTATCAGCCAGATCGAGATTTGTGCGAAGAAGATCTCTGTGATTGGCTCTACTCCCAAGGATTTGAGACCTCTATTCAATTTGATATCGCATATGTTCGAGTTGCGGGAGAAGGTCTTTCTTCTGGCCGATACCGATACCAAGTCGAGGATCCGCGCGTTGGAGACCAGGTCGGAGCTAATATTTGGGGGCACAGACCCAGAGTGAGATTGGTGGTAACTTCAAGAAGCTGCTGCTAAGTATCTGCATGTCGGTAGACAAATCGACGAAGGTGCCGAGGGGTAGCTTTCAGTTAGTTCCGGTCTTCTCTCTGTTCCACGAGATGTGGGGCAACATGTGTCATCTAGTCTCAACAGAACCGAAATTCCTAGGCATTCGCATGTTTTTTGATAAGCTCTTGGTGCACCAGATATCCCGACTACATTTGTGTTCCGAAGATATTAATTGGATTTGTACATGGACACCACAGTTCGGAGAGAAATTGCACCGGATAGAAAAAGATAAGGATATAGTGAACAAGAGGGAGGAGCATGGGGATGAGATGGACGAGCATGAGGTTGAGATGGAGGAGAGGGCTTTCGCTAACTATATTAGAAGCTGGGAAAGACATCGCAGGCGCTACGAGCACAGCAGATTTCAAGATTGCAGTAAGTATACATCATCATATTTATTCTTCCGAAAGCATGAACTATATTAAGTCTTCTTGAATGGATTGCAAAATCAAGTTCACAAACAAATATGTAGATGGATGTTCGTATGGAGGTGGTCTCGCGAGGGGGTGTACACGGCGAGATCGGCCTACCAGGCGTTCTTCGCGGGGACGACCATGGCGGCTGCCTCAACGCAGATTTGGCGTTCGAGGGCTCCCTATAGCTGCAAGTTCTTTGCTTGGCTCGTCGAGAAGAACAGGTATTGGACGGCTGACAGGCTGAGGCGCAGGGGGCTGCCCCACCCAGCGGCATGCCCCTTTGCGATCAGGAGCAAGAAACCTTGTCACATCTCTTGCTTGGTTGTGTGGTTGCCCGTGAGGTCTGGGCTTGGGCATTGCAGCGTTGGGGCAAAATGGACTGGATGCCTACGCCTGACGACGATCTGAAGTGGCGGACCTCTCGCACCTGCTCGCCCGCGGTCCGGCGGGACTTGTGGACGGCCATCATATTGGTGTTCTGGTGCATGTGGCGTCATAGAAACGACGTTGTGTTCAATGGTGTGGCGCCGGCAGTGGACACCATCAAGAAGAAGATCAAGGAAGAATTCTCTCAGTGGCGGCTAGCTAGGCTATTTCGTAGTGACGTTTTTGGCTTCCCGGAGCCGTCGCCCTTGTGGATGCAAACGGGAGAGTGAGCGTTCTTTTCCTGTTGTGGACCTGTCACCTCTTGTTGACAGGAGTGGAGCCGCTCCGCGGCGTTGTATGTGTCGCTTGACACTCCTTCTATGTGTTTAATACAACCCCTAGGTGCTGTATTCTAGAAAATCATGACATGGAATAACTCATGCCCATGCTCTAGGAATTCCTAATTTGAAATCTCATGATAAAATGATTCGATATTTTTGCCATGCATGCGTTGCTATTATTGTTCTTTGTTTATGTTTAGTTTCTTATATCGCTTCCTTATGTGTTGTCCCAGTTTGAAATTGTTTGGTAGTCCTGGTATTAGACGTTGTTGCTAATTCTGTTGGACAATGTATTTCTCAGTTAATCTATAGTCAAGGTGTTTTTTTAAATCTACCTTTTTTTACCTCGTAGATTACCGTCTTCTGTTTCACTTTTTATTTCTAACACATATATTTCACTTGGCTGCATGCAGCTGCATTGAGCTCAATGCTCTCCACACACTACATACCAGGCCACTCCCCATTGTTTTGTGATGCCACGAGGACCATGCAGATCTTCTCTATCGAAGTCACATAATTAGAGTTCTTCAATTGGCCATTGGAGGTGTACGGTGTGGTTGCTGCCAGAGATGCTGTGGACTATCGTCGCAACCTTCTCTTCCTTCGTACTAGGGATGACCGCCAATTGCTCACGGAACAGGTACATATGGGTATTTTCCTGAGTTCTTTTTTTCTCTTGTTCTCTGCTTCTTTGTTGACAAGTCAATGGCATGATGCTTGCAGGATTCTTTTTTGCACTTGACTGGCCCGTCTCGTGCAATTATGTCTGCATGTCCAGATTGAAATCCAACTAAAAGTGAAGGGCACTACGAAGTCAGAAGACAGAGCATTGATCACTAAAGCCTTCTCTTGTAATGGTGGTGATGGTGATAATTTTTTTACGCGTTCCATCCATGGCCGCTTTTGCAGAACAGACTTACGCTGTGAGCATCTTAGAGAATCGATCCAAGCAACTATTCTCAGTGTCCATGTTCTAGAGGGCTCATTACCTTCTGAAAATGGCGTCCAAGTTGTTTGCTCCTCACTGCCTGAAGATAATCTCCAAGCTGTTTGGTCCTCACTGCCTCAAGAGGATGCTGAAGGCAAAGCTGAGCGCAAACATGTTCTGCTTGATTGAAAAGATGGAACAGTGCCTGAAGAGGATGCTGAAGGCAAAGCTGAGAGCAAACAAGTTATTCTGCTTGATCGAAAATATGGAACAGTGCCCGTGGATGAAGAGGGTTGTCTAGTTCTGTCAAGGCAAGTCGTTCCTGTAAAATGGAAAGGAAGGCTGGAAATTCTCATAAAGACCTTCGCACAATCTGGTGACATCAGTGCTTTTGTCGTCTTGACACCTGAATTGAGCAACATAAGTCAAAAAAAATGTGTCCTTGGTGGGTGTGAATTGGAGATAACTGTTGCTTGGTCCCTCCTTGTTGATGACGAGCAGCATATGTTAATGATGAGCTATATAAAGCCTTATATAGCACATTCACCTTTGCCGTTCATGAAGGAGCTGACTGAAGATGTTGAAGATGGGAGTTGTTGAAGATGGGTTAGCAATCGTTAAAATTAAGTCGAGCATGCTTTATCATGTGAACTACTACTCTGTTTCCCCTTGAACTTTTTGGTACCTGTTTTTTTGTAATATGAGATGAAACTAGCCTGCTCATCTATGTCGTTATTTCTTAACTGTGGTTTGTTGTGTGTATATGTGCGTGTGGTAGTATTAAATGTTGTCTATTTTGGTGTTACGCCTTTTTGTTCAGCTACTTGTGTATATTTTGTCGTTGGTATATCTAGCTTATTGTTGGATCATCTTCTGGGTTTTACCTATGTTGAGAGCGCAGCCATGCTATATTGGTCACTTGGTTTGGATACCTTGTAATCAGGAATTTGTTGGTTGGAGATATAGTTTTGTGCTTTTGTTGTTGATATCTAATTGTAATAGCTCTTAGTTGCTGAAGCAACAGATACAGATAGAGTTGGGAGTGCTGTACTAGAATATATGATATGCTACAAAGATTTCAGACAGTTGCAAATTGCTGAACCTGACTGCAGAGAATTGATATTGGTGACTGCCTGGTACATCTGGTGGATAAGAAGAAGTGTGGTAAATGTAGAGAAGGAGCAGAGGTTAATGGATGCAGCTATGTCCATTAGAGCTCTTACTGCTAATTTCACAAGATCAATGAAAAAAGGTAATCAGCAGAAGATAAGTTCTTGGCAGAAAGCGCTGGAAATCTTTGTTTCAATGAATATTGATGCTGCATTCAGTTATGATACTAGGAGTGGTGCAACTGGTGTTGTCATTCGAGATGGCATGGGAAAGTTCTTAGCTGCACGCAAACGTAAGGTTTGTTTTGCAATTGACGCAGCTACTACTGAAGCTTTGGTGCTAAGGGCGGAATTGCGCTAGCAAATCAGATCGGAGCCCATTGACTGGTTATACAATCAGACTGCCAACATTCAAAAAAAAAAACTTGTTCTTTCGACAAGGTTAGTCTGCACAAGGGACTCAAATGTGGTAGCTCATACTCTGGCTAAGGAAGCTGGTGATCAACCGATTGTATGGGTAGACGATACGCCTATGTTTATTGTTCAATTCTTGATAAACGATGTAACTTCTATTTAATTGATCAATAAAACTTGTCATGATGGCTTTCCCTCAATTTTTTTTTTTTGTAATAGCTCTCGGAAACAGCAAAGCTGCACGTGAGTAACATGGCGTTTAAACCATTACTATTTGAATTGTTATCTTTTTACATTATATATTGTATACGTCGTAGCTGCGAAGCTGTTGTCGATTGGCATCTCACCTGTACCTGCTCCTTTCCTATGAATAATACTCCACACCGGCTCGATCTTTTCCGGGTGACCGTGATGGTTTGATTCCATTCTTTTCATAATCTCCTTTTCTTTTCCCCTATCTACCGTGATGATTACTTTTGTTGTCGCTAGGAAACATGTCTATGTTGCAATGGGGACATGAATATTATAGAAGGGTTTTACGGTACCTTTCAATGGTCACCGGAGGCGACTAATATGATTTGGTACGGACGGTTGAGATGAAGAGGGAGAGATTTGGCCCAGCCGGCCCATTAAGCTGGTGTTTTCTTTTAAGAAAACTAGCCTAGATTATGTACCAGTCACCTGTTTGATGAAGATTGCAATTTGCACATTGCTCATAGTAAAGTTACTACTTCTGTAAAAAATATGCAAGCGTTTATTACGCTTGATAATAATGTCTAAAAGATATCAGTCAGCTGTATAAAGATCCAAGGCACCATACAATTGGCCAACCTTTCAGAGATAAACCGAATATATGATTCTTTCTCTATTTTTTTGATCATCGGTCCACCATTACATGTATCAGGAAATCTGAAGGTCATATATCTCTTCCCAAACAGATCCGTTTTTTATATCAGTAATACTCCCCACTTCCTTAATTAATGTACAACGCCTACATTCATTCTCACTTTGTACATAGTAGCACCACTAATCACTGGATCACACATACAGACATAATCACACAATTAACTGTCCAATGTAAAATTTGTCACACAGAACAGAGCACAAGATGAGTCTCAATTGTGCTGACGCAGGCAGCAACACACAATATGCTAATTCTGAAACAAAATACATAGTAAGTTTAGTTATTCCATTGTGGTGTTCTTGGTTGATGGTTTCGCTAATTCAAAGCCGGGCTCGTCGTCTCGAGCCTACGTTCTCAATCCATAGCTCTTGTAGGATTTGAGGCAGCTTGTGAGCGAGCCACTTGTCGAAGTCCTCCTGCGACAATGGCGCCTCGACGGACAGGATGCGAAGGATCTCCGCCGGCGCGGGGCACCCGGTGTACTCCTCGACGGAGGACCTGCAGGCTTCCTCCGGCGGCGGCGCGCGGCGGTCGGCGCAGTCGGCGCAGAGCGTGATGACGACCTGGCCGTGGAGAGTGCACCGGAGCGCAGCGGGTGCGCTGACGCAGGCGTCGCAGAGCGGGGCACGCGAGTGTTGCCCCGCGAGCGCGCTGGCGCCGTGCACGGCGGCGTCGCACTCCAGGCAGAGCCTGGCGATGTGGGAGGAACAGAAGACGATGGCGCGCTCGGTGTGGCAGTTGCTGCAGGCGTGGGTGAGGTGGTCCATGTCGGCGGCGATGGATGGATGGATGGATCGGCGATGGGAGTCAAGAAATAGGCGGCGGGAGTGGGGAGAGGGAGTAACTGCCACTCCCGGGGAACCCGTGCTAATAACAGCATGCATCCATCAGATATCCTCCTTTTATTTTCTTGCATTTATCGAATTGGTTAATTGGCAATAATTATCTTCTTCGTGATCCAATTAGCTAACGCACACATGTGGCAAGAATTATCTATACTCCGTGAGAAGTAACATTTTTTAAAAGCTGTGGAAAAAATCAAGGATAAGTAGTGGAGATATTTTGTATAGATAAAATATCTTAAATTAGGAGTGTTAACGATGTTAGTTTTAGTCGAGAGTGTTTTGTTACACGTCCATACAACTGCTCAATAACACAACGATCTCGTGATTTTTCCACTATGTATCACGCTTCAACATTCTTGCCCCTTGCCTTCTCAAGAATGAGGTATGTGAAATCTCTCACGTCAGTCCTCCTTATCACACAAGCAAGATGGCAGCATCGACACCAGTTGCCGCTGTCCAAACTTGGTGGTGATGCACACACACATTTATTCTGTCCTCACGTGCAACATATCCACCGCAAAGTTTCTACGTGAGTCCTTACTGGCTTCTTCCTCATCACCTTGCGGAGCCCTACATTTATCACGGAGATGTGCCCACACAAAACCCAGCGGTTCAAAACTCATAGGCGGCTCATCCCACTCCATGCCAACAACCATCAGGCGGCAGCTGGTAACAATCAAGAACGACCTCAAGAACTAAACATGCCATTTTGATGCAATTTAAAAACAAGAATTTATATTCTCTCTATAACTAATTAGTTTTGTCTATGAAAAGTCATATTGACATGCCACAAGCATTTTCAGTTTCTCTTACCATTCTTGGTGACACCTCGAAAACAAAATTTTGAGATCATCCAAAGTGAAGCTTGTACCATTGTATGAAAATGCCAGCACCACAAATGTTTCCAACGATATGTAAGAACGAAGGACAAAGTCTAGCCAGGAAATAAATTATATACAATGTGCAAGATACTCAAATCTCATACAATTTAGCTTTTCGTCTAGAAAAGAATAGATAAACTACGAGCGCTACAATTGGGCTACAAACTGCAAATATTTTTTTCAATCGACTGAGGAATATTCATCTCAAGCAAATTAATTAATTATAAGAATATATTAGTAAATTATATGCTAGCATCCGTTAGTTCCAGACACAGCTTAATATCACGTGCAATCAATCCTTGTGAACATCAATAGCCTCTTGTGAACATCATGGATATATTTTTTCCATTGGAGGCTGCCACTGAAGTTTGATCAAGAGAAAATGGCGGGAACTGCCTAACAACGAGCAGCATAATATTCCACACATGGTATCATCAGCAGCCATCAGTCCATCACGCACCTCCCAAGTCCCAAGACACCAACAAATATATTTTTAGATAAAGGGATTTTATTATTTAAAAGTTTTAAGTATTACACCCGGCCTCTGCATAGATAGGATGCACACAGCCACAAATTCACCAGTACCCAAGTCGGAAACATAAAAAAAAAGCGAATTACATATCGTAACGAGAAATTGTAAAGCCGCCTAAGATGGTGGTAGATCAATCCGGAGACTATGTGGCCATCCATGTTGGGAGAATAACTCCCTCGCCGCAGCCTCCAAACGCAATGCCATCTCCAAAAACAAGTCTCGGTGCTCCACACGTTGCAGGGCCGACCATGCTCGTAGCGTTGCTGTGCACCAATAAATAACCAGAAGCATTTTTATCATTGAAAAATTTGTCATTTCTACATAGCCACAGCGACCAAATAACGACAATCACTCCCACCCTGCTAAAGAATTTAAACCTAGGATCCACACCGTTTAGCCAATTGCCGAAAATGTTTGCAATGCTACGCGGGGATATAAGGTGGAACCTATCTGGATGGCTGACCATATAGACCTAGCAAACTCGCACTGGAAGAATAAGTGTGTAATAGTCTCGTCATGCTGACAGAAGACACACTTTTTACTTCCGTGCCAATTGCGTTTGGCAAGGTTATCTTTTGTAAGAATTACTCCCCGACGAAGATACCACGCAAACACCTTAGTTTTTAGCGGGATCTTTATCTTCCAAATTTTTTATTATTCTTAATATCGACTGGTACATCGGGTAGGATTAAATCTCTATACATAGAATCAACCGAGAATTTACCATTCTTCGTAAGATTTCATTGAAATTTATCTGAACCTTCGTCAAATGGATGGAGTCCAAATGGATAAGCAAGACATTCCAGGATGTTTGTCTTGTCCCAAATAAACTTCTTCTGAACGATACATTTGGTGGGGAAGTACCCATCACCTTAGCGATTGTGTCGCTTTTGTTTCGCACAATATTATATAGATCCGGATATTGTTCTCGTAGAGTGGATTGGCCTAGCCATCTATCCTTCAGAAACGAATTTCCCATCCATCCCTAATTGAGAAAGATCCTTGTGGAAAAAAACTTCTTCGTAGCATAAGGCCTGCCCAGAAGTGTGAATCGTCAGGTTTCCAAAAACCTGAGATACAGCTTGAGAGCCCACATACTTCCTCCTAAGGAGGGTTTGCCAAACTCCATTTTCAGAAAGAAGCTTGAAAAGCCATTTACCCAGCAAGGCTCTATTCTTGACCTCAAGGTCATGAACTCCGAGCCCTCCTTGGTCTTTAGGACAGCAAACCACACTCCATTTAGTCAACCGATATTTTTTCTTCTCACTACCCCTTGCCAAAAGAATCTAGACCGGAAATAATCCAATCGTTTTAAGACTCCTTTGGGCAGTTGGAAGAATGAAATCATATACAGTACCATGTTCGTTAGTACAGAGTTTATGAGAACCAATCTTCCCCCAGGGATAGAAGTTTGCCTTTCCAGCTATTTAAACGTATTTGAAGTCTCTCCTCCACCTTTTTCCATTCAGCATTTGTGAGTCTCCGATAATGGATCGGAATACCCAAATAGTTGATAGGAAATTGACCTTGCCTACAGCCGAAAAGTTCAGCATACAAGGCGACGTTTTCTTGAGCCTCGCCAAAACAAAACAATTCACTTTTATGGAAATTTATCTTAAGACCCGATAGTTGCTCGAAGGCTGACAAAATCAACTTAGGTTACGAGCTTTTTCGATGTCATGTTCCATAAAAAGAATTGTATCGTCGGCATATTGAAGAATCGATAAACCACCATCGACTAGATGTGGAATGACTCCTTCAATTTGGCCCTCAGACTTAGCGCGTTCGATCAAGATAGCCAACATATCCGCCACTATATTAAATAGTATTGGCGATAACGGGTCACCTTGTCTAAGGCCTTTTTTGGTTTGAAAGTATTTGCCGTGTCATCATTGACTTTAATGGCTACACTTCCTCCCGAAACAAAGCTATTTATTAATGCACGCCACTCAGTAGAAAAACCTTTCATTCTGAGAGTCTGTTGAAGGAAAGACCAATTGACTTTATCATAAGCCTTCTCAAAATCTATTTTAAGAATTACCCATTCAACTTTTTCCTATGTAGTTCGTGAACTGTTTCATGTAGGATAGCCACCCCATCGAGGATGTTACGACCTTGCATGAAGCAGTCCGTGACGGACGAACCACATGATCTGCCACACTGTTCAGTCGAATCGTAGCAACTTTAGTAAATATTTTAAAACTAACGTTAAGAAGGCATATAGGTCTGAATTGTTGAATCCTTTTGCCTCATTAACCTTAGGTAATAAAATTATCTCACCAAAATTGAGACAAAACAACTCTAATTGTCCAGCATGGAGACAAACGAACAGTTGAAGTAAATCAGACTTGATAACATCCCAGAAGTTCTCGTAGAACTCAGCTGGGAAATCATCAGGTCCAGGTGCTTTATTATGTTTCATTTGGAACACTGCCTTTCTCATTTCATCCTCTGAATAGAGGTTAGTAAGTAGACTATTTTACTCATCTGAAACCTGGGGTATATCATCTGTTCTAGATTCATCCAGTGTGAAGTTTCTTTCTTCTGGGGCTCCGAACAGGCCTTTATAGTAGTTGGTAATATACGACTTGAGTTGTTCATGGCCCTCAATCGTTCCCTCATCCTAGACCAGAGAATGAATACGCTTTTTCCTATGTCTGCCATTGGCAATACTATGGAAATAGCGAGTATTCGAATCCCCTTAAAGGATAAATTGGGCTTTGGAACATTGATACCATTTTAGCTCCTCCTCACGCAGTAGTTTCGCTATCTGTGCATTAGATTGGCTCTTTAGCTCAATCTCTTGCATGGATAACAGTCGAACTTCTGCTAATGCCTCTAGAGCATCAATTATCGAGGATAGTCGTATCTTTTCTTTTTAAGTAAACCAGCAGTATGATGAGCCCAGCCAACTAGGTGTGTGCGTAGAGCACGGATCTTGTTGTTCCACCTCTAGATCGGCGAATCACCAGCAACCGGTCTTTCCAAATTCTTTTGACCATCTCATGAAAGCCTTCACGATGCAACCATCCAAGTTCAAACATGAAACGTGGGTTACACGATGGTCTAGGCATGCCTGTGGTCAAAAAAATGGGAGCATGGTCCGACAATCTCTCAATACGTTCTAGAGCCCGTACCGACACCAATGGGAACCTAGATTCCCAATCAGTATCCATCAGTACACGGTCTAATTTTTCGTATGTGGGTTCAGGGAGAGAATTAGCCCAAGTGAACCGTCTCCCGACCATTAAAATCTCTCTTAAGTTCAAGCTGACAATAACTGCATTGAACAAAAGAGGCCAACGGTTGTCGAACCGACCCCTACTTTTCTCAAATGGATAACGCAGCAAGTTGAAATCCCACCAATGATAAAAGGGTGTGGGTTATCTTTTGCCAAGTTTACCATCTCACAGAGAAAAGACATCTTAGCCTCCTCCTGGGCCGGGCCATACACGGCAATAAGACTTCAAATGAAATTGTCGGTTTTATTACGGATATGCATTTCTATAAGATAATCACCATCCGAAACATCTAACACTTCCATGGTATCAGTCCTGACGCCTAGTAAAATGCTCTCGGAGTGGCCATGGGGAGGACGAGAGTACCAATCAAAGTCTAAACCGCCCGAAAGTCGGTCCAATAGATACTGCGAAAACTCATGTCTTCCCGTCTCAGAAATAGCTAAGAAATCCAAATTATGATCCCGAATGCAACCAGCAAAGTGCAAATATTTAGCCAAGTCACTAAGACCTCTGCTATTTGCAACCATGCCATTCATTGGAAACTATGGTACATTTGGAAAACTTCGCCCGTTTCCGAGGCAAATTGTTAGAGGCAGATTTAGATTTTCGGCATGATGTTTTTAACTCATATACAATGAGCATTGCCCGTCCTCATCCAAACCAATCTCCAACACTTTACCAATTAAGTGAGAAAGAAGTTGACCATCTGAGGTGGCATTCGCTTCTTTTTCATTCAAATAGGTGGCAGTCAACCCAGTCGAAACTTTAGAAATAACCGTAAGACGGTCAAATATTTTAGTTGACACACTATTTAACATAGAAATAAACGACGAAGATGAAAAAGAAAGAAAAGGCCGTTAGATAGTGCCGCTCCCGCCACCGGGGGCAGCCCACTCGTGCGACGATCTCTTCGTAGAAGCTGACCGCGCCTTCCTCGGGACCGGCACACCGACCATCTCGTTGGCGGCCTTCCACGATGTCGGGCCCTTGGGATTGGAGCCCCCTTCCGCTGCATCTGCTGTTGGCCGTGGTGGTGGTGGTTATGGTACCCTCCGTCGCCACCGCTGCTGCTGCTGATGTGGTGGTGGCCGACGGTAGGCTGCAGCGGGCACCGGCGGAGGACCCCTAAGGGCAAGGTAGGGCGTCCGCCCTACCTTAATTTTTGGCAAAAAATCGAGTATATGTAGGCATTTACCAGATGTATATATCATTTGCAGTATTTTCTGAAGATTTGGAAAAAGAATAAAGGAAAGCGAGCTAGTAGGGCCTTATTCACCGAACTGGGCCGTGCGCGCTAGGTTGAGGGAGAGCGAGCAGCGAGCGCAGCGCTTCGCTCGAGTCTCCTGCGGTCCTGCCTCGCTCGAGCCTGCTGCTTCTGCTCGACAGCTACCCACCCTACTCCCCAGTCCCCAGCGACCCAGCCGCCGCCGCCGGCCTCCTCTCTCCTTGTTCGACTCCGGCTGCTCGTCTCCTCCCTCCTCTGCTGCCCTGCTCCTCCCTCCCCACTCCCCAGCTCGCTTCGTCGCCTCCCCAACCCCAAGCAGGGTAAACAAGGGTTTCCCCTTTTGTGGTATGTGGAGAAAGAGATTTTTCCCAACATGCAAGAATTTAAAATTATGGGCCTACAATATTTTACCAAATTTGATATTAGTTGATAATAGCGTGCATCACGTGCAAATTTACTATAATAATAAAGTATTGATGTGTCTAGAAATTTTTAATTTTATTGCATCATTTTTTTCTTTCCTTTAGAGTTCACCCCACCTCATTTTTTTTCCGTCCTCCGCCACCGGCAGCGGGGACGGCGGAGGTGCCATGCCAGGCGACCGGCGCTGCACCGGTGGGTACCTGGGCGCGAGCTCCTCGACAGCGTCGTCGTCGTCGTTGTCGAGGCTGTCGTCGGAGGTGTCGCCGCTGTCGTCCCGGCCGTTGCCGTTGAGCATCAGCCGGTCGCCCCGCCTCCGCTTGGACCGTGGCGAGTCCCTGGGCCCGCCGACGCTGCCGGGCGGTGAAGAAGATCGAGCTCGTCCCTCCGGTGTCCGATCCAGCGGCGTCTCCGGCGACCTGCACACAAAAGCGCCCGACGTACCTTGCTGCTCGACGCCGTCTTCTGTGGCTTCTCGTTCCCAGAGCCGCGACTCCTTCGTCGGTTCGTAATCCCAGAACTCCCTAGCCAGCGTCTCGTCGGACTTGGGCGGCCGGCTAACATCCTCTCGGGACACCCGCCACTCCTCCGACGCGACGCTCACGGCGAGGCTACGGCGAGCTCCTCTGCAGCCCAATCTTCCCCTCCCTCATCTTCTTCTAGGGCAGAAAACCGGGATCCCGAGGACGCCGGCGAGCTCGCCGCTGTAGATGCCCCTGGCGCCGCCGGCGAGAGTGCGCCTGGCACTAGCGTCAGCCGTTGGCGCGGTCCCTGCCGCAGCATCGCTCCGTCAGGAGCCCGTCGCCACGCTCCGTCTTTTCCGGATCTCCGTGGGATTTTTGTGCCCGACAGCAAGACACCAACAAATGGGCAAAAAAAAAGAAGCAAGGGCAGGAACCCATACTCTCATTCTCATCTGCATATCAGCCTGCAACACCTCACTAATGCAGTAACCTGTACATCAGCGACATAGCTAACGAGTTAAGCTCGTAGATGGGGATCAGGGGCACCCTGATGTGAGAGTGACGACGGATCAAGAAGACTGCGAAGAGTTTGCGAGCAGCAGCGGAGGCAGGATGAGAGGGCAGGAGCTTGTGCGGATGGCGGATCAGGAACTCCTTCCGTAGTAGAAGCGAAGAGGTCGCGCACGGTGGCGACTTCCCCAAGCCTCAAGAGCAAAGAAGTCAAAAGCAGACCTCACCTTGTACATGGCCAGTCAGGTCGTCGCCGGTGCTTCTCGCCGATGTGAACTATGGTTAGCATTTCGTGAAGGTGGGAATTCAACAACCGAACGTAGTCAGCAAACTGCGATTTTTTTTTGTAAGGCCGGCACCCATCCCTGTGGGAGGTCTCGAATTAGGCATTAGTATGATTTCAACTACTCAAGTTTTCAGCACTAGTATAATTTCGTGAGGGCCCTTGGATGGACGAAAATGGAGGCCTCTTATTCATCTGGGGTACCACAAAACATCTCTTATTATAATAGGTTAGCTTGTGATTGTGACTCCATCACCCCATGACTGCGACCCCATCACCGTGATTGCTTGTCATTTTACTGTTAATGTGATTGCATACCAAAAAACTGGATTTTATTTTTCTTACCAAAGAAAATAGGATTTTATATTGTAAGTTATATAAGAAGACATGGGGCAGTTTAGACTTTAGAGAAAACCGGTGGAAGAAAAAGCAGAGATAAGATGGAAAAAATTAAACCGGTGGGGGCAAAATGCATGAGCAACAAGCTAAAAAATTTCAACACCATGTTTTCTTTTTTTTTTTTGAAAAAACTCCGCTGCTGTTACATGTGTTAGCTTATAACATCACAAATTGGCAGGCTCCTTAGGTGTCTTAGTCAAGCACCACAGGTAGAATATATCATTTTCTCATTGAAAGAAGTTGTTATCACATCGGAAATCCATTTTAGCTCCTAGTATTGTATGCTCATATTATTAAAAAGAACATATTTTGCAATGTCAAAAAATTCAGAAAATAAAATCAGGAGTATATATAGGCATTTTATGTTGGCGCATAATTTTTTGTAAAAAAGACATTTTTTGCGCCCTGTGTGAAAAAGACAAATAAAATATCTAAAAAAAACTTAATTTTGAGCACCGAATTTGTCTTTTTATACATAGCACAAAAAAACATTATTTTTTGTGAAACTTTGTGTGCCAACATAAATTGTTCGGAGGAATACCCGAAATTTTATTTCTGATTTTTTTACATTTTAAATATTTTAAAAATGCTCTTCCCATAATGAGACTAGACATGATGCTCCTGCGAGCCGAAGCACCGTGTTCTTGTCACATGCGTAATATCTAACATGGTTATGGTCTTATTTTGTTCTGAATGAGTGCTATTTTTGGCACAAGAGAAACTGTATTTTTTGTTTTTTGCTTCAACCTACCTCCAATATGGCTCACCATTCTTTAAGAAAATGTCCCTCGATAAATCTTTTGACCAAAATTAATGTGTTGCCATCTGACTGAGAAAAACTGAATGTGGAAATTGAAGTGTGTATAGAGTATAGACTAATCCACACGTAGTCTACAAAATATTTTTTCCAAATCCCATGCACTCGGTGTTGCAAGCTGAACTTAGTCAAGCACTTATAAATTACATTGCCGGTCACAATCTTTCCACTATCAGTTAATTATTTGGGCATGGTTAGTCAAGCACTTATACAAACAACAAACCTTATTGTCCATCGTGAAGCAGAGTTATGAAAAAATGCAACACTAACAAAATGTATGTAGTATCCATGATCAGAGGCCGCTCACTACCATGTAAAAGCAAACGAAGAACTATTGCCTCTTCAACCTCGGTGAAAATCTTCCTTTGTCAGCCACTCATCCTTTGTGTCACCGACGTTGACAGCGAATCCACCTTCCAGCACACCACACCGACTCAGCCTCGGTGTCGCTAGCAAACATCTCAACACCATTTAAGAGAAAACAGGAAGGTTTCAAAACTAAACATTTTTACCATTGGAAGAAATACTAGAACCTCATTTTTCTAAAAACAAATTTAACATTGAAGGAAATCTCAATCCATCTAAGATAAAAGGAAATTTTACCTATGTCTCACTTTAATACCTAACTCCTTGAACTTAACAAGTTTAGAATTAATCGTTAATTTATTAGAGCTCCTCAGAGAAAGCTTTATAGCCCTCTAGTGGAACTACACACTATGCACCCATGTCAATAATGCTTGAAAAATGTCAATTTATATATGAAGAAGGCACAAACAAGTTTTTCAATAAATGAAGAAGGTAAAACAGGAGGTGGACACTGCTGGTCAGATTAGGCATGCTCACATAGCTTGTGTCACCTGCAAATGTCCCATTAAAACCAAAACGTGAAAAATGTAATAGATTTACCTATGGAAAGTTAATGGAAAGCAATTGCTCATAAATGTGACAAAATATCTGTCCAAAAGTTTCAACGGAACTAGTAAAATGATGTGAAAGTTTTTGGCCAGAAAAATTGAACACGAAGGTGGAGTACTTTAATCACGATGGGAGTCAGATTTATTGATCCTCTTTCATACAAATAAATAATACTTTCCCATAAAGCAAAGTTAGCTCCACACAAGTGGATTCTTATTAGATCTTTGTAACTAAGATAATGAGTACTATCAAGAAAAGTCGCAATACCAATTTTAGCTAGCTATATGTTTAGTGTGGAGGTGGCATAATCCAAAGTCATATTAGACTAGTTAGGAGGCCCCCTTAAATCGAGGACGAGTCATGCCGAAGGAAGACTGCACGGCCTTATCACTTTTCAAGGCTTCAAGTTCTTGCTGCAACTAATTATACTCTCTCCACATACAACATTGTCTTTACTCTCTAGGTGTACCACGAGAACCCTTGGAACTGACACGAGAACCTTTGGATCTGATACACCTTGAATAACCAAAGATGTCAACCAGTGTGAGAAGGTTGAATAGTTGATTACACATTTTAATCAATTCATTAAATTCTAGGGAAGTATGGATAAATAGAGTTCTTTAAAATGCAAATGGTCAAACAATTCTGTATTACATTATTACTCTAGCAAAACAAGATTATCAAGGAGTACTACAAGCTACAAGTAACTAAGCACAAATTAAACTTGAGAGCATGGAGATAACTGAAGTGGAGAAGTATAAGCATGCTAAAATATATCCCAAAGTTCAAATCCTCGGGGAGGGGGCTCTACTGCTAGTTGGAGAGGCCGTGAAAAACAAAACTCACTCAACAAACCAAGTGTGAGATCCCCTAGTGGTAGATCTTCAAACGGAAATTTGTCTGATTATGATTTCACATGAGTTGCGTGGACCTTCCAGGTGGTTCGTTCGAGTTCGAGTTGACACATATTCGAAGAAATTTGAGTCGCAGCTGAGTCATACTCGAATTAAACGGAAGGTCTCGTCTAGACGAGAGAAGGATCCTTTCCCATTCATCAACGTTTAGGATGATAATAGAAGAAACAGAAAAATTCAAACATTGATCAACGTTTAGGATGATAATAGAAGAAACAGAAAAATTCAAACAAAAATAGGGGCATTCCGAGAATTGAACTCGGGACCTCTCGCACCCTAAGCGAGAATCATACCACTAGACCAAATGCCCTTTGATGTCTATAATTCTGACCGGTTTCTATATATACACAAAAACTGAAAGAAAGAGAGCCCGAGAAGAAAACCAAAGCTGAAACAAAGCTCCGATTTTTCCTTTGCTGCCCTCAAATCTTCCTGCCAAATATACTTCGTTCTTGTTCCCGTCCGATTTTGATTCCTTCCAAAAAAAAAGAATTCCTTCTTCTCCCGTCCAATTCCCCAAATTTTCCTCGTTCCAGGAAGCCTCTATCTTGGACCATCCCGAATACCAAATTCCGTTTGTCCTGGGCTCAAATCTTCACAACTCTGTCAGGGGATCCGGCGCGGAGAGGAATGGCGCCACCAATGTCCGGAGACGCACGGCCACCGCACCAGGGGACGGCACCTTACGCTCTGTACCAGTTCGGCACCAGCGGCGCCGCCGTCGCCGTCGCCACCACCGCCACGCACCCGCTCGGTCAGCTAACTGCTCTTGCACGCTCTTACTTAATATTGGGTTGGATCTGATTGTCAGCTCGCGAGGCGCATGCATTATAGGTGGAAATGGGGAGCAAATTGGTGAATCTGCCACAAGCATCCCAAATTCGGTTGCTAGTTCAGGTTTACTTACATCCATCAGATTGTTCGATGTGTCCATGCTAATATAGATGCATCGATTGGGGGATAAATCCAACACAACCCTACAAGCTTGCTTCCATCAGATGCGCCGTCCGATTTGTGACCCGTCAGTAGATGCGTGGTGGAAACTATGTTTAAGTAGAAGCTTAGGATATTTTCCCTGCAGAAAAAAAATGTCAGGAAACGAAAAAGTTTCCATTTAGTTAGTTCAGGTATAATTACCCCAGCACAACAAGCACGTTTTAAAGAGTGCTCATCAGCTTTGTGGATTGGTGGCTCCACATCGTTCATTCCGTTCCGACGCCACAAGGAAGGGCACATCATCATTGATCATGCTCACCGCTTGGTGAATCTTGAGGCAGCACAATGCAGTCATTTTTTATGGCGCTCAGCCTGATGTCGCCCGCCTTCTTGTCACGGTCTGGCTCCGGCCGGGATTGGGCGAATGTGGGAGCAAAGAGTCTCGTGTGCCTGGATGCCTGCTTCCGGTGGCACCTAGTGTTTAGGGGCGTCGTGTTGTATTCTCGGGTGTGGTCTGGACTTGTACAAAACTCTCTTTACTATCATTGCATCAAAACACAAAGCTTCTGCGTTTTCTTGAAAGAAAATAAGTTGTGTTTTGGGATATATGGTGAAGTATTGTTGTTCTGGGAGGTTATTCTTGGCATGTCGATGCTCATTAGTTTGGGAATCAGCGCATTGATGTGGATTCTGATATTGGTGTGTTTCCGCATTCAGACATTTGATATGGTTTGATGAAAGAAAAAACAGAATGCGACAAATAATCCTTTTTAATCTGAACCATATTGGATAACAGTTATCCACAACAAACACAAGTGCACATACAGATACAGAGCTAAACAGAATTACAAAAATATGGTTTGACTAAAACTAGGGAGGCTTCATGGCCAAGTATGTTGTATTTTTTTGATATATTGTTAACTAGTACCTAGACTGAAAACTGAGGCGCACCTCTGATTAACTTGATAACAATGAACTGTTTATTGATATGCTGCTAACTTTGCAAAAGGATGTCCGCTCTTCTATGTATATCTGTTGCTTTGTAAAATAAGAAACTCTTTATATGGGTACCATCATTTTATTCGTGCAGATGTTATCAAAATTAGGCTCCAAATGCAGCTTGCTGGGCAAAGAGGAAACTTAGTTGGAATGGTAGGCACAGTCCCACATCATCTATGTATCACTTCTGTTGATGATAAATCTACTAATATATTGCTAAGCATAGTTTTCAATGAAACCTATCAGGGGTCAATATTTACGCAAATGGTTGAAAGGGAAGGGCCTCGGTCACTCTATCTCGGATTTGCACCAGCATTAATTAGATCTCTCGTCTACGGAGGCCTTCGACTAGGATTGTATGAGCCCTGCAAGCATGTCTGCAGCTATGCATTTGGTTCAACAAACTTTGCTTTTAAATTTGCATCCGGAGTAGTTGCTGGTGCCGCAGCAACTGCATTGACAAATCCGATGGAGGTTTTAAAGGTACACTGCTGTGAATTCAAAGTATGACTAGGTTTATGGACTTGATCTAGACTGGGTACGTCCTATAGGTGAGGTCACAGATGAGTACAAGCAGAATTAGTACAATGGGAGTGATGAGGAAAATTGTAGCAGAGGAAGGCCTCAAAGCGCTTTGGAAAGGTGTTGGCCCAGCTATGGTGAGAGCGGGCTGCCTAACGGCATCACAAATGGCAACTTACGACGAGGCCAAGCAGGTATCCAGCATTTTTTATTATCTTTTGCTTGAATGGAAGTTGTTGCATACTGAAAGAAACCACCTCTGTTTTCTTTATTTCCTATAGGCTCTGTTGAAGTTTACACCACTTGAAGAAGGTTTTCAATTACATCTCATGTACTGTGAATTCTTTTCCTAAATCTTGATGCCTATACTTTGATGAAATAACTTAACACATATTTCTCTGTGCGGCTGAAAGGTCGAGTTGCATTGCTGGAACGGCTGGTACACTTATGACTGCACCTATTGACATGATCAAAACAAGGCTAATGCTGCAACAGGAATCCAAAGGTGGCAGAGTATACAGGAATGGTTTCCACTGTGCTTACCAGGTATCTATTTCCACCCTAAGCACTAAGCAGTGAACTTGTGTTTTGCTGTGTGCTAATATGGAACACATAACCAAATTGTGCAGTTACTAGATAGCAGTGGCACAAGATGAGAAAAAGGGTATATTAGAAGAGTAGAAATGCATGAATTTACAGAGTACCAACAATTGACAAGAATCTAAAACAACAACACAAAAAGTGATCCTCACAAATTATCAGATGATTCACAGTTTCTAGGACCCATGCCATTGCTATATCTATCTTTGGACTGAAGTATAAAGAATCATTTGTTCTATTTTTTGGTTTCAATACCAAAATACTTCGTCAACTCGTGTTGGTTAATCTGACCTTCTCCTATATCTCTGGCTGATAATGTATCTTATATACACTCCTTTCTTGGTTCCCAGGTTGTGCGGACAGAGGGTGTAAAATCACTTTATAAAGGGTGAGGACTCTACACATAACATCTATAATTTTCTCATTGTTTATTTGCACCTCCTCGGAAACACAAAAGAGAAAATTAAGGTTTACCATGATACTTATGGAAAATGGTGCTGGTCAAAGATCAGCAGTAGAAGAGTGTATTGCAGAATATCAGCGACACTTTCTCCCCTTTTCTGAACTGTCCAAAGCTTTATTATCATCTTCTGTTCTGACATTACAGTGTAATTTATCTAGTTGCATGCATCTCCACAGTTTTCATTTTTTTGAGTATTACCAAGTTATAAATTTGAAGTTTCAATTGTCAAGAACTTCATTGGGGAATTTAGTTATTAAGTTATTACTACGGCTTTACAGCCAGTATAGATTCTACTTAGTTTTATCCATTGAGAACTTCTGTGATTTTCTAATAACTTATTCCAAAAATTTCAGTGGGTTTGCCACCTTTGCGAGATTAGGACCTCAAACAGCAATCACCTTCATTGCGTGCGAGAAGCTGCGAGAACTCGTGGGAATGACAGCTATTTAGTACCAACTGACATTGAAAAGAGCAATTCAATATTTGTTTATAACATAGGTTACTCTACTCATTATCAACATTTTTGCACATTCGTGATAAGGAGAAAAACTCACGGGGAGCCCTGAGCACCTTCCATTATTTCCGCAGCTTTAAGTGATTTGCCTGTACTTGTTGCGGTTCAGACTTTCTTGTCAAGTTACCATTGTTTCACAAACAGTTTGTAGTGAAGGAAATCTGGAAATGTATTCACAAAGAAAGTTTCAAAATAGTTTTCCTATGTAATTAATACATATATGAGTTAAAAGTCCTACATGAATTTATTTCTGACTTTTAGTTCTACATGAATTTATTTCTGACTTTCAGTCATGCGTTCGATTTTTTCTTTTCAGAGATTGAAATTTGCATCCAGATCATGTACAGAAAAACCAACTCGGTATATAGTTCTTTGCAGAATATAATTCTTCATGGTTGGTATTATCCACTAGTAGATATATAATTACGTTAGAGCATCTCTACTGGTACTTCCAATAGGCTTCCCAATAGGGCTATTGGGGGCGCCGGAATAGGCTTCCCAATAGGGCTATTGGGGGCGCCGGACACGAAATCGGTGCACAACCGCGACCCCAATAGCTGCAAAGTTGCCCAATGGACCAATACACTGCCCGACCGTATTTCGCTTTCCGCTTCTTCTACCTCTTCCATGTTGGATACCGATTGGTGGGCCGGCCCTGTCTGCAACATGCGCCGACGTTTCCAATAAGGCTCGTATCTAACGCTGTTGCCAGACATTATATTGGCGACACAAGTGGAGGTGCTCTAAGCTGATTCTGCTAGGTATCATGCACGGTTCCTCAACTTGGATCGATGCTTGACTGGATTGTCGGAGCAGTTGTAGCACTGCCAAATTCACGATATGGTGGATAGGATCCGTCCCCCTCTGTGCGCCCATTCACCATCATTGATCATCTTTTCACCTACCGCCATCCTCGTGAGTGGGTTGAAAGACTCATGTTTCACGAGTACCACCATACACCTAAATCTTTCAAGGAACTAGGGAAGAACATCCGGTGAAAAAATTCACAACTACGGATTCCACACATTGGGGCCCAATAAGGATCGCATTGGGAGGGCAATGGACGAGCGGTGGCGCAGCATTCATCTTTCATACAGCCTAGTGTCCAGTAACGACACCATATGTTATTGGATGTTTTCAAGAGATTGAACCGCTGTAAAAAAAGAGCACATTTCCAACTTGCTTCTACCCAAAAGAACACCAAATCTTACACACAAAAACATCCTGAAAAAAGAGCATGTCTACACCAACATATATACAACCAAAGTACCAAATTATTTCTCAAGAGATATGAAATCCAGGGAACCAAAATTACTTGCTAAGATTTCCAACGATAGTTGTAATAAAATATGAATGGACAAAAATTGTGCTCAGTACCAAACTGAACAAATTTATGCAAGTGTGCCTGACAAAAACATCGCCACATAAAGAGCAGGAGAGCAACCAGATCAGGTCCTTAGGACAAAATTTCTCACTGAGAAAGGATCAATATTAAATTTCAAAGGAAGGATCCAAACTAACCATTTCAACGACACAAAATACAACTTCTACTTCGAATGCTAGAATAAAGCCATCAAACACAAGTATTCACTAAAAGAACATGACTAGGACTGAATACTTCAACTTTTCTTGATGGGGTGTGTACCAGCACCGTTGGTTATTGTGTAAATCCTGGGCGGCGCATGGCCCTTCGTCCGGGTGTGGACTCGGCAATGTGTTACTCTTCGGCTGCTCCAGCATCATCGTGGCTAATCTCGGCTGATTGAAGTTTTTCGTCTACGACGGTGATGCTCCTTGTGCGCTAGTGTCCAACGCTAGTCGGAAGACGATGGGCATCGAAGGCTTTTCCTGCGGGGTTGTTTGCTTAGTGTCATGTTCTATTTCCCTGGTTCCCTCTGTAATTTCTGTAATCCGCTGGCATTTGTCCCGATTTCCTCTTAATATAAAAGGGAGCAGTTCTCGCTGCCTTCCGTAAAAAAAAAATAGTAGGATGGGAGGTCTGGGTTTCTGGAGTAGCACAGAGTCATTCCAGATGGTATCTTAGAGAGCAATTACCCATTTCTAATTGCAACTATGACAACTTTCGTTGTTCTTAAAAATACGAAGTGAAGGTAAATGAGGAGGGATAAAATAGAGTATTTCTATAGCAAAGGCACTCCATAGTTCAGAACTTCTACATGATGTTAAAGGCGAAATAATAGATTTCAAATAATAATAGCAGAGGTGCTCTGCTACCATCCAAAATGTTTAGTTCCACTAGCAGCACTAGGAAGAACAATTAAGGACGAAAGACAAGGCTCATATAGAATAGATACTCACTCCAATGGTGCAGCAAATTAGCAATGTATACATCCAGATCATGCACTGCATCCTATAGCCCTATGAAAAATGGAGGCTCCTGAATCGCACCATGTTCTTCTCTCATCTCACGGAAGAGTGGAAGGGGAACAACACTCTCCTGGAGGTAATGATTGGTAATCCACAAATTGATTTCCTGGTCTTCTTTGTTTTTCACATATCCCAAGAACTTGGCATCAATGTCATAATGCAAGACACGCCCACGAGCGAACTGGAACAGCAGCTCACCCTCATTGAGCACAACCATCCTTGGGCGCATCGTCACCTCTGGATCAATAGGTGGTGATCCTGACAAATTAATCCGATGCTTGAAAGACTAGGTTTCAGCATCGTAGTCTTGTATCCCCCAAACATCTATGGTGTCTTTGTCACTGTTTATGTTGCAAAAGCAAGAGCGCCATCCATCTCAAACAATGATAAATCCGGGTGCAACAGGGCAGGACGAGACATCAACCAAAATGTTTCAGCTACTGTGTTGAACACCATTATGTAGTTGCCATCACAGCGGTGGAATGTTCCAAGTATCCAGTGCAGGCTGCCACAGTGGTGGATTGGTGGATAATCGGACGCACGGGGCAGCCCAACCCGCAGCGCCAAATCCAAGGAAGGCGACGACACTACTGGCTCTGAAACACATGCCCGTCGGATGCATGTTGGTTCATCAGATCCCACCGCTATGACATGGTACAGTGTTTGGTATTTCGTGTGATGTGCATCACAATATATCGGGCTAGAGCACCAAAGTACTCTGTATTCTTCAGATGGTTGGTGCCGATATAAGCCGACAATGTGGTGGCGAAAACCCCGTCGACCTGGAGCCTTCGCAATGGGAGCACACTTGCGGGTGACGGGGATGCAAATGAAGAAGTCGCGTCCATGGGTGACGATGAGGAGGCTACCAAGGGAAGTCTAGAGTATAGCATAGCCGTAGGAGCGGAGGATTGGGCAGAGTGGTTGCTGTCCCGCACCGCCGTCACGGGAGACGAAGAAGCAGTAGTCCTGCTGGCCGACGACGTGACCGATCGGCAGCAAGGGCTGGCGGCGGTGGTGGTCCAGCATAAACTTCTCAGTGGAGGTGGCACCGCGCCAGCACTTCTTTACGGAGCGGTAGCGGACGAGGTCCTTGGGAGGCAAACGGACGAGGATCTCTTCGACGACGATCGACTCGGGAAGGTCGTCGAGGGCGGTCGCTCCTCCTATGCACGGCATGGTGACTGCTTGCCGGTGCTCCCTCAGATCCGATGCCGATAAACTACAGAAAAAAGAGGAAAACGTAAGGTTTTAGCTTCATGGGGCATGTAGAGGCAAGAGGGTTTACACTGGGGCTGGACGGAGGAGGACGGTCGATAGCGGCATTGCGAACACACCCGCGGCGGCGGTGCCGTGTTCCGTCGACTCTGGTCACGAAGACAAAAGGTTGAGGGTAAACATTAGTTGGAGATCGGTTAATCAGAACGTGATGGAATTGCAGGCCAATTTGGGAGGTGAATCTGTTTACCGGCGTCGGTTAAGATGGCACTCAAACTCCGGCGAACACGTCGCTGTGTTCCGGTGAGGAAAAGGATGGAAGTGCAGGGGCTGCTGGGAGGGTTCTGGCGTCCTATGTTCCTCCGCCTCACTTCACGAAACGGGCATGCGAGCATTTTCTCATATAGTCATATCTCGGTCAAATCAAGAAACAAATCTTGCCTTCCAAATCGAAATTGATAAATCTTGATTTTCCAATCAAAACTTGCCTTCTTTTTCATGTATACAAAAGGAAGTTGCTTAAATTGATTACACAATATCATTTCATGTATACAAAAAAAAAGTTGCGGACATGGTAAAAACAAGACCTTAGTATCTGTTTTATGGAGTGGAGATTTCAAGCTTCGAAGGTCACACACCTTCGGTGGGACACTGGGACGTGCCATCAGGATGGTGGAGGACGAGGCGGACCTATGGCGCGCAACGAGGCTGTTCAGAGGTAGCCTAAGACCCGTACATAGTGGAGGGTTGACGAGTGATCCTTTTTTTTTCTTTTCGATGGATGGCGTTTATGGCTCATGTGACCAAATGCGTTGTAATCAGCCGCTTGGCCTCTCCTTCTTAAAACAGATACAGATACGTCAGCTTGGATTTATCCTTAAAAAATCGTGCTTCCGAACTCCAATGATCCCACAGTTTTTTTAAAAAGCAAAACATTTTAAAAGTTTCAAAAAAAATCTGAAAAAAATCATGAATGTTCTCAATGATATATCCTACAAGCTGAATATTCTCAATGATATATCTTACAAGCATGTAAAATTTCAATGTAAATTACTTTTGTTTGGAGCTACACAAAAATGATAAATGTACAGATATGAAAATAGTGAACAATGTTAGTTTCAAATCTCCAACTTTTATCATGTTTATGTGACAACATGACTGATTCCCCCTCCCCCCCTCCCCCCTTTTTTTGAACTTTCAAATATATTTTTTGAATTTTATAAAATAGTGGGATCACTCGATCCCGGGAGCCAAAATGACTTTTTGCAGTTTTATATTTCTATAGCTATAAGGCAGATCGAGTCAGAACCTCGATCTAGCCGCGTCCTATACTGAAAGCCACAATGAAATTCAGTAAAGAGCACATCATAGGTGATGGTGGCTTCCAGTCTATAGACGCGCGGCGGCTGTCATTCTTCTAGGCCCGGTCTGGGGGTGTGACGTCACTGTCTACAGGGAGTATCCTGAAGGCCGGAGAGTTGCTATCAAGAGGATTCATGGTGGCCATCAGACATCAGTGCCAAGGTGATCGTGAATTCCTAGCTGAGACCGAAACCATTGGAAAGGTGAAGCATCCGAACCTTGTTCCCCTACTTGGCTACTGTGTTCTGATCATGAAGTCTTTATGACAACGTCCAACCTTCCTTTCAAGTTTTACCGAAACAACTGCCTCCACAGATGCACATAACCATTCTGACCTTCCGGCATTGCATCATCTTTCACTCAATTAGCACAATCTTGGTGGATGAGGGATCGATTTTACGAGTGATTCCACCATCAGTGACCTTCAGTGACCCTAATTGTGGGGTGCAAGAAACGAGGCCACCACATTGGAAAGGCCATGACCCATCGTGTTTGGCAACCTGGACAACCAAGATAGTGGCTGGACCGCTTTTTCAACTGGCTGCAAGCACAACTCTAGCATGCACAAGGCGTTCTTGAAGCAGATGGTAGACACGACAGGGTTTCATCCATTGTAACGGCGCGCACAACTGATCAACGCTTCAAAAGATCAACGCTTCATTTTGAGAGTATGCCTACATTAATTTATTTCTGTCCTGCCTCCGAATTTTTCATTTTAGAGATTGAAATTTGCATCCAAATCATGATATAGTGTACAGAAAAATCGGCCATTGTCGGTAACTGCCTGAGTGCACGGTACAACTAATTGCACAATCCCAATCCAACCTAAAAATAATAACTGGTAGAATGCATGTATCTCCTCCTCAATCTGCACAATGGAAGAAAACTCGAGTGCTGTAAAAGATGCTGTCCATGAAGTTCGGCTGAATATTGATTTAATTAAAAGAAATAGATCAATGGAAAATTTGTCCAACAATCCTGGCAATCTACCAGCTGAATATTGGTTTGATTCAAAACTGAGATCAATAGACAATCTGTGATTACAGTCTAGCAAGACGTGTGCTAATTCTGTGAATGCAGATTTTCGCCTTACAAAAGAATAAAAGATATGGGTCCACACAAGAACAAAATGGCCCACTTAATTTCTCTAGACTAATATATATGTGTGATCATTTTATCAATAAAATTACATACAGAGAGGGGCACAAGTTAGTTCCTGGTTGTCACATGCAAGTAGCTCTGTTTTATCTCAGCTCTACTTCCAATTTACTTTTGACAGCTTCTCTGACGTTCCACTGCAACCAAATTGTAGTTGTGATCAGAACCCAAACAAATGAACATAGCGTCTAAAATCATATCACCGAACTTGTTGCAACGTACCTGCATGTCGTTGATCTCCTCGTCGGTAAGTGAACGTTCCATCGACCTATATGCTATCCTGTAGCAATGGCTAGTCATGCCTTTCTTGTTCGTGAAATTATCAATTAGTTTTACCTGCAAAAGAACAGCCTTTTAGTTTTGAGATACAGACCTACCAAATTCCATGATATCACAAACGAGTAATACTAAATGTCAAAGCTTAGGGTCCCAACAATTATCGAATCAATGCCAGCATTTTAAGATAAAGAGATGAAACTATATAACCATGTCACGGTAAATAGTTTGCTATATGTATGCATGTGGAGTTGTGGAAACTGCATATGGAGTTATGTGGAGTTGTGGAAACGGAAAGGAATTGGGGCACATGGAAATGAGCTAGAATCTTAATATAACATGCTAGCAGAAGGAGCTATAAATAATTTAAGGAAAGCCTGGGACCAACACAAACCATTCACATTAAGAGTACAGTAGGCGGCAATTAGCTTGCAGAGAGCAGAAGGTGAATTCTTGCCTAATTCGGACCTATCTTATGATATTCTTTTGAGTATCACTTAGTAAAGAAAATTAAAACATGGAAAAGGTGAAACCAATTAAGCTCGAAATATATAAATTAAGGTAGGTGCTTAACAAAAATGGGATTCACAGCTATGCATCAAAATCATAGAGCGCATACCTCCTCTACAAGATCTCCAGCAATTCCTCTGACAACCTCACATAAATTATTCTCTGTAAATGCATCATTTATCCAGAAACTCACATCCTTGTAACAAGGTGGAAACTGTAGAAGAGACAAAAGTCAGCTAGGGTAATCAATAGAGAAAAATTAAGAAGATTAAGATTAATGTTGGTGGATATGTTGAAAAAAAATTAAGAATAAGATTAATGTTGGTGAATATGTTTGATGCAGTTATTGCAAATATACACATAAATTGTCGTAATCAATGCAAATCATATCAGGATACAGACAGTTTTTACATACGAATTTAATCACAATCCTCATTACCTGGATGGCACAAAGTATTTCAGCTGCAGTTTCTAATGCTGGATTATCAAAACTAAAATGGATGCACACAGATTTTTTTTTGCTTTATTGCAGTGGGCATGCTTTGCATAGTCAAAGGAGCTCCACCAGATGGGAGCAACTATCTACAGCTTCGTGGTGATTTCTAGCATTTGGCAAGATGCAGAACCACTCTTATACTACAGCAAATTATTCTATCAACACATGATGTGTAGATATAAAAAATAATTAAGATTACATACCTTCGAGAATGGCTTGAACTTGATTCCAAGCTTGCCTTTGGAGAACTGAATAATAACAATGTGCACATTTTAACCATAATGTTGATAAGGGTAAGTTAATTCAGCACACACTTATGAACCAAGTTGTGTTCTATTACCTAACTAGGTTTCTTAATAGTACTCCAATAGCACAATACATATGCTATAGTAACCAGTAACTAGGCAAAAAGTATCCTGAGTTCTGAGCCTATGTTAGAACATAGGACCAAATATATCAGTTCTTCTGCCAAGTATTAAACTATATTTGGAAACATAAGTTGTTCTTGTTACACTGTTATAAAGAATAGAAAACACAAGTTCGTTACAACAAAAGTTCAGGTTTACTACTTGTACACCGAGTCATTCAAAATTTAATACAGTAAATTGGTAATCCTATGTATCAGAATGGGATGCCAGAGAAAGATACGTTCTGCTGAATAGTTCAGCACATAATACGAAGAGGATTAAAAGGCCATATAGCTTTAACATGGAGAAATACTTTTCACACAAGTTATGATTCTGCAATCTGCAGTACTTCTTAAATATGTGAATCTAAACTACAATTACGCACGAGATAACCAATAATCCAATTGTAGCAGCAATACCTGGGATGTGAACCGCTGATCATTTGACCAGAAGAGTCGAATATCTGGAATATCAAAGAGGACCATTGCTAGGCGCTCCAAGCCTAGTCCGAAGGCCCATGCAACATGATCTGTCCTACCATTACTCTTCAAAATTTCCTGCTCGGTGACCCCACATCCCAAAACTTCCAACCAGTCACCCTGCAAAGGTGAGAAAGTTCTTCAGAGCAGGTATCAACACAAGCTGTGTAACATGTTTACTTCGATTCATTTAGTACAACAACCTGAAAATATATTTCGAGTTCAAAGGATGGATTAGTGAACGGGAAGTAAGTATCAACCCATCGCATCTCCACAGCACCTGTGCACAACATATATCCCTATAGTTTAGCTGTGAAGTTATTTTATCATTTCCTTTGATAACAAGGAACATAACATAAATGTTTACCAAATAGGTGTGTTGCCAAGCCTTCCAGGGTTTTCTTGAGGTCTGCAGCTGCGTATGCTGTCCCATCCATGCCGGAACCTGACCAGTCATCTGGAGAGAAGACACGAAAGCCTTCCATCTGTATGTGTGAAAGATCATAATTCATAAGCATGCTTGTTTAGGAACATTCAAGTGAATCTGGCAAAAAACAGTTACCTGATGGAAGACAGGATAATGAGTTGAATCAATAGAATCTCTGCGATAGACGTCGCCAATTACAAGGAAGTGTGTATGTCCTTCTCTTAGCAGCTCTGCTTGATGAGCGCTGGTATGGCACCTCAAGACTGTTTGAGAATCAACATAGTATGTGTCATTGTAACTCCGGCTTACATGGTCGGCAGGGACCAAGACATCATCAAAATTCTGCAGAAAGCATAATTGTTTTTAACTGAAGGTAAGAATAACCATTGTTTATTTTAATTAAAGATGCATGAATCTGGAGAAACAGCACACGCCAAGTACAAGAAACCATTCACTACAAAAGGGAGGATGCCAGGAGTAGCAGCAATTAAACTCAGTCTTATGGAGTAGTAATTTTTTTCTCATGCACTTTTCCATCCCAAGTACCAGTTTTCATTTTAAAGAAATGTTCTTACCGAGTCACATATGGTTACTTTTTACTAGCATGTTTAAGGGATTGCTGTAAGCATGTAGGGTCACACTCAGCTTATAGACATCTACCCAAGCTAATATAAGTAGTAAACTACGGGAAAATCATACCTGTTTGGTAGAAACAAGAGGGCAGAGGTCATCGAACTTGACAAACTGCCCAGGAAAACTTTTGTCGAAGTAATCGTAGATGGTATTCTTCAGAATCCCTAGTGGGTGGTTATCCCTCCTGTGCAGCTGGAGACCAATCTTGGAGAAAATGGTGTCCGGCACATTGTTCGTCGGGTCATCCTCCTTCACGACATCTACAAAGGAGGCCATGAAAGCAATAATTAGTGTCTACCGACTTGACACAAACACATTATGCGTTGCGATCTAATTCCCACCAATTCTACTGTGATATTAGCACATCAATCAATCAAATGCATCTGATCTCGGAATGTAACAGTTCGAGTGAACACGCAGCAACTATACGCTGCCGAGAAGGCACCAAAGATTGCCTAACAGTGTAAAAGAAATTTCAAAGTCCCATTACTAGGCTGATTTTACCCCCTGCTCAAGTCAAAAAGAAAATTCCATTTGTCTAACAATGCAGGTACCAAAGCAGCCTCAAGAGAACCTGTCTGCCTACTGCGGAATCCTAGAACCCTCCTCTCCTCTAAGAGCCCACTAACCCCCTCCCCAAGATCTCTCCCGCCTACAGCACCGTGGAACTCACCCTCCCGCGCGATCTTGACGCCACCGACCTCGACGGTGGCGGCCGCGGCGGCGGCGGAGGTCCGGAGTGTCCTGGCCCCGGCCGGCGGCGGCGCGGAGGGGAGGAAGCTGGCGGCGAGGAGCAGGCGGCGGGCGCGCGAGGGGGAGGAAGGGGAGATGGCGCGCGTGGAGGAGAAGGCGGCGGTGGTGGGAAGCGTGGCCATGGCGCGGACACGAGCGCGGAGGCAGGCGGTTCGGATAAGCGGGCGCATGGCTGCGCTGGCCGGATCGTGGCGTGGTAGGATGAAGACAGAGGAGGAGCAGGAGGGGTTAAGAGGAGGAGAAAGAAGAAAGTGTGGTTTAAGGCTTTAAGGCTTTAAGCAGATGAAAAATGTCAAGGTAAATAGTCTAAAAAAAATCATGACGAGCTTTGTTAATTCAAAGCTGGGCATTTTTGCCTTTTTCTAAAAAAAATATGACTAGGCAAATCATGAATTGGAAGCGATTAATATAGCACATATCTCTCTATGAAGTAACTTGTGGAGGTTATGCCGAACGGGTGTACCTGCCACGTTGGAGAATACCTGGCCCACCAGGGTGGCCCATCATGGACAAGCCGGATGGCTTGAATAAGAAGGCCTGGTGGGCGGAAGCACAAGGTGGAGCCCAAGGCCGGCTTAGTGAAGTCCAAGACGAAGGCAGGAGACATGTTCGTCTTACGGAGCAAGTTAGGGTTCCTACCGTGTTAGTCTAGGACTCGTGATCTAGGTCGGTTAAGACTTTTCCTTGTAGGGGAAGGCATGGCGCCTTTATAAGCCAGCCTTCCAGGAGCCTCAGGGCTACGCTTTACAACCTCATTGTAACCTGCACACATATTCGTCTTAGTGAATTATAGCAGCACGTAGGATCTCGCCGCCGCCGCCGTTGTGAGATCCGAAGCTGGGTAAACCTGTGTGTGCAATCCCGTCACTGGAACCCTCTACGTTCTTCCCCACCATCTCTACGGTACGTATGAATCCTTACTATAGATCCGCGTTACCAATACCTCGACATAACTAGAAGAATACGCCACGCGTTGCTGCGGCAATTCGTTGCACTATATTCGGATTTTTATTTAGTCGTATGAAAGAGACATATAAAGATGAATAGTGTGAGAACTCCAACAGAAAATACAAATGGTATATGCTATATGGGTACTATAGTAATGTAAAATCTTTATTGAATACTAGTTAGATGCCCGTGCCTTGCTACGGGACTAAAAAACATCGTGTCATCTCACATTTATTATGTTTAATGCAAGATGCGACATTGGTTAATTGTGACCCATCAAACTAAGTCAATATGATAATAAATATATTTCTATGATATGATACGTTACCATGCCCGTGTGTTGCAACGGGTGATAAACATAATGGTCTGTTTGGTTTGTCTTTAGTATAATTCATAAAATGTCCTGGTCGAGACTCGAGAGCGAAAAACTTGCTTGGTTTATTCTTTTAGTATTTATCTTGTCCAATTTTCCCACGAAACACCGAGAAAAAAATTGCAAACTACAGGACGCCTGAAATGAAATCAACAAGTGTTGAGAGAGACGACGATGGCGCCTCCGATGGACGCTTGTGTAGACCACCGCCTCACCTCAAGGTTTTTTTAATCAACCGGACAGACCCCATTTTTCTTTGTTTTTGATTGATTTTGTTTGAGGATTTTTGAGTGAATGACAGACCCCATTTTTTTTTTTTTTGAGATAATGACAGACCCCATTTAATCTCTCGATGGCAAAATAAGGGGAAAAGGCCAAATTAACTAAAGAGACAAACCCAAGTGAATAAAGGAGAAAAAGCTCAAGGTCCAGTCCAATACGATGCACACAGACACACAGTAACGATTCGTCCTCACCGTCTTCAAACCTATGACAGAAAGCTAGCGGCCTGCTCTAATGGCGCCGTCAAATCTGTTTTCCTCCACTGCTTATGCCCTAGCTAGTTCGAATTTGGGGGCCCTTTGGACTCGGGGGCCCGGGGCGGCCGCCCCTCCTGCCCCCTTCAGGGCCGGTCCTGTCGGCTCCGACGCTGCCGGCCGGCGGGCTGCTGCTCACGGCGACTTTTCCCATCTTCAGGTGCTTGTATGAGGTGGGGAGGGATGGTAGAGAAGGGCTTATATGTAAATGTTTAATAAATGGTGGGTGTCTTTTCGTAAATTGCCACATATTGCTTCATATTTGTTAGATATAAATCGAACGGCCGAGGATGAAAGATGGCAGACACACCATCATCACCAACTATGGTTTTTATAGAAGTAGAGATAAGTAACATAATAATTATTATTTAGTTGTCCCGGTTGGAGACTGATTTGGACATATGGGTTTCCTTTTATGTACTCTATAACATATACTCCCTCCGGTCCAGAAAAACTGTCGCAAGTATAGCTATGAAATTGTATTAGGCAAGTATATTTTGCACGACACCTTTAGTGGATCGGAGGGAGTACTTGGAGTCTATAAATGGGCGATCTTCGGATAGTTGTGTGGTATTATATTTATGGGTGGGTTTCTTTCAAAGTTATACATATAGATGCTTTAATAGCACTATTCAGCTTTGCAAAAGCCTCTATGTATTTTTTTTATGAGTTTCTCTCCATGAATGATTTTTTTATGTAGTATTTGGTGCATCAATTCATTTCCTGTAGAAAAATAGTTGTGCATGTTGTAAATAACATAGGTGTGCGAAGTTGAGAATAGAACTACGCAAAGGAGCGGTGTTTTTTTTGTAGTATTTTTTTTCATATAGGTTGTACGGAAAACTTTGTATGGTGAAACCTTGTGGGATTGCCTAGGCATGGTGAAGATCAGGCAACATAAATGGGCATAGAGGATGAGAATCAGACGTCCGTGATTACTTTTTTTTGGAGGGGTCCGTGATTACTTGATGGGAATAGATTGCATGCGGAAATAGATTATCATAAATGCACACATTTGAAATGTCGTAAATTTCTGAAATAAAATTTATCGGATACATCTTCACATTATATGTGTTCACAAAGTCGTTTCGTGAGAACTCTATATTTTTTTTGCACCACGTAAAAAAGAAAATATGGTGAAACACCTTATTGTAGCAACAAATTTTGTCTTTTTTACACATGCCACAAAAAATATCGTTTTTTATTATACGACTTCGTGAACACATAGAATGTTAAAACTATGTGTGCATATTTTTTGCAATTCTTTTGACATTTCAAAAGGTGTTACGGAGTTGAGCCATGACTTCATTAACTACAGATAAGGATATCCCCTTCTTCTCTGCGAGCATCACAAGATGCAGCGAATTTGCAACCCACCAAAAGAATTGTAACACTCCGTGCTTGCGCAGTGCTCAGCCTGTCGTAAACGGCGTCGACACTCTAAATTCACAGAAGAACGACATATGATGCTTGAATTTTAATTTTTTAAACACCATATCACAATGATTATAGAGCAATTCCAAATGAATGCTTGCAGAGTTAAAAGGAGTTTCACCGTAAGTAGACATGGTTTAACCCCGGTACCCATGACTTACAAGTCAAGGGTATATAAATAAAGACTCCTAGACGTCTAACATAGGTTCCTAACTTTAAACCTCTATCTGGAAATTAGCATGTACAAGTTCTGACTAACTACGGTACCCATGATGTATGCAAAACGTCCAGCAGTACGGCACCTAACCACTGGAAAGTACTCGGAGTTTGCTTTTGAACGAGTGCTTATTTTCCTGGTTCGTAATTCATACGAGGAAACGTGGTTGTTTCAAATTTTAATGCTTTTGTCCGTCTGCACCCAAATTTGAACCGAGATTCAATTGTTTGAAACTTCGGATCTTTCCTTTCTCACTCCAACCCGTGTAGAACCATGTAAGAGAGGTCTTAGAAACCTTTTGATGGATGTTGGAGTATAGGGTTCCACCATTCTTGTTGTGGAGCAAGTTCCGACCTTCTCAAATATGTGCATGACCACCCGTAGTGTGAAACAAATTTGTTTTTGCGGTATAGTGTGAAACAATTAGGAGATTCTTGAAAGAAGACTTGATATGCTTTCTGAATTAGGGTGTAGATGGTTGAATGCAAACCGTCTCCGAATGTCCATCTGAAGCACATTAGAGCAACTCTATCAGATACCGGATACCCTCGTACCGGAAAACTGCTATCCGGTTCAACTGGAAACGTTTTACAGCACCAAATTTACATGTTGTAGTAGTACGGTACTTAAAAAGTGTAATGTTCCCCCATTTCACTCTTTAGTCCGTCGCGTGATCTTTTACACCCGACTTACGAAATAGTTTTCTTTCATCAGAACAGAAAAAAGCTAGGTGTCTTTATGGATTTCTTTAAGAGTTAGTGCTGTCCACTAAGCATTTCAGAGCGTGAAAGCTACTCTACCAAACTTCAGTCCCAACCCCGTCACGTCGGCCCATGCTCCGGTGCCCTGCTAGGCGCAATGTCTTCTCAGTTGAGTACATCAACAGTTACATATGTACAAGAGAGGGACGGTTCCATTCCACCCTCGATCTGTGTGATGACGATGATAACATCTTTCCATACATTGGCGAGACAACATTCAGAATATTTGTTGTCTTGGCTACCGAATTGAATCCTCGTGAGTGTTGAATCTGCTGATTGATGTGTATAATCTTTCGAGACACTTTTTTGTAGCCACAAAACGCAGAATTGCAGAAAAAATGCGGAAAGATTGTCACGTAATTAAACTGCAGGTATGTTTAAGAAGCACAAAAGGAACAAAGTTCACACCCCTGACAACTAAAACTATGCAACAAACATCATAAATCTCGTATATTGTCTTGGCATGATGCTTCTTTCTGAGTATTCTTCTACTTCCCCCAGTTCCACGGTTTCAGTGAGAGGACGACGATGAGTATGATGATCAGCAGGATGAGGATCCCTATGCAGGTCCATTTCCGCGTGTTCTTCTGAAGGATCTTAGCCTTCTGCAGGAGGTTCGTCCCTGTCTGAACATGTTCTGCAGCACCTTCAACCTGAGTAGTAGAAGCATGGTCAGAAATTCAGGAACAAACTGAAGCTTGGACACTAGTAGGATGCCAAAAAAAATAAAAATTCAATCATCCGTACCTGCACTTGGATGTTGTCCACCATCTCACCTTGCGCGTCAACCAGTACGGACAAGTCGAGGAAAACCTGCATTTCGCGGATACCGGGTTAACTGATGCCCAGGCTTTAAATTTTCCTGTTCTGGAAGAGTGCTCATCCATTTAGTCATTACCTGCTGCAGCTCAAGGAGCTTCGTCTCGATCTCTTTCACGGTGTCGTGCCGCTCCTGGATCTCTTGGAGTGTGTCGAGCACCTGCGAGTGCCGGAATTTCAGGTTAAACCATGCGTTTTTGCTGGTACTATAACTAAACTAAAAGTGGCAAAAAGAGTTAGCACCCTTCCACGCCCTTGTTCCTGAATAGCTCTTTGGAAAATTTGTTCGCTGTCGCCTGTTTCTATCAGCGTGTCAATTGTCTGAAAAAACGGCATGATGTTAGTAACATAGAATATGTGGATTCTCTTAACCATCGTGGCTTGAAGTAAATGGTGAATGCATATTCTTACCTTTTCATCAGCACGCTCGCCAGTTACTGTTCATTGGAAATTTGCAGAGTGAATGGTCAACATAAGTCAGCTCAACTTAAATGCAAAAGGGTTGGTACTATGGTGAGAGTTAAGAGAAACAGACCAGTGAAAACACGCCTCTCTACGACTTCCCTGTACTCCGTCTGGATTGCTTCTCTTAGTGTCTGAAAATATATTAACATTGTAAAATGACATGCTCATTACAACTAGCATGTATGGTTTTATATAGTAAGTATAAACTGCCATTTTGAAGCTCTTTTCACGCTTACTAAGTTGGACAGCCCACAATTACATAAAGGCGGTTTCTGTTTAGTCTTCATATTTCTGGTATAACGTGGACTATATGCCTTTCATCTAAAGACACAATCCTACTGTATATTCAATTAACACGACATGATGAAATTTGTACCTGAAACTCCGATATACGTTCCCTCAACCTCGTAGTCAATGTACTGCAATAAGATTACCAAGTGGACAATCATGTAAACACTATGAGAAAGGACGATAAAACAAGCAACAGAACAACCAGAGGAGCATACTTAGTCTTTGAAGTCCGAGATCGGTCCACAGCTGATCCCTTGCCAAAGCCTGGTTTTTCTCTGTTTGCAAGATTCTTGTAAACGGAAAATGAGGAGTGTGTGAATATTTATAGTGAAGAAACAATACATCAAATCTATAAACAATAGTGCAATACTATTGGATTATTACTAGGTGTACTTCTCATTAGCTGGTAAAAATACCAAGCATAGTGCAAATTAACTCACCTCTTTGTTCAGTTGCTGTAGTTTTGATTTTCCGAGACGTGCAACCTTTGTCACTTCGTTGACATCTTTCTCCATGCGCTTTTTGATCTCTGAAACTCAGAAACAAGAAATGTATCGGCAAAATGAAATTGGAGCAAGGCAAATTGTTGCCCCGTCATGTTTAAAGAGAACAACCAAACTTCCATATGGTACCTTTCATAGCTGCAGCCTTAGTGACAACTTTCGATTCCTCATTTGAGTTCTACATATAATAAATACAAGAATTTTGAGTCGGAGGTCGTAATTGTTCAAAAATCATTTAGTTAAATAGATTCGGAGGAAACGGAATTATTTAAACAGCATCTTATGTCCATTCTTGTTACAGTGGAAGCCAGGTACACTTGATACATTGACAAAGCTATTTTGATAGGGAATCCTTTGGAACATAATCTATATAATACGTAGAATAAGTATTTAGAAATGCTATAAGTTAGCATAATCCAAGCAATCTACCATTCATCAGATTCTAATCTTTTATTTTATATGATCAGATTATAATCTTAAAGCTCCTGAAAATTATAGATATACTCCCTGACTGGAACTTACAACTTTTCCGCTCTCCTTCCCTATCAATCTTCTTTGTCACTTCGTGTCACATTCATACTCTTAAAGTAGTATAATTGACCTGGTCGTGACGTGCGCCTCGTCCTGGATCACTAACATTTTTCTTGTTATCGCGACACGATCGAGAAGGTTCAAATAGTTTGGAAAAGGGCCGGAATCAAAGATACATGATGCCGTGGAGAATGTAATAGTATGAAGACCAGAAATAAAGTTGCCCCAAGAAGGTTTGTTTAACATTTAGTGGAATATTACGCGAGTTCAATCTTAACCATTCAGCAAAAACACGGCGACAATTTGGTTATTGACGGGATTCAGTAAAATGTGGAAAGTTCGAAAATAGTCTAACTTTTCGCGAGAATCGGAGGATTAGTTTCCATCTCACATATAAAAGTCCGTGAATCGCCAAAGGGCAGATTATTTTCGGACGTTCCACATTTGGATAAATCACGGCAATCCCAAACAGTGGCCATGTTTTTGTTGGATGCTTAAGATTGAACTCGAGGAATATTAAACTGAATGTTAACGGAATCTTCTCGACGCAATTTCCTTTTTGTTCTTCATACTATGGCATTATCTATATTTGATTTCGGCCCTCTTCTAAATTATTGTTTGAACATTCTCGATCGTGTCGCGATAACACAAAAAATATTGGTGATCCAGGATGAGGGACTCGCCATTGTTGTTCGTCAACAACAGTCTAGGAGTTGGCGACTACAATGTCCTAGTCGGTCAGGTCGATTATGCTCCTCTAAGAGTATGAAGATGACATGAAGTCGCAGAGAAGGTCTGCTCCTCTAAGAGTATGAAGGTGACATGAAGTGGCAGAGAAGGTCGATAAGGACACTGGTCCAGAGAGCGGAAAAGTTGTAAGTTCTAATCAGTGAATTAATTATAATTTTGATCAGCTATAAGTTTCAACCAAAGAATAAATTTATAATTTCCAGTAGATTTAAGATTAGAATCTAATGAATGGTAGATTGCTTGGATTATGCTAACTCATACCTTTATTAAATATATATGCTAGGGTAAGCTATATATATATATATATATATATATATTATGTTCCAAAAGATCACCTATCAAAATAGCTTGGCCAATGTATTTGTACTCATACAGAGTAAATTCAACAATAACTCCAATTTGGTACTGTTGCTCACCTGAAGATCCTTCAATAGCTTTGTCAATGTATCAAGTACCTTCTCGATCTCCCTGACCTGGATGTCGAGATAATACAGAGTTCAACTCACAAGAACAAAAAATCACGTCTCAGGAATGCTCGCTTCAAGAAATTCTAGTAGTGGCTATGTTGACACACAAAGTGACTCGAAAATACGGAAAAGGAAAAATAGGTATACCTGTTCAAAGAAGCCATCGAAACCAGGCTGCGCGGAGCTCAAAGTATCGCCTTGCAAACCTAGCTCAATATCGACACTTCCCCGAGCCCGTTCCTCTTTGCCGAGCTCAAACGAATCCTGTAAAATTGGAAAAATACGAATACAGCATTACTTTTCATTTGTTATAGACTCGGATATGCTACTACAATTTTTGCACTAAATCTTACTGTAGCATTTCAATTGAATCCATATCTGCAATCGAAGCACGGGGAAAGAAGTAGAGAAGGGTTTGTTGGATTACCCCACGCAGAAACGAAGAGATTTTCGGATTGTAGATGGTAATAGATAGTAATTCCGAACTTATGTTGTCTTGAAAATATACTGATGTGTACATAATAACTCACGAACAAAATTAACAGTGCGAACACTTTTTCTTTGCCTTGAAATCTCAGCATCTACAAGCTGAACTTTCCAAAAATAGAAAACAAACATAACCCAGCAGTACATCTAGAGCTGAGACGGGGAGAGGTTTCATGAAGATGGATCCGTGCTTGGAATTGTTCCAAGCACGGACTAATCCCAAAGCTCTCCAAACAAATCCTCCAGGAACTCAAAATTGGGCAAAGAAAACAACAACCGCCATAACAGAGCAGAACAACCGCCATACCAGAGCAGGAACAACCCCCAAAATCATCACACGGAATCACCGACTAACACAACAGGCAAAGAGATCATACGTACCGACAGAAGATTGCGCATCCTGGCGAGCGGCGATCGACCGGCAAAAGCCTCGGAATCACGGCACGAAATCACGAACTTCTTGCGCAGGGCGCAGAGAGACGGGGGAGGTTCTTGGCGGCGACCGGAATAGATTGGGAGAGTGGGGTTTTTATGGGTCAAGACTCAAAATTAAAGGAAGGTTCGCGCCTGGAAGGAAAGGGGAACAATCAACGGAGAACTCGTCCGAGGTTTGATGACGCGCTGCTGCGAAAGGAAGGGAAGGATTTTTTTTCTTTTTTTTTCTTTAGTTTTCTTCTGTCGATTGAGACGGGTCTCACCAGTTTTTATCCAGGAAACTTCTTTCAATACGTATCTTTGCCTTCTGTTTTTTTTTTTTGAGGGAAAGCCATCATGGCACTTTATTTATTCGGAATCATAGATACATACTCGCCGAATTTTTTTTGAGGGAAAGCCCCCATATTGTATTAGAGCTGTATTAGGGTTCACCATGCCATACACCATGGTCAATCTCGCCGAATTTAGCTAATTCATGAGCTGCCGAATTGGCTTTCCTAGGACAATGAGCAAATCTCACACGTACGAAACTTCGTCATAGAAAGGTGCACTCTTCGTAAATTGTTGCTGGCGACCCCAACGAGTTACCTTCATTTTTCATGGTCTCCACAACCTCGCTGCAGTCCGATTCAACAAGTATTTTGTTGCATTCAATTTCGCTTGCCAGCTGAAGTCCATCCCGAAGAGCTATAGCTTCTGCAGTGGCTGCGTCTTCTACATACTGTAGTGCCCGTCTTCCTCCTGAAAGAAAAGCTCTCAGGTGGTCACAAATCAGCGCCCCAGACCCACCAATTCCAGTATTAATATCGGCATCAACATTAAGTTTTACAAACTCTTCCGGTGGCTTGGTCCATCCGACCATCCGTTCCTCACAATAGGGCCAGCACAAATCTTCTTAGCTCTAAAATAATTCAGTGCCAGAGCCATGATCGATTGAGCAGATTTAGCAGGCAACTGGAGAGTCTCACCATGTGTTGCCTTGCACCTCTCCCACCAGATATATCAGACGGCAATATAATGGCAGCCAAGTCACAGTGACGAATTTCAGGCAATAACAGCGAAGATGCCGAGTCCAATAGTAGAGACTCAAACAGGGTATTGGAGCTATACCCTGTTTGGAAATCCTTGCAAACCGACATGTGCCTATATCTACTCATTATCAATCAATTCTGAGACTTTGGTTAGGACAATGTTTCCTCTCCGATTCATGACTTTCTTATTTGGGCTGCTAGGTATCCAACAATCATACCAAATATTAATATTTTCTCCATCCCCTACTCTCCAAATATGCCCTCTTTTAAAAGTTTGAATTCCCAAGCAAATACTTTGCCAAGTATAAGAGCTAATCTCTACTATATAATATGTCTTCAGGTGATGTTCCGTTTTTCACTTTCCGGTTTTACCCTTGCATTGCTAGGATAATTACATGGTATGCCACCGCCAAGTCGTGTGATCGTTTCGCTATTTCGTTTAATTGCTATATGCACAAACGCCTCTCTGCTCGTATCCCCAATCTCAGAGCTCTTGCTCGACCGGAGGCCTCCTCCGTCACCAAGGCTGCTCGCCGCGGCCAAGCACGCGAGGCTGGAGGCCGGGCTCAGCTGCTCGCCGCGCTGGAGAGGCAGGAGGCCATGGCAGGAGTCCCGCGCTCGCGAGGAAGGGAGAGGCCGCGCTGCTCGCGAGGCTGGAGGACCCGCCGGCCTATCCCTTCTCCGGCGAGCCTCGAGTGCTTCTCCCCGAACGCCACCCCCAGCGAGCCGCCCCGGATACCTACCCAGCGCGCGGCGTCCGTCCACGTCTCATCTCCCACCCCAGCCTGTCGCCCCTGCACAGTTGGAGGAGCTGGGGAAGCGCCCGCATCTGGATCCTCAGGTCAGCTCCGCTTGGCGCTTCCGGTCTCGTCCACCTTGCTTAGTTCGGCGAGGAGACGCGGAGTCTGACGATCTGGAAAGGCGGTCGTCCTCCGCACTGTGCAGGAGCTGGATACACGAGCTGGCCTCATCTCCTGTTTCGTCTACATACGGTCACCGGTGGAGCAGTCGCACGGGCACTGGCCGACACACCTGGAGCGTCGCGGAAGACGGTCTGCTTATCTGCAGACTGCAGCTTCCCATGGCACTAAGGAAACTCCTATGAAAAAAGGCAGAGTTGGTGGTTTTGTCTGTCCCAAACAAAAAACTATCAACGCCATGTACCTAAACAACTGTAATCAATTGTGAGTTCTGAATCCTTCTGAATTTCCTGCTGCTACGCTTGTGAAGATCCTGAACATAGTATGTGCGATGCACTGAAGCTGCAACCCCTGATGCGTGTTCGTCTCTGCTTTTTTAATGCTTCCTGAACGTGGTATGTGAGATGCATTGAGCTGCAACACTGATCATGTCGCCGGCCGGCCGCTGCCTCATTTTGTGATTTTTATTGGTGCATGCTCGTTATCTTAAGATAATAGAAATAAATAACTGTATCTACCAAAAGTAAGTGTTGAAAATTTCGTATTTCTTTACAGAGGTCAGCTGATCAACAAAAATTCAAAACCTGCGGCAACTTGGTCATGTCTCCATGAAGCTTCAGTCTCCAGGTCGCGATTTATATTTATAGAATGTATAAATGTCGTGAAATTAGTTGCAGCATACATGATCTTTATCATGACCAATATTCTGAACCTGATATAGCTAAGAGTCGGGAACAGGAACTAAGAACTGTTGTAAGTTATGAGCATGTCTGTGGTTATAAGAGCAGAATTTAATTCACAGATAGGCACGAAAATGGGAAATTACTATTTACCCCTTTTTGATTTTTTTTTACACAAGTCATTCTTATAGGCATGTTCATGTCGATCAACCAAATTCGAAACTTCATATAGCTTAGAGTCCAAGACAGGAGATCCATATTTATTTCATGTAATGTATGGGTTAACTTTATGTTACATAGATCTTATTTTTAAATAATATAGTTATTTTGGTTCATGGACAGATGTACGGAGAAAAAGGGAAGGTTATTTTCTATATTTTTCTTAGATGGCATGTTCAATGTTAATTAACAAAAAAAATCGTTTTTCATCTCCGTTGCAACGCACGGGTAATTTGCTAGTTTTCTTTAGTTCACAGTTAAGAAAACCGTCAGAAGGGTAGTACTTTGCTCGTAACACCTGGGCACACAGGGACTCGGGCTCAGATAATAAACGCCAACATTGCTTAGACAACATGGCTAGATTGAAACTTTCTAGATCCCTAAAACCCATGCCCCTTGTTTTTTAGGGATGCACATCTTCCACCACGCAAATCAGTGCATATGCTTCTATTGATCTTCATCTCCCCACCAAAATTGGGACATTACAGAGATTATCCCTTTGAGAATCTGCTTGGGGGGCTTGGACACCGACATTGCATAAACCGGAATTGATTGAATAACCGCTTTGATGAGCACCTCTTTACCACCATAAGAAAGCATCTTTTCCTTCCAACCACTGAGCAATTTACACACTCTGTGTTGATCCCGTGTCGGTGAGTATAAACATAAAATTATCCTGCTGTAAAATTGTTTTTCGAATCTAACTATTTTTTATAGCGCCTATAGCGGAGATGCTATACTCAACACCACAACGCTAAACAAGGGCACTATGTGCTGCCAGCGTTGCTTATGTTTCACTACATAGCGCTTCCGCTTCTACAATAGTGCATTAGGATGACTCCAACGGGGCGACCCAAACGGACGCGCGTTTGGTCCGCGTTTTGTCCGTTTGGGTCGGGGAACGGACGCGCGTCCGGCCCATGTCCGCCCCTTTCTGGCCAGTGCCCCCAATGGGCCGACGCATCGAGTCCGCCTGGCCAGGGTTTTTGATCATTTTCGGCCATGGTGATCACATTGCAACAAACCAAGTATATAGCAAGCATATGAATCTAAAATAAAACATAATCCTGGCCTCATAGGGCCATGTCTGCATACATATCCAAAATATTACAAATTTCGGCCATCGGCCATGTTTTTCCGGCCATATCGGCCATAGTTCAACATAAATAAAACGACCGAGATTTGATCAATCTCGTTCCATGTAGTACCTTTGCTTCTTGAGGTAGTAGGCCTTCTTCGTAGGGTGAAGGCCGAGAGATCCATGTCCATGATCCTGGCCTCCTCTTGGCGTAGGGCGAGCTCAATGCCCTTTGCTTTTGCCTCGGCCTCCTTGGCTCTTGCATCGGCTTCCCTTGCTCTTGTCCGGGCGTTTTCTTCTTCTATGTCGAGTCTCTTCTTCTGCAATTCGAAGAAGAGCTTGGAAGTCGTCTCTCTCTCTAGGCGTTCCTTTTCTCTCCTCTCCTCCTTCTTGTCGGCAGCCTTGTCCTTTTGGGTTAGAAACCTGTTCAATGTCTCTTGCAATGCAAGGGTTGTTGCATCTCGTTTCAACTCGGCCTTCGAGTTGTTCTCCCCCTTGGCCTCCCTTCCTTTTCCGTTGTGTCCTCTCTCTTATCAAGGGGTTGTCCACCATTTTTGAGTGAGGCGTAGAGGGCCTTCCATTTCTGCTGGTGATACCCAATGATGCTACTATGACGGCCCTTCACGTAGTTACCTGCGTGAAAAGTAAATGAGTTAGGTTGAGACTCCAAGTGCAGAGTGTGTAGTAAGTGGAAGACGTGTTTTCCCCACGAGGGGTGACTCGAGGCTTTAATATCGAACTCTCGGGGAATCAGTAGTGAAGATTTATCTTTCCTATCCTTCTTTTGGTTACCTATAAAACAAAGTAAATGTTTTGGTCCTCAACCTCACCTAGTGGTTGTCAAGCACAAGGTGTGAGAATGATATCAAGATAATATGCAATGCAAACAAGAAATAAATATGCAATGGTGGTAAATAAATATGCAAGGATGGTGGTAGCAATGATAAATGGTATTTTTGGGTTTTATATGATGAATGCAACATGTAAAAGTGTTTTTATATTTTCAGATTTTTAAATGGCAGAAAATGGAAAAGTGGTTGGAAAGGTGTTTCTTATGATTAAAAATGGACCGGGGTTCATGGTTTCACAAATGCACTCTCTCTTTAATAAAGTGGTAGACAATGGAACACTAGAGTTGACATATGAGATTGCAACACAACAGTTTAATGACAAGTTATAATTATATGGGCATCACGTCCTAACATAGAGACCTTTTGGTTATTAGTCTCTCTTATACTCCACCAAGATGCGAACTAAATCATAACACCTCAGTAATTAAGATAACTCAGAGTATAGCAATAAGTATCATGACATGAAGTTAAAATAAGAACATGCTAGATCTAGTCATGGAGAAAGTGGCAATGGTCACGCCCACATCTCCGGTAGCATGGTATTTCTTTGTATCCCTAGTGAGGCAACAAAATAAGGTAGAGATACCCAAGTGGATCGCAGAACTTTCTCTCACGTTCACTGCACTAGCCACCCCCCGTTACTCCAACTAATGCACACGTTCCCCCTCACACGCTCTCATAAACATGCTTGATCATGACAAGTAAATAAGAATGGGGTACATAATATGCATCTACTTTCATAACTGAAACAAAACCTTTGCAATCTCAAACATATATTAACTCATAAAAAGATCCACCACAAATATATTACATAGATGACCGTAATCATGTTCAGCAGCTCATACGGTACTAATTAGTGAAGCTCAAGAGAGAGAGATACATAAGTTACTTCCACAAACCCATAGTCCAGAGGTGGACTACTCCCTCTTCATCATGGAGACGGTGGAGAAGTCGTTGGAGAAGGTGGAGACCACGCCGGCAGCGCCCCGCCAGAGTTTTCCCCCTCCAATCTGCAACTCCAAGTCTATGTTTCGGTGTTTCTGTATTTCTGCGGCTCTCCTTCCAGAGAACGTCGGGGGACTATTTTTATAGTCGGTTTTAGGTCAAAACGGAGTCAGTGAAGGAAAGATCGACGGCAACGGAGCTCCGAGGGCCAAAAGGGGGGTCCCACGCGGCCAGGTACATGGGCCACGTGGGCCCACTCATCTGGGCCCTCGGGCCTCCGCTTGTTTGCTTCCTTCGCTCCCACGCTTTGTTCCTTCTAAAAACTGATGCTCGTAAATTTTCAGGTCATTTGGACGTCGTTTGGGTCCCTGAAACATTAAAATATAGAAATAGGGTTTTCTGCCTGTGCAGGGTTAATTCCATAAAAAAATAGGAAACATATCAAATATTCCCAAAATCATTATAAAACAGTGATATAACCCTTATATGATGCAAATATGATTGGAATATAAGTAAAATAATGCAAAGTTCATGTATGCATTTTACATGCATCAGCTGGTCCTTGAGTGCCCGGTAGCAATGGGTCAAGGTGAAGGCCTTCTTGTATTGCCTCATGAAGGTTTCCAAAGCTTGCAACACCTGGGCATACAAATTTATAGTAACCAAAATAATTTCCAAAGTTTGCAACACCTGGGCATACAAATTGTACAAGGTTCCCAAAGCTTGCAACCAAAGAAGGGAAGAGGAGCCACAAAACTCACCTGTTCATTCACTCCGAAGCCACTTGCTGGCCGGGCTTGAACATTTTCAACGGAACCGCAAAACTTGCTCGTCTCCGCGGATATGTGGAGCCACCTCTTGGAGATAGATACCTCCGTCCGCTGCGTCTGAATGTTGTGGGGCGGTAGGATTCTACATTCATTGTAGCGCTTGGTGAACCGGCCCCAATATGCCGTCCCTCTTTGCTCCGCCCCGAGAATTTGGTTGGTTCCAACCTCGATCCAGGACTCGCAAATGAGCACGTCTTCCTCGGCCATGAATGAGGCGCCCCTTTGGCTCATCTTTCTCTTCATTGCCCGGGCTTGGGTCTCGAGCTCTCCTTCGAAAACTGGCTCATTGTCGATGTTGATCACATCGGGGCCGGTCGGCGAAACTTCATCATCGCCGGCATCGTAATCGTCCTCGGCGTACTCGTTGTTGTCCCTGATCATGTCCTAGAGGACGTCGTCCCCTTCATCATGGACCTCCTCATAGTACCTGGGGTCACCCAGCGACGGCCTGGGCATTTCGCCGAACAGGTTACGCGCCGGGGCGACCACTGCCGGGGCAGCTGCACGCGCGGCCGCAGTCTGCGCCGCCGGTGAGTGCCCGGCCAAAGGTGTAGTGGGCGTGTTCAGATCAAGGGAAGGTACCTCGACTGGGCTGGGCGCGGATTCGCCTGAGGTAGGGGAAACCCGCGGCGGCATGGTTCTCGGAAGGTACCCGAACGGTGGCGATGGTGCCGTCGCGGAAGATCTCGACCTTGGCGGCCGGGCCGCCGAGGCGTTGGAGCTGGCCGCCGCAGTCGCGACACCGAACGCAGCCGCCGTCAGGGTAATTCCAATCAGGAGGAGGGCAGCGGTCGCGGCCCTGGACACGAGGTCAGAGTCCTCCGGCACGGCTGTAACAGCCCACTCTTGGTACTGTAAAATTTGAACCAAATTTTCACTTTTGCTCCTTAGTCATGCATCATGGCATCCATTGTTTCAGTGTCAAGTTGAAATCAAGTGATAAAAACAATTTGAAACAAATGGAAACAAGGGCGCCAAATCAAATCCAATCCTTGTAATTCAAATGTGCTTGTTCTTGGCAAACACAAATACAAATGCCAATCCATATTGGTCAAGGAAGTTCCACGGGTTCAAGATTGAATACTTTGCCCTGGTTTTAAAATTCAAAAGTAAATCCATTTTGGTTTTACCAAAAATGCCCTAAACAAACTCTATGAACAAAAGTGTGGCAAAACTTTTTATTTGGCCAAACCAATTTTTGTGGTGCTTCTACATGATGTTGGGAGGCTACATGATTTTTATCAAATTTTTATAAATTGTTTAAGTGCCTCAAAAAAATTTGGGAAAGGCTACTGGATATTAAAAGGAAACAGAAAAGGGCTGCTTTGCAAATAAAAAAATGCAGCCGGGGGGGTTTTCGCAAAGTGGTCATCTCCCTCCTGTAGCGACCGCGCGGCGCGGCCGAGCCGCACCCGCCGCGCGCCATGGCGACACGGCGATGCCGGGGCCCCCTCCCCGCGCCTCCTCGCGTTTAAAGGAGCAGCCAGGCCCCCCTCGCTCCTCTGCTCGACACCGCACCCTGCCCTCGCTCGCTCCCTCTCCCTTTTCCTCGCGGCCATGGCCGAACCCTAGCTAGCTGCCGCCGCGCATCGCCGACGTTCGGGAGCTCCCCGAGCTAATCCAGGACCGCCAGCAGCTCCGCCTCTTCCTCCTCTCCTTCCCCGCACGAGGAATCGCAGAGGGGAGCCCGGGATCGACGCATCCGTGCGTGTCTCCTTCCTCTCCGGCCGAAGCTCCGCCGCTCCATTGCCGCCAACCTCGACCTCCTCCGTCCACGCCGGTGGTTCCCACGCGTCTAGGGTGAGCATGCCGTCCTCGGGGACATCTTCTCCCTCCCTCTCTCGCCGTCGTTCGTCGCTTCACCGTTGAACCGCCGCCGGCCGCCGCAAGTCGCGGATGTTTCCGTCGCTCCGGCGACCAATAGGTAGCGGCGCCGCCGTGTTCATGTTCCACGCTCCCGTGCGAGTCCGTAGCCGTCCGTAGCGCGTTCCTTCGCGCAGTAGATCGACGCGTCGGTCCTCGCCGCCGCCGCGCGCCCGTCTGCGCCGTCGCCGCGCGGGAGGTGACCGTGGTCAAACCAGCCGCTGGGCCCGCGCTTGCTCGCGTGGCTGCCAGCGTGGCCGCTGGCCCACCAGTCAGTGGCTGTGGCTAGCCAGCCACGCGGTGAAAAACGTTTCGGCGTATTTTCTTCTGAGAAATAAAAACTAAAAACAGAATTGCAGATTCAAATCTTTACTTCTAAAATCAATAACAAATTGAAAAATGCTCCAATTAGGGTGATTCAAATTTCCACATGTTCAGGAAAGTGTGCTCGACATGTTTCTGTCATCTTGACACATGTTAGCTCAAAATAAATTGCCTCTTTAAATGAATTACAGAAATCGCAGAATAAAGAGCAAACTTTGAAAATTCATAACTTGAGCGCTGTAATTCCAAATTGAGCAAATAAGGTGTCTAAAATTTTGTCTTGACACCCTCTACACATCCATATTTTATTTGGACTTAATGGAACAATTTAAATCCTCTGTATGTTGGAAATACTAAAAATGGCAGTACTGAAATGCCACTTTGGAAATTCATATTTAATTCAAAAGAATTCCAAAAATGATGTTGTATGGCTATAAATGTTCAGCAAACCAATACCCATTCAGTAGCATCATTTACATGCATGTTTACAAGAATACACAGCACAGGAAAGCATTAAAAACAAATATGGGACTTTCTTCTCCCTTGTCAAGTTAATTATTTTGCACCCCATTTAAATTGATACACCTGGTATAATAATTTCAGTGCATCAAACTTGTCATGTCATCATGTGTATGTGCATTGCATTTGGTTTGCTTGAGTGATATTTGATTGTGTTCTTTCCGGTGTTCTTATGCATCGATAGATCAAGCAATCGGGGTTCCTCCACAATACCCTGACGACCCGTATTACCAGCCCGTTGAACAAGGCAAGCGTAATCCCCCCTCTGAGCATGTCTCCTCCTATGTTTTCCGCAGATATTTTCTCCACTATAATATTGCATGCGATTCCAAATGTCAATTTGGTTGGATTAGAGTATCCTATTAGATGCATTATGTTTTCCGATGCCATTACCTGTTTCCCTCCTAATATCCATAGGATTGATGTGTTGGCCTGAGTTATTTATATCCGCTATGTTTATGCTTAGCCATGCTTAGTGAAATGCTTAGTCGTCCGGTGGATATGCAATTGTTGGAACTGTGGTGGAATGTTCGGATGATGGTGGAAAATGGTGGTGACATAATAACATGTTTAAAGGCGGGGATGAGAGGCCACATGGAATGTGGTGGGTTGTCTCGTTCTCGCCGCCTAAGTGCGAGTTCTCCCCTTCGAGCCAAGACCGAGCGTGCACCCATGCGTGAGGCCTATGCAATTGCAGGAACCCTCATAGACTAAATAGCTCGAGCGGGGCTAGCCAGGGTCCTCTAGTTCGGGCTTCCATTTGCGCGTGCGTGATGATGGTGGGATGAACTGAGATGAGGATTGTGGTATTAGGAAAATGAGTGGCCGTGGGGCGGGGTGATGTGATCCTGGCATGTAATACCCCGTAATTTATTGGATATTTCATCAGGGTTCTTGTCATCGGCTTCGCCATACTCCTTTCGTAGTCAGCTTCATTTGAACTTTCAAACAAAATCTATTCTCAACTATCTGAGTCCATAGATGTGTTAGGCTCGTCGAGATAGTCGAAATGGACTACTCGAGTGCCCAAACCGGACTCCGGATGCATCTTTTATGGTTTTATACATTCAACGACTATGATTATTTGGACATTTCGAAAATATATTTTAATCAAAATAAAAAGGCAGCCATCATCTTTATCTCTTCCTCCACCGTGAGCACAGGATCCCTATCTCCAAACAGCTCACTCATTTTTTCCCTTTGCTCCACCCCGTGAGCTCTCCTCTCCCATGGCGCCCCCTTCCTCCACCTTCCCATCCTCTCCCTTTCGCCGCTGATCTCTCCAGGAGCACACGTTCTACCCTCCCCCAAGGGCAGTTCTTGGACTTGTTCTTGAGGAAGAAGAAGAAGGAACAAGAAGAGGAGGATAAAGTAGAAGAAGAAGAGAGGATTCTCACCTCCCCTGTCTGATCTCCCTTTTCAAGCTTCAAGGGTGAGTTCCCCTACCTTCATGATCCTCTCATGTGCTGTACTCGATGATCCCTTGGTTTATAGGGCAGGGGATTAGCAAAATCTATTGAGAATTAGAGAGAACATGTTTTCTGTCCCTGTTCCTGGACATACAGATTCAGAAATTATCATTTTCGAGTAACTAGATGGCAAAATCAGAGGAGCAATAGTTGGGATGTTTTGTAGGCCTGGTTCCCACGATCGTTTTGAGCCGTCAATCACTCAATTTGGTTCAGCGGTTTAGCCGCAACGACGAAAGCAAGTTGCTGTTCTGTTTCTGCTAAACAATATTTTTTTTGTAGCTTTTGTCCATAGCTTTCCATGCTCTTTGAGGGATGATTAAATTGTTTTCTACCTTGGTACAGCTACCTGATACCTTATACATCATAGATCAACTTGATTTACTTAATTCCATTGAGTATTCTTGTTGTTATGAGTTTTCAAAGATGGCTACTTGTTATTTCAGAATTTTGGAAACAGCAGAGAATAGTGTTTTCCCGTGGGTTTAGGAGCTTTTACCAACAGTCTGATGATTGAAAAGGCCCAACCTGCCCTTCATGAAGAGTTCTCCCGTTTGAACTTAGAAATGGTTCCCTCTGGCTATCTAGCAAATCTGGAGATCAAATCTACTCTTGTAGACCAGATTAAGGATGCTCAAACTCGTGACAAGGGTATTCGAAAGATCAAGGAGAACATTGCTAGCGGGAAGGCCAAATGTTTTTCTGTCAATGAAGCCGGAGTTGTTTATTTTGGTGACCGCTTGGTAGTGCCAAAGAAACGAAAATTGAGGGAGTTGATCCTCCAAGAAGCTCATGAATCTCCTCTCTCTATTCATCCCGGTAGTACCAAAATGTACCAAGACCTTCGACCACAATTCTGGTGGACTCGGATGAAACGGGAAATTGCCAAGTATGTTGCTGAATGCGACATCTGTCGACGGGTAAAGGCTGAACATCAAAGGCCTCCCGGCACTCTTCGCCCTATTGCAGTCCCTGAGTGGAAATGGGATGAAATTGGTATGGACTTCATCACTGGCCTGCCGAAGTCTCAAAAGGGAAACGATGCTATCTGGGTCATCATTGATCGCCTATCAAAAGTGGCTCACTTCCTCCCTGTTCGTGTTGACATTACAGCTGCCAAGTTGGCAGATCTGTATGCTTCTAGGATCGTCGTACTCCACGGCGTTCCCAAGAAGATAATCTCTGATCGTGGAAGTTTGTTCACCTCCAGGTTCTGGACTAGTTTCCAACAAGCCATGGGAACCCGCGTCAACTTTAGCACCGCTTTCCACCCTCAAACTGACGGTCAGACTGAAAGGGTGAACCAAGTTCTGGAAGACATGCTCAGGGCATGTGTAATCTCCTTTGGCAAGGATTGGGAGAAGTATCTTCCCTTCGCGGAGTTCTCCTACAACAACAGCTATCAGGACAGTCTAGGTATGGCCCCCTTCGAGGTTCTGTATGGAAGAAAATGCCGAACTCCGCTGAATTGGTCCGAGACCGGAGAAAGGGCACTCTTTGGTCCGGATATTATCAATGAGGCAGAGGAGAAAGTTAGAATCATACAAGAGAATTTGAAGATTGCCCAGTCTAGGCAGAAGAGTTATTATGACAAGCATCATCAGGAGGTTCACTATGAAATTGGTGATAAAGCTTACCTCCGTGTCTCTCCCCTCCGAGGCGTTCGCCGCTTCGGAATTAAGGGAAAATTGGCCCCTCGCTACGTTGGCCCTTTCACTGTCCTGGCCAAGCGGGGAGATCTTTCTTATCAATTAGAGTTACCAGCTAACTTCCCCGATGTGCATGATGTGTTTCATGTATCCCAACTTCGCCGTTGTTTCAAGGATCCTATCCATGGAGTCAATCATGAGGAGCTAGATATCCAGGCAGACCTCACTTACCGCGAGCATCCTGTCCGTATCCTGGATGAAGCAGAAAGGAAGACTCGAAACAAGACCACCAAGTTCCTCAAAATTCAGTGGTCTCATCATTCCGAAGATGAAGCAACCTGGAAAGGGAGTCTAGTCTTCGTGAGGAGTATCCCGACTTCCTTCCGCAACCTTAGAATCTCGGGACGAGATTCCTGTAAGGAGGGTAGAATTGTAACAGCCCACTCTTGGTACTGTAAAATTTGAACCAAATTTTCACTTTTGCTCCTTAGTCATGCATCATGGCATCCATTGTTTCAGTGTCAAGTTGAAATCAAGTGATAAAAACAATTTGAAACAAATGGAAACAAGGGCGCCAAATCAAATCCAATCCTTGTAATTCAAATGTGCTTGTTCTTGGCAAACACAAATACAAATGCCAATCCATATTGGTCAAGGAAGTTCCACGGGTTCAAGATTGAATACTTTGCCCTGGTTTTAAAATTCAAAAGTAAATCCATTTTGGTTTTACCAAAAATGCCCTAAACAAACTCTATGAACAAAAGTGTGGCAAAACTTTTTATTTGGCCAAACTAATTTTTGTGGTGCTTCTACATGATGTTGGGAGGCTACATGATTTTTATCAAAAATTTATAAATTGTTTAAGTGCCTCAAAAAAATTTGGGAAAGGCTACTGGATATTAAAAGGAAACAGAAAAGGGTTGCTTTACAAATAAAAAAATGCAGCCGGGGGGTTTTCGCAAAGTGGTCATCTCCCTCCTGTAACGACCGCGCGGCGCGGCCGAGCCGCACCCGCCGCGCGCCATGGCGACACGGCGATGCCGGGGCCCCCTCCCCGCGCCTCCTCGCGTTTAAAGGAGCAGCCAGGCCCCCCTCGCTCCTCTGCTCGACACCGCACCCTGCCCTCGCTCGCTCCCTCTCCCTTTTCCTCGCGGCCATGGCCGAACCCTAGCTAGCTGCCGCCGCGCATCGCCGACGTTCGGGAGCTCCCGAGCTAATCCAGGACCGCCAGCAGGTCCGCCTCTTCCTCCTCTCCTTCCCCGCACGAGGAATCACAGAGGGGAGCCCGGGATCGACGCATCCGTGCGTGTCTCCTTCCTCTCCGGCCGAAGCTCCGCCGCTCTATTGCCGCCAACCTCGACCTCCTCCGTCCACGCCGGTGGTTCCCACGCGTCTAGGGTGAGCATGCCGTCCTCGGGGACATCTTCTCCCTCCCTCTCTCGCCGTCGTTCGTCGCTTCACCGATGAACCGCCGCCGGCCGCCGCAAGTCGCGGATGTTTCCGTCGCTCCGGCGACCAATAGGTAGCGGCGCCGCCGTGTTCGTGTTCCACGCTCCCGTGCGAGTCCGTAGCCGTCCGTAGCGCGTTCCTTCGCGCGGTAGATCGACGCGTCGGTCCTCGCCGCCGCCGCGCGCCCGTCTGCGCCGTCGCCGCGCGGGAGGTGACCGTGGTCAAACCAGCCGCTGGGCCCGCGCTTGCTCGCGTGGCTGCCAGCGTGGCCGCTGGCCCACCAGTCAGTGGCTGTGGCTAGCCAGCCACGCTGTGAAAAACGTTTCGGCGTATTTTCTTCTGAGAAATAAAAACTAAAAACAGAATTGCAGATTCAAATCTTTACTTCTAAAATCAATAACAAATTGAAAAATGCTTCAATTAGGGTGATTCAAATTTCCACATGTTCAGGAAAGTGTGCTCGACATGTTTCTGTCATCTTGACACATGTTAGCTCAAAATAAATTGCCTCTTTAAATGAATTACAGAAATCGCAGAATAAAGAGCAAACTTTGAAAATTCATAACTTGAGCGCTGTAATTCCAAATTGAGCAAATAAGGTGTCTAAAATTTTGTCTTGACACCCTCTACACATCCATATTTTATTTGGACTTAATGGAACAATTTAAATCCTCTGTATGTTGAAAATACTAAAAATGGCAGTACTGAAATGCCACTTTGGAAATTCATATTTAATTCAAAAGAATTCCAAAAATGATGTTGTATGGCTATAAATGTTCAGCAAACCAATGCCCATTCAGTAGCATCATTTACATGCATGTTTACAAGAATACACAGCACAGGAAAGCATTAAAAACAAATATGGGACTTTCTTCTCCCTTGTCAAGTTAATTATTTTGCACCCCATTTAAATTGATACACCTGGTATAATAATTTCCGTGCATCAAACTTGTCATGTCATCATGTGTATGTGCATTGCATTTGGTTTGCTTGAGTGATATTTGATTGTGTTCTTTCCGGTGTTCTTATGCATCGATAGATCAAGCAATCGGGGTTCCTCCACAATACTCTGACGACCCGTATTACCAGCCCGTTGAACAAGGCAAGCGTAATCCCCCCTCTGAGCATGTCTCCTCCTATGTTTTCCGCAGATATTTTCTCCACTATAATATTGCATGCGATTCCAAATGTCAATTTGGTTGGATTAGAGTATCCTATTAGATGCATTATGTTTTCCGATGCCATTACCTGTTTCCCTCCTAATATCCATAGGATTGATGTGTTGGCCTGAGTTATTTATATCCGCTATGTTTATGCTTAGCCATGCTTAGTGAAATGCTTAGTCGTCCGGTGGATATGCAATTGTTGGAACTGTGGTGGAATGTTCGGATGATGGTGGAAAATGGTGGTGACATAATAACATGTTTAAAGGCGGGGATGAGAGGCCACATGGAATGTGGTGGGTTGTCTCGTTCTTGCCGCCTAAGTGCGAGTTCTCCCCTTCGAGCCAAGACCGAGCGTGCACCCATGCGTGAGGCCTATGCAATTGCAGGAACCCTCATAGACTAAATAGCTCGAGCGGGGCTAGCCAGGGTCCTCTAGTTCGGGCTTCCATTTGCGCGTGCGTGATGATGGTGGGATGAACTGAGATGAGGATTGTGGTATTAGGAAAATGAGTGGCCGTGGGGCGGGGTGATGTGATCCTGGCAGTCCTACCGCCACTGATGATCCTGAAAAGTCCTTAACGAGGGAGAATTCGACACCGCTCCCACCCAGCCGGCTTTCCATGGAAGAGAGATAGTGCGCAGGCAATGGGCCGGACGGTACGCGTGGTAAACATTGTACACCCCTGCAGGGTAAATCTTTTCGAGAAGCCGTGTCCACGGTTAAGGACAACTTGGTGACGGATTCAGGGATCATAGGATAACCTTAACGGAATGATTAAAAACTGGGTACTAGAGGTACCACTCAAGATTGTAAGGTGAGCTTCCTCGAGGGTGATTCGGGGAGGTGCCTTTGTAGACAGGTGACGTGGTTGATGATGGTTGTTGTTGAAGACGATCAGAAGAAAAGAGTTTATTTCTTACCTCTCTAAAAATATTCTGATTAGTCGAAGCCATGGAGTTATGTCTTTTCTAAAGAAAACTAGCTTTATGCAAAACAGCCTTATAACTTTGAAAGCCTCATCGAGCTAAACCTCTATATTTAATCTTACGAGTTCGTCGAACTCAACGTCGTTTGCTTATTTTTCAGAGGAGGACTTCACCGACCTCGAAGGTGGGTTCTTTGTGGATGTCGACGAGTAGTCTGGGGTTCCCAGGTGGCAGCTTGGGACATCTCGGAACATCTGGCGCTGGGAATGTTTATCTGTAGGCCTCTTAGGCCATAATTTGGATCTTGTTGTTAGAACAACTTAATTTGCTTCCGCTTGATGAACTGTTGGGTCTGTGACCTCTGGTTGTAACATTTGCTATCTTTCTCTATTATAAGAGTTGAACTATAATAATTTGGTCGTAGAGTCTGTGATGTGCCAGTTGTTCCACAAGTCTTGATCTCTCTATTATGCTTTGATAGTTGTGCCTGTGTTAAGGCATCAATCGGGGTGTTGTGTTGCCAATGATCCATTCTGAGCAACACCTGCCAAAGGTTTTGGCTGGGGATTGGTAAACCCGTAACCTCCGATTGTATCGCTTAACCGGTGACACACAGCATCACTGTATAGCAGTCGGGTCGGGGCGCCACAACGGCGGCGGCCTGCTTGGCGGCGCTGAGCTTCTCCTGCTTCAACCTCCTCCTCCGGTCGCCCGCTTCTGGGTCTCTGCGGCCCTCTGCTCTTCGGTGAGTTCCTTCTTTGGTTTCTTTGCAGCTTTGGACGCACATCCAGCGGCGGGGCCGGCGGCGGAGGCGGTGCCGGCGGCGGCGGCGGCTGCACCGGCCATGGCTAGGGTTGGAGTGTGGACTGGGGTTTTGGGAGAGGCCGAGGCGGCGAGGCCGAAGTGCGGACCAGAGGAGGACACAATTGCGCTCCGCCGCGCGTCCGCGCCCGACGCATCCGTGGCCCAAATTTGGGCCAGGAATGCATCGCGGCGGACAGAAAAACGGACCGCGGTCCGTTTGCGTCGCCCCGTTGGGCCGTGTTTTTGGCTCGCGCGGACAAGGACGGACGCGCGCGGACTCGATGCGTCGGCCCGTTGGAGTCATCCTTACTCCGCGCCGCTATGCTCTTGGATTTAGAAAATTGCCTGCTGACATCAGCTTAATCTGACGCATGTTGGCAAAGTCATAGCGGCTCGGCGCTATGGTGAGCTTCCCTGATGAAGACGCTATTTTAACGCATGTATCTGCACTGACCGGAGACACAGGTAACTAAAATCTTTTACTTATTCATTGAGATGTTATATTCAGCTAAAAATCTTTTATTTAGATGTAACAGCAAATTCAACTGAAAATAGTAAAAGATCTCGAAACCCAAGACTAAACTAGAGAACGCCGGCGAAAGGTCATGCATGCAGGCTTTATTAATTTAAAGCTAGGCGCTGTGTCTTATGTTTAAAAAGGTCATGCATGCTCAAACTACTGAGTCCATTCACTGAAATAGAAAATGTGAATGATATTATGCTCAAAGCTGGGCGCGTCGTCAAAGATGACCATCATGTTGCTGTCACGCGCAAACCAGCCACCGTGCCGTGCGCCGCCACCTTGTTAACGGAGTAGTTACAAGTTTTGGCAGCATATATATACTCCCTCCGTTCTAAATTAGTTGTCTTTCATTTATACAAAAGTGGATGTATCTATACTTGTACAAATGAAAGATAACTAATTCGGAACGGAGGGAGTACATAACACGGAGGAGTAGACCACAACAGTGAAGACCGGCCAATGAATCAAACATCACAAGATTCATTACACGGTATCCCCGGCCGGCCTTTAATTTCTTTCTTAGAAGAGAACACAAGTCCTGTCAATTTCCTCAGTACGCGTTTCCATGTTGGAAATTTTCTTAGCGGCTAAGGAAGCGCATCATGCATCTCTAGACAAAACGTGGAGCTAGGTTATCGAGTGTAGCATCACAATTTCATGGCCATGGCGATCGCGTGCAATTTGCATCGTCACTATTCATTCAAATATTAGTGCCTCGGTGGTGCAAGGTAGTATACTGAAACTAATATAATCTATATTTTTTATAAGGCAAAACATTAGTAAGAGCTATATCACCGTGCATATGTCCACGTCATCAGATAATAATAATAATAACCATTTCATCTATATTTTAAGTTATATCCGTCCGTATATTTTTTTATTGTCCATAGTCTTCATTATGTAGTCTGTACGGTAAAGAAACAATACCGATGTCTTTGAATATTTAATTTGCATTATAACAAAAAATAACAAGACCGGATGGGGACTCCACCCCGGCTTTGTCATTAAGATAGAAGTGAGGACTCGAACCCGAGACCTGACCCTTATGCGCATATGCACGGCTACCACTAGTCCAGTCAGCATCCAACGTGGCATGTTTCGGACTAAAAGGACTAATTAATCCTGGCAACGCAAGTTGTGGTACCACCGGTGTCCACTTTGCAAGATGTGGGACTAAATCGTTCGTAGCGCGCAAGTTGTGGGACTAAAAGTGTTAATTCCTCTTTCAGTTATGTCCGTCCATATATTTTTTTTATTGTCCATAGTCGTAATTATGTAGTCTGTACATGCCGGTAAAGAAACAATATCGATGTCTTGGAATATTTAATTTGCATTACTATTTCATTCAATATTAGGTTTTTACATCTCCAACGATAAAACTGAGGTTTCTTGTTGCAACGTGTAGGGCATTCTTCTAGTTATAACCAAATCTGAGATCATGAATCACTGAAGTAAAGGAAAATATATCCCTTTTACTATGTTATTTAGTAAAAAACTCCTAGGTATATAATAAACTACAAGTTTTTTTGAACATATAATAAATTATAAGTTGTTCATACATCAGAAAGTAATTGGGAGAAGTCTACATATCATCCTTCCAATAGATTGTATTATGTGTCTATGACACTGCTTCAAGCACCCATCAGTCAATACCTGAGAAACGTCTGAAACGCCAGTTCTTAACGAGCTGCGTAAATGGGGAAACATAGTGGCTCTTGTGATGCCGCCTTGCACAAGATTGCGTCTATTCCTTATCTCCCTCTCACCCCTCCCCTCTGATATCTACAACAATGTTTTCGGTTTGCGATTACCTCTACACGAAAAAGGTTTGCATGGACGAGGTGATGTATTCTCACAATTCATTCCAAGTTTCGTTAACTTCAGTTCTCTAGTTTGTTTTTTCGTTCGGTGGTTATTGAAATCAACTTCATCAAATTTGTAATGCATCCTTGCCGAAGAACCCTAGTTAAACCCCACTAAAACCAACTGAAATTGAGAATCACGGTGATGGAAAAGAGGCTTACCGTAGTTTAGTGGCCCTTCGTCCCATCCACGAAGGCGCGGTTCAGGAAGCATCCACATAATTCGACGACAATGTCGTCCACGCCACCGATGTGCTCAAGGTGTGGAGGGGCCAAATCAATCGCCCTCTGCAACTTTGTGAGACAAACAAGTAACAACTGAAATGAGAATAGGAACAAGAACAAGGTCCTTCTCATCAGTTTCACATGGCTAGCCCATTTTAGGGACTAATTCTATGTTTTCAGCTAGTCCAGGGGGTTTTTCCAATTTTTCACGCTGACCAATGTGCGCGTGTCGTCCGCATGTCATTTCGGACTAAAATGGACTTATTTAGCACGAACTAACAACAACTTGGACCGGCTGACCCGATTTGCAATGGTTGAACTAGTTTGCTCAGACCACACAGATAGATACCCATTGTAATGATCTCTTTGGCAAACACCCCAAACAACCCACCGGTTCAGGTTCAGATCATCTCTACCATATCCCGCAAAAGACGGTCTCATAAATGTTTTTTGCGGTATCCTGCAAACTGCTTTTGCGATATCTTGTAAATTGCTTTTGCGGTATGAGAGTTGATTTGCTAACGCAGATACCAAGAGGTGCTACTGCAAATTTAAAGAAAAAATCACTTGGCAGCACGACAACAAGTTCATACATTTCATACACGAGTTCATACAAAAAACATAGCTAATTTGGAACTAGATCAACTTACCTAGTTCGGAACATCTAGAATTATTTATCTACGTATGGCTACCGTGAGTAGGTGGACGGAAATGGCCTTGAATTATTTATCTACAAAAGGAGCCACCAGGTATCTAGGAGGTGGCGGCAGGGACCCGCCGGGCGACCTCAGTCATTGTCGACGACAAGGAGTACATCGAATAGGATGCGGCACTGGCACTCCGTGAAAACCTGCTGCTACCGCTTGATGGCTCCCAAGTGCAGGAGATCAATTGTAGTACCTTTCAATTTGAAAAGGTTGTCGAACCCACGAGGAGCTGAAGGTATTGGTTATTAAGATTGATAAATAAAACAATAAAAGATGCAGATGTTTTTGGTATTTTCAGTTGTATAATTGCAAGCAGATAACAGATAGTAGCAAGTGAAAGCTCTCAAAGAGAGAAAGCCCAATCCTCTTATGTGGCAAAAGGACAAGCTCAAGTGATGTGTAACTTATATGTGGCAAACGTTCCCGAGGGCGGCATGGATGGTGCTAGGCATAGAGATTTATTAAACAACACGTTGAATATCTTGTCAAGTTTTAATCCTCTTTGGACGGAGCCATAATTAGGTATAGTTAAATAAATAAACTACAACCCCTTATGATGGATCATGTGGCCAAGCAAATGACTGCACAAGAATTATTAAGACCTAAAGTCCCACCATAGCATTACACTCTAAGGTCCCCGATACTAATACCCTCATAATATAACTTCATGACTCGGTCTCAGGTTTACGTGTCCTCCCAAGTCTCCATCAATTCATTACACTACGGTGTTCTCCTATGAGCCCATAAAGGTGAAGTGTTGTGCAGTCGACGTTCGCACAACACCATCATAGAATAACATAAAAAGATAAACTCTTGACAAAATACCAACACATGTCATATATAAATCAATGCCAATTCATCCTATGCCTCAGGAACATACGGGAACTACTCACAACGTGCGAACATGATCATATCAGTGGCATAAGTGGTACAACACAATCTGAAATTATAACTTCACCACCAAATAATGACAAGTACTCAATCACAAACATGAATAGTAGCACAAGACAAGTATCTAGGGTATAGCAACTCTCCCACGCCAAGGAGGAGAGGTGATGACGATGACGATGATTTCCCCCTTCTCCGGAGTTCCGGAGCAGCAGGATCTGACCCCCCTCGGAAGGGATCAGGAGTTTCGCCGCCGCCGCGACCTCGGATGGACTTGGAAAAATTAGGACGTTACTTTTTGGGCGAGACGAAGGCGTCGATAAAAATCCCTAGGCGAGGAGGTGCCCGAGGCACCTTTTGGTGGGTCCCACGCGGCCAGGTACATGGGCCGCGTGGGCCACCCCCATTTGGCCCTCGTGCCTCTCTCTCTTCGGTCTTCTTCCCTCTGCCTTTCTCCCGATAAAAAACTGACGCAGTGGTGGCTCTAGGTTAATAGTGCCAGAAACAATTGCTTGTACGTCACACGTCAGTTGGGAACCCCAAGAGGAAGGTATGATGAGTGCAGCAGTAAGTTTTCCCTCAGTATGAAACCAAGGTTTAATCGGACCAGTAGGAAAACGAGGTTTGCTTCGAAGGTGTTGGTGGAGGAGTGTAGTGCGGCGCAACATCAGGGATTCCGGTGCCAACGTGGAACCTGCACAACACAATCAAACTACTTTGCCCCAACTTAACAGTGAGGTTGTCAATCTCACCGGCTTGCTGAAAACAAAGGGTTAAACGTATCGAATGGAAGATGATGTTTGTTTGCATAAAACAGTAGAGAACAATGATTGCAGTAGATTGTATTTCAGATGTAAAAGAATGGACCGGGGTCCACAGTTCACTAGTGGTGTCTCTCCAATAAGATAACTAACATGCTGGGTAAACAAATTACAGCTGGGCAATTGACAATTGATAAGTGCATATAATATGCATGTGTGAGCTGTGGTGTCTACTATGAGATTCATTTGGGCATTACGACAAAGTACATAGACCGCTATCCAGCATGCATCTATACCTAAATAGTCCACTTTCCGGTTAACATCCGTACCCCTTCCAGTATTAAGTTGCAAGCAACAGACAATTGCATTAAGTAATGTGCGTAATGTAAACAATACATTCATCCTTGAATAAAACATTGCTGTTTTACCCCTAGTGGCAACAACACATCTACAACCTTAGAACTTGTTGTCACTATCCCAGGTTAAATAGAGGTTGAACCCAACTATCATGCATAAATACCCCTCTTGGAGTCACAAGTATTCACGTGGCCAAGGCTTCAACAAGTAACGGAGAACATGCAAGATCACAAATGACATAGACATGATAATATAATATTCAACTCCACATAGGTATCAATATAAGTCAGATCCCAGCAAACACAACATGTAGTGTCGTGGTGGGATCACGGCAGATGCCATGGGTATGGCTTAGTTGGGGCCGAATGGTCGTTGGGGGAATCCGGGGAGGGTTTATGCACTCAAGACGTGCACAAGCAAGAACATGCAAGAAACCACAAGAACATGAACAAGAAACCAAGAAAGCCAAGAACACAAAAGGCACCACGATGTACCCAGGTTCGGGGCCTTCGTGAGGAAGTAAAACCCCTACTCCTGCCTTGCCTCTCTCAATATATCAGTGTGGTTCTCAGGTACAAGGTGCTCCTCGAGCTGTATGTTGCTACCAAAGTGAGAGCTCGAGGTAGAAGGTGAAACTACGAAGGGGGAAATGAGCTAGGGTTTTGCTGCCTCCTCCCTGGAGGTAGAGATGCCGCATATATACACAGGCCGAAGTACATTTTTACCCCTGCCTACAACTGACAATGGCATGGCCAAAAGGTAGAAGACAAGCCTCTGCCTCCTGCCAGCTCAACGGCCGGACTGTCAGGCCAGCCAGGCCTAGCTTTCCTCTTCGGTCATACTTCAGTAGCCTGCCGAGGTCTAGCCTGTAGACCTTTCCCGAAATAGCCGAGTCAGCTCCTAGGCCCCCGAGCTTCCGGGAAACCCGTGGACGGACCTCGCCGTCCTCTGAAGCCTCGGGCTACGAGCTCTGCGGCACCCGTGACCTCTCTGACATGCCTCGATCCTTGCTGCCAACCTCGGATAACACTCCTGATCATATACCTCGGTAGAGAATATCTTATTCCTGTGGTAGCTAGCTGACTGCCCCGAGGTTGATACCTCGGAGGATATACCTCGGAAAGTATACCTCGGACGTACACCTTACGTCGGATGACGCCTCCTGCGTCCTTGCTCAATCGTTCCCTCGGACAGCTTACTGCCTTAACCTTACATGTCTTTACCTCATCATTACCCTACCCGGGGGTAACCCCCCGACAGTAGTCCCCGAAGCTGATGTGGTCTCGCAGCCTCGGATGAAAGGCCGCATCAGGTTCAACCCGAAACCACATGCGCTACGATGTTTTGCAGGTTACCGAACCAATACCCGAGAAATCCATCGGTCTGTTCCTCGGGCCACGCTGCTTTTCCGAAGTATCCGCCGAGATCTCGGACGTCAACCCCTCGATTTCTGCATCCTTACTGACTTCGGTCAGAGAACACTGTTCACGTGTCCCATCCGTCACTTCCTGGTCCACGATAGTCAAAGCACTCGAGTGCTTTCCACCACGCGGCCCACGTCAGCGGAGGTTTCCCGCTTGCGCCGCTTCGCGCTCCAGTAACCGCGCCGCACGACGGTTTGCCTCCTGCAACCGATCCTGTGGCCTGCTCGCCCACCGCTATCTTCGTGCCACGTGGGCCATTGTGCACAAACGATCCCACTCGCCGCTCCGATAACCGCGCGGTAGTGCGCAGTTACCGCCCGCGGTTATAAATACGGGCCCAGGGCAGTGCTTCCCTCTTCTTCCTCATTCACTCGCCGTCTCGCCTCCATCGCAACCAGCGCCGCCGCTTCCGGTTGAGAAGAAACGCGTTCCGCCGCCGCCGACGAGCAGCTCCTTCGTCGCCGCTGCGACGCGTCACCGGCGCCGCCCTTCAGCACCTCGTTTTCACGGTATGTACTCCCTTTCTTGATACCCTAGGCATTGCCCTAGGTTTCTTCCTCTTCGCGCTTTGGTTCTTCATATGTTCTTGAATAAAATTCTATTTACCTCCTCCGGTAGATCTTACTCGCATACTTTTTTGGGTAGAAATGAGTTTCATACCTCGGACAGACGTTCGCCTAGCATATATGTGCCTCTATGTACATTAGATAGCCGTCCAACTCCTCCTGAGTTAGCCAGATATAGCCTTAGATTCCAGATTTACTTTTTCCTTTGCTAAACTTCTGTGCATTCTCTGCAGATTGATTCTGCCGAGATGTCTCCTCCTGAGACTTCGGAACAAACCGAGGTTCCAGACCTCGAACTGGAGGTCGGAGAACGAGCCGGCTGGGAAGGTTCGGATGTAACTCCGGACGAAATCCAGTGGCTCAGGGCGACTCGGCGGATTCCCGCCGGGGTAGAATGTCGCCTGCCAGAGGGCGAACTCGAGCCTCAAGTCAAGCAAGGGGAACGGGTGGTCTTCGTCGCGCACTTCCAGCGCGGCTTCGGACTGCCCGTTAGTGATTTCTTCCGGAGCTTCCTCGACAAGTTCGGACTCCAGGTTCATCACCTCCCCGCCAACGCCATCACCACTCTCTCCTGCATCGTTTCCTTCTCTGAGGGATACCTCGGCCTCAAAGCCACGGTAGACCTCTTTTCTCGCTACTTCCAACTCAAGCGGCAAGTGATCCCGGATCCAAAGAACAAGGATCTGCCCAAGCAATTAACCGCCTGCGGAGCTGCCACCATAGCTCCTCGCCGAAACTCCATCTTCCCACGTATCACTACTCCGGACACCGTTCGCAAGTGGCTCCGGACGTGGTTTTACGTGAAGAACTCCGGCGAAGAGGACCTCCTCAACCTGCCGGCGTTTAACCTCAGCCCTCCTACAGAACAGCTCAACTGGGACTACACTCCCCCTCACAGCGGCGAACTCAAGTCCATCCATGGGTACATTGCGAAATGGCAGGACCCGGAGGACCCCGGAAACGACGGGAAAGTCCTGACGGCTGATGACCTGGCCTGCACATTCGTGAAGCGCAGGGTCTCCCCTCTCCAGGCGAGGTCTCACAAGATCTGCCACATGAGCGGTCTTTATGACCCCACCCGCCATACGCACGTTGCACTGGACAACGCCGCGGTAGCTCGGCGAGTCCGAGCTATCACCAAGTCCAAGATCCCTGACGCTTGGACATGGGGAAGGGAACCCCACTACCGGACCAAGCCAGCGAAACAGGTACGCTATTCCGACGTTTTCTTCGTACTCCTTTACCACCGAGGTCTTGCTACCGACGTTCATCTTGACAATTTTCTTCCTAACTCCTTTTCATATGTCTGCCATACAGCTGTTCGCCCGCCAGACCGCCGAGGATGGAGTCCATCCTGCGGACCACTTCGGCAAGGATCTCCCTGTCGAGGACCCACCATCCAACGTGGACCCTGACGACGAGGATTATATGCCCATTGCCTCGGCCCGCATCACCACCGCGGGTAAGCCTCAAGCACAAGCTTCAGTTCAAGAGATTTCGGATGACGAGGAGGGGTTTCTCGTCATGGAACCAATAAACGCGGTACCTATCTCCTGCCTTCCTCACCTTCCGAACTTTACTCCAGCAACCAGCCGGAAACGCGCTGGTGCCGCAACTTCGGCCGCCGAACCATCCGCCACTGGAGCCTCCGGACCCACTGAGGCTCCGGTCAAGAGACGTCGGCTGAAGAAGTCCGGAAATCCTCCTCATGCCCGAGGGGGCAAGAGGTTTCCTACCTCGGATGGGTAATGCTTTGCTTCTATAGCCAACAATGTTTGTTGCTTAAACATATTATCTCGGTATTAACACTTGACCATCTTCTTTCGTTGCAGTGCCCCATAGACGTGGATCAGGAGGTATCCTCCATGACTGCACCCGTTGGTGCCTCTGAAGCCACGACCCCCCGACGAACTCTCGCCCCGGATCTCCTCCACCGAGGTCTGGCCCGGCCTTGGGGAAATCTGCCCCCACCCGAGGTCAGACTTCTCCGCGTCCTCAAACGGATGCGGGGACCAATCGCGCCAGAACTCCGGCTACCGCCTTGCCGGAGCCTCGACTTCCCCCCGCAGCCAGACTGCCCGCAACCAACAGCAGCAACAGCAGAAGCATCAGCAGAAGCAACAGAAGCAACAGCCCAAGCAACAGCCCCAAAAACCAGTTCGCCAGACTACCTTGCCGTTGGAGAAGGGCAAGGAGAAAGAGAAAGAGACGGTGAAGTCTAAGGTCACCCCCAAACCAACATCTGGGTCTGGCACCCTGACTATCTCTTCTCCTTCAAGGATGCAACCGAGGTCTCCTCCCCCGGTGACACGCCGAATTCCTCCATTCGCCGCACCCGTTGATGAGACTGCCCCTCCGGCCGAAGAATATGCTCGGAGGGCATCTCTTATATTGGATAACCGGCCTGCTTCAAGCTCCGAGGCTGCTTTGGCCTTGGAGGCCTCGGTTAGGGGCATCGAGCAGGGCGGACCGTGGGGATTTCCTCCTCTGCGCACTGACAGTGACCAGAGCCTCGGCTCCTTGGAACACTACAATGCAGACTGGAATTCTGCAGACGAGGTCTCCTCGGCCTCCCTAGCTGCTAGCTGCGGGCCGAAGCGTATATGATCTACAAACTGCTGCCCTGCGTGCTGCTCAAAACATCGACGTAAGTCCTATTCTCTTTACTTTCATGCAGTATCTCATCTAATATCCACCATTCCCAGTCCCCGAGATTCGAGGTAAACTATTGACGCTCCGCCGGAGTTAAAATTGTTTGGCTTGAATCTCAACTTTCCATTTTCATCCGACGTATCCAAACCATTTTATCTTACTTTAGCATGCACCTCGGGTACGAGTCCCCGAGACTCCTGTCGAGGCATACCCCGGCAACATTTTCCCAATGATTTGACTCCGAGTCCCCGAGACTCTTGTCGAGGTATAGCCTTTCTAACCGAGCTATGTTTTTCTTCCTTGCAGAATACTATGAACGTCCGCACGGATATCTTTCATACCCTCTTGTTTGACCACAAGAAACTCCACGACGAGCACAAGGCCGTCCTTGCAGAAAAGAACTCTTTGGACGAGAAGCTACAACAAGAGAAAGCCGAAGTAGCTCGTCTGGTAAAGGAGCTCAAGCGCATCACTGAGCTGCGGACGTCTGAAAAAGAGCAGCTGCAGGCGGAAAAGGCCAGTGTTGTCGAAACAGAGAAGAAACTTCGGGAGGATGCCGCCAAGGATCACCAGGAAGCTCCAGTTAGCCGAGCCGCGCCACCTCGGCCACAGAGGCTTTGGAAGCTCTGCAAGCGCAGGTCAACCAGTTTCTCCCGACGCTGCAAACTATCAACCGCGAGATGGACGGTAAGTTTCTTGCCCCCTTAGCTTTGCTTTGTCCTCACACCATTGGCTCTTTGCCGAACTTTCTTTCATTATTAACATGCTATCCTTCTGCAGAGCATTTCACCTACACCCAAGTCTCGGCCCGCAGTATCACTGCTCGGCACAGGGAGAGGCGTAAAGACGAACCCCGTCTGGACCGTTGAGGACCACATCGTGGCCATCAAGGCTCGGATCATCCCTTGAAAACCATTGGGTCGGAACTTCTTGATGCAGGTGGTCTGCTTTCCGAGCCTTATGGCCTCTTGCCGACGCTCCCAAATCTACGCCCGAGCTCGCCGCCCAGCTTCGCGACACCGAAAGAAGATTGCGAGAGTGGCGCTCATCTTCAGCTCGCGCTGGAGCTGATGCCGCTCTCAGGTTTATCATGACTTGGTGCGAGAAGATCGACCTCGAGAAGATGAACACTCTCCGGCGAGGCTCCCTTGGTCGTCCGACCCGATCCTTGTCGCGCGCCGCCAAAAGATGGCCAACTACTTTGCTGGATATGCCACACGAAGAACTTGAGCGAAGGAGACACCTACTCCGACGCCGAGGATTACGAGCCAGAAGACGAGGAATACGAAACAGAATCCGACGTCGAGGCCGAGCAAGGTGACGGCGGTGAAACCCGCGAAGCAGAAACCGAGGCTTCTCCACAACCTGGTGCCGAGGTTACTGCCGACGTTGCCAGCACTTCCCAGGCTACCTCGGCTCCGGACGAAATCCCTGCTACATCGGCTGCTGCCGACGTAATTCCTGATGCCTCGACCTGAACTTATGCTTGGCCAAAAAACTTCATTAAATCCCCGGTATGCCGGGACGCAGATGTAATCAAACTTAAGTAGTTCCTTTGCTACCTCTATTACTATCATGCTCATTCGAACCATGCTTTTCTAAGCTTTATGTCGAATCCTTTTGAATGATTGCTCGAGTTTACTTTCGTGTTTACTATATTTGGCATTCTTTGCTCTTGTCTGCCATTCTGGCGTTCGACAGTCGAGTCACAAGATTGTTGTTCATAGCATACAGTACTTGGTAAATTCCGAGGTATGTTTCAAAGTCATCCGACATAAAAAAGAAGTAAAAACAGGGGTTAGTAAACGACATATGCCGAACTGTCTTTTTGGACCGAGTCCCCGAGTTCATTTTCATGTTTCCCATGTTCTTTCGTCTTTGCTCTTGACTGCCATGCTGGCGTTCGTCAGTCGAGTCACAAGATTAGTTACATAGCATACAGTACTTGAAGTTTGAGACGAGGTTCAAAATAGTTCGGCATACGAACGAAAAAGAGTACAAACAAAAAGAAACATGCAATCATAAGAGCGAGGCAGTCCCCGAGCTCACTCTCGAGGTGCCGAAGTTTTTATTTAAAGATCAGCCGAGGTACATACATTACTTCCTTCAACAGTAGAAGGGTCGGAGTAGAGCTACATTCCATGGACGCTGAAGCTCCGCATCGGGTCTATCCAGCCCATCTCCCCTTGGCTCCTGTGCATCTATAAGATAGTACGAATCATTGTGCAAAGCTCGGCTCACAATGTATGGTCCCTCCCATGGAGGTGACAACTTGTGCCGACCTTTGCTGCGCTGAACAAGCCTCAGCACTAGATCTCCTTCATTAAACTTTCGGGGTTTTACATGCCGACTTTGATAACGTCGGAGACCCTGCTGATATATTGCTGACCGAGATAAGGCCAATTCTCTTGCTTCCTCGAGCAGATCTACAGCATCTTCCCGAGCTTCTTTAGCCTCGGCTTCTGTGTACATTGCCACTCTGGGCGCATCATATTCAATGTCGGTTGGCAGCATTGCCTCGGCCCCATAGACCATGAAAAATGGCGTATAGCCAGTTGATCTGTTCGGTGTGGTCCTTAGACCCCACAGAACTGCTGGTATCTCATCGATCCAACACCCCGGTGTTTTCAACAGTGGTTCTACAACCGAGCTTTGATTCCGGCCAATACCAATGCATTTGACCTCTCTACTTGCCCATTAGCCTGTGGGTGAGCCACCGAGGCTACATCAAGTCGAATTCCCTTACTCATGCAGAACCGAGCAAACTCTCCGACAGCAAAGTTCGTGCCGTTGTCTGTAATGATACTATGAGGATATCCATATCTCAGGATTATTTCCTTCAAAAAGGTCACCGCCGTATGACCATCCACTTTTCGGATTGGCTTCACCTCGATCCACTTAGTGAATTTGTCCACCATCACCAGTATGTGAGTCATATTGCCTCGGGCTGGCTTGAATTCTCCCACCATGTCCAGACACCAAACTGCAAAGGGCCACGTGATAGGAATGGTCTTGAGCGCCGAAGCTGGCATGTGCTGCTGCTTGGCGAACCTTTGGCACCCTTCACATTTCCGAACTATATCTTCTGCATCGGCATTGGCGGTGGGCCAATAGAACCCGTGCCGGAACACCTTGGCCACCAGAGCTCTTGTGCTGCAATGATGTCCACATTCTCCTTGGTGGATTTCTAAAAGCATCTCCTTGCCTTCAGCTGGTTCGACACACCTCTGCAACACCTCGGTCACACTTCTCTTGTATAGCTCCTTGTTGATGATGGTGTATCCCTTAGCTCTCCTCTGGATTCTCCTTGCCTCGGTTGTATCACTTGGCAAACTTCCATCGGCTATGAAGTTCATGATCTGCTCCGCCCATTCCGGCACTGGATGCAGAGGAAAAAGCCTCTCATCTATCTCCATTGGTTCGGTCGCCATGATCTCCTTCATGATTTCCTCCACCATTGCTCGGCCAGTCCCCGAGTGTTGGTGCGAAGTCCCCGGGTCAGACCCGAAGTTCCCATCATCTATCTCCATAGGAAAAGCTCCATCAGTCCTCGGATACTGCGAAGCAGTCCCCGAGTCCGGCCAAACGCATCCGACGTCTACCTCCATAGGAATAGGCTCAGACTCCGAACTTGGCGGTAAGAAAATTGACTCGGAGTCAGGCGAGGGCTTGATTGAAGGAGTTCTCAAATGGTTCAGCGCTATCCCCGGTGGCACCGGTTCTTTGGATGAACCGAGCTTGGACAATACGTCGGCGGCTTCATTCTCCCCCGAGGTATGTGCTTGTACTCACATCCTTCGAAGAACCCAGACACCTTTTGCACATGAAACCGATACAACTCCATGTTCGCATCCAACGCATCCCAAGTGCCGGTGGATTGATGCACCACCAAAGCTGAATCGCCGAAGCATTCTATACGCCGGACACCTATCTCCTTTGCCACCTTGAGCCCATGGATCAGGGCCTCATACTCCGCCACGTTGTTCGACGCCGAGAAATGGATTTGCAGCACATACTTCAACTGGTCTTGCTTCGGCGAGGTTAGGACTACGCCGGCACCTAATCCGACCTTGGTCTTGGACCCATCAAAGTGCATCTTCCAATAATTATAGTCCGGCAAGGGCGGCTCATATTGCATCTCGGCCCAATCGCATAAAAAGTCCGGCAGCGCCTGCGACTTGATTGCATCTCGCCTTTCATAATGCGGAGTGTATGGAGATACCTCGATCGCCCATTTGGCAACTCGCCCAGTTGCGTCCTTGCATCCGATGATCTCCGAGATTGGAGCATCACATACCACCGTCATGGGATGCTCTTGGAAGTAATGCTTCAGTTTCTTAACCGCCAGGTATACTCCGTACGTCATCTTCTGGTAGTGGGGGTAGTTTTGCTTCGACGTGGATATCACCTCGCTCAGGTAGTAGATTGGTCTCTGCACCGATTTGCCTCCTTCGTCTCGCTCCACCACCACTGCAACACTTACGACCCGGTTTGTAGCCGCAATGTATATCAACATCGGTTCATTCTGCAAAGGGGATGCCAACACCGGAGCAGTGGACAACATCTTCTTCAGCTCATTGAACGCCGCGTCCGCCTGCGGGGTCCAAGTGAAACTGGTACTTTTCTTCATAAGTTGATACAATGGTAAGGCTTTTTCTCCTAGCCGACTTACAAACCGACTTAAAGATGCAAGGCATCCCGTGAACTTCTGCACATCTTTTAAACAGTTCGGCAACTTCATTCTTTCGATAGCTCGGATCTTAGCCGGGTTAACTTCTATACCTCGGCTCGATACGAGGAAACCGAGCAATTTTCCAGCCGGGACACCAAAGGTGCACTTGTCCGGGTTAAGTTTCAACCGATACTTTCTTAAATTTGCAAATGTCTCTTCGAGGTCTTCGATGAGAGTATGCTTCTTTTTAGTTTTGATAACAATGTCATCGACATACACTTGCACATTCTTGCCCATTTGAGAATGTAAGCACTTCTGCATACACCTTTGATAAGTTGCCCCGGCATTTCTCAAACCGAAACACATGACACGATAGCAATACGCCCCGTACGGGGTAATAAAGGCAGTCTTTATTTGATCATCAGTGTTCAGTGGGATCTGGTGAAAACCAGAATATGCATCAATAAAAGACAACAGCTCACATCCAGCCGTAGAATCGATCACTTGATCAATCCGAGGTAAAGGAAAGGGATCCTTCGGGCACGCCTTGTTCAGGTTGGTGAAGTCAATGCACATGCGCCACACCTTGACTACCGCCGGTTCGTCCTTCTTTTTCTCCACGAGGACTGGATTAGATATCCAGTCCGGATGCAGCACTTCCATGATGAAGCCTGCAGCCAGTAACTTCGCCAGTTCTTCGAGTACCACCTTTCTTCGGTCATCTGAGAGCCGCCGCGTCGGTTGACGCACTGGTTTCACCTCTGGCCGAACAAACAAAGAGTGCTCTGCCAACTCCCTCGGAACACCTGGCAGGTCTTTAGCCGACCATGCAAAAATGTCCCGATTCTCACGGAGGAAGTGACAGAGCGCGCTTTCCTATTTCTCGTCCATGCCAGTACCAATGATGGCGAAACGCTCCGGGTTCTCCGAGTCCAGCGGGATTTTCTTGGTCTCCTTGGGCACCTCGAATGAAGCGCTCATGTCCGGAGTAATTAGTCCGGACATGCCGAGCTGAGTAGACTGCGCCATTGCCACCACCTTCTGAAGTTGCTTCTTCTCCGCCGCGATCACCAAGGACTCGGCTAAACTGGATCCCGCCGAGGCACATTGCATAGCCTTCTTGTAGTCACCAGAAATGGTTATTATTCCCTTGGGCCCCGGCATTTTCATCTTTAGGTAAGCCACATGAGTGGAGATCATGAACTTGGCCAAGGCTGGCCTTCCCAGCAAGGCATGGTAAGGGCTCTGCAAGTCCACAACCTCGAACTCAAGACTTTCAACTCGGCTGTTATCTCGGGTACCAAAACCCACGTCGACCCAAATCTTTCCCATAGGTGCACAAGAGACCCCGGGCACAATACCGTGAAATGTACAGCTGCTAGGCTGCAACTGGTTCGGTGAGTATCCCAGCTTGACCATTGTGTCTCGGTACATGATATTTATGGCACTCCCATTGTCCACCAAGACTCGGGTGAATCTCACATTGTTGGTCGGCCCACAAAACGTCGGATCCACCACCAGTGCATAGTTTCCAGGGCTCGGCATGATCCGAGGTGTATCTTGCCTGCTCCAAGTGATCTCTTGCTCGGACCAGTTCATGTATTTCACCACCGCCGGAGATACTGCATTCACCTCCTTGGCACGCCTCAGCATACTCTTCTTATCAGTTGACTCAGTCACAAACACCACGTAGCTCTGATGTACTTCCCTATAATCATTACCGGGGTTCTCATACCTCTGATTCTCAAAGGACCACGTTTGGCTTTGGCCGGCACCACCGTTGTTGTTGTTGCCCTGGGCACTCACTGCATTCACCGGTTTCGCCTGCACCGTCTTCTGGTTTTGGGCCGCATGCACCGGGGTTGAATTTGCTCCGGTTAAGCTCTGATTCTGCGCCGCTATGGTCGGCTTATGCTGCTGCTGCGTGTTCGGATATTGAGGTCTACGCCATTGGTTCGGTGGCCCACTCCGGTTTGCCCCAGCTTTCGCCCCTTCTGCAGCGGTTCGGTGATGAAAACTACACTGCAGAGTGGTATGGTTGGGTGTTCTGCCATTCCTGCCATGATAGATACATGGTCCATTCACCAATGACTCGTAAGTCACAGGTGGTCCGGCCTCCTGCCACTGCTTCGCACCACCTCCCTGATTCTGGTTCTGGTTCGGAGTCCACGCCTGACCCTCAGTCTTCGGTTTCTGGGCGCCTCCAGGTCCGGACTGACTTGGGTTTACAGCATTGACTTGGAAATCTGGTTCTCTCCTCTTCTGCCCGAACTCTTGACGGTTATCAAACCTCGGTCCGTTGTTGCGGTTGTTCATCGGATTCCTCCTGTTCCGGGCATTCCCATCCAGCAGAGGCTGCATCGGATCGCCAAGGGCATAGGAATCAGCTATCCGAATCGTCTCGGCCAGAGTCTTTGGCATATCTCTCTGGAGCCTCTGCCACAACATGCTACCATACCGACATCCATCAGCAAACCACGCTATAGCCTGTGCTTCGATAACTCCCTCACAGGAGTTCCGAACATTGCTCCACCGAGTCAAGAATTCTCGGTCAGTCTCATTGTCCTCCTGCTTGCACGCCTGCAAAAGCTGAGGTCGGTTTGGCCTCCTGTAAGTGCTGGCGAAGTTGCTATTGAATGCCTCCTCTAAATCCAGCCAGCAATCGATGCTATTCTCCGGCAGATTGTTCAGCCAGATCCGAGCAGGACCTTCCAACATGTGCGGGAGATACCGGACCGCCCATCGGCGATTGCCCCCCGCAATGTATACTGCTGAAACATAATCAGCTAGCCAATCTTGCGGCTTGGTGCTCCCATTGTACGGCCTGGTACTCCGACCCAACTGAAACTGAGACACGGTGGAGGTGGTTCCTTCATGATCCGAGGTCCAAAACACGCCGGACCAGGAGGGCCTTCCTCCTCCAATTCTCGGACATGTAAATCCGATCTAGCTTGTAGCGCGCATCACCTGTAGGCAACGTCCGAGCTCCGATACGTTCTCCCAATGCACCATCCACTCTATAGAATCCAGCCCGCTCCATGGCTGAATTTCCATCATCATATCGGTCGCCACCTCGACCGACGTTCTTCGGCTGCGGAACATACTCCGGCTCTTGCTGATACTGCTCCTGCGGCCGGGGTTGCTGCTGATGCCTCGGGGGCTGAGGTGGTTTACCTCGGCCAGCCGACGCTGCTTGCCCACCGTTCTGATTTCCCTGAGCTGAACGGCCCTTAGCTCGGCTTGCATCACCTGGGCCGGGGTCTCCATTGGCTCGGCTAGCGTTGCCGACCTTTTGCTTCCCAGCTAACACCGGATCGTACACTTGCAGCTGCATCTCCTTGTTCCGACCTGAAGTGACACTCCGGGCACGATCGGCTCCTCCGACGTGTGGAGACGAGGCTTGCCCCTTGGACCCCTGGCTAACTGGCCTAATCGAATGGACCGCCTGCGAACCGCCAAGCCCGGCCTTGCGGAGGGCTTCATTTTGCTTGCTGGCCACATGCACTAACTCATTGAGCCGCTTCTGCTGCTCACGCCATGCATCTCCGGTCAACTCCGATAGCCCGGCCCTTACTGCTTCGGCTGCTCTAAGGTTCTTAGCTGGTGAACTATACACCGGCCTACCAGTAGCCGACCTGCTACTTGTTGCCTTACTCGAGCCCGAGACTGCAGCCCTAGCCATCTCCCCATAGAGGTCCTTGCCTCGGTTGAGCAGAGCAGCTTTCTTACGCCGCACAACCGGAGTAAAACCATCCTCTATACCATGTGCAGCATTGTACTCCTTCTGCTCCATATCGAACTGCTGCTTAGCCTCGGCCAGCAACCGAGCTTCTCTCAGCACCCTCTGGCGCTCTGCCTCTAACCCGGCCACCGTATGCTCCACACTTGCCTCTACTGCGAGTGGCCGAGCTAACCTATCAACGATAGCTTCTAAGGGAACTTCTTCCCTTGGCATGCCCAACTGCTCATTCTGACTAGGTTTCTCGTACGGAAACTTCGCCGTCCGACCTGATTTCTCAGGCAGCGCGGTTGGCGTCGCCTCCACCTCGGCTAGCGCGACCTTGCCAGCATCTGCCTTGCTAGCTGCAGGCCTGGTACCAGCCATCATCACCTCCACACACCTCGGAGGGCGAGTGACACGCCGACCCAAAGCCGCCAGGAGAGGAGTTTCGTCGTCCACGAGCACCTGCTCCGGGTACTCGCGAACCACCTCGACAGCAACGTAAGTGGGGAAGCTGCCGAGCATCATGAGGAAGCCATCGGTGGGGAAAGGCTTGCCGGCGAAGCACCCCGCATTGTCGCTCACAAAGGCGAACTCGCCGATCTTGGTAACAAGGCCAGAAAGAACACACCAGAGGAGCCCGTCCGGATGGAAACTCCACCCAACGCCTCAATCTGCCCCACGGTGGGCGCCAACTGTCGTGGTGGGATCACGGCAGATGCCATGGGTATGGCTTAGTTGGGGCCGAATGGTCGTTGGGGGAATCCGGGGAGGGTTTATGCACTCAAGACGTGCACAAGCAAGAACATGCAAGAAACCACAAGAACATGAACAAGAAACCAAGAAAGCCAAGAACACAAAAGACACCACGATGTACCCAGGTTCGGGGCCTTCGTGAGGAAGTAAAACCCCTACTCCTGCCTTGCCTCTCTCAATATATCAGTGTGGTTCTCAGGTACAAGGTGCTCCTCGAGCTGTATGTTGCTACCAAAGTGAGAGCTCGAGGTAGAAGGTGAAACTACGAAGGGGGAAATGAGCTAGGGTTTTGCCTGCCTCCTCCCTGGAGGTAGAGATGCCGCATATATACACAGGCCGAAGTACATTTTTACCCCTGCCTACAACTGACAATGGCATGGCCAAAAGGTAGAAGACAAGCCTCTGCCTCCTGCCAGCTCAACGGCCGGACTGTCAGGCCAGCCAGGCCTAGCTTTCCTCTTCCGGTCATACTTCAGTAGCCTGCCGAGGTCTAGCCTGTAGACCTTTCCCGAAATAGCCGAGTCAGCTCCTAGGCCCCCGAGCTTCCGGGAAACCCGTGGACGGACCTCGCCGTCCTCTGAAGCCTCGGGCTACGAGCTCTGCGGCACCCGTGACCTCTCTGACATGCCTCGATCCTTGCTGCCAACCTCGGATAACACTCCTGATCTATACCTCGGTAGAGAATATCTTATTCCTGTGGTAGCTAGCTGACTGCCCCGAGGTTGATACCTCGGAGGATATACCTCGGAAAGTATACCTCGGACGTACACCTTACGTCGGATGACGCCTCCTGCGTCCTTGCTCAATCGTTCCCTCGGACAGCTTACTGCCTTAACCTTACATGTCTTTACCTCATCATTACCCTACCCGGGGGTAACCCCCCGACATGTAGCATTACAATAAGATGATCTTGATCATGATAGGCAGCTCACAAGATCTAAACATGATGGCACAAGTGGAGAAGACAACCATCTAGCTACTGCTATGGACCCATAGTCCAAGGATGAACTACTCACGCATCACTCCGGAGGCGGGCATGGCGATGTAGAGCCCTCCGGTGATGATTCCCCTCTCCGGCAGGGTGCCGGGAAGAGCTTCAGGAACCCCCCGAGTTAGGGTTGACGACGGCGGCGGCAGCGAATATGTTCTGGATGAAAGGCTCGGTGTTTTAGGGTTTTCGCGTCTCGGGGAATAAATAGGCGAAGGGGCGATGTCGGCGGACCCCCGAGGGGCCCAAACCACCTCCAGGCGCGGCTGGGCCACTGCCGCGCCACCTGGTGGTTTGGCCACCTCGTGGCTCATCTTCGTCTCTCCTTCGGACTCCGTGTATGTGCTGGAAAAATAGGGACCTGGCCTTTTGTTTCGTGCAATTCCGAGAATATTTTCAGAAGTAACTTTCTGAAACCAAAAACAGCAGAAAACAGGGAACTGGCACTGTGGCATCTTGTTAATAGGTTAGTCCCAGAAAATGCATAAAAGTGATACGAAGTGTATATAAAACATGTAGCAAATGGTATAATATAAGCATGGAACAGCAGAAATTACGGATACGTTGGAGACGTATCAAGCATCCCCAAGCTTAGTTCTACTCGTCCTCGAGTAGGTAAAACGATAACAACAAATAATTTCTGAGGAGACATGCTTTCACACAATCTTGATCAATATATTGCAAGGCTCATGTCATGAATGAAGTGACTCAAAGCAATGATCTATAGTTTGCTAACAAATAGATAAAGAGTAAACAATGAATCATATAAGCAAAAACTTTTCATGAATAGTACTTTCAAGACAAGTATCAAAGAGTTTTGCATAAGAGGTAACCCATAAAGCAATAGATTCAAAGTAAAAGGCATTGAAGCAACACAAAGGATGATTAAGTTTCAGCAATTGCTTTCAACTTGTAACATGTATATCTCATGGATAGTTGTCAACATAAAGCAATATAACAAGTGCAATAAGTAAATATGTAAGAATCAATGCACACAAAGTTGACACAAGTGTTTGCTTCTAAGATAGAAAGGAGTAGGTAAACTGACTCAACATAAACTAAAAGATAGGCCCTTCGCAGAGGGAAGCAGGGATTAAATCATGTGCTAGAGCTTTTTAAGTTTTCGAAAGCATATAGAGAGCACAAAATAAGTATTTGAGAGGTGTTTGTTGTTGTCAACGAATGGTAGTGGGCACTCTAACCCCCTTGTCAACCAGACTTTCAAAGAGCGGCTCCCATGAAGGACGTTATTTCTACCAGCAAGGTAGATCATCCCTCTTCTCTTTTGTTTACACATGTATTTTAGTTTCTTTATAGATGACACTCCTCCCAACCTTTTGCTTACACAAGCCATGGCTAACCGAATCCTCGGGTGCCTTCCAACATTCACATACCATGGAGGTGTGTCTATTGCAAAATTAAGTTGCTTACTGATAAATCAGGGCAAAACATGTGAAGAGAATTATTAATGAAAGTTGTAATTAATTGGGGCTGGGCACCCCGTTGCCAGCTCTTTTTGCAAATTATTGGATAAGCGGATGTATATGCCACTAGTCCAGGTTGAAAGTCTGTCAGAAGTAAATGACAAGATTGAAAGATAAAACACCACATACTTCCTCATGAGCTATAAAACATTGACACAAATAAGGAGTAATAAAGTTTTGAATAGTTTAAAGGTAGCACATGAAATATTTACTTGGAATGGCAGGAAATACCACATAGTAGGTAGGTATGGTGGACACAAATGGCATGGGTTTTGGCTCAAGTTTTGGATGCACGAGAAGCATTCCCTCTCAGTACAGAGTTTAGGCTAGCAAGGTTGTTTGAAGCAAACACAAGTATAAACCGGTACAGCAAGAATCACATAAAAACATATTGCAAGTATTATAAGACTCTACACTGTCTTCCATGTTGCTCAAACATTTTACCAGAAAATATCTAGACCTTAGAGAGAACAAATATGCATCACAAGTCTCAACAAGCTCTACAGTAGTTCTCCACTACTAGGCTTTAACTACATGATGCAAGAGCTTAAACATGATCTACTTGAGAGCTCAAAACAATTGCAAAGCATCAAATCAAAACAAGACAATGATCTACAAGAATGCATATGTCTTTTCCAATACCAACTACTACATGTAGCATTTTCTTTCTTCCAAACAAACACCAATAACTTTAATTAAACATAAACTCTCCAAATGATAATATAATGCAGCAAGAGAGTATTCATAAACAAGTGCTAACAGCTCGAAGAGATGCACGAAAAACAGGAGCTAAAAGTACTGCAGTAGCTAGTTAATAATACTCAACAAATATAAGTGAAGAACATGAGTATTCACATGAAAAAGCGGAGCGTGTCTCTCTCCCACACAAAAAACACACAGACGCTCCAAGTAAAGCGCATAAGATGTGAAAGAATTAAAATATAGTTTCACTAGAGATGACCTGATAAGTTTGTTGATGAAGAAGGGGATGCCTTGGGCATCCCCAAGCTTAGACGCTTGAGTCTCTCTGAATATGGTTGGGATGAACCACGGGGGCATCCCCAAGCTTAGGCTTTTCACTCTTCTTGATCACATAATTTCACCCTTCTCGCTTGATCCTTGAAAACTTCCTTCACACCAAACTCTAGACAGTTCTCATTAGAGGGTTAGTGCATAATCAAAAATTCTCATATTCTGTAATGATACAATCAATCCTAAAGCTTCTGGACATTAGCTACAGCCACCAATGCTTTGTGGAGCATAGAAATCCACACAAACACAGTAAAAGAGCGAAATGCAAAACAAAAGGCAGAATCTGTCAGAAACAGAACAGTCTGGAATAACGAATTTTTTCGAGGCACTTAAGTTGCTCAGATGGATCTGGCCTAAAATAATGAAAGTTGCGTACATATCTCAGGAATATGCGTGATTTTTCTCAGAATTTTTGAATTTTCTACAGGGAGATAAGCTCAAATCCGTGACAGCTAAAAATCTGTCACTGCGCAGAAATCCAAATCTTGCATCAACTTTCAATATAGAACTTTACTTGGCACAACATTGCGATAAAATAAAGATACAAAGGAGTTGCTACAGAAGTAACAAAAATCCTTGACTCAAAGAAAACAAAAATAACAGCAAATAAAAACGATGGGTTGTCTCCCATAAGCGCTTTTCTTTAACGCCTTTCAGCTAGGCGCAGAAAGTGAAAATCAAGTGTTGTCAAGTGAAGGAGCATTGACATCAATACCAAGGGCCATGTGCCTACCTCTCTTACCCTTAGACTTACTCTTCGGTTTGGGGAATACATGGCCACACTTTGGTGTGGAGGTAAGATTCAGAGTGCCTTTTCCCACATCTATGGTTGCTCCCATTAATTTGAGCAGAGATCTTCCAAGTGTAATTTGTCCTGTCCCTGCACATTCAATAACAAGATAATCAGTGGACACCGTTCTCCCAAGAAAGGTTGTAAACACACCCTCAGCTATCCCCTCGGGAAATATAACAGAGTTATCAGTAAGAGTTATTCCTTCTCCTCCTTCAGCAAGTTCCCAAAGATTCAAAGTTTCATAAATACTTTTAGGCATAAGGCAAAACTCAGACATTATATCACAACGAGCATAAAAGGTTTCACCACAAATAGCAACTTTTACCGTAGGGACCCACATCGAAGGTTCAAAATTTGCTGGAACATAGTCAAAATATTCCCGAATTTGATTATAGCCATCCTTTAAACAAGATATATGTGTCTCAAGAGTGTTTAATCTAGCATGGATGCTAACAAGGGCCGAATCAAATTTATTAGTTGAGCTAGAAGTTGCAATCAACTTTTTTATGGCATTAAAAGCTTGGTCCCCGTCGCAGTGAAGGAAATCTCCTCCCACAATAGCATCTAAAGCATATCTATAACAAAGGGCTAGACCAAAGTAGAAGCTAGTGAGAAGCAAACTTAAAGTCATTTTAGGATCAGTTTTACCAAAGGAATCATTAATTCTAGACCAAGCTTCTTTAAAGTTCTCCTCACTCCCTTGTTTAAAAGTGAAGATCAATTCCTCAGGTGACATAGCAACAGGCATGGAACAAGACATGATGATGACAAGAGACAAAACAAAACCGAAATAAACAAGTAACTAATTTTTTTGTGTTTTTGATATAGAGAAAGCAAACAAAACAAAAATAAAAATAAACTAGGCAAAACAAGTAACTAATTTTTTTGTGTTTTTGATATAGAGAAAGCAAACAAAACAAAATAAAAATAAACTAAGCAAGACAAATAACAAAGTAAAGAGATTGGGTGTGAGAGACTCCCCTTGCAGAAGCAATTCTGTTTTCCCCGGCAACGGCGCCAGAAAACGTTGTTGGTGGCTCTAGGTTAATAGTGCCAGAAACAATTGCTTGTACGTCACACGTCAGTTGGGAACCCCAAGAGGAAGGTATGATGAGTGCAGCAGTAAGTTTTCCCTCGGTATGAAACCAAGGTTTAATCGGACCAGTAGGAAAACGAGGTTTGCTTCGAAGGTGTTTGTGGAGGAGTGTAGTGCGGCGCAACACCAGGGATTCCGGTGCCAACGTGGAACCTGCACAACACAATCAAACTATTTTGCCCCAACTTAACAGTGAGGTTGTCAATCTCACCGGCTTGCTGAAAACAAAGGGTTAAACGTATCGAATGGAAGATGATGTTTGTTTGCATAAAACAGTAGAGAACAATGATTGCAGTAGATTGTATTTCAGATGTAAAAGAATGGACCGGGGTCCACAGTTCACTAGTGGTGTCTCTCCAATAAGATAACTAACATGCTGGGTAAACAAATTACAGCTGGTCAATTGACAATTGATAAGTGCATATAATATGCATGTGTGAGCTGTGGTGTCTACTATGAGATTCATTTGGGCATTACGACAAAATACATAGACCGCTATCCAGCATGCATCTATGCCTAAATAGTCCACTTTCCGGTTAACTGTAACATCCCAATTTTCACAAAAATTTAAAACTTTTCAATTGCATCATGCATCATGTCATTGCATCATTGTTTGCTTTGTGTTTGAATTCAAATTATGAAATTTAGAGAATTTATCTCCAAAAACTTAAATTGCAAAGTAATCTGCAGATGCCTTCTTAAATTATTTCAAATTTTCAAATAAAGATTTTGAAAATTATATCCCCAGCACATGCTAAACATGTGGGCATGTTTTTACAAATTTATTGAAAGTGGTTTGAGTGAAACTGAGTTTGAAATACAAAAGTTATTTGAAATTGTGTAAAAACAGAAAAGAAAAACAGATTCTGGAAAAAATGGGCGAAACAAGTTATTTGGGCCGAGCCCATCTCCTTCCTCTCGCGCGCGCAGCAAACAACAGGCCCAAGCCCAGCCAGCCGGCAGCCGCACTCTCTCTCACCGACAAGCGGGTCCCACCCTGACGCAAGCAATGACGTCATGTCTTCAACCTCTCGCGCAAGAAAGGGACTCCGAAACCCTAGCCAAATCCGGAGCGAATTCGTCGCGTTTAAACGGCTTCTATCCAATCTCTCGAGCCCATATAAACCCCTCCACCCCCCTCGTGTTTTCGCCCCAAGAAAATCAACACGAGAGCCACCAGGCTGCCCACACGAGACCACGCCGTGCCGCCATTGCCGACGACGAGATCTTCGAATTCCGGTGAGAGCACGGCCGCATTGCCTCCCTATCCACCTCCTCGAGCTTTCCCACGTTATTGCGCTTCGTCCTGAACCTTTTCTCGATCGCATCATGCAGAGGAGACGTCTCGAGCTTCATCGACACCGACGCCGTCCGCGGGAGCAACTCCAGGAGGAAGAAGGAGGACGCTCGCGACTACGCCATCACCACCATCTGCTTCGCCTCGTCGCTCTGAACCCCGCGGTACGCCCCACGAACCGTAGATCGATTTAGAACTTAATCCGGCGATCACCGGCGATGGCGCCGCCGTAGGTATTAGGGTTCCGGCATGTTTTCCGGCGGAAGACGTCGTCGATTGGGTACTTTAGATCTAGGCCGTCGGATCGTGGTTCAACGGTGGAGATTAGAAGATCTGCGCGAAGCGGTACCAGCCAATCAGAGGAGGCCACGTCTTCGTATCGTCCGCGACGCCGCGCCGCACCCGTCCGCATCTGCCCGCAACCGTCCGCGTCTGCCCGCAACCCGTCTGCGCCCACATCGCCCGCAAGACCAGTCAACGGACGCTCCGCACCAACCAGAAGGCGCCACGTCGACGGAGGACTTCAGCGCGAAGATTCTTTCTGTTTTCTTTACGTTTTAGCCCCTGCGCATCACAGATTAGTCCCTGGATTTTAGATTCATTATTAATTTTTATTCCTTTAGCCAAAATTTATGAAATTTATATTTTTGGAAAGCTAATAATGTGTAGAAACTTTCTGTAGGCCTAATTCGAGGTTTGGACGAAATTAAATTAGATAAATTTTAAAAATGGTTTAATTGATATTTTGGCTATAACTTAATTTAAAAATTGATAATTGAGCAAAATATTTTGCTATATTTTTGTTTGTATAAGTAATGGCCGTAGTATTGCTCTAGTATTTTTGTATAAGTATTTTCCTATGTTTTTGCATGTATTTTGTTTTTATTGCTTTTAGGTGTTATTTTAATAAGTAATTATATTAAAAATTGTTCTCCACATTAATTTTCGAATAGAAAATTTAGCTAAGTAATTATGACCATGTTATATGCAATATAACTTAGAAATATTTCACCCCACCGAAATATTTCTTCCTTAGAAAATTTTGGGAAATAAAATGTTGAGAACACTTAGAATTTTTCCTTAGAAATTTTCAACACATTAAAAAAAAAAATGCTAAACTTGTCCTTAGAAAATTTTTAGTATCTAGAAAACTTAGTTATTCCCTTAGAAATTATTCTAAGTACTTGCCATAACAAATGTTGGTCCTTAGAAAAATTCATCAACTTTGATATCATACCTTTTTCCTTAGAAAATTTTTGCACTTCCTATTTTGTTTACTTTCCTTAGAAATTATTTTGGACATGATGTGTTAGTTTTAGTCCTTAGTTAAATTTCGACCCAAGTGTTAGGATCTTGGTCCTTAGTCATTTTTGGACCTTCTTGATTGTCTTGTTTTAACTTAGAATTATTTCATGGCATGGCATGCATGCATCTCTAGTCCTTAGAAATTTTTGCACATCATGCATGACATGTTTTTCCTTAGAAGTTTTGTGAAACTTGTTTGTTCATTATGTATTGTTTGTTGTGTTAGAATCTCCGGAGGGAAACGAAGACTGTTGCAATTGCTGTTGCTATTCTGCTTGTTGCCAAGGCAAGTGGCACACCCCCATAAATTTCCTAAGTATTTTTCTATGCATGACTTAGTGTATTTCCTTATATGCATGTGTAGGATAGTATTGCTATGCTAAAACTACTATCTCCTTTACACTAGTTGTGTCTAGAATCCTATGGATAACTTGGTAGAATTATTGATGCTATGCAAAAGTGTTTTATTGAAAAGTTAAATTCTACTAAGTTAATTTATCACCTGGGTGGATTTGGGCTTGCATGGCTGTCAGAGTTGAGTGTTTATTCACTTGTGGATTGCCACCCAGGATTAAAGGGACCAATGTTTCTCTAAGTGAAGTTGCTTACCGTGCAGCCATTAGTCAAATGGGCTCTGGCTAGATGGATTAAGTTGCGTGGACTCCTCCCGGCTTGACAAGCAGATGTAGTGGATGTAGGAGGGAACGGGTCAAGCCGGTATGGGATGGGAATATGCTTCTGAAAAGTCTCGTCTCAACTCTCTCCTTTTCCTTAGCACAAATTGAGTGCTTGAGGATAGTTTGGGTTTGTTGGGTCTAATGGTGAAAGTGCACAACCTCTGCAGAGTTAAAACTAAGTACTTAGCCGTGTCCCCGGTTACGGACAATTGAAGCAGCTGATCAAGGATGGCAACGGAGGCTCCCAACATCTCTTTTCTCTAAGTAAAATTTTGATGGGTGAACAAGGGTAGAAGAGACTATGGATTTCATGCCATAGAGTCTCAAACTTTGAAGAAAATGTTTTACAAAGTGTTAGGCAAAATTGGCTTTTATGCAAAATAAGCCTTGAACTCCACCAGCCAAATATGCATATAGGCTATAGAGTTATTCCATTAAGTGTCCACATAGTGTCACTTGCCAGATCCATTTTTAATGGTATCTGACCCACTCTGTTGCAAATATTATTTTGTTGCAGACTTTTCTGACGATGAGTAAGGTCACGTTTGGGTTTCGAGTCTACAACCAACATGTTTTCGCCTGTGGCGCATCATGAAGAATGGAGGCTCATTGAAGATTTTATTTCCGCTGCTTTATTTGTTTTGAGCTAGCTATAAGCTATGCAAAGATGTATCGAACCATTTATTTTTCCAAGTCTGGATCATTCGTGTAATAATTGATACAATGTTGTGATATTCATCTTAAACTGTGTGTGCAAATGAAACGATCCAGGGGTTTGCACTATACACAGGTACCTTGCCATTTTCTAAGTGCAGGTACACTACAGATGGTATCAGAGCATAGTGTTGCCTGTAGGATCGAAACCCTAGGTTTGGTTAGAAATAAGTTGGCCAAAAACTTAATTTATTTACTAAGTATAAAATGCTTCTATGATATATTCTTGCTTTTTCTTCTAAGTACTCGTAATTCTTTACTTATGCATTTATCTCATACTTGTTTCTTCCTAAACTAAAGGATGACGAAGAGGTTCGAGTACATTGACGAGGAGGACTACCCGGTGACCCGCTTCGGCAGCATCATGTTCGACATCCTCAAGCACCTGAAGCTACCTACACCCATGATCAAGGGATGCATCTTGAAGAAGTTCAAAAGAGAAGGCCTTTGGGGAATCAGGGTGTTTCAACAAGGACGTGAAGGCGAAGCACCCATTGAGTACAGAGTAATGGGAGTCTCCATGGAGAGAGGAATCGACATCATCATGCAACACGTGATAGCTTGTCTTTGTGGACGCTACTCCAACGAATTGGAGGGGCACTACTCCTTCCTTTTTGGAAGGCGTGACGATGAAGGATCACCCTTCTGCTACGGCACCGAGAACATGGGCAAAGATGAGTTCGTGAGCGACTATTCCAAGGCTTAGAACTCCTAGTCCATGATCTTTACTTTGATACCAGTGAGGAACTCCACAAGAATGATGAGCTTTGCGCCCAAGTCCAAGTGAATGATGAGAAGATAAAAGAGCAAGAAGAGAAGACCAAGGAGCTAGAAGAGAAGTTCAAGGCCCAAGAGAAGAAATTCATAAGTCAAGAGAAGAGAGTCAAGCAAAGAAACAAGCAAATAAGGGACTTGAAGGAAGAACTCTCCACCAATGATGTGGAGCTTGAAGCTGATTGTGACTTGATCAAGCGACTTCGTGCTGAGAAGAAGGAACTCCAAGAGAGAAACGCAGAATTGGAGAAGGAAGTGAAGGATCTCAGAAGCGTGCTCATTCAGGAAGGCTTTGAAATCCAAGAATTTGAAGAAGAAGTAGATGAAGGCACCATGATTGAGGACTAGGATAGTTAGTGAGACTACCATTTTACCTTACGCACCATTTTACCTTACGCCTTTTAATTTCGAATTTTAGTTTGGAACTACCAACTTGTGGTAGGACAATACCTAGTACCCTTTGATGTTAGTGCGAATTGAGAAATTTGGAGTTGAAGTTTTGCTTGATGTGTTGTTTGATTGCTTTCTATGTGATGCTTGTATGGGTAGAATTATTTCTCATAGACCTGTCTATCTTTTACTCACCTATGCTAAAACCACAGATGCCTCCCCGTCGTGACACACAACAACAACAACAACAACAACAACAACAACAACGAAGCTATGATGCAACAGATGATGGCAGCCCAGACTCAGCTGATGACCATGATGGCACAATTCATGGCAAATCAACATGGACCTCCACCACCACCTCCTCCCCAAGTGGACAGACTTGCCAGGTTCCTTAGGCTTAGGCCAAACAAGTTCTCAACTACAACTGACCCAATTGGCTGATGACTGGCTGCGTTCTGTGCAAAAGGATCTGGTGACAGCTGAATGTGAAGATGCTGAGAAAATTAGGTTCACGCACATCTGCTTGAAGGACCTGCTGCCCAATGGTGGGAAACTTATCAGATTACTCACCCATTGGACACTTTGACTTGGGAGGAATTCAAGGAAGGATTTCGTAATGCTCATATTTCCACAGGCATTATGAATCTGAAACAGGAAGAGTTCCGCAATCTGCGTCAGGGGAACAGAAGTCTTAAGGAGTACATGGATGACTTTCATGCCTTGTCTCGATATGCTCCAGAGGACGTTGACACAGATGTAAAGAGGAAGGCTAAATTTCTCAAGGGCTAAGTGATGAGCTGAAGATACCTTTGACTGTGGCCTATGCTCCAACTTATCAGACACTTCTTGATCAGGCAATCACCCTTGAGGATAGCATGAAGAAAGCTGAAAACAGGAAGAGGAAGATGAATTCAAACAAGCACCACTCTGAACCCTCATTTAAGAAGCACTTTGTTCATGATGGGAACCATGGTCATAAACATGGGAACCACAATGGGGGCAACTTTCACAAACCCCATGCTCACAATCACAATGGAGGATTCAAGGGAAACAATGGAGGATCAAATGGAGGACACAGGGGAAATGGACATGCTGGACATAACCATAACAATGGACAGCATCGCCCAAATTCTGAACCCAGGAAGGATCTCAGCCAAGTGCTTTGCTTCAAGTGCAACAACAAGGGCCATTATGCCACAGATTGCCCTGAGAAGAGAGTGGACACTCCTACCAAGCCCAATCCTTTCAACAAGGGACATGTGAACCACATCAATGTTGAAGAAGTCTATGATGAACCTGATGCTGTGATTGGTACGTTCCTAATCAACTTGCCCAGCATTAGTTTTATTTGATACGGAGCATCGCATTCATTCATTTCAAGAGAATTTGTAAACAAGCATGGGCTAGTTGAGGAAACCATAGGCAAACCAATTAGAGTAAGCTCTCCTGGCGGAGAAATGTTAGTAAACTCTGGGTGTAGACAACTTAACCTTGAGATTGGAAAGCACCAGTTTCCCGCAAACCTAATCATCCTAGAAACCCAAGGTCTAGACGTCATTCTGGGAATGGATTGGATGACTCATTTCGAGGGGATCATAGACTGTGCAAACAGAGCAATCACCCTCACCACTCCAGAAAAGAAGAAGATCAGATTCAAGTCAAAATTTGAAATGAAGAAGTTTAGGGTTAATTCTCTTAAGGGGGTTAGCCTCGGTGATGTGCTCATAGTAAGGGAATACCCAGATGTGTTTCCTGAGGAACTACCGGGAATGCCACCCGATAGAGATGTTGAGTTTCTCATTGAGCTTAAACCAGGCACAGGGCCAATAGCCAAGAGACCATACCCAATGGCGACAGAGGAACTGAAAGAGCTCAAGAAACAGTTGGAGGAACAGTTGCAGAAAGGTTTTATCCGTCCAAGTTCTTCACCTTGGGGAGCACCAATCTTGTTTGTTGAGAAGAAAGACAGTACTCAGAGCTAGTCACGGACTATAGAGCTTTAAATGAAGTAACCATTAAGAACAAATACCCACTCCCTAGAATCAACGACCTCTTTGATCAATTGAAAGGAGCCTGTGTGTTCTCAAAGATTGATCTCAGATCTGGATACTTTCAGATGAAGGTTAGAGAGTTGGACATACCTAAGACTGCTTTCACCACCCGGTACGGTCTGTATGAGTACACAGTTATGCCTTTTGGCTTAACCAATGCGCCGGCATACTTCATGAATATGATGAATAAAGTGTTCATGGATTTCTTAGACAAGTTTGTCGTTGTGTTCATCGATGACATCTTGATCTACTCCAAAAGCCACAAGGAACATGAGGAACATCTACGTCAAGTTTTACAAAGACTTAGAGAGCACAAATTGTATGGCAAGTTCAGCAAATGTGAGTTTTGGCTGGAACAAGTAGGATTCTAGGACACATTGTGTCTAAGGATGGAATAGCAGTAGACCCTGAAAAGGTTTCGGCAGTAACCAACTGGGAGTCGCCCAAGAATGTGGGAGAAATCCGTAGTTTTCTGGGACTAGCAGGATACTATAGGAGATTCATTGAAAATTTCTCCAAAATTGCTAAGGCCTTAACAGAATTGCTACAAAAGGGCAAGAAGTTTGTGTGGACCGAAGAATGTGAAACTAGTTTTCAAGAATTGAAGAAACGTTTAGTATCAGCACCTATTCTATGTTTACCAGATCTAGAGAAAGATTTCCAAGTGTACTGCGATGCTTCACATCGAGGACTTGGAGGTGTGTTGATGCAAGAAGGCAAAGTGGTGTCATATGCCTCAAGGCAGCTCAAGAAGCATGAGGTCAATTACCCCACACATGACTTAGAATTAGCAGCAGTAGTACATGCCCTGAAGATATGGAGGCCCTATCTTATGGAAAGCGTTGTGAAGTATTCACGGACCATAAAAGTCTTAAATACTTCTTCACACAGAAGGAAATGAACATGCGACAAAGGAGATGGCTGGAATTGATTAAGGACTATGATCTGAGTTTGCAATACCACCCAGGAAAAGCCAATGTAGTAGCTGATGCCTTAAGCCGTAAAACTTATGTTAACGGACTCACGGCAGGGGAATTGCCAGAAGAACTATGCAAAGGATTCAAGGATCTTAGGTTGGAGATAGTACCTGAAGGTTTTGTAGCATCTCTAGAAGTGCAACCACTTTTGATGGACAAAATCAAGGAGGCCCAAAAAGGAGACAAAGTGATGGAAGAAATTAAGAAAAATTTAGGTGAAGGCAAGGCCAAAGGTTTTCGACTAGATGAAGAAGGCATAGTATGGTTCATGAAACGGATTTGTGTTCCAGAAGACGTAGATCTCAGAAAGTTGATACTTCAGAAGCCCATGATTCACCTTACTCCATACACCCGGGTAACACCAAGATGTATATGGATGTAAAGGAGAGGTTTTGGTGGAACAATTTGAAAAGAGATATTGCTGAATATATTGCCAAGTGTGATGTGTGTAGCCGTGTAAAGGCTGAGCATCAGAAGCCAGCAGGGTTACTTCAGCCTCTGCCAGTACCCGACTGGAAATGGGATCAGATTGGGATGGACTTCATCACAGGTCTACCCAGAACCAAGTCTGGTTATGATTCTATTTGGGTTATTGTTGATCGTTTGACCAAGGTAGCTCATTTCGTGCCTGTGAAGACAACTTACACAAGTGCCAAGCTAGCAGATATTTACATGAAGAGAATAGTATGTTTGCATGGAGTTCCAAAGAAGATTGTGTCAGATAGAGGCACTCAATTCACTTCACATTTCTGGAAGCAGTTACATGAAGTCCTTGGAACTAGGCTAGAGTTTAGCACAGCTTTTCACCCCCAGACTGATGGACAGACTGAAAGGGTAAATCAAATTGGAGGACATGCTGAGAGCATGTGCATTAGACTATAAGTCTAGTTGGGATGATAATCTCCCATATGCTGAGTTCTCTTATAATAATAGTTATCAAGCCAGCATAGAGATGTCACCATTTGAAGCACTGTATGGAAGGAAATGCACCACCCCACTTTTGTGGAGTGGAGTAGGAGAAAGAAGTCTGTTTGGTCCTGATATAATCGAAGAAGCTGAAGAAAAGGTTAGGCTGATTAAGGACAGATTGAAGGCAGCTCAATCTAGGCAGAAAAGTTATGCTGATTCCAAACGGAGAGAAGTCACTTATGATATTGGAGATAGAGCCTACCTTAGAGTCTCACCCCTTCGTGGAGTGAAGAGGTTTGGAATCAAAGGAAAACTGTCACCAAGGTTTATTGGACCTTATAAAGTTTTTCACGTAAAGGAGAAGTGGCTTATGAATTGGAACTACCGGAAGCACTTTCCGCAGTTCACAATGTTTTCCATGTTAGTCAACTGAAGAAGTGTCACCCTGAAATGGCAGAAACTCCACTAAGAGATACAGTGCCACTAGAAGAAGTTCAGCTGGAAAGTGATCTCACCTATGAGGAAAAACCCATAAAAATTTTGGAGACAGCAGAGAGAATTACCAGAACCAAGACTATCAAATTTTGCAAAGTACAGTGGAATCACCATTCAGAGGAAGCAACTTGGGAAAGAGAAGATGACCTTAGAGAAGAACATCCTCACCTATTTGCTAGCCAAACCGAATCTCGAGGGCGAGATTCATCTTAAGGGGGTTAGGTTTGTAACATCCCAATTTTCACAAAAATTTAAAACTTTTCAATTGCATCATGCATCATGTCATTGCATCATTGTTTGCTTTGTGTTTGAATTCAAATTATGAAATTTAGAGAATTTATCTCCAAAAACTTAAATTGCAAAGTAATCTGCAGATGCCTTCTTAAATTATTTCAAATTTTCAAATAAAGATTTTGAAAATTATATCCCCAGCACATGCTAAACATGTGGGCATGTTTTTACAAATTTATTGAAAGTGGTTTGAGTGAAATTGAGTTTGAAATACAAAAGTTATTTGAAATTGTGTAAAAACAGAAAAGAAAAACAGATTCTGGAAAAAATGGGCGAAACGAGTTATTTGGGCCGAGCCCATCTCCTTCCTCTCGCGCGCGCAGCAAACAACAGGCCCAAGCCCAGCCAGCCGGCAGCCGCACTCTCTCTCACCGACAAGCGGGTCCCACCCTGACGCAAGCAATGACGTCATGTCTTCAACCTCTCGCGCAAGAAAGGGACTCCGAAACCCTAGCCAAATCCGGAGCGAATTCGTCGCGTTTAAACGGCTTCTATCCAATCTCTCGAGCCCATATAAACCCCTCCACCCCCTCGTGTTTTCGCCCCAAGAAAATCAACACGAGAGCCACCAGGCTGCCCACACGAGACCACGCCGTGCCGCCATTGCCGACGACGAGATCTTCGAATTCCGGTGAGAGCACGGCCGCATTGCCTCCCTATCCACCTCCTCGAGCTTTCCCACGTTATTGCGCTTCGTCCTGAACCTTTTCTCGATCGCATCATGCAGAGGAGACGTCTCGAGCTTCATCGACACCGACGCCGTCCGCGGGAGCAACTCCAGGAGGAAGAAGGAGGACGCTCGCGACTACGCCATCACCACCATCTGCTTCGCCTCGTCGCTCTGAACCCCGCGGTACGCCCCACGAACCGTAGATCGATTTAGAACTTAATCCGGCGATCACCGGCGATGGCGCCGCCGTAGGTATTAGGGTTCCGGCATGTTTTCCGGCGGAAGACGTCGTCGATTGGGTACTTTAGATCTAGGCCGTCGGATCGTGGTTCAACGGTGGAGATTAGAAGATCTGCGCGAAGCGGTACCAGCCAATCAGAGGAGGCCACGTCTTCGTATCGTCCGCGACGCCGCGCCGCACCCGTCCGCATCTGCCCGCAACCGTCCGCGTCTGCCCGCAACCCGTCTGCGCCCACATCGCCCGCAAGACCAGTCAACGGACGCTCCGCACCAACCAGAAGGCGCCACGTCGACGGAGGACTTCAGCGCGAAGATTCTTTCTGTTTTCTTTACGTTTTAGCCCCTGCGCATCACAGATTAGTCCCTGGATTTTAGATTCATTATTAATTTTTATTCCTTTAGCCAAAATTTATGAAATTTATATTTTTGGAAAGCTAATAATGTGTAGAAACTTTCTGTAGGCCTAATTCGAGGTTTGGACGAAATTAAATTAGATAAATTTTAAAAATGGTTTAATTGATATTTTGGCTATAACTTAATTATAAAAATTGATAATTGAGCAAAATATTTTGCTATATTTTTGTTTGTATAAGTAATGGCCGTAGTATTGCTCTAGTATTTTTGTATAAGTATTTTCCTATGTTTTTGCATGTATTTTGTTTTTATTGCTTTTAGGTGTTATTTTAATAAGTAATTTATATTAAAAATTGTTCTCCACATTAATTTTCGAATAGAAAATTTAGCTAAGTAATTATGACCATGTTATATGCAATATAACTTAGAAATATTTCACCCCACCGAAATATTTCTTCCTTAGAAAATTTTGGGAAATAAAATGTTGAGAACACTTGGAATTTTTCCTTAGAAATTTTCAACACATTAAAAAAAAAATGCTAAACTTGTCCTTAGAAAATTTTTAGTATCTAGAAAACTTAGTTATTCCTTAGAAATTATTCTAAGTACTTGCCATAACAAATGTTGGTCCTTAGAAAAATTCATCAACTTTGATATCATCCTTTTTCCTTAGAAAATTTTTGCACTTCCTATTTTGTTTACTTTCCTTAGAAATTATTTTGGACATGATGTGTTAGTTTTAGTCCTTAGTTAAATTTCGACCCAAGTGTTAGGATCTTGGTCCTTAGTCATTTTTGGACCTTCTTGATTGTCTTGTTTTAACTTAGAATTATTTCATGGCATGGCATGCATGCATCTCTAGTCCTTAGAAATTTTTGCACATCATGCATGACATGTTTTTCCTTAGAAGTTTTGTGAAACTTGTTTGTTCATTATGTATTGTTTGTTGTGTTAGAATCTCCGGAGGGAAACGAAGACTGTTGCAATTGCTGTTGCTATTCTGCTTGTTGCCAAGGCAAGTGGCACACCCCCATAAATTTCCTAAGTATTTTTCTATGCATGACTTAGTGTATTTCCTTATATGCATGTGTAGGATAGTATTGCTATGCTAAAACTACTATCTCCTTTACACTAGTTGTGTCTAGAATCCTATGGATAACTTGGTAGAATTATTGATGCTATGCAAAAGTGTTTTATTGAAAAGTTAAATTCTACTAAGTTAATTTATCACCTGGGTGGATTTGGGCTTGCATGGCTGTCAGAGTTGAGTGTTTATTCACTTGTGGATTGCCACCCAGGATTAAAGGGACCAATGTTTCTCTAAGTGAAGTTGCTTACCGTGCAGCCATTAGTCAAATGGGCTCTGGCTAGATGGATTAAGTTGCGTGGACTCCTCCCGGCTTGACAAGCAGATGTAGTGGATGTAGGAGGGAACGGGTCAAGCCGGTATGGGATGGGGAATATGCTTCTGAAAAGTCTCGTCTCAACTCTCTCCTTTTCCTTAGCACAAATTGAGTGCTTGAGGATAGTTTGGGTTTGTTGGGTCTAATGGTGAAAGTGCACAACCTCTGCAGAGTTAAAACTAAGTACTTAGCCGTGTCCCCGGTTACGGACAATTGAAGCAGCTGATCAAGGATGGCAACGGAGGCTCCCAACATCTCTTTTCTCTAAGTAAAATTTTGATGGGTGAACAAGGGTAGAAGAGACTATGGATTTCATGCCATAGAGTCTCAAACTTTGAAGAAAATGTTTTACAAAGTGTTAGGCAAAATTGGCTTTTATGCAAAATAAGCCTTGAACTCCACCAGCCAAATATGCATATAGGCTATAGAGTTATTCCATTAAGTGTCCACATAGTGTCACTTGCCAGATCCATTTTTAATGGTATCTGACCCACTCTGTTGCAAATATTATTTTGTTGCAGACTTTTCTGACGATGAGTAAGGTCACGTTTGGGTTTCGAGTCTACAACCAACATGTTTTCGCCTGTGGCGCATCATGAAGAATGGAGGCTCATTGAAGATTTTATTTCCGCTGCTTTATTTGTTTTGAGCTAGCTATAAGCTATGCAAAGATGTATCGAACCATTTATTTTTCCAAGTCTGCATCATTCGTGTAATAATTGATACAATGTTGTGATATTCATCTTAAACTGTGTGTGCAAATGAAACGATCCAGGGGTTTGCACTATACACAGGTACCTTGCCATTTTCTAAGTGCAGGTACACTACATTAACATCCGTACCCCTTCCAGTATTAAGTTGCAAGCAACAGACAATTGCATTAAGTAATGTGCGTAATGTAAACAATACATTCATCCTTGAATAAAGCATTGTTGTTTTACCCTAGTGGCAACAACACATCTACAACCTTAGAACTTGCTGTCACTATCCCAGGTTAAATAGAGGTTGAACCCAACTATCATGCATAAATACCCCCTCTTGGAGTCACAAGTATTCACGTGGCCAAGGCTTCAACAAGTAACGGAGAGCATGCAAGATCACAAATGACATAGACATGATAATATAATATTCAGCTCCACATAGGTATCAATATAAGTCAGATCCCAGCAAACACAACATGTAGCATTACAATAAGATGATCTTGATCATGATAGGCAGCTCACAAGATCTAAACATAATGGCACAAGTGGAGAAGACAACCATCTAGCTACTGCTATGGACCCATAGTCCAAGGATGAACTACTCACGCATCACTCCGGAGGCGGGCATGGCGATGTAGAGCCCTCCGGTGATGATTCCCTCTCCGGCAGGGTGCCGGGAAGAGCTTCAGGAACCCCCCGAGTTAGGGTTGACGACGGCGGCGGCAGCGAATATGTTCTGGATGAAAGGCTCGGTGTTTTAGGGTTTTCGCGTCTCGGGGAATAAATAGGCGAAGGGGCGATGTCGGCGGACCCCCGAGGGGCCCAAACCACCTCCAGGCGCGGCTGGGCCCACTGCCGCGCCACCTGGTGGTTTGGCCACCTCGTGGCTCATCTTCGTCTCTCCTTCGGACTCCGTGTACGTGCTGGAAAAATAGGGACCTGGCCTTTTGTTTCGTGCAATTCCGAGAATATTTCCAGAAGTAACTTTCTGAAACCAAAAACAGCAGAAAACAGGGAACTGGCACTGTGGCATCTTGTTAATAGGTTAGTCCCAGAAAATGCATAAAAGTGATACGAAGTGTATATAAAACATGTAGCAAATGGTATAATATAAGCATGGAACAGCAGAAATTATGGATACGTTGGAGACGTATCACGCAGTATTTTTCCTTTTATTATTTGAGTTCATGTAGCTCCTGAAACATTAAAGACAAGAAAAAGGAGGTTTTCTGCCTCCCAGAAATTAAATACCAAAATAGGGACTTTGTATGAAAGTCCCCAAAATCGTCTAAAACATGTAGAAACAATCATATAATCATGCAAATAACATTCTAGTATGATACTAAAAGTTATATAAATGATGATATAAAATGCACGTATCACCGCTCCTCTTCCTCGCGCGACGCATGGCATAGACCCAAACGTCGGTGATGATGGCGTTTTTGGAGCGGCAAATGGCCTCCGCCACATCCCGTCGCCCTTGCTGGAAATCGGTGAGGGCCCGGCGTCATCGCCGTGTGTGTTTGGGGGGAGGGGAGGGGGAGGGTGGCGACAACAGCAATAGAGGGCACCAGTGGGAAGCTCGCATGGTGGCTCGCGATTCGCGCCTTGATACGTCTCAAACGTATCTATAATTTTTGATGTTCCATGCTTGTTTTATACCAATTGCTACATGTTTTGCATCTACTTTATATCACTTTTATACATTTTTTGGGACTAACCTATTAACAAGATGCCGAAGTGCCAGTTCCTGTTTTCTGCTGTTTTTGTATTCCAGAAAAGCTAGTCTGGAAATATTCTCGGAATTGGACGAAACTACACGGGGGTGCCTATTTTTCCAGAACACGCCTGACGGAGCGAAGGAGCAGCAGAGGAGGGCCACCAGGAGGCCACACGCACCTAGGGCGCGGGCCCCCCTTCTGCCGCCCTAGGGTGGTGTGGGCCCCTCGGGGGTCGCCGCCGCCGCCCTTTCGCCTACTTATTCCCCCCGACGCGAAAACCCTAAGTACCTGAGCAAATATCCACGAAAAGATCCAGAGACGCCGCCGTCGTCAACCCTAGCTCGGGAGGGTTCAGAACCTCTTCCCGGCACCCTGCCGGAGAGGGGAATCGTCACCGGAGGCTTCTACATCGCCATGCCTGCCTCCGGAGTGATGCGTGAGTAGTTCATCCTTGGACTACGGGTCCATAGCAGTAGCTAGATGGTTGTCTCTCCACTTTGTGCCATCATGTTTAGATCTTGTGAGCTGCCCTACATGATCAAGATCATATTATTGTAATGCTACATGTTGTGTTTGCTGGGATCCGATGAATATTGAATATTATGTCAAGTTGATTATCAATCTATCTTATATGTTATTTAAGATCTTGCATGCTTTCCGTTACTCGTAGATGCTTTGGCCAAGTAGATGCTTGTAACTCCAAGAGAGAGTATTTATGCTAGATAGTGGGTTCATGTCTCCGTTTAACCTGGGACAGTGACAGAAAGTTCTAAGGTTGTGGATGTGCTGTTGCCACTAGGGATAACCTAACGATGCTATGTCCACGGGCATATGTGTTTGTTTACATTACGCACTTTACTTAATGCAATTATCCGTTGCTTGCAACTTAATACCAACGGGGGACTCGGATGACAACCCGGCGGTGGATTATTAGTCATAGATGCTGTTGGATAACGGTCTATGTATTATGTCGTAATGCCCAATTAAATATCATAGTAGTCAACATGTCATGTATATGCATTGTCATGCGCTCACTATTCGTCAATTGCCCAGCTGTAATTTGTTCACCCAACATGTTAGTTATCTTTTATGGAGAGACACCACTAGTGAACTGTGGACCCCGGTCCATTCTTTTACACTGATTAAACAACCACAAACTGCAAACTGTTCCTTTTTCATTCTCTGCAATTTAATACTCATTTTCCACACCATACGTTTAATCCTTTGTTTTCAGCAAGCCAGTGAGATTGACAACCTCACTGTTTCGTTGGGGCAAAGTAGTTTGATTGTGTTGTGTGCAGATTCCACGTCAACAGTCCAGACTCCCTCGACAGCTATTTTCTGGCGCCGTTGACAACCTTCTGAAGAGTTGCTGCTCCTACTGGTTCGATAACCTTGGTTTCTTTCTGAGGGAAAACTTGCTGCTGACTACATCATACCTTCCTCTTGGGGTCTCCCAACGAACGTGTGTTTCACGTCATCAAGCTATTTTTCTGGCGCCGTTGCCGGGGAGACAGCAGTCTTCTGCAAGGGGAGTTTCACGCTTCCAATCTCTTTACTTTGTTTTTGTCTTGCTTAGTTTATTTTATTTTATCTTGTTTGCTTTCAATTATCAAAAACACAAAAAAATTAGTTACTTGCATCTAGTTTATTTTCTGTTTGGTTTTTATTATTTCATCATGCTTCTCCCTAAGTATACTTTAAAAGAAATATCTGTGGGTAGTGGGTCTATCATTGGAAGAGATAACATTGAGGAATTCTTAATCATGTTAGTATGGTTAAAGATTTTGAAGATAGATCCTTGGTAGAACTTGCTCCAAATTATGAAATTGCTACAGCTTCTCTAGTTCACATGTTGGAAGCTCGGTTTGTCAATCTTAGTCCCATAATGCAGCACATGTTTCTAAAACTCCATGATACGGAAGATGGTGAAAAGAAAGATTTTGTTTTAGAAACCCTACTTAAAGAATTTGGTGATGTTGCTAGGGAAGCTAGAAAAGTTTTTATTAAATACAAGATGCTTGGTATTGTATTGACGTTGTTAATACACTTGAAAAACTTGAAAAAGAGAGGCTCAAGTACACTAAGGAAACTAATGGTGAGGGGGAAGTTAAAATACCAATACCTTTTAAGCTTATAGGAATGCAGGAGGCACTAGAAAAGAATTTTGATTGGATTGTTCCTGAAACCCATTTGATGAAAATGATGAGCCTAGAGGTATTGAGAAAGGGAATTCCGAAACCTACATAGATAAGATAAATTGCATTGTTGAGAAAACTTCCGACCTCTCTTTGATGCTTCTTCACTTGGTAATACTTGATGCATGCTTTGTGCCTAGCTAAAAGGCGTTAAAGAAAAGCGCTTATGGGAGGCAACCCATTTTATTTTTCTGCAATTTTTCTTTTATTGAGTCAAGGTGTTGTTTACTTCTGTAGCAACTCCTTTGTATCTTTATTTTCTCGCATTGTTGTGCCAAGAGTAGCCTCTAATGTTAAGATGATGCTTAATTTTGATTGCTGCGCAGAAACAGATTTTTGCTGTTCACTGTACGAAATTCCTAAAATCACCAGATTGTTAATTAAATCTGAAATTTTTGTGCGTAATCTTTATGAATGTCTGAAACTTTCATTAGTTCAGAGTTTTCGATCTGAGCGTCGTAAGTGCCTCGAAAAAATTCGTCTTTGCGGACTGTTCTGTTTTAGACAGATTATGCCTTTTTATTTTGCATTCTCTCTTTTACTAGTGTTGAGTGAAATTCTTTTTTGGGTGGAAGAGCTTCACATAACATCAGTGGCTGTAGCTAATGTTTAAAGTAACAAATCATATTGCGTCTTTATAGAACATGTGAATTTTTGATTATGCACTAACCCTCTAATGAGATCTACTTTGAGTTTGGTGTGACGGAAGTTTTCAAGGGTCAAGAGAGAAGGATGATATAATAGGATCAAGAAGAGTGAAGAGCTTAAGCTTGGGGAGGCTCCCATGGATCTCCCCAGCATATTTCAAGAAGACTCAAGCGTCTAAGCTTGGGGATGCCCAAGGCATCCCCTTCTTCATCGTCAAAATTATCAGGTCATCTCTAGTGAAACTATATTTTAATTCTTTCACATCATATGTGCTTTTCTTGGAGCGTCTGTGTGCTTTTATTTTCAGTATTGCACTTTTATTTTCAATAAAGCTTGACTGGACCCTAGCATTCTTGATTGGGAGAGAGACACGCTCCGCTTTTTCATGAGAATACTCCTATTCTTCACTTATATTTGTTGAGTATTCATATCTAGCGCTGTTCAGCTTTTAGCTCTTGTTTTCATGTATCTCTTGTCAGAGCTATTAGCTTTCTTTTGTAGAAAGTACTCTCTTGCTTCACTTATATTTGTTTGGAGAGTTGATGAAATAAATTGATTGGTGTTTGGTTGGTTCAGAAAATGTTGCATGTGGTAATTGGTATAAGGAAAAACTTGCTTAATCTTGTAGATCACTAAAATGGATAACTTGATGCTTGTCAATTGTTTTGAGTTAACAAGTAGATCATGATTAAATTGTGCATCACATGAGTTAAGCCTATTAGTGAAGAACTACCGTAAAGCTTGTTGAAAATTTGGTTTGCATCGGTGGTATCTCTAAGGTCTAGATATTTTCTAATAACAGGGTTTGGTTAACAAGGAAGACGGTATGAAGTCTTATAACGTTTGCAATATGTTTGTCATATAAAACTTGGTGTACGGGTTGATATTCTTGTTTGCTTACATAACCTTGCTAGCCTAAACTCTGTACTGAGAGGGAATGCTTCTCGTGCATCCAAATCCTTGAGCCAAAATCCATGCCATTTGTGTCCACCATAACTACCTATATGTGGTATTTCCTTGCCACTCCAAGTAAATTTTTCATGTGCTACCTTTAAATTATTCAAAATGTTATTATTCCCTTTTTGTGTCAATGTTTACTAGCTCATGAGGAATTAGTGTGGTTATTCTTTATTCTATTTGTGAATGGACTTTTACACCTGGACTAGTGGCATATACATCCGCTTATCCAATAACTTGCAAAAAGAGCTGGCAACGGGGTGCCCAGTCCCAATTAATTACAACTTTAACCAATTAATTCTCTTCACACTTTTGCCCTGATTCATCAGTAAGCAATGACAAACAGTGAAATACCTGAATGTGTGTAAACCAAAGAGAAAGAGGGATGATCTGCCTTGCTGGTAGAAATAACGTCCTTCATGGGAGCCGCTCTTAAAAGTCCGTTCGACAGGTAGAATACTGTTCTCACCCGCTACCATTCGTTGACAATTAACAAACACCTCTCAAAAATAGATACTCCTCCATGGTATGTGATTGATGGAAGGCACCCGAGGATTCGGTTAGCCATGGCTTGTGTTAGCAAGGTTGGGAGGAGTATCAAATATTTTATGCAATCTCTATATGCTTTCAAAAACCTAAAAGCTCTAGCACATGATTTAATCCCTGCTTCCCTCTGCGAAGGGCCTTTCTTTTACTTTTATGTTGAGTCAGTTTTCCTATTCTTTCTGTCTTCCACAAGCAAACACTAGTGTCAACTTTGTTACAACATGCGTTATATGCAATGTATTGGACTTGTTATACTACTTTGTGTTGACAATATCCATGAGATAAATATGTTGAAAGTTGAAGCAAATGCTGAAACTAAATTCTTCCTTTGTGTTGATTAAATACCTTTTATTAGAAACTATTGCTTTATGAGTTAACACTTATGCAAAACTGTTTGATGCTTGTCTCGAAAGTACTATTCATGAAAACGTTTAGCTTGTGTGATTCATTGTTTACTCATTATCTATTTGGTAGCAAATTATAGACCATTGACTTGGATCACTTCATTCATTTACATGTGCCTTGCAATATTATATGATCAAGATTATGATAGTAGCATGTCACCTCAAAAATTATTTTGTTTTTATCGTTTACCTACTCGAGGACGAGTAGGAACTAAGCTTGGGGATGCTGATACGTCTCAAACGTATCTATAATTTTTGATGTTCCATGCTTGTTTTATACCAATTGCTACATGTTTTGCATCTACTTTATATCACTTTTATACATTTTTTGGGACTAACCTATTAACAAGATGCCGAAGTGCCAGTTCCTGTTTTCTGCTGTTTTTGTATTCCAGAAAAGCTAGTCTGGAAATATTCTCGGAATTGGACGAAACTACACGGGGGTCCTATTTTTCCAGAACACGCCTGACGGAGCGAAGGAGCAGCAGAGGAGGGCCACCAGGAGGCCACACGCACCTAGGGCGCGGGCCCCCCTCTGCCGCGCCCTAGGGTGGTGTGGGCCCCTCGGGGGTCCGCAGCCGCCGCCCTTTCGCCTACTTATTCCCCCCGACGCGAAAACCCTAAGTACCTGAGCAAATATCCACGAAAAGTTCCAGAGACGCCGCCGTCGTCAACCCTAGCTCGGGAGGGTTCAGAACCTCTTCCCGGCACCCTGCCGGAGAGGGGAATCGTCACCGGAGGCTTCTACATCGCCATGCCTGCCTCCGGAGTGATGCGTGAGTAGTTCATCCTTGGACTACGGGTCCATAGCAGTAGCTAGATGGTTGTCTCTCCACTTTGTGCCATCATGTTTAGATCTTGTGAGCTGCCCTACATGATCAAGATCATATTATTGTAATGCTACATGTTGTGTTTGCTGGGATCCGATGAATATTGAATATTATGTCAAGTTGATTATCAATCTATCTTATATGTTATTTAAGATCTTGCATGCTTTCCGTTACTCGTAGATGCTTTGGCCAAGTAGATGCTTGTAACTCCAAGAGAGAGTATTTATGCTAGATAGTGGGTTCATGTCTCCGTTTAACCTGGGACAGTGACAGAAAGTTCTAAGGTTGTGGATGTGCTGTTGCCACTAGGGATAACCTAACGATGCTATGTCCACGGGCATATGTGTTTGTTTACATTACGCACTTTACTTAATGCAATTATCCGTTGCTTGCAACTTAATACCAACGGGGGACTCGGATGACAACCCGGCGGTGGATTATTAGTCATAGATGCTGTTGGATAACGGTCTATGTATTATGTCGTAATGCCCAATTAAATATCATAGTAGTCAACATGTCATGTATATGCATTGTCATGCGCTCACTATTCGTCAATTGCCCAGCTGTAATTTGTTCACCCAACATGTTAGTTATCTTTTATGGAGAGACACCACTAGTGAACTGTGGACCCCGGTCCATTCTTTTACACTGATTAAACAACCACAAACTGCAAACTGTTCCTTTTTCATTCTCTGCAATTTAATACTCATTTTCCACACCATACGTTTAATCCTTTGTTTTCAGCAAGCCAGTGAGATTGACAACCTCACTGTTTCGTTGGGGCAAAGTAGTTTGATTGTGTTGTGTGCAGATTCCACGTCAACAGTCCAGACTCTTCGACAGCTATTTTTCTGGCGCCGTTGACAACCTTCTGAAGAGTTGCTGCTCCTACTGGTTCGATAACCTTGGTTTCTTTCTGAGGGAAAACTTGCTGCTGACTACATCATACCTTCCTCTTGGGGTCTCCAACGAACATGTGTTTCACGTCATCACGCCTTGCCATCGTGTGCAGTGGTGGACCTTGACCAACATTGTTGGAGGGGCCAAAAGACACTACATCGCAGTTGAGGGGGCCAATTTGAATTATTTTGTTTTTTGTGTGGTAAAATATTGTAAGTACTAAGTAGTATTATGCAAACTAGCAGAGTGCCCGTGCGTTGCAACGGGATTCAAAATAAACTAATACGTTTTCATAAACTTGAAGAGCATGTCTACCTGCGAGTTGCAACAATATTGTTGAACAGTCACCTGTAGTAGTGTCCAACCTGTGTTGTTCAGAGTTCTCGGTTGGAATTGTCCAGATGTTCTTCCTGCGTCTAATGGCAAGTGATGAGTTTGTCTCTAATACACCACTTGATTCGTGTTCTGAATTTTTGATGTATGTGCAACTTAGATTATTAATGTAACCTGACATTGTGCACTGATTGTTATCCAGACAATGGAGAACTTGGATTGTGTAGGCACTTCTTTAGCATGGGTTAACCATGGAGGTGCAGGCTGCAACATATTTGTCTTCTGATTGTCTCTTTGTGCAACCCCGGACCTGCTACAAGAACACTATGATCATAACTTCGATTTTACTTACGTGTGGCAGCTCATTCCTGTCGAGTTTCAGCAACAGGAGCATGGACTTGGATGGCACCGGCAACTAAACCGAAGCGTCAGTGATCGTTGCGGATGTGCAGGATGAAAGGGCTCCATTTCCATTGTCTCCAGTTAACAAATCTTATTTGTTTCACAATGATGAAACGTACTTTCTATCTAAAAATGATCAAATATATTGTGTAGTACACTAATTAATCAATCTATGATACTACAACAAAAGCTCAGGGTATATGCTAATTTGCTAAATAATTATACCCTGTGGGCTCAGGGTATAAATTTAGTGTTAATTTCTTGAAGTATGCACCATATATGCTGCACACGAAGTACTTAATTAACACTTTGATGATGCTCTGTGATCAGAAATAAGGAACGAACATAAAACCTCTTCAGTATGACAGGGATTTCAAGAAGAAAGACATGGAGATGGACTAAAAAGATCAATTAGCACTCAGAGAGCGTCAAGACGAACAGAGTTAGCATTAATATTTTTTTGTTGTCCCCGAAGATGCAGACGACCAAATTCTATGAATCCAATCGAAATGCTCTAGCCTGGGATCAGGAGGCCATGGCTGTGACTGTGATTGTTGAGTACCGAGTGTTTGATCCACAAGATCATCTAGGCTAGATCAATACCGGTAGAAAGGATAAGAGGAGGGGAAACATGTACCTTCTCCTTGTGCGGATAAACCCGGAGTGCCGGACAAGGTGGAGGTGGTCGGCGATGGCAGTGGGTAGCAGTGGCGGCGGTGGTGCTTCCCGTGAGCACTGCGGGCTCCCTAGATCGGTAGGGGTGTCGGTGGAGGTTCTGGCACAGCGGCTAACCTCTTGACCGTGCTGCCAGTCCTCCACCTCTTTATATAGCCGCAGGTCACAGGGGCCCACTGACCATTAAGTGTCGGGCGCCCCGATCAGGGCGCTAATCAAGGAGTTGATCGAGCCGTTGGACTCGGTCAATTGAGATCAATCTAACATTCTCCCCTTGATCTCACTTTTACTTTTAACTTTATACTTTATACTTTACTTGTTTCATCACAGATCAGTACATAGAGCATGTTTCATCGTCACAGCTCATTGCCGATAGAATCAGACAGCTACAATATACGTCTCTGTTTTGAAATTGATTCTTTAAACTTTTTGGGCCTCTTTATTGTCCGGAAATAATATAGACTATACCATAAAACCATGTCGACTATGTGTTCTCCAAAACACACTGGGCGGTAAGCCTTTAATTAGCAGATCTGCGAACACTTGTGTGTTTCTTTTATATGTTTATCTTATGCTCCAAGCATTTCAACATAATTCCGGACTTTCTCCTTTACAACGTATAAATCTGTGTCAATGTGTTTGGCACCACACTTGACTCGTTGTCTTAGGAATGAATTACTTAATGGTTATTGCTGTTGTCAACCATTATCAATCCGGGTACAGGTTTCCTTAACCATTTTGCCTATCCCTCGGCCTTATATCATGCTATAAGATATCTTTTCATCATACTGATGCCAGTTATTTCATTCTCTGGAGCTTTTCCACACAAAAACTCCAAATGTGAAATTTAGCGACAATTGTGGATTTCGCTATACATTTCACAAATTCTTTCTTTGTGCTCACAACCTTTTGAGAGCACATTTATAGATCTATCTTCGTACTCACAACCTTTTGAGAGCACTCTATTTCTTTTAGCATGAGGCCGATATCTTTGATTCCATTCCAGTGATCTATATCTGGATTGGACATTGCCAAAACAACCCGGATACGTGAACTGTCAGGGTAATATTGAGTTTCCAACAGCTGAAGCATATGGTACCATATCCATTTGATCCGTTCTATGTTATCTCTTGGAACACTAAAGTTCCCAATTCCATTACCCTTGACAATAAGAACAGGCGTAGATTTTCTCGACATGCATGCTTTAGAGACTTCTTCTCAGCATGTCCATGCGATATTTCTAATACCCCTTTTCTTCTTTTCTTAGTAAATCTTGATACTTTTAACGACAGACACTCTACCGAGAATACTCTTTTGAGGACAAGAACTTCTTTTCTCTGCCGGTAGTAGATTGACATCACCACTAGCAAGTAGGATATCATCCACATACACAGGATTAGGGAATGAATTTCCATTCTATAAGTTTGTAGAAAAAACGGTTATCCTCTCATTCTCTTTAACCCAAAATAACTTTTGATTCTAGAGACTTGCTCTAGTCCGTAAGATCCCTTGTGTTCTTTACTTTCATCTGATGTAACTCAGATCATTATGTGCCACTAGCACTTATTGTAATCTGTTTATTCTCTTAGCGCAAACTTTCGATTTAAAATCGCTTTTTACATATTTCCTTTGGAGTCACATTGGCGTTGTAGACCCTTTATAGCCTACTGTTTTGGCTCCATTGGAAATTACTTATGAGTCCCAAACATCGTCGGGATTCACATAGTCTCTAATCATTAAGACAAGTAGACACTTGTCAAAATCGATTGAGCGCTGCTTATAATCTCTGTAAATGAGGTGGGATCAACCTTCATTTAAATTTCTCTGATATAGACTTTATAGTCATCTGTTTTTCTCATATGGGGATGTTGTTGCTCTGTCATTGCCTAGAGGCAATTAATTCTGTAGTCTTCTTTCGCTATAGCTCTTACAAGGACCTAAATCACAAGATCCATGTTTGCTTGTTCATCTCTATTATAAAGCAACAAGCTCCCCCAGATAAAATCTATTCGAGCCTTAGGTATGTTCATACCATGCTCCCCTGATTACTCCATTTTCTCCAAAATGGTGTATCCTTAATCCTTTTATTTGGGTTTAATCTGTTAACCTGTCAATCTGTCTTCTTTATGGCACTTTGAGTACCATCCTTAGTCTCCTTTCGGAGCTATAAAAATCCTTAGTCTCCTTTCGGAGCTATAAAAGATACAGGAATAAATCTATCTCTTTACTTTAGGGGTATCATTATTATGACCGTCGTACTCCCCAGACGATCACAATTCATCATAGATCACTTAGATGCATAATATGCATCACATTATCTGAAATATAGGGGAGTTTATTCTGTAACATTCTCTATCTCCCCCTCGAAATGTGGCAAGAACCTTTTTGCCACAATTTCGAAACTTTGATTATCTGCTTTATTCAATATGAAGTTATCTTTTAACGTATGGGAGTACTTTTTCCTCATTCCCTTTTCAAAACTCACAAGAGTTCTTTCTCAATGGTACTGCAAGTCACACTTGCATAACATTCTTATCTTTAGGTTCATTTGTAACTTTATTCTCTTTTGACTCATTAAGTGCTTTATAACTATGATACACAAGGTGTGCGGTCGATATAAAAACACATGAGTCATCACATCTTTCTCCTGTCATACAGAATAAGTCCTTTGTCAAAATTTTCTCCCGCCATGCGGGTATTTTCCCAGACTTTTCCCACCACGTGGGTATTATTATCGTCTTTTCCCGTCATGCGGGTAATTAAGAGACACAGATGCCACAATTGGCTCTTTAGAATGCATTTCAATCATCAAATTCAGAAATAAATCTGAATACTCTTTTATACACATGCTTAATCCAACGTTGGTCAAATTAAGCATTCATGTTGCTCTTTTAAAAAAATTCTTCATATAGAGTACATGAAAGAAATTCGTTAAACAAAACTCTGAATGATTTATTTGTTTTCTGCATGAAGAGTACATGAAAGATATTTGTCAAACAAGACTCTCGATGATCTATTTGTATTCTTGGATGTTAATCCAAGAATTCTTTTTCTTTTGCAGTCATTCTTTAGAGAGAACATACTCTCTCACTTTATGACCTTTCTAGGTCATCTTTCGGGTCACAAGTACCCATTCTTTTGCTTTCACGAATGAAAACATGAGAATCTTTGTCTGAGAAAATATTTAATAATAATAAACAATAATGAGCATAAAAATAACCCTACGTTGGTCTGGTTCAAGATATGCACATTAAAACTTTAAAACTTTCTTCTATATTCTAAATCACCGTTGGGCAGAATTAGAATGAAACATCATCTTTTTACACTAATTCTACATCACCGTTGGGCAGAAATAGAATCAATGCATAAAACTCATAAACAATATGATGATAATATTTCTATTGCAATAAAGAACTCAGTTTGGAAAATGACATTATCATCAACTCTATTTCAGCGGAAACATGAAATATACATATTTCTATAGTTCAAGAGCATTTCTTGATCTTTTATCTTTTCTCTGAAAAATGATCACTTTCATGCAAAATTATCAGAGATCTAGCCCTTTGACTATAGAACTCACATAATTATAGTACTGCTATCATCAACGTTGGTCAGAAAATAACAATACCATAATTAATCTGTTAAACAAGTATTTCTCTTTTTCCTCCTCTCTAATTAAATTTTCTCGTTGGTTCCAATTTAATTAAAGGAGAGTCCTTTTACTTTACAGCAGAAACTGTAAAATATTATCTGTATTTCACAAACATTGCTCTGTTCAACAATTAACAAATCATGATTATGTTATTAACAACGTTGGTCATAAAATAACATAATCATAATTGTTTCAATAATTACTTTAACATGCTCTTTTAAATTTAATTCTCACTTTTAATTCTATTTTATCCTTCACTTTTCTTTATTTTTTTTGCAGCGGAAGATTTATCATGATCATGTCATTAACAACGTTGGTCATAAAATAACAGGACCATAATCACCTTTAATATTCACTTTATCACGCTTTTAATTATCACTTTAATTCTATTTCTCCTTTTAATAGAGCACTTTTATTTATTTACAGCGGAAAAACATGAATAAAAAATTCATGGACTTTATACTTTTCAGAAGCATTTCTGTCACTTTTATTTTCTCTAAACAAAAATTTCGTTGGAAAAATTTGAATAGAAAGAATTCTGAGGAAAATACTCTAAAACTGTATACAAATTCATTAAAAAACTTGCTTCTGGAAAAATAAACAGAAAAGACAGAAAAACTGGGCCGCAGCCCAGCTCATTGCGCGCTGGGCGCGTGCTCCCGCGGAGACCCAGCAGAGGCCCAGCAGAGGCCCGTTTACAGCCCGCGGCCTGCTACCCGAGCTAGGGTTTGGAGACGCGATCGTGGCCGTCCAGATTTAATCCGACGGTCCACCGTTCATTTCGCTGGGTCAAAACCCGGGAGAGAGACCGAGTCTAACCCTAGCCCCATTTCTGTCTCGCCCCGCACGCTCTCCTCTCGCCCTGCGGCGTTAGGGTTAGGGTTCCGGCGTAGTCCGGCGCGCCGCCGGCGAGCCGGCGACAGCCAATCACGAGATCCGCGCCGCCCCGTGCTTCCCCTTCCTTTCTTTTCCTTTCTCTGCTCTCGCCTCCACGCGCTCTGCAGCGACGGCGCAACTCCCTGGCGTCCGGTGGCCCGCCGTCCTCCGGCGACCCACCGCGCCCCTAGCCCCCCACCTCCACTCTCCTCTCTCTCCATTCCTCTCCCCACGACCCGCAGCAACGGCGAGACGCAGCGGCGAGAAGAAGGTGGCGGCGCCTCCGCTGGCCCTCTTGCCGGCGCGTGCGTGCACCCGAGGGTGGGCGCACTGCCGTCAAGCGGCTCAGCAGGCGGCGCCCTTTGCCGGCGTCAGCCGGTGGTGGACGGTAAGGTAGCTAGGGTTAGGGTTTGCCCTTTTCCCCTGAGGGGTGGCTTCTTCTTCCCGATGCCCCAGTTGGTGCGCATCGGGATCGAGAGGAATGGCGCGGCCGTGACGGCGGCACTCTTTGCCGGCGAGTCCGTGGCCCTCCGGTGAGAATTTCTTTTCTGTTACTTTCGATCTAGAAAAAAATGATCCCTGCGCCCCCGATCAGGGCGCTAATCAAGGAGTTGATCGAGCCGTTGGACTCGGTCAATTGAGATCAATCTAACACCGAGCGGTTAGCACGGTGTATTCGCGGACGGAGCTGGCCTATGTAGCGCGTCGACCACCAGCAACTCCAGGTCTCCGGCCTGCGCTGCACATCTGACGCCAGCCGCCGACGCTGTTCCCCACCGCGCCGAGACAGAGAGAGGAGGGAGAAGCCACCGTGCTGCACGCAAAGCGATGGAGGGTGTCTGGTTTGGAGGAGGCGGCGGGATGCGGGCGCCGGCTGCGGGGAGCTCGACTCCCTCCTCTCCGACATAGAACGGGACCTGGACGGCGCCAGCCTCCTCTCCTCTCGGACTCGCTCGGGACGCCACGGCCGCCTTCTCCCGTCGAGAGAGGAGAGGCGAGTGGATAAGGTCGAGGGAGTAAAGTGCAAACAAGACGATTTCTTGGACTGCGGGTTTGTTTCTCTATTTCGGAAGGGCTAAAATGAAAAAATGCGACGGACGTACGACGTACCACGGTCGCTTACGCATATTATATAGTAGAGATTGTAGTTGAGTTGGGGGGCCATGGCCCTTTTGGCCTCCACAATGGTCCGCCACTGATCGTGTGTGTGGCAGATTGCGAGTAGGAGGCTCTCCCCGAGGACTTTGAACCCACGCCACGCAGTCAGGCTGGTCCACGAGAGGGCGCCGCGGACACACATGTCACGCGAGGCCACATCCGGCGGCACATCTTGCCGTACGCGGCGCCGCGACCCAGAGGGAAGCTCCATGGCGTGGGCTTAGGGCTTAACCGGCCACATTTCGAGGCGGCAACAGTAAATCTCAAAGAGGGTTTGCCGGTGACGGCGTGGGGATTGGGAAATGCGGGTCACCGCAAAATGGGCCTGGAATTCTTGATATATGGCATGGCCGGATTGATTTACCGCAAAAGGTTTTAGAATTTTGGACCGAACCGACTTGCTGTGTAAAAAAGGCCGAAAAAGCGCATTTTGGCCCAATATGCGGGATCTGCTACAGATACTCTTACCTCGCATTGGTCTGACTCTCGCACGCACTTTGCCGTCGTCGCCGCCGCCGCCGTCTCTTCTACCCTTCCTCTGCTATTGTTCCTAGGTTGGCGGCTCCTCCTCCTCGAGAAAGCTGTCTATGTTCCTCTCTTGTGCTTTAGATCCGCACTATACATTTTTCGAATTAACCACGATTGTGGAGTGTGGACAGGATGGTGTCTACGCCGACGAGCTGCACCACGGAGAAGTTGACGGTGTCGAGGTGTTCGACACACAAGGAGAGGGGGGGCACATCTTCGAGATCGCCGGGTACAGCCTCAAGAAGGGCATGGGCGTCGGCAAGTTCGTCCGATCGGCTACCTTCACCGTCGGTGGGTACGACTGGTCCATCAGATTCTACCCCGAAGGAGCCAGCAAGTCGCCCGAAAGCGAAGAGTGTATGGAGATCAGTCTCGAGCTCATGAGCAGCAACGCACAGGTTCGGACCTTCTTCGATTTTGGATTGGTAAAGCACGATTCAGGGTTGCTCAGCACGGCGTTTATCCCACAAACCGAGACCTTCAGCTCAAAGACCACGGGGACTCGTCAGTATAGTGTGAGGGTTGTAAGCAGCAGCATTGAGGCGGAACGAACTAAGTACCTTCTGAACGATGTCCTCATGATCAAAGCTGTAATCACCGTAATCAAGGAATCCCAGTTATCTGAAACTGTGGGGCGCTCTGAGATCGAGGTTCCGCCGTCCGACATCCTCTAGCATCTGGCAAAGCTGTTGGAAGCAAAGGAGAAGGCAGATGTCACTTTCAGTGTTGGAGGAGAGACCTTCCAGGCGCACAAGACCGTGCTTGCCATGCGGTCACCCGTCTTCGAGGCACAGCTCTTCGGTCCGATGAGCGAGACGTGTGTAACCATCCAAGACATGCAGCCTGCTGTGTTCAAGGCTCTGCTGCATTTCATCTATACGGATTCATTGCCTGCATTGGACGATCTTGAAGGCGATGATAAATGTGAAATGCACCGCCATCTACTCGTGGCTGCAGATAGGTATGCCATGGACAGGCTGAACGTGATATGTCAAAACTTTCTTGGCAAGAATCTTGATGTGGACAACGTGGCAACTACATTGGCTTTAGCTGATCAGCACAACTGTGACAAGCTTAAGGATGTTTGCGTTGAGTTTATTGCCTCTTCAGATAAGATCGATGATGTTGTTTCAACCCAAGGCTATGCAAATCTCAAAAGGTCTTGCCCTTCTGTCTTAGTAGATGCTTTTGAGAAGAGAAGTAGGCTTCGCAAAGCATAGGTAGATGACGAACATATTGGTTGGGTAGTTCAGTTCGTAGACTCCAGTAGTGTAACATCAATGTGTGGAACTGTCATTGTCACATCTATTGCAATGTCAATGTCAGATAACAGTAGCATGCTGTTGATGGAACATAATGGCATAAATAGAAACTATACGTTTATGCTATCATACTGTTAATTGTGGTTCCTTGAGAATTGAAAGATGGCACATGGTATGTAACCTGGCTCATAATTATTCAAGGCCCATAAGGCATAAGCTGTGAGTACATCCGCATGTTATTCACATTTTAGTAAACTTCTTATACAATGAATTGATGGCATACAACTGTTTTTGAGGAACGAATGTTTTCTTTGACCCACTGCAACCTGTCTGTACTTGTGTTTTTCTGGGATTACAACTGTACATAGCAAATTTGCACTAGTGTACAGTTTTATATCAAACTGGAAATGTATGTACACTTGTTTTACTGTTGTAGTCTCTATTATTAGCCTGTTAGGGGACTCGGTAGTACTGCATTATCAGTTTTAAAGAGTAATTCACAATAGTAACCAAGGTTTAAGCATCTTTTCCGCCAGCAAACACAATAGAGTAACCTGCAATTGTGTTTTAAATTCAGAAGCTTGGTATAAGCCTGAACAGCATCATACATGACTTTGGAGTTCTGAGCTAAACAAAAACAAGATAATGCTGCCCTAAGTTTTGAGGTTATCTTTTTCGAACAACCTAACACACCTTCTCATGAGCATTTCAGAGCACACAACATGTGAATTCTCTTGAGCTCCATGCTTTGAAAAAATATAATCACAGTATGCACGAACCCTACAACCTAAACAGGGGAATGTTAGCCTGAATTTACCACTAATATTAAGTGAATCTTGATACTTTTGAGTGATCTGATTACACTAAGGGTCCAGTACGGACATCAAAGGGTCCAATGCGGGGAATGTCCTTCAACCTGACAATTGGAAATCCTACGGACAGTTATTTACAGATAATTTCTGAGCTGTAGGGAAGTAGGTCGTATCTAGAAAAAAAAGGATTCATCTTGGTTGATCACTCCTTGAGAGTAATATGCACACCACATTTCATTCTTAAATTCACATTTTTCCGAGCTAGAATGTCCTCAGGAAGCTATGTTCCATTGTTTCTGCAATAAATACATGATCCTGAAGATACTACTTTTGCTTTCTTCAGTCTGAAATTTCCCTAGCACGATAATAACCTTGCTATATAGTGCAAATTTGGCCACTGGGTTGCTGGTCATGTTGGTCATTTGATAAGTTGTGTAGTAGAAACAAAAGGATAGAACTGCCTGCATAAATTCCAACTTCATTTTAGAGATACCATATGCAGCTGGTTTTGTGTTGAGGAGCAACTCCCAGAACGTTGTTCACTGTTGGTATGTTGTGGTATTGGCTATACATGACACTTCTGAAATTATGCGTCTCTTAAAGTTGAGCATCGCATCAATGTACTGGTGCTAGAATTGCGTTCTACTACTCGATACAATATACCTCTTCTTTGGTTGCAACTTGCAAGCAAGTCTGTTCCCTTTTGTTGATCACAGTCACTCTGTGACGTACTACCTATTTGGACATTATTCGATCTTCCACTGTACCCATACTGGGTACGGACATAACGGTACTGGTTGGAAATATAAGTCAGAGTCAATCGGTCACTCTAAGGTAGAGTAATACAGCAAAATTCAGAAGAAAAAAACCTTTACTAGTGCAGTAGAAAGGAGTAGAGATTTCTTGCCCCGAGAGCTCCCGCTACATAAAAAAAAAATCGAAAATTATATTTAGAAGTTTTTAATAAATCTGAAAAACATCATGCATGTTCTCGATAATGTATCCCGTTGACATGCAAAATTACAATGCGAAATACTTTGTATTTCGACCTACACAAAAATGACAAATTTGGAGATTTGATAAATCTCCAAATTTGTCTTTTTTGTGTAGACTATAATATAAAGATTTTTGCATTGAGATTTTGCATGTTTATAGAATGCAGAGAACATGCATGATTTTTTTCATATTTTTCTAAAACTTTAAAATATATGTTTTGAATTTTTTTTAAATAGAGGGATCATTGGAACTCGGGAGTAAAAAACCTCTTTCCGAGTAGAAAGGAAGATGAGAAGAAAGCCCTGAGCCTTCTGGGCCAAGCAACGGGCGGGGCCCAACTCACCCCGGTCCACCTCCACCCTCCGCCGTCCCTCTCTGTCGTCGCTCTCGTGCACCATCCCGGACCCGGAGCAAAAGGGGAAGGAGAAGAGGAGGAACAAAACCCTCCTCTCCTCCCACCACGCCGGCCCAAAGAAACCACCCGCTCTCCCCTCGTGCTCGGCGGCGGCGGCGGCCCGCGGCCCTCCCTCTGGATGGCGTCGAGCGGAGGAGATCCCCCGGATTAGCTGCTGCCGGTGAGCCGGCCCTTTCTTTGGCTTCTGTGCCGTGAGCTATCAAACCAGAATCTTTTTTGTTTGTTTTGCTTCGCTCCAATCCATCCGTGCACGGTTCGATCCAATCCTTCTTCTCCCCCGCGCGCGCAAGCTCGATCTGGTCTGGGGTGTCCCACTAGCCCACTAGCTGGGTCAAGCAGATGCTTCTGCTTCATGCTTGCTTGCTTGCTTCATATGATGAATTGCCGCGAAGCGGTAGTCAATCTTATAGCCACGCGTAGTTAGTTAATTAATTGATCAGCACGCCAGGTGATAGGTCTTATTTAATGGCTGGGATTTAGGCTAAGAATTGCTTATTCAGGCGTTCAACAAGTGTAAAACCATGCTATCTACGTATATATAAGTAGTATTTAATTGGTAGGAGATGGGCGGTATTCACTTGATAAGTTTCGTTGCTTTCTGTCCATACTGATGTTTCTTTCATTTCATGTACTTCGTCTTCTGCCTTCCTAGCTTTACATACTTCCAGTGATGCGAGCGGACCTGAAGAAACTGGACGTGCTGATGACAGCAACACCATTTCAGACGAGGCCCCGGAACCATTGAACTTTCTTGCGGAACAAGAATCAAACGATGCCAGTGTTAGCACTGAAAAGAAACAGCCTACCGTATCGAAATGCAAGTCAGTGGAGGAACTTCCAAGAGCAGCAACCGCGAAGAGGTGCAGGAACATTGATTCCAAGAAGCTCTCCTCGAATTACAACAATAGCTTAAGCCTTGCTGCTATTCAGGCTCTCAGAAAGCCGCCAAGAAAGGCGGGCCATCCTGTTCAACTACGTGAGAGTGAAATGTCTCAAGACAAAAAGCCCCTTTCCACATGGATATGCAAAAATGCAGCCTGCAAAGCCGTGCTTACCTCAGAAAATACGTTCTGTAAGCGGTGTTCGTGTTGTATTTGCCATCTTTTCGATGACAACAAGGATCCTAGCCTTTGGCTGGTCTGCTCATCGGAGACTGGCGACAGCGATTGCTGTGAGTCGTCCTGCCACGTTGAGTGTGCACTCCAGCGCCGAAAGGCAGGGCGCATTGATCTTGGGCAATCTATGCACCTAGATGGTCATTATTGTTGTGCTGCTTGCGGGAAGGTTATCGGAATACTTGGGTGAGTAATTTTGCCTCTGACCGATGCATTAGCATATATCTAAGTATGTGTACGTTGTCAGGAATTTTGTACATTGCACTTTATGTTATGTTGCATCTGCCTGGTTTACTATCAGTTAAGGCTGGAATGGTTGAGATATTGAGTTCTTCACATTTTACTAGCTGACCCGGAACTTTTCTATGATTGACTTCGTTGGCTTTTAAGTATTTTTAATTATGAGTAATCCCAACACTGACTAGCCTATCTGTTAATATTTGCCTGAAACATACATCAGAAGTATGATAGTGTAGATGGTATCCATTTTGTTAACTTCCTGTACATAAGCTCATATATATTGAACCTTTTACTCATCTATTTCCTGTATAAGTTTTCTTTGAGTTTTGCTAATTTATGGTACCCTTTTGATTGAGCAGGTGCTGGAAAAGGCAGCTAGTGGTTGCTAAAGATGCTCGTCGGGTTGATATTCTTTGTTCTCGCATATACCTATGTCATAGACTTTTGGATGGTACAACCCGTTTTAAAGAGCTGCATCAGATTGTAGAGGATGCAAAAGCCAAGCTGGAAACTGAGGTTGGTCCCCTTAATGGTATGTCTTCTAAGATGGCCCGTGGTATTGTGGGCCGGCTGCCTGTTGCTGCCGATGTGCAGAAACTTTGCTCTCTGGCAATGGAGAAGGCAGATGGCTGGCTGCGGTCAAACTCTCAATCCGAAACTAAACAAATTGGTATGTCATTTCAATTTTGTAATTTTACCTCTTTCTAGTGGGTCCATGTGGAATTTGCATATGAATCTTATGAATTTCTTTTCATTGTGCAGATACACTTCCTACTGCCTGCAGGTTTAGATTTGAAGATATTACAGCTTCATCATTAGTGATCGTTCTGAAAGAAACTGCTTCCTCACCGTATCATGCTATCAAAGGCTACAAGCTTTGGTACTGGAATAGCAGAGAACCGCCCTCCACTGGGGAGCCTGCTATTTTCCCCAAAGACCAAAGAAGGATACTGATTTCCAATCTGCAGCCCTGCACAGAGTATGCCTTTCGGATCATTTCCTTTACTGAGGATGGTGAACTTGGCCACTCCGAGTCCAAGTGCTTTACCAGGAGTGTGGAGATCATCCACAAGAACATAGAGCATGGCGCAGAAGGTTGCTCTTCTACTGCCAAGAGAGATGTCAAGAGTCAAAATGGTAGGTCGTCAGGCTTCATGGTGCGGCGGCTGGGTAAAGTATTGCAGAAGGCATGGGCTGAGGAGGATGGCTGCCCCGATGAGTTTTGCAAAGATGAGATTGAAGATTCGTGTGACCAGAGTGATTCGCTCATACCGGACAAGGACCAAGTTGCACACGTTTCACGCAAACTCGATCTTAATGAAACTTCAGTCCCAGATCTAAACGCGGAGGTAGTCATGCCAACAGAGTGCCTTCGGAACGAGAATGGGTTTAGTTCAGGAAAGAATGGATTGAGAAAATCAAATGGTTGTGGTGATTTTGCGACCGGCGCCGAGGGGCATATCGGGAGGCACCTGCCATGGAATCTCGGTCAGAAAGTCGGAAGCAGACATCAGACTTGGAGCAGGAAACCTGTGCAGAGGACGGCAATTTGGTTATTGGCTCACAGAGGCACTTCTCCCGTAGGTTAGGCCAGCTAGATGATAACTATGAGTACTGTGTGAAGATTATTCGATGGTTGGAATGTGGTGGCCACATCGAGGAGGATTTTAGAATGAGATTCCTAACCTGGTTCAGCCTGAGATCGACGGAGCAGGAGCGTAGGGTCGTGTTCACTTTTATCCGCACCCTCCTTGATGAGCCCAGTAGTTTGGCAGGCCAGCTCCTGGATTCCTTTGAGGAAATTGTTGCCAGTAAAAGGGCAAGAACTGGTTTCTGCACTAAGCTATGGCACTAATCTGGATAGGTGAAAACTAAAATAAACAATGTAGTATCCAATATTCTTACACGGGGAAACATTAAACATTTGTTTGTGTGCTAAGCTATGGCACTAATCTGGCTAGCAAATGCCGGATACTGTCGGTACTATTCTTACCAGGGAAAAGTAACTAGCATCACAGTTTTCCACTTTGTTGTAATATACTTGTATCCGCTGATAAATGCATGTGTGGTTAGTTTTATATTGCTCTACCATGATAATTGGTTTCTGTAACCCTTCCTCTGACTAACTGGGTTATTTAATTATGTTGACCACAAGCATCACGGAGGAGTATTACAGATGCTATTTTTGAACTTAGCATGTAAAATCACGAATTTAATATTACCAACTTTTTCTTCCCTTGATACTGAATCTTGCTGCCGTTCAGATTTTCATCTCGTATGAAAATGACAAGTTGGTAAAACTCCAGTCCTATTACTGCTACCATCTTGTTGCTATATTATGCATCATATTTTTGCAGACACCGTGATGAAGAATCTTAAATTAATTAGCTGATGCAAAAAAGAAAACCAAACAGATAACATGAGACTAGACATGAGCATAACACACACACTAATGAGGTAATTTGCACAGCACTGATGACCATACAGCAGTGAATCTTGCTGGTGTCCTAGGGCAGGGCAAACATGAATGGCCCAGCAAGGTTTAGTTCATGCACTACAAGCAATACATTTCAACCAGATGTTGACAGCACAATCCATTAGAGGGTAAAACGACAAGATGGACGTGCCCAAGAACACATGGCCTTTATCCTTTTAACTCGGCACCTTCTACTTCTTGTATCTCCTCCAATTCCTTGATTTCAGATTCCAGCTCAGGATGAACGTCCTCCATTGCAACCATCTCCGAGCTTACGTCGCGCTGTTTGCTTGCGCTTCCATTTGGTCTATCGTCTTCTAGTTGGCTTTCCAGTCGATCCAAGAACCCTTCTTCAGCTTCTGTGAGGGGATGGTCACCTTCCTGTTCGCTGTCGAAACAGGTATTGTACCTCACAAGATAATCCACCTGCCCCCGGACTTGCTGATCTGGCTGTGCATGTCACTCAGCTCACAGCTTCTGTCCATCATCTCCCGCTCGCTGCCGTAGTATTCGGCATCGGAATGCCGACCCGAAGATGCTGGAGATGAGTATGGAGTGTAATCTCCGGTAGCCGGATCCTCACGCTCTCGAAGCGTCCTCAAGATCAATGTTTTCAGAAAGTTCATGACTTGCACAGCATGCATTAGTGCTGTCAAAGGATCTGACATCTAGCATTGAATTAAAAGGCAAGTATTAGTTGCAATAACTGATAAGTTGCAAATTTTTTTTTTTTTTTGGGGGGGAGGTCGGTCAAGTACAGACATGTGCCACCCTGCAAGAACACTGAAATGATGATTACCTGGGTCATGTTGGGGGCAAACACCATGGCTATGTTTCTAGCATTCATCTTGTTTAGCTCCTCCTCTTCCACAACATCAGCCATTAGCTCAACAGCCCAATTGAGGAGTGCCGCCGGAGTGGGGCGTAGTAGTGTCACGAGCTCTAGGAATTCCTCTTCAGAATTGCATTGCAGCACCTGCTCCGGGGAGAGATTATCAAGCACACCTTCAGGAAGTTCCCTGAACCATGCCTGACCAATACATAGAAGTTGTATTTATGCCCCCATTGTAAAATCAACAGCCAATGTTTAACATTTGATTGTCAACATATGATTACAGACAGTCATAGCAGGAATACTGTGATGATTGTGTCATCATATTTTGATAGGATTGGAAGACAAGTACCTTAATCAGGCTTGCCAAGCAGTGAACGTCAATGTCCTCAGGAACGACTCCTTTGTTCAGCTGGTCCCTCACGTGCTCTTCTTGGTCATTCTCTGGGTTTATGCGAAAGATCCCTTCAGCCTGAAGATACAAAACCATTAATTAGCGAATTCGTGCTTATTCAGGGCCTGACTGGTATACAAATGAGCAACTCATGATGTCTGACCTTGAGCCCTCCCTGAGCATACAGCCTCTCCTGCATATGCAGCAGTATTGTGGGGACGGAGTTTCCCTTGCCATCGTAGGTGCACTGCATCGATTCGGCTGAGACGCCGAAAACGCTCGCACTGAGGGGAGAAAATTTATAAGCATCTTTTTACACCCTTTGTCAACAATTCAGTTCAATCTAAATATGGAATTTTGGACAAAGCTATCTCTAATTATCAGTTATAATCTTTAAAGTTAATTCCATATGCATACTGTATCTTGGACAGTCAGCATTACGTATGAGTTTAGTCTTTAAGTTAAAGCCATGTGCATACTGAATCTTGTACAAAATTAGCAATAAATATCCTGTTGTAGCCATGCAGTTAATACCATGTGCATACAGAATCTTAGACACAGCCACCTTTAAATATCAGTTTTTGTAGATTCAGTTAACTCCATGTGCATTTTGAATGTTTGCAGGAAGCATAGGGCAAATTTATGACAACAAACATTGTGAAATAGAGAACTGTCTCTAATTGGCTAAAAAGTAAGGCTACCGGTTGCATATGCCCCCTTTATTACAAATGTAATTTAAACGCATTTTGAAATGCCAAAAATTCAAAAGAAATGTTCGCGCGTATATCTTCACATCCTATGTGTGCACAAAGTCATTTCAAAGAAAACCGAGTTTTTTTGTGTGGCTTTTGTAAAAAGATAAATTCGGTGCTAAAATAAAGTTTTTTCACGATACATTTTTGCCCTTTTTACAAAGGCCACCAAAATGTCGGTTTCTCGAAAAACTTTGTGTGCGCACATAAAATGTGAACACGTATGTGCGGAATTTCTTTTCGGAATTTTTTGACATTTCGATTTTTCGGTAAGGGAGCATACACACCCAGGAGCCAACGTGAATTTCTTACATCCTTATTGCATATCCGAAAAAGTTGCTGTATCATCCCACTTGGGGATTTGCCTGAACCAACTAACCAAGACATATTCTACTACTTGAGTTGAAGTCTTGGTTTTATTATTTATAAGGCACCCACCGTTACAGAGACTTTCGAATTAATACGAACTGAAACTATCCCCTGAGGGGAACTTTGCCTTGAAAGTTGAAACAACAAAAAACAAGTGAAACTGCTGCCGCGTTTCCAGATCTATGGTACCAGGAAGCAAAGTTGCTTGAACAGGCGAAGAATTTAATAACAAAAGCACAGGGTTCTCAGATCGCACATCAAGCAAGCAGCCAAGAACTCATGATCTGCTCAAGCCTGGTTTTTCCTCTTCACCCAAAATTTTCACCCTTAATTCGGCACAAGCTAAAACGCAGAAATTCGTCTTGAAAAATAGAAGCTTTTGGAGCGGAGATCTCATGCGTGAAAGGAAGGGCAGGGTAGGGCCCAGGGTAGGGTACCTGGCGCTGGGGACGCGGGGAGGCATCTCAACCTCGAACTCGACGGGGAGGCCAAGGAAGCCGTGGAAGCGGTCGAAGGTGACGTGCGCGACGTGGCGGACGTCGGTGGGCCACCCGATCTCCATCTCCCCCAGTCCGGCCGAGGCGGCCGCGTCCTCCCCCCACCCGCCGCCGGCGACGCGGTCCGGCTCCCGCTCCACTCGGCACGCCACGACCGACCTCCGCACGGCCGCGAGCAGCAGCGCCAGCACCGACAGCTGCTGCCTCTCCCGCTCCTCCGCCTCCTCCCCGCCGCCCCTCTTCTTCCCCACGCTTTCGCCCTTGCACCCCGTCGAGACCACCACCACCCCCGTCATCCTCTCTTTCTCCGCCGCTGCTTCCGCCGCTGCCACCGCTCCCTCTCTAAAATCTTGGCCCCGCCGTCAGTCGCGCCATATCCCCTCTCCCTCCCTTCCAAATCGCAGCTCCGAACCCCGGATCGAAGCTCTCTCTCCCCCTCTCCTTGGAAGTTGGAACCCCACAAACAAATCCCCTGCTCTCTCTCTGCGGTGAGCTCAGAGAAGCATTAATGAGGGGAGGAGTGAGTGAGGCGAAGAGGACTGGGGTGTGAATAGTTTTGAACTCAGAGGGGGCGACATGCGAAAGAGTAATCGGCCGGATTTCAAACCCTGACCCGACCGCTGAGACCTTTTCGGCAGCAGGAACTGAAAAGCGGCCCTCGTGAGTCGTGAGTCCTTTCCCACGTCACATTTAAACCGGAAGAGAAATCTAGTATGCTTGAAAAGCACACAATCCGCCTGGTGTTTTGCATCTTTGTCAACGCAAGTACGAATGGAGAATCGATGAGAGATAGTACTGCTCACTCTCATCCGAAATTAGTGTCGCGAGTCTCTATCATGAAAAAAAATAGCACGCTGCGTTTTGAGAGTTGTCTTGCTAAATTAATCAGTATAGAATGTCTCGCTAATAGCATGCTATAACGCGATATAGCAAACTAATATTGTATTTTAAGACCGGCGCTATTTTTCTATAGCACGCTATTTTATACTAATTTGTACTTTCCGGTGATGGAGCCAAGTTTCAGATAACAGTCATGAAGGATTCTGTTAGGTGTATTGCCATGTATACTCGTATTATACATAGGTTGAGTTTTTTCGTCAAAATAATGGGCGTGTATGGTACTACCCTAGTACTCATTTGGCTCTGCCCATAGTACTACTCCCTCCGTCCAGGATTATAAGTCTCTTAACGAAAATCTATTTGTCCAGGAAAATAAGGCCCCTTTAGCATTAATTTTTCGTCTTGATTAGTATGCAGCACCCTACCTACTCCTCTAAACACAAGCTGGACCATTGCATGTAATTATCTCTTCATGTTTATGGGAAAAACGGTTTTGCATGCAATATCTATTGTCTCGCCTAATAAATAGCCACAATTAACAAGAGAAAAGTAAGGATTTTATTTCCAATCAGCTACCGCCTTGGTCGCGGTGCTCCTACTAAAAGGCCTAATAATCCTGGACGGAGGGAGTACCCTAGTATTCTCCTTGTGATGGTTAAAGCAGACCGGAGGGAGTATATGGTTGTGTTAAATATGTTTCCTGCCCTATATAAGAATAGGATCAATAGTACCTTCGTTCGTAATCGTAAAGTAAGGCATATATGTTTAATCAAAAGTCAAAAGAGTCTAATTTTGACCAATTTTATAGATGAAAATACAAATATTTATAAAATTTGATACACGTAAAATGAAAATATGTATTATGGTGAGTCTAGTGATGTTGATTTGATATTTGAAATGTTCATATGCTTATCAATAAAAACGGTCAAAATTACACTATGTTGACTTTTTACTAAAAATGTATGACTTACTTGAAGGAACAGAGGGAGTATTTTCTCTCTATTTTCCCCCAATTTATTTCTCAAATCTCCAGCCCTACTAGTTCCCTTAGCCGCACTTGGTTCTCGCAATTGAGTCCTTCACTACCGAATCAAACTCTCACCGGTGCCTACCATGGCTAATGGGTCTCGGTGTCTACCATGACCCTACATGGAGGTTGAATATGTGATCGAGTGATTGCTCCCAAATGGTGTTGGTTGGGACATGGTGAACTTGAGTGAAGTGTTTTTTGATGGACATGATCACTGGTAGAAACGTTCATCAATAGGAGGAAGTTGATAATGTTGATGTTGAGTTTGAAAAGCTCAACGGAATCAGAGGCGAAGCAAGTAGGGGTTGTAGTGATGCTCGATGAGGCATGGATCTTCACAACAGATGCAAGATGAGAAGATGAAGGGTTGGTTCGAAAAAGCTCATGAGTGGATCTTTGCTCGTACCAACTGATCGATTTCATGTCCATGTGGTGTGTTTGAATTGAATGATTTTTGTGATCATTTGGTACTTAGATGTATGCTCGGACTTGATTTCAGTTGCCAAATTTATATTTTGAACGGGGAAGAAGCCCGATGGCCCGGGAAGCTATATTAAGCGGCAAGATAGTTTACAAAGAAGACACTGGAAATATAGAAAAACAAAGGGGTTCTCAACTTTTACGAGAAAGACATCAACAAAGAAAATAAAAAAGTGACCAGGTCCTTTTATCCGATGCAGCTCTAGCCCGATCTCTATGTACAATCGCCTTCGTCGATGGTGGGGACTACGCCACTTGGGTCGCCGTCGGGATGGAGCGTCAAACTGAGATCAAAGATCCTTCGCGTCGGCTCAACAACGTGAAGTAAGAAGATAATGTTGTGCCAGCCAAACACCACAACATAGGGTGGCCTTCGTCGGCCACGAATCACGTAAGAAAACTTGTTCTTCATGGATGTACTTGCTGAAGAGCTTCACCATCTCTTGCCCAAACCCCAACCTCCATGTGGAGAGAGGTCGGCCCGTTAGGGTGCCATTGGGGGTACCCATCCCATCGGTCCGGAAACTTGTGCGAACAAGGTTAAAAAGTCCATACATATACTATTTTAAGGGGCGCCATTCCATGGATGGCTAGTCTCAGTGGCGGAGACGCGTTGAGACCTGTGTGGTGAATTGATCACATATGTTTTTGACAAATTCTTTGTATACAAGCGTAAATCATAAAGAATTTTTTTTGAAACTAGTAAAATTACAAATTTGAATGACGTTCGAATTTGAAATCACACATGTTTTTGGTCAATTCTTTGTATACAGTCCCGACTCCGCCACTGGCTAGTACTCCCTCCGTTCCAAAATACTTGACTTCAGTTTACTTATATATGAATGTATCTACATACTAAAAGAGACAAATAAAAGTCATCTATTTTGAAACGAAGGGAGTATGAGTATGTGCACGTTCGAATTTGAAATCCCATGTGCGTAACATGGATGGGCGTCGCATGTCCAGCTCCTGCATGGTCAAAAATCCAATACGCGTAGTTTCAGCCCATCAATCGTAGAGAGGTCCAGCCCATACAAAAACCTGGCCCACCCGTGCGGTGCCTCCTCTTCCACCGCTGCACCTGACCGGAAAAACTGCTGTTCCCCAGCGACGGCGGCGGCACCACTTGGCTTCGCCGATCTTCCCATAACGCATCGGAACCTCTCCGCCGAACACGCCCTGAGCCTTATTCCAACGCAAAACTCTGCTTCCAAGGTACTCCTCTCTCACAGTCCTTCTCCACCTTCATCTCTCCACCTCCTCTGAACTGGACTACCGTGAAATTGAGATCTGTCCGGAGTCGGATTGATTTCTATTTTTCTGTTGTTGGTGGCTAAAATCTATCGTGGTGGCTAAACCAGACCTACTGAAACAGTGAATTCTTGGGTTTAAGGATTTCGGCGCTATGTTTAGGGTCAACAGGAACAGGCAAATCGATAGAAAGGTGTGAAGCCTAAATGGCAGCGCAACTGATTATACGATCTCTGCTTCAGGCTGGTGGTCATAAATGATCCAATGGACCTATGATATGATTTGCTTTGATTTTTCCACTGATTATATTTGTGAGCTGCGTGTATAAACTGTCCAAATGGTGTTCTGTTGCGGGGAGTAATGGAGTATAGCCATGAGTGTATTATATCTTTCCAGATGGTGTTTTTTGTAGGGAGAAATGGTATGTAGTCATGACCATATTATGTCTGTCCAAATGGTGTTTTGCAAGGATCCTGTTGTAACATTAAACTAGGTAACATGGCGCGGCGACACGCCGCGCCCTGTTTTTATTGGAGTTGTATTTAGTAAATAACCTCTTTCAGGAAAAAAAAACAGGTCGGAAAACAATATAATCAGATGATATATTCTAGACCTAGTAGAATTACCAAAAAGGTAACTCATGTAAGGGAGTGGTTGGCGGTACATTTCAGGGTTCACCCCAGTATCTCCAACAACTACCCTCTCAAGTTCCTTGCTTCGGCGAATTTTGCAAATATCTGCAAAATGTAAGACATGCACAAATAGAAAAATGTAAGTCGCATTGTAATTCCCTATTAGCAGTTTCTAACGTGCATGGAGTATGCAAACCGATTAGAGAACGCTTTAACAACTTTTGGCAATGCACTACAAATTAGTTCCACTGCTCGCTCAAAAATGGACAATGACTTTGTAGCTTTTCCACCATGAAAATCTAAAGATTTCGTAATGCAATAACTGTTTAATTTGCTTCCCCTTAGCCTCTACAAATGAATTGCATCCTCTATACATGTGATTGGTCATAAGACATGGGTTGTTATTTATCTGCCCCATCGCTGAACCTTCAAACAGCTAAGAAAAACTTCCCTCCATCAATATGTTTAGACATTATGATAAAAATGTAAAAAACAGTCGAATGTTGCACTTCTAAAATTTTAAGTATTGCTTAACTGAGGTTGACATGTCAATTTTTTACGGAAAACTGCACATACATATATTTTACACTGTCATATTTAGTAGTAGCTTAACTGAGATTGACATATCGAATTATTTACGGAAAACCGCACATACATATATAGGAATGTAGAAAATCACACATAGATTATCAAACATGATTGTATAAATCACACATCTATATTCCAGAGCAAATTTATATCTGAGAACCAATGTATCACCGATATAATGCTTAATTTTTTAATCAAACAAATGGAGCTCAAATGCCAACATGGACTGGATTTTTTATATTTTAAAGCCATACGCTAGGAAGCGCTGACGAACAACTTGTTTCTATCAGTTTTGACCAAACAAAAAATAAGTACAGTTACTTAGATGAAGAACCAGTTCCTGATAGATACTATACAACATTCTGTAGTATGTGCACATCATTTCATATTTGTAAGCAACATTTGATCTCCTTGTAGCCCTAAGGCCTCAACTAAAATAGCAAGGAAAAAAAATGAAAAAAATTCAAACCTGAACATGTTTCTTTTGTGTCGGAAGGAAACAAAACTGTAGCGAAGAAAAGTCATCCAGTAAGCCGGTATAGTGGCAAGTACTAATTTGTACATCACAACAATGACAGAGTAGTATCTATTTCCGTGTGTGTGTGCATGTTGTCTTACCCATGCCATCTTTGTTCTCCTTGATCCAAAAAGAACCCAGCATATTCTGTGATAAGAATGATCCCTCAGCATGGAACGTTATTGTCATCTTCTTTATTGTCGTGGACATACCGAACAACATATCCACAAAGGCAAAATCATGCTCAGATCCTCTGAAGTTACAGATTTCCACTTCCTCAAGGAAGCCCAGGCTGTAAGATGTACTCCAGTTCTGTCGCTGACCACAAGCACAAGCCGATGTGCATGGAGAATCCACCTGAAATAAGCAGGTATAATAATGCTCAAGGCTAGCTGATGTCGTGAATGTAACACAACAAAAGAGAAACAGAGGAATGGTACCAAAAGGTTAAGACATCACAAAAACTATCAAAGAAACGGATCCATAGTGCTGTGAGAAAGGAAAAAATTACAGTAGCAGCAAACCTAAGTATTAACCAGCACTTGCCAGCTATCCATATTACAATTGCTTCAAATTGACACGAGTCCTAAAACAGCTATTATTTGTGCTCATTGCTCCACACCCATGGGCAAATATCCAGTGATACCACACCTCACATGATACGACTCCTCACCAGGCATTTTCATGTTCAGGTCATAATTTAATTTGAATGTTAAAAGGGCTAACGTTACACGAAAGATCACTTCCGGCAACAAAAATTCAGTTGTAGACAACAACAAAAATTCAGTTCTAGACAGTACAATAAACTGACCACTGAGAGTGAACCGTCCAATCAAATTGCACAATTAGGTACAGAACAGTACTTCCTCTAGCTGAACCCAGTGACCCACTTCATAACAACACAAGCTAGGATTGAATTAGGTTAGAGGTAGCTAGCAAAGAGCAGATTGGTTAGGTGCTCCAAGTAAAAAAAATGATGCTTGAAAACTATTTGTTTCCCTAGTCCTAGATGGACTACAGGAAGGGAATAAACGAACCACATAAAACCAACCATGTCACCATGATTTACAAAAAAACTGATATGTTTCAGTCTGTTGCTATGGCGCGAAAAGAGGTAGCTAACTAAGCCTTTCTTCATGGAGGTGGTGGCCACTGCCTTCTATCATATCTGGATGGATAGGAATGGAAAGATCTTCCAGCTGCAGAGAGCCTCTTTTGCTGGATGGAAAGCAAATTTTGTACATGATCTAAATCTTTTAGGTTATAGGATTAAGAAGAAACATCATGCTGCCTTGATGTCCTGGATTTCTGATTTAGTTTAGTTTGTAGGTATTTCTCTCCCTCCTCTCCTTTTTGTAACCTTGTTGCACAATGGTTTTTGATTTGGGGGTAATAAAGGTTTTGTGGGGCTTTTGCCTCACAGTTTTTAGTTTCAAAAAAATGATTCACAAAAAAACACTAAATAAAGTGGCAAAAATTCATGGATTTCAAGATTAACTTATTGTCAAATGGGACCTAGCTGATGCTTAAAAAATTAAAAAGGAAGAATACGAGTATAATAAATAATACCTGCAGCGTCCCAAGCTCTTATCTGTACCTCACTCTCACAAAATTACGAACTGATGATTCATATAAGTCCAGATAAGGTTAAATCCTGAAACATGATAGAAGAATATTCAAGTTCGAAGTTCCTAAAATAAATCAAGCTCATGTGTGCGTTTACATTCCCTAAGATTTCCAGCACCAAATTCGAAATACGCGCATAGAAACAAAAATGAAACACACACATTGTGAACACCCACAATTTTTTTTTGATTTTTTTGACACTTGTAAATTTGACTTTTGAGTAGTGGTATCATGGTATTATAGAAGCTGTGGTATCACCACATATTTTCCCCATACACGATATCTTGTGACGTACATGTCCAATTCTTGAGCAAATTATGTTTGAGGCCACTGAGCAACGTGTCAGCCAACTTGACATCCATTTGAACAACTCTATTTCTTTCTTTCTTTTTTTGCGGATATTTTAACTACTTTATCTCAACATAATGGTGGAGCTAAATTGTAGAGTTTCAATTGAAAATAAACTAAAAAGGATGCAGATATTTAAAACATGTCATGGAAGATAAAGGAAAATAGATGGCTACTTGGCTAGATAAGTAGATATGCTGATATGCACATCAGTTGCGACTGCCAAAATGGGTTGAAAGTTATAGTCGACCTAAACAAGAAATAGGAGAAGAGAGCCTAGACCGGTGAATCAGCTTCAACATCAAAACTGGGGTTTTTTCGACCTTGGGGATACGTATGAGTAGTTTGTAAAATAGACTACATGACTGAAATCAGGTCAGCTACATACTTTCATGGGTGTACTTCTAGTTCCTGATCAGAAATTTTGGAGCAAAGTTACAAACCAAAATAGTATTCCATTAGAAGATTAGGCCTCAATGTGAGAATGATGTACATGCTTTTCAACCAATTAACATAACTCCAGCAATAACGAAAGTTCTTGATAAGAGAAGTTATAAATTTACCTTTTTATCAAGTAATGTCACCTTCAGCTTTCTAATACCAGGACATATACTGAGCAAATGGCACACAGAAGCTCCAATTGAACGTCCATTTGTGCATAACCACAGAGACAAAATATCCCGTTGGGAAGCCTGGTTATGATACCCATCAAGTACTCATACTGAGTTAAATCCTGCAAAATCAAAGGAAAACAGTTAAAAACTGAACAATCCAGTCTTAAAAGCAATCTGTTTATTCATAGTAATACATTCAACTTTTTTACAGTTGTGTTTGTCATAGAAGATTCCCATGGTACGACGCTGAAGCTCGAGAGAGCAGCGTAGGGGCCAGAGCGGCGTGGAGATCTTCCATGGCATCCGGGAGCATATGCATCCAGGGAGAGGGAGAGGAGGCCGGCCAAGGGGATAAGTGGAGAAAATCGATAATAGTTGTAGAGAGCAGCTAAGGAGATGGACAGTGACATCGATGACTTACCATGGTGACGGACGCACGGCCGCGCCGGTAGGCGTTGGCGCACGGAGGAGTCAGGCGCGAGCAGAGACGGGACGGATGGACCCAGCGCCATACCCACATCCGCAGAACCAGAAGGAAGAGGAGGAGAAGTAGAGCGGGAACGGCCGCGTGCACGGCAGGCCCGACCACGGCCCGCACGATTAAGCGGCGGCTCCATCGTGACGACGACCACGGAGGTTCAGCACGGCAGGACAACAAACCAGCTTGAGAGGGCACGAAGGGCTGGCCATGTGGTACCGCGAGCTCACCGGAAAACGAATCCGTGGTCGGGGAGGCCGGAGGAGATGGAGAGCCACCGGAGTGACCTCGGCGGCCGGCGGCCGGAGGAGTAGAAGATGAGGTAAATCCCGCTGACTCGCGGCTTCTCAGCTCGAGCTGCTCGGGGAGGAGATAGAGGAGGAGGTGGCGGTTCTGGAGGTGACGCCGGATTTGTCAGGGGCGGGCGGGCGCGGCGGCGACCTGCTACGGCGGGGAAGAGAAAGACTGGACGACTCAGTCGACCGGGGGTAACTGGGTGGAGGCGAGGAGATAACCGGGAGACGAACCCAGTCGACCGGGTAACCGGGTGGAGGCGAGGGGATGACCGGGGGACGTGGCAGCGTATGATTGGAAGAAATTCAAGGATGAACAGTATGGCGGGAATCGAAGCGACGTGGCGCAATCTGAGTCGTCCGTCGCGCCGATCGAACGGCCGTCGTTCGCGCGCGACGTGGCTCCCCTGAGGAGGCGTGAATCTGTCCAACTTTTATATATAGGTACTATAGGACTGACATGTGCTTAGGAGTTCATTCGGGTATAGAAATGAGGATATTTTTGGATCTATTCTATTGACATAGTACTACCTGGCTATATAACCAGGAATTCTTTGTTAATTCTTTATATGGGCAAGGTCCTACAAGATGCATAGTCTCGTGGTTCTGAGTGGTGACGCTTTCTGTGGCACCATCAGCACCAAATGGCAGCAGGACAGGGCCTGTCTGAGACAAATTAGCTCATAGATCCATCAAGGACTGCATGATCAACCAATTTCTTCCTCTTATACGAACCCTTTGTGCTTGCATAGTTATACTGAAAGAAAATGATTTTCTCGCAAGCTTTCGTGTGCCTCTCGGTCACTAGCACCCAAAAGACCATACCAGATACAAATGGAAAGTCTGAACTCAATATGGTAACACAAATGATCTAGATGGTTCTCCGAAGTGTTTTCTTACTTTTCATGAATGCTCTAATGGACCTTAGAAATTGCTGGTTTTGACTTTTGTCAGTCTAATTACATTGTTGAACTGCATACTAGAGAATTATTTTTATAGCAGCGTTGCCTTTTTTTTACGAAAACATAATAAGCTTTGAGCCATGGCCTTATTGAATAGGCGCAAAAGCATTGTATTCCCTGTGTGCAGTTCATTCTGGTGATTTCAGCTATGCCTAACACCCCATCCATAAATTCCTAAATCTGTGATCTTACCATATAAGGGACTGATGGGTGCTTAGCAAGTCATTCTTATTTAGAATCTTCTCAGAGCTATTTTATTCACGGATTTGCTGCTTGTATCTCGAACCTGACATCGGCTCATCTCATGGAGGGAAAAAGCAAATGTAGTTAGTTGTCTTGTTGTTGTTCGCCGCCTCGACACATTCCCCGGCATCATCCCACACAGAAAGAAAGAGCGTGGAGCCCCGGCCCGACCTGTAAGTCCGCTAACGTAAAGCGTTCTCGCTGTTTCCATTTAGAATAAGTAATTTTAGTGCTTCGAAATTACTGTACTGAATCTTCAGTATTTAAGTAGTAGTTAAGGAACTTGTGTAGTATTTGTGTGTATGGGATGGTCTCATTGATTTGCTTTTCCCATTTTGTGGTTTTCTAGAAAACAGTTGACCCAATTGTGATCTTGTCTTCTATAGCTGATGTTATAAATACAATAGTTATCTTTTGCTTCCACGGTAATGACAGTCTTTGTGGATTGTCCAATGAAATTTCCAGTGTTCCGATGAAAAACCTCTACCGTCATTTTACTGCCGGGCTAACCTTTGTTCCAGTTTGCAGATGGAATCAAAGGTTTTCCGGTTCCTAAAGCTCGTCGGGGTTGGCTTCAAGGGAAGGACTGAATGCGAAGGCCGTGAGCTGTTCCTGAAACTGGGCTACAGCCATGAGGTGCAGTTCACCGCCCCACCTGCTGTCCGTGTCTTCTGCTTCAAACCCAACATCGTGTGCTGCACCGGCTTAGACAAGGATAGGGTGCACCACTTCGCCGGCACTGTCCGGAGCTGCAAACCTCCGGAGGTGTACAAGGGGAAGGGCGTACTGTACATAGACGAAGTTGTCAAGCTGAAGCCAGGGAAGAAGCAAAAGAAGTGACGGATGGAACAAATTAAACTGGTTCTTCCTTCTTCTGGAGTTGTGGTTTTGATCTGTTGATATTTATTTGGCAGTGCAGAACTGCAGTTTTTTATGTTATTTTCTTGGATTTGCCAGCTTGATTTTGTCTTGTATTTGCACTGTACTGCATAACATGCTTGGAAGAATCGTAGATCACTATCGTCGTGTAAGCAAAGCTTTGTGTAGTTACAAAACGAGCTAATTTACCTGGGATTGGAACGATGTCGTTTTCGCTTATCGTTTTGCAAAGCAAGCAACCAAAACCTTCATCATGCATGCATCCATATGGTCCTCCATTCAGCACAGCAGCAGCAGTCCATTCTTGCTTTCGTTTGTCAGCTGATGCAGACATTCCACTCACTCCCCGATCAATATATACAGTCTCACCCACGGACAGACACGCGCACGCGCGCGGTGATCTAGTGCCCATTCGACAGCCTTCTTAAACAGCATGCTTTAACCTGTCAAGTCATGACGACGACTTCCTGTGAGATTTGCGGTTGTCTGGACTTCCAACTGTACTACTACTGCTTTACCATCACCTTTCATCTTCTCGAACACGCATCTGATTGCGTGTCATTTTAATTACTATCATGTTTCATGAATTTGCTTTTTTGGCAAGAGAGGGCATGTAGTAGTAGAAGACAAACACTCAAGGATCGCCAGTAGCCCAGTAACATACCGGTGTGACTTGGTAACAACTAACAAGGATCTTAGTTCTCCTTTGGTGTTTATCAGGAATCCTGTTTGTGTGGTCAGGAAAGTTATCCAGTACTGTCATGTAAGCTTGTGTGGCTATGTAGGTGTCCTCCTCCTATCCAGTGCATTAGTCAGACTTTGAAGTGCCAACTTAATTAGTTAGGTGCCCACCAACCAATGGTTAACCTAGCTGACCTCCCTTTCTGAAGCCATGATATGAACTCCTCCTACTACATAGGTAAGTAACTACCTCTTAGCTCCTACGCAAGCAGAGTACCCTGCTGGATTTCCCTTCTGATCCGACCTATAAAAACAACTGAATTATCATGTACACACGATATACTGTCAGATATAAACAGAAATGGCATGTCACACCTGGATTTCCCTTCTGATCCGACCTATAAAAACAACTGAATTATCATGTACACACGATATACTGTCAGATATAAACAGAAATGGCATGTGACACAGATTACATATGTTAAGTAGTTCATGATCAATTACATGTCCTAAGTGGTAAGTGCATATTTTCACTTGAAAGACTTCACTACCCCTGGCCCGGTGTGGTTAAGGGGATCATCACATTTTTTTTACTGGAATGGCATGTGAAACAAAGATGATAGCTCAGCTGCAACCTCCTTCCCTTCTCAACCCTGTTGATATATGGCCACTATCACACTGCATAAAGAGTCGCTAGAAAAGCTCTATAGACAGGCAGTGAGCGTCTTCTGTCAGCCCAGACTCCAGAGACACAAGGGGGACAAAATGCAGGACTGGGCGGGCGTCTTCATCCCTCTGGTGCTGTTCATCCTGCTCTCGCCGGGCCTCCTCTTCCAGATCCCCGGCAAGTGCCGGTTCGTCGAGTTCGGCAACTTCCACACCAGCGCTGTGTCCATCGTCGTCCACACCGTCATCTTCTTCTGCTTCGCCGCCATCTTCCTCATCGCTATCGGGTGCACATCGACCTCGGCTCCTAATCAGTCTCTCAAGTTATTTCCTCGTGTGTATCAGTCCTCTCAATCTACTCTACGTACATGTGTCATGTGTGGCCGTGTTGTTTCCTGCTTTCACTCTCAGTTCGCCTTCGAGTTGAGTTTTCTGAAAGTTCAGGCCTTTCTCTGTTCGTTCTAGTGTAGTACAGCTCACTGTATCGGTGTATGTCTCTGTGATCAAGAAGTAAACCGGTTCCTTGTTTATAGCTAGATTCGGCCACCTGTATAAATAAATTTTCGCTTTGTGACTCTTTCCTTGTTCAGATAATTTGCAATTTCTCCCTGTGAATCTGCTGAGATGCTGCTGGACAGACGAAAATTTAGAGTGTCAGTGAGATAAATTGAGAGGGTTTGGTGTGGAGTCAGGACATGAGTGGTGCAGGAAAGCAACAGAGAGAGCATGCAAGAATCCAAGTCCAATTGAGGTGAGTGTGACCTCATACTAAAAGAAACAAACAGGTTAGCTCCAGCGCTCAGTTGAGTAAATGGCATGGGCGGTACGCCGGTACCACAACTTGTCGCGCGTGTGCAGATAAGTCACTCAACTCGCAAAACGGACGAACCGGTCACTGAACTCGTCAACCGTGTGCAGATAGGTCATAAACTTGCCACGTCAGCCGGTTTTTTCGTTTCGACCGGTCACGCGCGACGCACGTGAGCTTCATCTCCGTGAGAAATTGACGGGGAGGACGCGGACGAGGACGGGGAGGTGGCGGGGCGATGGCCCTGCTCCGGGAGGCCACGCGGGAGAGCGCGGAGCGCCGGCGCACGCTCTGCACGCCGCGGCTGCTCGCGGCGCTCCGCCTGGTGCTGCTCATTCCCCGGCACGCGTCGGCGCGCGTCGACGCGACCGCCGCGCTCGTCAACCTCTCCCTGGAGCCGGCCAACAAGGTTCGCATCGTCCGCGCGGGCGCCGTGCCGGCGCTCGTGGAGGTGCTCGGCGCCGGAGGCCCGCGAGCACGCGGCCGGCGCGCTCTTCGGCCTCGCGTCCTCCCGTCAATTTCTCACGGAGATGAAGCTCACGTGCGTCGCGCATGACCGGTCGAAACGAAAAACCGGCTGACGTGGCAAGTTTGTGACCTATCTGCACACGGTTGACGAGTTCAGTGACCGATTCGTCCGTTTTGCAAGTTGAGTGACTTATCTGCACACGCGTGACAAGTTGTGGTACCGCCCATGCCATTTACTCCGCTCAGTTGGTCTGTAACTGATGGCGTGATTGGTTTATTTACTCACAAACTGAGCTTGGATTTGGTGGACGGTACCTGTCTTGGCTACTCTTGCTAGCTAGTGTAGTGTATGTACTTCCTTGTCGTAGCCTTCTAGTGGCAGTGGTGAGACTGTGAGAGGTGAGCATGGAGGCAGGGGTGCATCTTGTTTGTCAGCATTATACAGTGGCATATAATCTGCAGAGGCACACACGCCCACGCCAGTCAAATGTAAGGTGGCAGGAACATCACACATGTTCAGTTTTCGGGAGAACACAAGGCAAGATGATCAGAGAAGACGGGTGATCTTCCAAGCTTGCCTTATCCAGTATAGTATTCACATGGAGATGCATGCAGCCTTGGAGTCTCAGAACGGCATATCTGAACACTCGGCAAACACGACTATATCTATATGCGAATTTATTTTTGTAGGCGCTCGCTCGGCAGACTATGTGACACGGTCCCTTGCCGCCGTGTTTGACGGATACGTGATGATGGCACCGTTTTTTTGTGAAACACGGTACAAACGCAGACGCTTACATAAACATGCACACACTTACCCCTATGAATGCACGCACGCATACTCTATCCTATGAGCACCTCTGAAATACTAAGCTGACGGGCCGAGTCTTTAAATTAACGAAATCGCCACAGGCATCTCGCTATCGACGGGAACGTCGCCTCCCACTGAAGAATATTCCATCTAAATGAGAAACACCAGTGTCAAACCTGTGGTTTGAACTCTGCTGGGCTGGGGGTACAACCACCCTGCTAACCATCCTACCACATGCAGGTTCTCATGCCACCAGTTTCACTGAGTGCCTTGTCAAATGCACTCGTGAAACACTACCGTTAGAGTTCCCGAGTGAAACTCGGCTAACATGTTCAATATTTTTTTTTATCTTCTTCCTAGGCCTAAGTGTTAAAGTTAAAACACTCAGCAAATTGACCATTGTTTGCCGAGCATCTTACCTTATACACTCAACAAGCATGCCAGGTGGTGCCATCTAGGCGATCCGGTCGACAGGGGTTTGACGAGGTACACGAAGACAAGGGCTAGTTTCGCAATGTTAGGTCAATTTAGTTGTCCATCAACCCAATTAAAACACGCCAAAGAGCTAAAGGGAAAACTAACCATTGCAGTGTGTAGCACCTAATTATGTAAATTATTTTCCTAATCATAAAGCAAAATAATTATTGTTCATGTAAATTATTTCTCTATCCATCGGTGTAATGTAGCCCTTTGACATCCTTTACATAGTTGCATACTTGCATTTAAGGGATTGATCCTTGTGTACTACTCCCTCCGTTTTTAATATAAGATGTTTTAACATTTGTCCACATTCACATATATCTAGATGTATGTAGGCATATTTTAATGTGTATATACACTCATATTAGTATGCATGTAGACAACATGTTGGATAGCTAAAACTTCTTATATTTATGCACGGAGGGAGTACTACCTATGAAGCAACCTTTACCACACACCGCATTGGGTCCTGAAAAGGTGAAAAAGGCGACGCGAAATTCTTACATGGCAACCCGCTGCTATTGATCACGCAATTAGAGGTACACGATATGTCCATATTTGTCTTGATATCATGAGTGTGATTTTGCCCATCGGTTGAGTTTTCGAAAATACGGAGGATGGTTGATTGCAGGTAGGGGTGTCAACGGGGATAATTTCTTTATCGAGCTCCCATATCCAGTTTAAAGGAATCAGATTAGATATCCGATTCCGAACTGTTGACAACTATAGGATATGGTATGTCAAAAAGTTACCGGATGTGAATTATTCAAAAATTAATTAGGATTATCCGATGATTTAGGACTTAATACTCTGATTTTCAACCAAAACGTATAAGCTAATAGAGCACATTTAGCAGTTAGTGAGTTGCTGAGTTTGTTCGTTAAATAACAACTCAGTTACATAGTTATTGTACCGACAATGGAAATTTGTTAGGATATTAGTTTATTAAACAATTATTTTTGGTCGTATGGTTTGTCGATATACCTATGCGCGTAACTATCCTATTAATTTTGTTCCGCAGCGAGTCTACTCCATTTTTGTTCCGAATCCGTGGTCTGATATATTGTCTCCGAATTCGCAACAGTCATTATCCGTACCGCTCTGAATCTGATGAAAAAATGTAGCAAACGATACGGTAATAAAAAATCTAATCCAATCCGATCCGTTCACATACCTACTTGTAAGTGGTGAGTGATGAGAGACGTAACAGGATCACGAGTAGATCTACGCTTACGCTTGGACGGGGAACATGAAGAAGGACACTAGCCCTCATTTCAAGGAAGCAGACAAGCTCATTTTCGAAGTGAACGCACACTTGTTGTCTAGTGCCTCGTTTCCAAGATCTGAATAGATTGAAACCTTATTGTTTACAAACGAAGAATTTTCTTTCTCTATACGGAACTATAGGATGTTTGGATATTTCCAGTAGCAGACCTAGGATATTTCGAAGCCCGGGCAAATAGTAAATTTAAGGGTTTAGAATGATATTTTTTTAGTCTGGACAAACAATAAATAACAATACGAATACACTAGGCCGGCCGTCCGGACGCCCGGGCAAGCGCCAGGTAATAAGGGCGCTGCGTCCGCCACTGGATATTTCAGTATAAACTACAATACATACCGAAATGGGTGACAAACAATAATTCGGAGAAAGATAGAAAATCTTATAATTCGAAACGAAGTGGTATATAAACGGCGAAGAAAGGGAAAGAGCACTGGTTGCATTGTAAGAAAATGTACCTGCATGATTGCTGTCTCCTCTCTTGGGTTGGCTATGAATTGTGTGCAATGAAAGCTTATGGGTCATGATATTTCAAGTAACAGGATTCGTGAGGTATTTCTTCCCTTTTATCTTATGCTAATGGCTTATTCATTACTAAACCTTACTTTGACAATGGTCACTTGTCTTAGTGAAAACACAATGGTGTTGTTGCTAGTACAACATATCATGTTATCACGTGCATTCTCATTTTCAGTTAGGGAACTATGTTGTTCTCGTCTAATACTTTCGAATTATAATATGTTTTAGGCGGCACAGACCCCCGTACCTCCTCGCGTCGCCCCTCCCAGGCGACTGGGGAGGCGAAAACCTAGCCCCTGCCACCACCCACCTCCATCCCTCCTCTCTCCCTCGCCGTCCCCGGAGGCGGCCGCCGGACAAATGCCGTCTGCCGCCGGTGAAGGGGGCGGCGGGGATCTGGTTCCCGTGGCCCCGGGCTGCAGCTTTGGAGGAAGCTGCGGCGCCGGTCTCCCCCGCGTGCCGGCGGCGTCCCTCGCCGGCAGCTCCCCTCTTCCCCGCTCCGTGAGTGTCCACGAGCGCCGCCGGTTGCGGCTGCGTGCAGCAGCTGTGCCGGCGCGGGCGATCCCTGGGCCCGATCTGGGCCCCGGATGGGCTCGGCGGCCCAGTCGCGGGCGTCCTTTTCTCCCTTGGCATCCCAGCGTTGGCAGGCGGCCAGCGTGCGGGATGGTGGCGGTTTGGTGTGGCCAGCCGACCTCGGGGTCGGAACGACGCGGCCGCCGGCGAGCTTGGCCGACCTTGGTCGGCCGACGACGGTGACGCTCGTGGGCGTCATCACCTTGCTGAAGGCGTCGTCGAGGGCGGTCTCGCGCTCCGTCCCGAATGCTCCAGGGGAAACCCTCGACCCGGTTCCACCGGATCTGGGATGGCGACACTCTGTGTCGTGCTCCCTCTTGAGGGCATCGCTTTGGAGCAGGATTCGGCTGGAGGGGCGTGTGGCTTTGGCGGTGGTTGGGCTCCTCTTCTTGCTCTCCTCCCGGCGTCGTCTCTCCGTGGCCACGATGCTCGAGCTTCTACAGGGGGCTGGAGTCCTTCTTCTGACGACGGTTAACGGCTCGGGCTAGTGCAGGTGAAGCTTTCTGGGTGTCGACTCGACTGTGTGATGCCCTTCGATTACGCTGTTGGCTGTTGTGTAAAGCCTCGGCGACGCATGGCCCTTCGTCCTAAGGTGAGGACTTGGCGATGTGCTGCCCTTCGGCTGCTCCAACACCATCGTGGCTGATCTCGGTAGATTGAAGCCTTTCGTCTACGACAGTGAAGACTCTTCTGCACTGGCGTCCAACGGTAACCGGAAGATGTGAGGGTTGAAGGCTCTCCCTGCGGGGTTGGTGCTTAGTGCCATGTTGTAGGCTTGTTTTTATTTTATTTCTCCCCTTTGTCCTTCTCTGTAATTCTGCTTCTCTTGAACCCATAAAACAGAAAATGAATACAATTCAGGTGGAGGGTCTTCTCCCTCCCCCGGTGACAATTCAAAAAAAAATGTTTTAGATAGTTTAATACGGACTATGTATGAACTAAATGAGTGACAATACACACTAAAACATATCTATATACATGGGATTTTGATAATGGTTAACCGTGATTGTGCGCGTGTAAATGAAATCAATAAAGCATTTTAGATGGCACCTTGTTCTACGCGTTGCGTGCCAAGACATGCTCCAACTGCCTGAATGTTAAGTTGAATTTCGCAAGAAAAGAAATAAAAATTCTAAATGTTTGACTCCCCGTTAGTTTCGTGCGAGATTCATTTCCGCAGGTTGGTCCTCCCTCCCTCGTTGCCTCCCTGGTGCGTGCTGATTCAGAGTGAGGGGAGAAAAGGCGGAGGGCGGCACAGCCAGCGCAGCACCAGCAACTCCTCTGCCGGCCGGCCGCCCCTACCAATTAGGTTCGGTGGGCAGGGCAGAGATCAACCGATTGGGTAGGGCTTCATTTCTTTCTTGGATCCATCTGATGCTCTCCGGCTAGCAAACAAGATCCGAGACCACGAACGGCTGCTCCTCCGAAGAAGAACAAGAAGAAAGTCAACGAGCAATCGGAGCCGGAAGATGATGCGGCGGCGATGGAGCAAGGACTCGGATGCTGATTCCTCCTCCTTGTACCCGCTGCGTACCGACTGCGACCAGAACGTCCCCGATACCAAGTTCAAGATCAAGGTCAGGTCCCATTCCTTCCTTCCCTGTCCAACTCCAATCTCGTCTAGTTTTGCATGTGGAGGATGGATCTTGCATCTTGTTCCCTCACTGAGCATGCCGCATTCACTAATTTCAGGTTGGCAGAACCCTGAGCGTTCGAAAATGGCACGCTGCGTTCTCGCAACAGGGCTCCCTGCATATTGCCTCTGTTCTAAGCCGGATACAGAGAGGGGTACAACCCTCCCTCCCTACTCATTTCATTTCATTCCATTCCATTCCATTTCATTTGATTCCATTTCATTCCAACACCCCTCCCTCGTGTCTAACACAAGCCATCTATCTGGCTCTCTCTTTTTTTCTGTGGTCTAGGGCGTGCACCCTGCAATTAGGAACGAGGTTTGGGAGTTCTTGCTTGGCTGTTTCGATCCCGAGAGCACCTTCGATGAGCGCGACCACATCAGGCAGACGAGAAGGTACTCACATTTTGATATGCTTTTCTCGGCTACAAGTAAATAATGCCAAGCTCTTTTTTCACACTTTTCTCTGTTATCAAAATGTGGTATGTGTTAACTTCACCCTTTGGGGGTGAAACGAGAAAAGCTAGCTATCTAGTGTTAGTTTTGAACTGCGTATTAGTGTGCACACAATATCTAAGTAAAAGTGCTGGTATCTCCAGATTACAGAAAATTACGGTTAGTACCCTATAACCCAATATGTGTAAGACTACGATACACACTTAAGCAAGTTTGGATGAAATTATACACGCTGCCTTGGTCTGTAGTGTGCTTGCAACCATAACAGGCTAGCATGATCCCATGTCATAGGTGGTAATATCCCCTTTATTTGCTTGCTACTTGCAAATGATCATATCTTTAGATTCTCTACTACAATGTGGAAATTGGTTAGTGCCACTACATATAAGAATCGGGGCTCCTTTTTCCTATTTTCTTCATCCTATATCTTTTTGATTTCCAAGAATTTAGAAGCACGCGTGCAAATTTTAATTTATTTTGACAGCATGTGCCCTATGCAGATTACAGTATGCTAGATGGAAGGAACAATGCAGAGAGATGGATTCTCACGTGGGCAGCGGCAAAATCATCACAGCCCCCATCATAACTGAGGATGGCGTGGCTATTAAGGACCCTTTGGTTCTACTCGAAGCGACTTCAGAACAGAGTATGTTGCAAGGTGGTTCGACCAGCAGCAACAACGTAAATGGGTGGATGAATCTGTGGACCGTCTGACGGATAAACAGACTATCGAGTGGAAGCTCACGCTGCACCAAATCGGTAAGGTGTAAGCATTGATTTTGTGTTGCTACTTCTTGATGCCTTCCATATTCTGTTCTCCACACTCTTATGTTTTTGTGTGTCATTGGGATGGTTATAACAGGTCTTGATGTTCTGCGCACTGACCGATCCATGGTGTTTTATGAGAAGAAAGAAAATCTCTCCAAGTTGTGGGATATTCTAGCTGTGTACGCCTGGATCGACAAAGAAGTTGGTTATTGCCAAGGTGGCTGCATCCTCCTATTTCCATATAAGGACTTATGTGTTGTCTGAAAAGATTCTTATGTATGTTCTTTCCACAAATCAAACAGGAATGAGTGACTTATGCTCACCGATGATAGTGTTACTCAATGATGAAGCAGATGCATTTTGGTGTTTTGAAAGATTGATGCGTAGACTGGTATGCACTGCTTCTCCATCAGTCTTCAGTGTTGCTTGTTTCCTCTAATGCCACTTATTGTTATCTTTTGATTTTAAAGCGAGGGAATTTCAGATGCACACAACAATCTGTTGGGGTTGAGAACCAGCTTCAGCACCTTGCTTCTATCATTCAGGTGCTGGACCCAAAGTTACATGACCACCTAGGTATGTTATAAAGACTCAGGGACCTGTCAATCAGTTAGACTAGATATCCACTTGATGTTATTGTGCTTGTTGTCGCTTGAACACAGAAACACTTGGTGGGGGTGACTACCTCTTTGCATTCCGAATGTTCATGGTGTTGTTTCGGCGTGAATTGTCATTTGGGGACTCCTTGTACCTCTGGGAGGTAAGTAGTTCTTTCATTGTGTTGCTAAATCTAAAACATTTGGTCTATTAATTTCATCCAGATCAGGTTTGATCTATGAACCAAATCCATTACAGTGGTGTTGTGTTACAGTGGCATCCATTTCTCAAAGTATCAATGGCTACCATTCCTCTAAATTCAAATAATATTTCCTACTCTGTTTTATATGTCTTCAGATATTCTTTCGTTTTCGTTAATAATACCTGAACTATGTTCAAAGGTGCTGAAAGCCAGGTTTAGTTTGGCAAGCCATCCAAAATAATGCGTATTTCCTACTATTTGTGCGGTCAGGCTGTTTTTTTTTTGAAACTTTTATGACAGTAGGACAGGGTCAGGCTGTTTTTGTGTCCACAAAAGAAAGAATGATATTACTAGCCAACCAGGCTTTCAGAAAATGGTCAAGATGGTTACCGCTGGTAAACAATCACTCCAACTTTGTTGGGTTGATCACTGTAAAACACAAAAGAGCACTCAGGATTTTGTTGTACTTTAGCTGAGTTAGGAATGCACGTAGACTCAGACTGAAGCTGCATTATTTTGCACATCAGTTGACCCAACCAAAAGGAAAACTGGGGAGACTCAGTTGAATCCACAGGTTTTCATCATTGGGTATTTACTAGCTGTCTAGAGGCCTGTAAAGGCCATGTAACTGTGACCCTGGTTGTAATGTCTAAAGGACCAGTACTGTATATTTTCTGAAGATTTAACTCTCATTTGTAAATAAAAGGTTTGATTGCTGAATGATGATCATATTGGCTGTCCACAGATGATGTGGGCTCTAGAATATGATCCTGACATGTTCTCCACATATGAAGAGACCGGGCCTGCAACTGACAGAACTCAAGGATATAAACCTAGAGTAAAGTCAACCCGTCAGTTTGGCAAGTACGAGAGGGCGAATGTGAAGAATGGTGCAAACGGTGTTGATGGCCCTGTTCCTATCTCTGTTTTCCTTGTTGCTAGTGTTCTGAAGGAGAACAGCCAGAAGCTCCTTCAAGAAGCCCGAGGGTTAGATGACCTTATTAGGGTAAGTTGTGATGAAGCCATCTTTCTTGTTTTATGATGGAACACTTATTGGGGTGCTGAACTAAGATTGAACATCAGATTTGTTATAGACTAGTAGATCCGAAGTTCGGTTTGCTCATCTAGTTTAACGTATCTCTTTCTTTGTTTTAGATATTGAATAATGTTAATGGGAACTTGGATGCAAAGAAGGCTTGTGAGGTTGCACTGAAACTTCACGCGAAGTACCTTAGAAAGGTAACACGCTGTTTCCTCCCGCTTCTCTTCTTAATACTATGCATTATAGTGCGTTTCAAGTGCTCTTTTGGCCAAACAAAAGATGAATGAACAAATACTATCTTTGTGTGTTAGCAGATGCAAGGAAAGAAACTCTAACAAAATACACACGGTGATCCACCAGAAGGTGGTTGTTGTATGCAAGGAAGGCAGTAACTGTTGTATGTAAATTTGGATGCAGAGCATTGTTGTGCCCACGTTAAAAATGTGTATAAGGAGTATATTGTTGTCTGAGAATTAACAGCTTTTCCGAGGGTGTGATTCTTTCCACTCCAAAGAAGAAAAGTGTAAGATTCATTTTAAGAGCAAATGTGTGTGTGAATCTTAAAATGTAAAAAGACAAGCAGAAGAGAAGAAAGAGATCGCCAGGATTTTGTGTGTGTGTGTGTGTGTGAGGCAAAAGAGGAATGCATACTAAAAATTAATATTCTGGTATATAAATTGGTACATTATCCTTTTCGTTCTTGTTCTGTATCCCCAAGCTGGGCACTGACTCGGCTCTGTCCGATGGGTCACCAAACCATTGTTCTTCGTCGCGCGTCTATGCCTTGCTGCCTGCTCTTGGCTCGACTCTGTGGCCTTCTTCTTGCCCTTCATGAGTGGCGGTGGACAATGGATTGAGAACGGCGGCGTGGGAGAACGGGGTGAGGCTGCGTCTGGAATGGGAGGGGCCGTCAGGAGCTTGGGAGGGGGAGGGATGAATTGGATAGGGTTTGCCTTACCTCACTACCTGGTGGGCCAAGTCGGGGTTGGGTCTGACATGCAGGACATATCCGGAAACCCCTAGCCGGCCCCGAACATTGGGGAGCTGAAAGGGTGCCGGTTAAAATGGGCCGCACTTTTTGGCCGTTCAGGAGACCTGCTGGAGCGTGTTGCGTCTAGACCACGAAATGGGGCGCTATGGGAGATGCCGCTGGACATGTTTTTTTTTTAAATGGAGGCAAAAGCTTTGCCTCGCTCTATCTATTGATTAAGGAGTCAGAGGTTTTTAAGTTTCATACAACATAGGCCAAAGACCCAAATCAACATCTAAAAGGACTAATCTATCGGAAGAATAAACTCAAAATGCTTAGCGCCCGCCTTTTCCCAAGTATGAGCCTCGTCTTTGATCCGGTCCAAGATGATCGATGGGAGGGTGGACTTGTGTCGGAAAACCCTAGCATTTCGCTCTGTTCACAACTCCCACGAAACTAGAATTGGGAGGGAGGAAACCGCCTTTCGCCAAGAGGAATCATTCAAGGTCATGTGAGTCCACCAATCTCGAACACAATTGAAATTCGCCCAAGTTCTCGTGTCCACCCAAGAGGTGAAGCCACTCCTTCACCATGTTCCAAATACATATGGAGAAGCGACATTTGAACATGAGGTGCGTGGCCGATTCTTGAATTTGTTTGCAAAGCGAGCATAGATCACAATTTGGCCACCCCCTCCGTTTTAGCCGGTCCGCCGTCCATTTCCGATTTTGAATGATGAGCCAAGCAAAGAATTTGCAGGGGGCACCCACACATGCCACACCGTGTTCTTCATATTGGATGAGATGGAGCCTAAGAATTGAGCATGATACGAGTTTAGGTACTGACATAGTCCAAGTGATGGTGTTGTGGTGCCTTCATTGGGGTGCACGTGTTGAAGCATAGTCCATAGGGAAACAAATTGTTGAATCTATCTATACCTCTTATAAAACAAAACCCCACTAACATGTATTAATTATTTTTCTATATCAACATGCAAGCTATCGACATCATCCATTATCTTAGCCAATCAAATGTCCATGTCATCCCACTAACATTTATCAACGCCAATATTTTCTTACATGCAACATATCCATGTCATCTACTTTTCATCCATCCCATTGTCCACGTCGCCAATATTAATCATCAACTACAAAAAATAAATCACCTCAATTAATTTTAGCCATACGACAATTGTGATGAATTGATCTATAAACAGTTTCATATTTCATGGGTCTTATATGTCTTTATTTACACAATATTTTTTAAAAACATTTCCGATGCAACACGCGGGGTATCTTTCTAGTTTATTAAATTGGAGAGAAAGATTCGTACAACTCGCAAAAGGAAAATAATGTCAAAATCCATTGGTAAGTAAAAAACATGTTAGCATCACACATAATGTCTCCTTGACGTTCCAGGAGTTCTAGTGATTGCATGGCTTACAACAGTTACATGCCCCTGTAAAAAATCCTCCTTCACAAAAGTCCTTTCGCAAGCCATGTCACGTACTCACGTGCACATCCACCCATGCATGAACTTGCCACTTGGTCCCTTACACATGCCGCCTGGTCCTTCGTCGACATCGCCATCGTAACAAAATGAATATAATGCATGTGATAAAAAAATAAAACCTCGAACAATAACAAGTTCACTATTTTTATAAAAGAAAATGGATGTTACCCGTAGCTACCACAACCAGCAGCAGCGCCATGATAATAAAATTCAGTTTGCTAAAATTATGCGCAATTAATAGATTAATTTGTGGATATGGAATTGATATAATGAGAAGATATAGAATAGATATTATTTGGAAAAAAATCAAGGAAATAGTTGTGCAATTAAGAGATCAATGATGGGTTGATCGTCATAACAATGCACCAACTTACTTTTGAGATATTAAATATACTAGGAAAAATGCCCGTGCGTTGCAACGGGATAATAAAAAATCTTTTGGATTAGAAACTTTGATACACATTTAGCACAAGGAAATGTACAAATATACATGTACTTCCTTGTTTATAAAATATACATGTACTTCTGCAATACTCACTTTTTTATAGTACAGATATACATGTACTTCTGCAGTGTTGTAGCTGTATTTCCGTTTAATTTTTGTAGTTGTTAAATTGGCTTTTCTCTCGGATGCTAAAAAGGAAGGAAGTGCAGCAGAGACTATTAGCATGTAGAGTAGTGCGTGAATAACAACTAGATTCCTAGGCGCGGCTTGCCGCGCGCCACCCGTGATTGACACTGGTTTTCAGTTTGCAAAACGCTATATCAAACATTCATAATTTGCATAGTCATAACGAAGCACATTGGTCAAAATAAACCAGTTTCATACATAGGAGGCTAGTGGCACTGAATTAAGAGTCTACAAATGTTTGTCTCTTGACTAACTTAAGTGCCTATCATAGGCTAGAGACATCTGGTACCATGCCAAACCATAACACATCAAGAAACTTCGATGCAAATGGAAGACAAAAGCAGCATCCACATAAGGTGCACATGAGCATTGCCTCGACCGACACTTCGTCTATATTTACAGGATGATTACATAAGCAACCAACAGAGTCTTTAAAGTTGCAGGTACACAGATTAATAGATAAAGGACACTTGCTTCTAACTTGCATCACCATAAGTGCCCATGCCTGAGAAAAGAGCGGAAGAATTAGTCAGGCATCACCAGCAACATCCTGATAATTGAACAGAGAAATCCAAGGGCATACCAAGCCGACCACCCATATCACTAAGATACATTTACTGCTGACTCGCTAGAACAATGCACCAAATTCCAGAGCATGAATATAAGAAGATTTCAGAATGTCCTATGGTCACCTACCTAAACTGAGTTCAGCTTTTCTTCTTGTTGTCAGCACACATTCTAGCAAACATTGTAACTGATTCACATACACATACGTATAGTGAATGGTAAAAATCGTATAGTGAATGTTTATAATAACTATATCCTCAAAAAAAAAGTTACTACCCAAGAATGCAAGTATAAGTATCATAACATAGTAAATTGTTGCATGATATAATTTAAACCAGCATGATATCAATTAAACCAGAAAGGCATAAACAATTTCCATGAAACCCCACTGAAATCTTACCTAGTCATTCAAGGTTTTTAGATTGGGTAATCAATTGATATTGTAGATAAAAAGTAAATTATCCTCCCTCAATTGGTTACTTATGTAGTATTAAAGCAGATAGATACAACATTGAAAAATGATCCTAAAGTCAGCCCATAAAATGAAATAGCATCTTTTTTCAACTGAAACTAAATATTATGAGATATTTGTGCATAGCTAAAAGTGACACAACTAACTGATGAAGAAAGGCATCATTGCAGTGTAGCTATATAGAACCAAAATCATTATCTCACATATTTTAACTCAGTATACCTTAAAAACACAACCATGTGGGGACAGACTTACTGATATAGGTGAGGAAGAAACAATTAGTAATCTGAATTTGGATAATGAACCATAGTCTTTCAAAAAAAGGTAAAACAACTTTAATTCAAGCTAAACAAAAACAGATAGTTATGCTCCATCACCACAGGAACCATGAGCTAAAAAGGAAAAAAAATAGATGGGAAACCTTCATGTTGGAGGTAGATGGCCTGATCACACTTTTAATCAAAGCTCCCGAATGAACTTCAGTGAATCTTTTTGCCTCGATTGCATATCTCTTGAGGCTGAGCATTTCCCATGAAGCCAACACAAAATCTAGGATCAAATCGATATATATCAATCAACCTGCATATGAATCAGAGCGCCTTAAGTAATCACTCAACATGAAACTTGGCTTAAGACCGATTAGCGCAGAAAACTCAGACTCGCTAAAATGGTGTCATACTGCAAAGGGACAAACAAAGTGCACTTAGAAAAATTGCATAGCTCACCTCTGAGATCATTGGTACCGCTCACAGCGTAATGCCATCTTACACCAGGTTGTAGTTTTGAAGGAGAAAATTAAGCTAAATCACATGGAGTGGCTCAATACCTAGAAATGTCAATTTTTCATCATTATCTCTGAGCCAATATATAATTAATATAAATAGAGGCGAAGCATAAGAGATAGATCAAAATAGTATAACTGAAAAGTGCTAAAGAAACTACTAACTTTTAACTATCTTGCCATCATAAGAAAAATACAATTTCTTTTCATAGCATATTCTGATATGAGAAAAAGAGCACACAAAGATCATTCAATTTTCAACCTAGATGCAAATTGAGAAACGAAAAACTCTCTGGCCATACACCCGACAGCATAAATCGTCCACAATATAACCTGAAGTGTTTTTAAACTTTCTCTCTGCTTAATTGTTGGAAAAGATTTAAATAAAATAATTATCATCTGAGAACTGAAATACTATATGGTGAATCATGAATAATCACAAAATCAGTAATCATGTAAGCATACAAAAAAGTAGCGTTTAGCACACGAAAAATATCTCTCCTTTTTCAAATCATAACCATTTGACTACTTTGATAAATAAGAAGAATACATGTTCACATAAAAGGCGAGTAGATCTTTCATGGAACATATCACTCCAACGATGGAACTATGGATTAATTCGGAAAACAATAATTATGGTAATAAATTCACCCTCAAGCAGAAGAAAGAACAGATCAATAAATAAAAGTCAAAGATGGCATCACAGCTTTATTTATGACTATTAGTAAAACCACAGAAATACATCCAGCAAAAAAAATCTTGCTTGTCCAATTTTAATCCAACGATCACCTAAGATTTTGGCACCTCGAAGAAACAAAGAAAATGGAAACAAAGCAGTTTAGAGAAGCAAAGATTTTGGCACCTGGATATAAAAAGTGACCTGATCCAAATCAATTTTCAGATGAGAAACACCAAACAATGGAAAGAAAATCCTTGTGAAATAACACCAAGAAAATGGTGCTAATAGTGATAGGATCATAGGAACAACATACACCCTTTTCTTCTGAAGTTTTGGCTCGTTTCTCTACCCACATGAATAGAGAAGCAAAGATTTTCAACGCTAGAAAATAGCAGAAAGAAAAAATTCCCTGGTGCGGCTTGCCGCGTGCCACCCGCCGTTGACACTGGTTTTCTATTTGCAAAACGCTATGATAAACATTCTTAATACTAATAATCATTAAATTAACATCATACTCATGAATTTAGTAGAGGCAGAGACATTAGAAAATATGTATGACACATAACAATCACAATTTCAGTTAGGACCAAAGCAGACCACCCGTCACATACATAAGGTTTACATAGATGAGTCTTCATGTAAGAAAGTTCCTTGCTATGATATATAGAAACTATGACAAAGTTTGTTATCACCGAGTAAACATTATGTGCATCACACATGTTTAAGAATACAAATCAGATGAAGATCAAAATACAATAGTAGCGCATATTTCTATGAATAGTCACTTGATAAGTAGGGCAGACCATTTTGGTACATTTTTAGGAGTTGTGGCTCTGTATCCAGCTAATGTAACTCAAGCAAAAAAAAAGTAACATATACTTGGAGGGATCTACAGCAAGGACAATATTTGGATGACCTCTTAGCTAGCTTGTAGTAGTAAATTACAGGGAAGTCAGGTCCAAACTTGTTTTTTCCTGAGCCATCACATATATCTCAAGGGCAATATGCTCTTTCTCTGCTTCAGCACAAATAAGTAGTATTATGTATGCACAAATAAAGCTTTGTTTCAGATGATGAGGTGCATGACACCTTTGAATGAAAGTGAAAATGAATCAGTGGGGAACAGTTGCAAATTTGAAAGAGTTGAACCAGGCTGTATAAGACAATGCTAATAGCTATATAGAGTAAACAGAGCATTCACCTATTAAATCTGTTTCGAGAATTGTCATAGAAAACCTTTCTTTTCAAGATAATTTTTTAGGAGTAGATGTCTAGAGCTTTTGAATGGATCGTAGCGAATATAATCATCGTGTGGTCATGTACAATATAAATAACTTCACAATAACCTACCAGAGTGGAAACCTAGGGGGACACAGAGGAAATTTTTGAAAGAAACTGCAAAGCAATAGGAAGATTCAAACTGCATCACAGAAGGCATAACAGACATGTTCCAGGGCTATATATGAAGATTCAAACTGTATCGGAAGGCATATTATGTTATCTTAGTAAAGCTACCATCACAAGACATGGCATGTTCAAGGGCTAACTTAGTAGGAATCCAGTTTTACAATATAAAGTAGAGTGAACAATCAAATGACTTCAGCTAGTATATCATGTTAATCTGAGAAAAAGAATGGGACGATCAGCATGCATATATGTTCGAAATTATTGTGTCAGCTCCAACCATATTTACGCTGCAGATGACATATACACATGAATAATTTAAAAAATGCCTCGGAGGAACCACTCAGACTCATAAGGTATTTTATCTCAAGTGAAATCTCTATCGAGCGATCAAGCTTTTATAATAAAATATTTACGCAAAGGTTCACAAAAAATCAATGGACCTCACAAAGATACATGCCAGACATTATCTTTTCGGCACTATCGTGACTACTACAGGTTAATATATCATGTGCTTAAAATTCAGAAGAATTGTCGGAGTTTGTATAACTCTTACAAATCTTTCCTAGAGATACCTGAAACTTTATACGAAGAAGCATAGATCCAGTAATTCATAATGTCGCCATTCACTGCAAATGATCTGTAAATTTGACAGGCTATCACAAGTTTCATAGGTGTAGATAGTATGTATGCAAGTCTAAGTTTAGAAGCAAGAAATAGCAGATAAAGCAAAGGCAATGGCAATGATTAAAAGTATAACAGGGAAAAAACAGTAGCAGCTTGTGCTGATTGGATGAATTGAGATAAAATCGATTATATGATACAATTAGTCGGAAGCTGCATTAGCTTGTTGATGAAGTGTAATTTTTTTGGTATATGAACCAGTTGTGAAGTAAAACCATGAAAGTTTTCAAAAAGACACCAAACTTAAATGATTCAGCTCACTCTTCACCATAGTATATTCTTCATTCTACAAATATGAAAAGTTGCAATTAAAAGGACAAGTGAAAGAATAGAGAAATGGCATTACATATGTCGGGATGCCCCAGGTTTACAGAGGAATGGCATTACATATGTAGAGAGGTCTGAGGTTTACAGAGAAGCATGCATAGTGTATGAGATGGATGATTACTTTGTGCACATCCGTTCTTGCAGAAGTCTTTGGTAACTATGTAAGGTCATGAGTATATGGCATCACATGATTTTCCTACTAAATATATGGCATCACGGATAATGTTCCACTAATAAAACATATTGTCAAAACACATCTCACATTTAAAATGTGTTTCAATAAATTGTTGGTACAAAAACAATATATTCATTGATTACGAAAATCTAAATGCATGGTGCAAGTTTAGAAGAGGGAAATCACATGTGAGAACTAAATTAATTATTCATCTTCGTAAGATTCATTAATTTGCGTAGCAAACTCAATCAGAAGAAGCAGAGCATCAAACCAAGGTCCCCAAAAGAAGGTCATCCATGCATGGGTATTTCTAAAATGAAAACAAAGTGGAACCAATACAACCTATGAAGCATGTAACTAACCCAAAAAAAAACAGAGCACAATATTTGTCAAATTTTAGTAGAACAGTGGCAAAACTACCATTGAACATCAAATGATAACTCTGCATAGATTATAGATAATCGCCTGGATACAGACATTAACACTTTGTGTCCCAAACCCAAGCACATCCAGCCACAGATCATAATTTAGGGCAAGCTGGCAACCAATCTTACATAAACTTCCACCAGAGGGCAAAACTTACCATGAATAGAGCTGAACCTTAAATCCAGCCAAGCAGTGAACACAATATCAACCGCAGTCACCCAGGGAGCAATCTCTAGCAAGACGACCATCTAGAAAGGTGAAAACTGAAGAGTTTCCACTGACCTTGAATGTAATGCATAAAAAGGAGATCACGTTTTATATTACAGAAATCAGCAAGCATGTAGAAAGGAGATCACTTTTTGCTAGACAATATGCAAAAGTTAAATTCAATTTAGAATATTCAATTAGATAACAAATGCAAATATAAGTATGCAAGGCAAAGTTGAAATCTGAAGACTTTCCACTGATCTTGAAATTAGTGAATAAAAAGGAAATCTCTTTTGATATTACCAAACGTCATTTCAAGCCAGACAAAAATGCAGTGGACCTCTTTGAGGCCAAATATAGCGCAGATATGTACTTAGAGAGCTGAATAGCATGAACACGTGACCTATACAGAAATATATTCTTGTAAAAGAAAAGGGAAGACCAAAGCGATGTTGTAGACTGTAAGAAAAATGTAGCTTGTGGTGCCCACTCACTGACTTAAATTACTGAGCATCATTTTCATAAAAACATAACGAACCAATGCATGACATGCTAGGAAATGAAAAGAGGAACGTGACAAAACCATTTATCATGTTCCCCAATACCATGGTCTAGCAGATCATGTTGCGCAGTCAGTTGAAATATAGCCAGGAACACATGATTATCATGAACCAAATAGAAGTTTATTTTCTAGTCACCAAGGCCAACATCAAGAAATGGGTTTCTTGTCATACAAGCTGAGGCCTTGAGCAACATGGAAGAACCAAACTTACATGAGAAGTCAAATGTCGACATGGCACATATCTGCTTCCTACTAACCAGTGAACTAAGGCATGACATTTACAATTCTCAAAGTTCATGACAACCAGAATATTTCACAATTTTAAAGGACAAAATCAAATCTAGGCATGTATTTTATATTTTTCTCTGCTTTTCAGTAATCTTAGAGGCAGGAATTGCTCTAACTTATATTACTTTTTCTAATGTACTAACTAAGTTTGAAACTCATGCATATCCAAGAGAAAGATTATTTCGTAACCTTATCGACTGGTATCACCCTTATAATAAAACTTAAACCAGCACGAAGATAAATGTAGGCATAATAATAAAAGAACGCAAAGAGGGGCACTTGCATGCATAGTACAGAGATGAGAGCAGTTAGGCCTAGCTTCAGGACAATGCTCTTGCGATAAAAAAGAAAATGCCAATACCAAAACATTTTCAAGCTGTAAACACTATTACAATGACAAATAGCAAATGATTCAATTTTATTCTGTAGTAGCAGTCATTGTTTACAAAACTGAACAAAATCGGATTTGAAAAAAGAAACTCAGATCGCGTTACGATCAACGCCCACCCTTCGTCACCCAGAAGTCTAGCAACTTCACACCAAATTGCAGTGTAAATTTAAAGGTAAAATGTTCTCATTGTTTACCTACTTTTTAAAAAAGGGCAGCCCCGGTGCAATAGCTCCCGCTTGCGCAGGGTCCGGGGAAGGGTCCGACCACTTTGGGTCTTTAGTACGCAGCCTTTCCCTGCATTTCTGCAAGAGGCTACTTTTTACCTACTTTTTACCTACTTTTTAAGTTTGGCTAAAAACTAAATAAGCAACTCACGACACGAAATGTTCAGAAATAAACCATGAATGAGCCCATTGTTCCAAGTAAAAATGAGTACATTGATATATGGAAGAGAGAACTGTTTCTGAACAACAATGTCATCATTGTAGAAGGCCCAAGGAAGTAAAGTAAGAAGAGAGCATCTCAGCAAATATATACCTTGTCAGTCTGCCTTTTTATTTTCTTTAATCCTCGGCATCTTATTCTTCAAATACTGTTGTGAAAATAACCTGTGCTGCATGATAAGAAAACATACGCTTGTATTAATCTTCGAAACTATCAAGGTTAAATACTGAAATGTTATGGTATGCATTGGCCTTAACTGTAATTATGAAAAATCGAGCTTTATCTCCCACTTAAGACTATTTGAGATGATAACAATAAAAGTAGATTAATAGCTACAAAGGATGTTTTCAACACAACTAACAAAGCGAAGCGTTAAGCTACAGCTCAGTTGGCAATAAAAATAGCTACTAAAATAATGCTTTGCAAATGAGACCTCAAGAGTCTGAACTATATAGACTGGAAAAAAGAAATTAAAGCAGTGATGCTTAACCTGTGTATCATGTAAGACTACCATGCAGGATTGCTGATGCCTTGGACATGGCCTTCGGAACCGCATGCTGCAAGAGCCGCCAAGATTTGGATGTGTTGAGCTTCTTTGTGCTGGCAATGGCTGAGACGATGCCAGGGAATACAGTGGTGCCCAAGTCGTGCTGGCCTGACAATGCATATTACCTGATGGGCTTGCATCATCTAAAGATAAAAATAACGAACCATAACATTACCCTCGCATGCAAGAATTTACTACGGTGCCTTATTCAAAATAAACCAAAACAAAAGTGCCGCACAGCAGCGGAACTCAATTTAGTTGCAGTGAAAATCAAAATGTGAGACCTGATGTGTATCGGTTTCTTACTTTTTAGCTGCAGCAGCAAATAACACGCTCTTCCTAGTACCAGAAAAAGACTGAAAGCTAAACCGGAAACTACCAGATTTCCACAAGCCTCTTGTGCTATCTCCCAAAGAATATAGCTATAAATACCTGAGTGAAATCAAGAACTACATCTCGTTCAAGGCACTCTTTCCAGTTGTACTCATATTAATAGTAAGATCCTAGCCGCAAATATCAGTGAAAATATAATGTTTTGAAGAGGAATAATCATCTTGTAAAAATATTTGAATGTATAAACCTTAAGACCATACTAAATTCGGAAAGATGACCTTGTTGCACTAATTTTATAGAGCTAATTCAAAATTAAATTGATAGATACCACATTTGGTCAAATTTTACAATGACACAGTTTTATGCTTCTAGAGACAACATATCTATCAACATAAACACAAGGAAGTTCAATACATGTGTTTGACTATGTACTAAACAGGGGCCAGCAGCAAAACATAAGGGAAAATTTAGCCAAAAAAGAAGCAAAAGCTTTTCCTCCCTTGATGCAACGCTGAGACATATAGCGGCAAACATTGGGATAATCCCATGTTTCAGCAGACAACAACATAGCAAGAGTATAATACAAAAAACTTCACAAACAATACAACCTCTTTGCAACTTTCAATCTCGATATGAGAACCAACTATAAAAACATCAGCTTTGGAAATGTCCAAGCATCTAAAACATTGGGATAATCCCATGTTTCAGCAGACAACAACATAGCAAGAGTATAATACAGAAAAACTTCACAAACAATACAACGTCTTTGCAACTTTCAATCTCGATATGAGAACCAAATATAAAAACATCAGCTTTGGAAATGTCCAAGCATCTAAGGCTCATTTTCCCCAACTATTTTTTTCCATGTCCTTCAGAAACAAAATTATAGGACCATGCTATATTTCTTCCGAAAAAACTGTGGAACACACAGTTAATAAGAAAAGAAACTTTTGGCACTGAAGCAGATCATGGTTGGAATTAACGCAGAGATGAACGGACCAGAATAATCACACCAAATGGGCGTTTGGATCTATTTTCCAATCCTAGATTGTCAAGGCATAAAGAACCAACTGAAATAAACATTCAAAAACACTCAAAATTAAGTAAGTAAACTGCATTGTTGCAAGAAATGATAAATATATCCTATAAGAGAAAAGAACTATATATCCCTGATGATACAGACGTGCCGTACCTAAAATAGAAACCCTTAAGCAACTGAGTTTATTGAAAAAGCACAGAAATTAAATTGCACTGATATTTTAGTGATAAGTGAGCTAAGCGCGCATACAATTTGTCGACATGGTAGTCTCCCATGACAAATATTAGGCCCGGAGTTAATTGAATACAATATGCCCTATTCAAATGTGCAATATTCGGCAAGATTAATATTAAACCTTCTTAAAAAAATGATGGATTCATAGAAGTCGGAATGTCTAACATTCAATTGTGCTTCTTTTTATTAGCCATAAAACACATTTGCACATTTTGTAACCGAAGGAGTAGAAATCATATATTAGATATACTAAAAATTAAAAGCAAGATCATCAATTTACATACAATTAATTGTGCTTCTTTTATTAGCACAATAAAAGAACTGGAGTTAGTTCAAAACTGTGACACTTATTATGGATCGGAGGGAGTAGCTGTAATGAGTACAAAACATAATATATGTACCAAAAATTAAATGCAAGATCATCAAATTACAAAACAGGGAGCTCGTGTTGACACATATTGCACATTATTGATACCAATACAACAGATGTTCCATCTTGACACATTATAAGAAATACCGAAATACAGCACTTGAACAACGACAATGGGATGCAAAGGGTTTACCTCGATTTGCAAAAGTGATGCACAGAACATAAATCTGGATGAGGGAGATGGTCTTTGGCATAGAGATAAAGAAATTAGGCATTCAATAATTTATCACCAAAATTGTTCAGTCATCCACTCTCTGGTAAGCTGATATGGAAAAAAACACAACGCAATGAATATTTAAATATGTGCAGTGTAAAAGGCAACCAAATCATGCTTCGCATCAGCATAACAAAGACTTATTTAGTACGTGATGAATCTGTAAATAATTAAAATAATGAAATATATGATGGTATAGCTGCAGGTAATTTTTATTGTTTAAAAATAAAAATCTCCAACTTGCACTGTGGTTCATAAACATTAAGGGCCAACCTATACGTGCCCAAAGAGCAAGATTTTATCCGAATCTTCTACTTCCAATGCTATACTGATTCGAGTAGGAAGCTCTCGGAATAGACTTCATCTAAACTGAAGAACAAAATAGAGGAAATCCTAGTGAAAAAATCCTAGTGAAATAGCACCATCTATTCATTATCCAAAAGGGGAAACAACGATTCAGCGCCAATCAGGAAGTCTGCATGCATATCTTTCAAACAAATTTCAAGCTGCAGCTAGCTCTAGCAATAATATGCTTACCAGATTCTTCCAATGCTATACTGATTCGAGTAGGAAGCTCTGGGAATAGACTTCATCTAAACTGACCTAAATCATGCTTCTACAGATGCGATAGATGAGTTTTATTTCCACAACTGCGAACAGATACATGGCTATTCATGAACCTGCAAGAATCAGATATAGTAAGTACCTATAAATATTTGAACCAAATGGTATTTAAGTGCAATATACTATCGAAGCTAATTCTGCATTAAGGAATATGAAAAGGGGCAAATTAAGTGCAATATACTATCGAAGCTAATTCTGCATTAAGGAATATGAAAAGGGCAAATTAAGCCTATGGCTCCCATACAGGAAAGAGAACGAAGAACAAAATAGAGGAAATCCTAGTGAAAAAATCCTAGTGAAATAGCACCATCTATTCATTATCCAAAAGGGGAAACAACGATTCAGCGCCAATCAGGAAGTCTGCATGCATATCTTTCAAACAAATTTCAAGCTGCAGCTAGCTCTAGCAATAATATGCTTACCAGATTCTTCGATGGAAGAAATGACCAGAACATAAGATAACGCCAGATTTTTGAAACCTTCCACAAGCTTGGGAATATCTGAGGCAAGTATGCAATGAACAACAGCACATACAGCAGGAGAAACAGAACTTCTCGTTTCTCTGATTCAGTAGCAGCATACGACCAATCTGTGTCACAAAGAAATGACATAGAATGAGCTAGTGCTGATCTTGCAATTACCTGCTGCCGGTACAGAAGAACAGAGGAAGAGAGAGAACAAACAATTTCTGTAGGTCGCTCGTCCGGAGGCAGCCTCGTCTAGCTCTGTGGCGGCCTGTGCGTCGACCTCATCGTGCAGCGCAGCGCGCCGCCTCCTGTCCTGTCAGATGTGAAGGAGAGGAGAAGGGTTAGGGAAGAGGACGAGGGGAAAGTGGAACCTGGACGGAGAGCAAGGGATTCGCGGCGGAGACGGGGCTGTGGGATGCAATCGAGTTCACCTTAGGCGGCAACTTGACGGCTCGGCGCCAGAAGCGGTGAGCAGCGGAGGAGAGTGACGTGCAGGACGGACAGAGAACCACCAGTTGCTCCTCTCGACGACGGCGCGCGGCGGCGGCGCGAGCGGCTCTCTGCGCTGCTCCCGCCGGACACCAGCCGCTCCTCCCGACGACGACACATCGCGCGGCGGCGGACGGTGCTGCTCCTGCCGGCGTTGTGAGCGGCGGCCCGTGCTCCTCCCGGTGCCTCTCTCATGGTGGGGTGGAGAAGGCGACGGGCGCGGCGGCGCGAAGGGAGGAGAGAGTGGAGCGCGGGTGCGGGAGGCGGCTGCTAGGTTTCACCGCGGGGGTGCGATTTTATACCACACGTTGAAAACGAGCCAACGGCCGAGATGCGCTGTGAGGAGACGATCGGACGGCCGAAAATCGTCGATCGCTGAGGAGCGCCCCAAAGCTCTCGAGGTTTACCTCTTTAGATTCCAAATCGGGTCATTTGTTTTCCGCGAGCACTGACCGGAGGAAATAAAAGAGATTGCAGCTCGGGGGATAAAACATCAGAAGCAAGGAATCGGGGCTTGACCTTCAGCGGTAGTGCATGATGGCGTGCCGGACTGGAGAAGCGATGCCCCGCTGCTGGCTCTGCTATTGCCACCTCCATGAAACAGCACACAAAGCAGCTGAGGAGAAACATCACATGCAACGGAGGACGGGCGTAGCTGCAGCTTGACACTGGTGCAGGCCGATGGATCTGGAACACAAGCAGAGAACCCCCTCCGAAGCTGCTGCGGCCATGAACTTGGACGACGAAAGCCCCTGCCTGCACGTTGTGGTGCGTCCGACCGCGCCGGCGAGTGTGTCCTCATGTGCTCTCGGGCGACCTACCGCCTGTAAAATCTTGACGGAGGGCACATCTCCACTGCCGGCCATGGCACATCAAGATGCAGTCCACAAGCACGTCTTCTCTAAAGATGCAAGTCCTACCACCGAGCTCCATCATTGCAGCCAAGTCGTCGACAAGAGCCTCCCGTCAACCGTGCCCAAGCTCCGACCACACCCATGTCGAAGACTCCAGATTGGGAGCGCTGGATGAGGGCTGCAGCGTCGGTCGCGGTGGATCGAGCTGGAGGCGGCTCGAACGAACAGATTCGCTCGGCTATTCGGGGAAATAGACATCGCAGGGATTTGGCGTAGGGCAGTCAATCGCCCCATATTTGAAGGCATAGAAAAGGGTAGAAAAGGGCGACTCCGGTCTGGTTGTGATACAAGTTTGGATCGGACTCTTGTCCAACACGGCCAATCTCCGCGGTGACGGACGGGACTATAGGACCAACGAACCGTTTTTATGACTTATAGGTGGCATATGTGGGTAATTATTTATAACTTTAGGGGTAGTTTTGATGACCTACCAAACCAAACGGCGGAAGACTTAGTGCTTTTATTATTAGGTATAGATTCTTCTTTGATGACCTGAATTGATTAAATCCAACACGACTTGCGTTTTTATTCATATTGACAATTGGTTGTTTTGTGTTTCAGTCGAACTTTTTTTTGCCCTGTGCATAAATTTGTCTTCCTCTTCCACTACGCCAAAGTCGAGAGTGACGCAAAGTGAGATTCGACATGCATGTGGCAAAGGAGCAACCGAGATAAGAAGCGGTTGAGGTTTGAGGTTAGAACATTCAACGTCGTGAAAGAAAAAAAACCATGTTTTTTTTAGATCTCAAAGTGCACGTAGCCCCGTGTGTTGTTTTGACTACGACCACGAAACCCGGATAATCGACTCCGGCAAGCCGATTCGCGCTGCGGTAACTACAATGCAAATTACTAAGATGCAAATTTATGCAACTTTGGTACTTACTCTTTCAGTAAATTGGTCTTTTTATTTTCATGCCTCACTTCGCTTATTTTTCCTCAGTATTGTCCCCCACGCTTAGCTTTCCTCTTTTTTGCCCCACTTCGCTCTTTCGATACTCGCACATGGCTAAGCGGCCGTTTCTGTTTGGTCAACCTGGTTTGACCTTTTTTGGCTGAGTTGCTGAGTGCGACCGCTTAAGATACTGACAGGCACGTGGGGACGGCGTGTCCAGTAGTTGATTCACACGTCCGGGTTGGAATGTTTAGTCCCACCTCGCTAGTTGGAGGGTGAACAACCGGTTTATAAGCAGGACTACATGCAAGCATTCCAAAAAATGTTTATCTTGAAACTTTTCTGATGTAAAATAGACATTCGGATAAGTCTATTTGACCTCAGAATGTCTCCAAAATTAAACATTGAGTTTTTAATGGATGCTTAGATAAATATTCCCCGAAATTAGAGATAATTCGTTGATTAAATCATGATCAAAATTTAATTTCTTCTGTTTAGAAATAATTCGCTGATTAATACGTTTTCGCGCTTTGCATGCCTAATGCAGCGTTAGATATTTAATTTGAGGATTAAGACTGAAACAACTACTCAACATGTATTAATTATAAAGCAAAACCCCACTTACATGTATTAATTATTTTTCTATCTCAACATGCAAGTTATTCACATCATCCATTCTCTTAGCCAACCAAATGTCCATGTCATCCCACTACCATTTATCAAAGCCAATATTTCCTTAACTGCAACATATCCATGCCATCTACTTTTCCTCCATCCAATTGTACACACCACCAATTTAAATAACCAAATACAAAAAAAACACGTCAATTAAATTAGCCTTACGACAATTGTGATGAATTGAATCTTCCATATTTCTATAAACAGTTTCATATTTCATGGGTCTTATATGCCTTTATTTACACAATATTTTTTAAATAATTTCCGCTACAACGCGCGTGGTATATTTGTAGTATGAATGATAGTGAGACCATCGGATGTATTAATTTGGCTTTTCCAACCTTCATCTTGCATGGTCTTGTGCATGCACCATTTATTGCGCTTTGAAATAGAGAAAATTAGGGGAGTGGTGTCACGCGGCATATGCCCATCTAACCACGGAGATTCCCAAAATGGCGCCTTGTGCCCATTGCCAAGAGTGATTTTAGTACACGAATAGAAGAGCTTCAAGTCATCATTTGTACACGGATTGCAAAACCCAATCCAAAGGTTGGAGGTGTATGTCCATCCACGCAATAGCCATCGAAGTCGTAAAGCCGTCCCGGACTTTTGGGTGTCAAGGATCCCCAAACCACCAAGCTCGGTCGGACGACACACCTTTTGCCAATTAACCTTGCAATTTCCATTGGAAACTTTATCGGGAGCCGCCCACAAGAATGAGCGCTCAATCTTGTTGATCTTTTGGACAATACCGGGAGGCAGGCAAAGAGAGGTGAGGTGGAAGATTGGCCTGGGAGGCCATAACCGACCTAACCAACTCCCTCCTCCCTGCCGAATTGATGTACTTGCCTGCCCATTTGGGAATTTTTCCGGCGATCTTGTCGTCGAGATGTTGTACATCAACCCTCCTAAGTTGCCAAACGGAGAGCGGGAGACCAAGATAGGGCATGGGGAAGGTGGTCCTAATTGCTGGGAACAGTTGAAGCACGTCGTCCAAGTCAATGGCGCCCCAATGGATACGGATGACGGAGGTTTTTGCACGTTCATGCAAAATCCCGTGATGTCGCCGAAAAATGTAAGGGTGTAGGCGAGTTTGGCAATTTCGTCTTTGATCGGAGCATCAAAGATGGCGGCATCGTCCGCATGGAGTGAAGTCCTCAAGAAAGAACCGCGCCCTTGAAGGCGGGAGAGATCACCTCTTGCTGTCGCAAGCTCAAGAATTTGTTGAAGTGGATCAATTGCAATGAGTAACGGAGAAAGGGGGCCGCCTTGCCGAAGACCACGGCCATGTCGGATGGGGGAGGTAGGCAGTGGCGGATCTTGGGCCAACTACTTGGAGGGCAAATGGGTTGAGAGATGAAATATACAAGGGTTTTGGGCCAAAGGTTTTCTTCAGCAAATTCCAAGATCCTCGAGGTAGAAGTACGAAGGATGGCGGAGATCTAATCACAAAAATGATCCGGGAACCCAAGCTCCCGAAGACGATCGATAAGGTAGTCCCACCGCCCGACATAAAAAACCTTTCTAATGTCCAACTTGAAGAGAAGGGCTGGGACTTTGTTCCGGTGTAGCCTCCTACCAAAATTTCGTACGAACATGAAGTTATCATGTATGCTTCTATTTTTTTATGAAGGCGCTTTGAATGGGGGATATCAACGTGTTCATGTGAGGGGGCGCGAGCTGGGTAGCCAACATCTTAGCAACATTTTAGCGATGGCGTGGATCAAGCTAGTAGAGCGGAAGTCCGAAATGCACTCGTCTCCCTCTTTCTTTGGGAGAAGAATCACGTTGGCCGAGTCTAGCCAATAATACGTGGGAGGGACGGTGCACGAAGGTACACTATGTTATTTTCTCTAAAAATTACAACGGTGCTATATCTCTGGATGCAAATTGAATACTGCCATGGACAATTCGGCATACGCTGTGGAACTCGCAAGTTTACAACCCTCACAAATCCATTCTTCCTGATACCGAGCTCTCTTCAGTGACCCCTGCCTGCTGCAGTTTTATCTGTACTGGGTTATCTTTTGCTCTGTTAACACAGCGTATTTCACTGACCATTTGAGCCGGGGTATTAAGAGGGGTCTACCTTACATCTAGCCCGGCAAAGCAAGCAACCCGTTCTGAACCTAAACAAGTAATACAACAGCATCTTCGGCAAGAGGAACTGATCTCCTTCTTCCACTCTGTGGCCCTACTGTCCACAAGTGTTATCTTGAGCTTGCCAACCGGGTGAGGGCGAGGCTCGGCAAGGTGGATGGCTACTTCATCAAGCTTGCCGATGCCATGGCCACATCCACATGCATAGAGGTGAGCCTATCCCAAGAGCAAGTGGGAGGCACCTCCTTTGTTCATGTGAACTATCCATACTCCTGTTTTGGTTACTGCTGATGAACTGAGACATCACTTGGTTGTAACTTCAGTTTCTCTTATATCTGCTCCTGCTGCAATTTTAACAAATGAATGATTCTTCAGTCCCAGGAATTCTAAACGCGCACCAAATGTATTGTGGGTGACAGTAATGCTAATGCAAGTTGTGCCATGTCGAGAGCTCACGTCAAATATAACCAAGATCGAAAGAACAACCATTAACTCAGAGACTGCAGTGAAGTTTCAAATACACGTTGGTGGGACAACCTGTATTCGCTGAAGCCATATTGCATAGTCTACAGTACAGTTGCATGTCCAGTTTTTTTTAGTGCTGGTCCTGACCTTGATTATTTAGTTAGGCTTGTAAGCAATAATTAATTTAAAACAAGTAGCAAAGCACGAAGATAGTATTTTTGATTCCCTTGTGGAAAAAATGCAAGTATATAACTTCATCAAAAGGACAAGAACCTGAAAGTGCAATGCCTGTGAAAACACTTACTTGGGCAGAAGATTCCTCCGCCAGACTCACCACCTCCTCCAGCAAGTTCCCTATTATATCGTCTGCCTCCTGCATCATCTTCCTAGAGAACTCGAAAGCCCGATCAGCACGTAACCGGAAAATGCTGAAGTCCAAGCACATGCTGATCCCCCTTATATGCCTCTGGAGTATCCGTTTTCTTTGGTCAAAAGTTTCTTCGGAGAAAAGAAGTGTTTTTTTCTAACAAGAGACACACAGAAGGCGCCATTGACAAATAGGCAAAAGTTTGCACAAAATTCTTACTTATTATCTGCGAAATTTCTATAATGTTTGTTGTTTTGCAAACACAAATTGACAGCTACAGTATGTTTATACATACATATCTATGCTATATCGGACGACAGGTTATCCATAAATCTTTCTGCATGTTTTTTTATCCTGCAACAATGCATCTTGGTATCTCAAGCTAAATCAGGTCGAAACATCGTCGAAGTCGATGGAGGATGATATGTCTGGCGCGTACCACCCGAGTTCCTGTGCGATGGCGGCGATCCTCTGCTTCTGTCCCCGCGAGTCACCGATGGCGGTGGTGAAGGGGTAGAGGAAGGTGACCTTGGTGGCGATGCAGCGGTAGGCCACCACGCCGGCGTCCTTCCTGACCAGGTACTCCATCACGTCCCGGCCAAAGCCGCCATCTACCTCCGCCTGAATGTAGTGGCCTGCATACATTCTCATATGCAGATGAATGCACTCAGAGCATACTGAGATAGTACTACTAGTTTCCTTTTGTACTCGATGGGTTGCACGCATGGTTACAGCCAAGGTAGTCAGAATCGGATCAAAACATCTATGATCTATGTGAAGATCGAAAATCGTATAATCATAACGGGTAAAATCGTTGATCCTACTTACTAGAATTTTATAATAGTCCATCAATAAATTTAGATTTTTACGGTGTACAATAGAAATCGGCGATCCTTACTGTCTTGACTGCATAGTCGTTGAGCGATTGAACCGGAATTTATAATTTTATATGCTAATCCTTAGTGGTTTCAGAGATATTTCTTTTCATCCAAATCGAGTTTGTAAATAGATGTGTGAGTTTAATCTAGTGGAAAAGAACACGTGACACATTTCATAGTCTGTTTGAAAAAAGAAAGGAAGAAATCTCAGTCGTTAAGCATAGACAGGGATCCAAGATGAAAGTACCTTGAGGAGCCTGCTGGTCAACTTTGAAGACGACATTCTTCTGTGTCTTGGTGATGGCCTGCCGCAACGACTGCCATGGCAGTGAATCGGGGATCAGTTGATTTTTTGTCGATGGAGACATGGAGTAGCTACGTGAATGAGAATGAAAATTTTGGTACTTGAACTGCAGCGTCGGTGGAGGTGTCGTCCGGGATGACAAGCGGGGAGGCGACGGAGGAGGAGGCTCCGACGGTGGGGTTGGTGCACACGCAGCCCGGATTGGTGGAAGGGCATGTCCTGATCTTCCTGCATATATACACGAGTCACATGACAATAGGAATTGCTGACCGGAATTGGCATGAATAGCAGCAGTAGACGATCGGAGGAAGGTAACCCACCCGCTGGTGTCGAGGCCGAGCTGCAGGGTCCTCGATTGGGAGTAGGGAGTGGAGGAGGGCTGAGCTGCTGCGGCGACGGCGGCGACCGTGAAGGGTGAGGTGGAGAAGATGAGGAGTGCTCTCCTGGTAGTGGCCGAGGGAACAGACACTAGTAGAAAAAAGGTTTCTATACCGGTTTCAGAGGGCTTTTAATACCGGTTGTGCAACCGGGACAATTAAATCGGGACTAAAGCCCCCCCTCCCTTTAGTCCCGGTAGTCCACGAACCGGTGTTAAAGGCCTCCACGTGGGCGGAGCTGCGCGCGCGCGGGCGCAGACCTTTGGTCCTGGTTGGTAACACCAACCGGGACTAAAAATTTCTGTTTTTTTTTTTCTTTTTGCTTATTTTTCAGGGTTTATGGTTTCTGCTTTTTTCTTTTCGCTTATTTTTCAGGGTTTAGGGTTTCAGAGGAGATAACGTCGATGCACAAAAAAAGAAGTTTTCGCACACGTGAAGATCACATAACACAGATACAACTTGGTATATATATGTACACATATAACGTACTCATTACATGGAGATCACTGCTAGTACATGGAGGGAGTCTATTTTTCGATATAGTGGAATTCTCCGGATTCAGGTATGACCTGCGTAAGGAAAAATTCCGCCAATTCCTCCGCAATTGGTTTTACGCGGTTTTCTGGTAGGAGCTGGTTCCGCTTTCTTGCCATCTTTAAAAAAGGAGATCAAATCAATTATGAAGGAAACTAAATACAATTGCTGGTAGCAAAATAAATTTGTGAATGATGTTTACGTACCTCTTGATTTTTTCGACTATTGATTGTCTCATTGATCTTCATGTGAATGTACTCGCAAACGTAGTATCCACATAAATCCGTCCCCTGTGGTTGTCGCAGGCACCACTATACGAGAATAGAATTCAATCAAATAATAATCAAGAGAATGATAATGGTATTGAAACTAGAATTAGAGAGATACGCGGACCTAGGTACGTAGTACTACTTACGTTGTTAGCCTTAAACTCCAGCTTATCTTTCCGTTCACCGCGTTCTTCCGCGATGAACTTTTTCCAAACCCTGCCCGACAAAGAAAATGAATTGAGGAGTTATTACTTACTTTGATATCAGGAAATGAATGAAAGAGGCCGATATAGTGCGATTGAAATTACCTCTTGAGCAATATACGCAAGCTTTTGTATTCATCTTGATCTCTCCTTAATGAGTCCCAGACTTCAACTTCTCCAAGATCGATTCTAATGATTAGCAGAATGAAGTGGAACCTGCGCACGTTTATATACGCAGTTATTCAGAACTCATCAATTACACTTAATATCAGGAAAGCAGAATAGAATGTCTACAAGACATTAACACTCACTTGAAGTTGTAAGGAAAAAATATTTCTTTTTTGGTACTTTGTCGCTTTAAACACGTTAGCAAAACGTCCTCTGTGTCCTGGACATACTGTTCTACGGTGACTTCATGAACTTTATCCGGGTCAATGAACACAATGTCCCAGATTCCTCCCAGTCTGCATTCACGAATCTTCATTCTGCATAATAGCGTACAAAAGAATGTCGTGAGGATAATTACAGGCAATGAACGAGCTTAACTAAAGAATTAAATTACACAAATAAATCACTTACAGACAATAGCAGCTGATGATAGATTTGTCGAGGGCACGTTGATTGTACATCTGAAAAAGTTCGGAGAACTCAACCTGCACAGCATATTCTCGGAAGTAGTGATGTTCCTTAACTCCCGCCATGAAATAGAATCTCCCTTCTTTTGCGGCGGTCATGTACCAGTTATGCAATTTGCATAACTGTGTTGTTAGAGCATTCAGATATTTGACCAGAGGCTCCCCGGAAACATATTTATATGCCACCTCAGCAATGGCGTAACCTGTATCGCCATAGATTTGCTGAGCAACAATATTGTCGTTGTAGAGAGCCGCCTTATCAGAAGGCACAATGAGCGGGGCGATCGATTGTACTTCTTGTTCTCCGAGCTGGGAAACTTTTTTCCCACATTTCTTTTCCTCCATCTGTGAGCTATGTGTCTTCTCAATACAACGCTCATAGTCTGAAAGGGGCCTCACTGGAGGGATATATAAGTTGTCAACGGTGCGATCAAGTGTCTCCCTTGGTATATTCTTTAGAATTTACTTTACGGGGTCCTGTCTTTCCTGTTTTTTCCATGCAAAAACGGCTGTCACCTCGGCACGCGTCCTCTCATCTAATTCCTCCTTACTCATCTCGCAAGGTAACTTCTCAGGAGTCTTGACTTTCTTGGGTATGTTTGCACGTTTCTTGACAGGGGACCTGTCTTTCCTGAGCATAGTACCAGTCGACGTGAACAGCTTCCGTTTTGTCAAATTACTAGTGGGCGCATCAGTCGGCTGACGGGACGGCGCGGGCGATGGACTCGCGGAGGGCTCCCAATCGTCGGGAGGGCGGGTGGACTTTGAGGTGGTGGATTTCTACTCGGAGGAGTCGGTGGCCTTGGCGCCGAGTCTGGAAACACGATATATTTCTTCTTCCATAGAACGATACCAAGCTCGACTTCTCCCAGTGTCTTCTCGTCGTCACCTCTAGGAATGTCAAGATCCATTGTCTGGAATCCCGGCATAACTTTTGTCACCCCGACACGAGCATAGCCAGCTGGAATCTGACCAAAATGGAAGATTGCTCCAGGTTGATTTGGTAAAGCATAGCTGAAAGGACACGGATGTCGCCTAGAGGGGGGGGGGGGGTGAATAGGCGATTAAAATTCTTTGCGGTTTAGGCTTGAATAAATGCGGAATAAAACTAACGTTTAATTTATCAAGCACGAAACCTAAACAAGCTAGGTTAACCTATGTGCACCAACAACTTATGCTAAACAAGATAAGCAAATATGTGATAGCAAGATATATTGCTTCAAGCTCGATGGCTATCACAAAGTAAATAGCATAAGTAAGAAGCTCGGGTATAGAAATACCGAGGCACTTGGAGACGATGATTTATCCCGAAGTTCACTTCCCAATGGAAGCTACGTCTCCGTTGGAGCGGTGCGGAGTCACAAAGTGATCCCCGAATAGCCGTCAAATGGCACACCGTAATCTCCTTCGTGCCTCCACCAATGCGGAGTGCCACGAACCACTATGGGACACTTGAGGGTGGTCACCGAACCCGTACAAGGATGAGGCACGCTCCACAACTTAATTGGAGGCTCTCACCGAATTCCCACGGCTCCCAAAGCCACAAGAATCACAAGGTTGGGGCGCGACTCCACAACTTAATTGGAGGCTCCCAACTATCCCGCGAGCCACCAAAACTCCGAGATCAACAATGACCGTCTAGGGCACTCCAAGTACCCAAGAGGACAAGCTCTAGGGCACCCCAAGTACCCAAGAGTAACAAGCTTCTCAACTTCGATTTCCACGTATCACCGTGGAGAACTCAAACCGATGCAACCGATGCAAGAAGGCAAGACCACTAGAAGTGGTCAAATCCTTCACTTCCAAGTCCCACCAAAAGCAACTAATGCTTGTGGAGGGAGAAGAGAGGAAGAACAAGGAAGAACTCAACAAATGGAACTTCAAGATCATGATCTACTAGGTTCCCCTCACTTAGAGGAGGAATGGATTGGATGAATATGTAGATCTTGATCTCCTCTCAAATTCCCTCAAAGATATGCAAGAATCATGGGAGGGATTGAGAGGAAGGCAAGCTTTTCCAAAGGTCAACAATGGAGGAGAGAGAGGGGAAAAGCTAGCTCAAGGGATGAGAGAACCGTTGGGGAAGAAACCCCCTTAAAAAGGTCCTCTCAAAAATCTGCCCGTTGCAGACGAAAAAGGCTGCAGCGGTAGTACCGGGCCGATCCCGGTAGTACCGAGCCGCGTTGACTCGAGGAAGAACGAAGACCAGTCAGCGCTCCCTGACTCGGCGCGCAACGGTAGTACCGGACCACTTGGCCCGGTAGTGCTCCCTTACCGGTAGTACCGCGCCACTACCGGGGCAACTACCGGGTGAAAACTTCGAGAGGCAGAGAGCCATCCGGAGATGCGGTACTGGGCCCGGTACTGGCCGCGGTAGTTCCACAAGGGGTCACCCGGTAGTACCGGGCAAGGGTCGGTACTACCGGCCAAAGAAGAAACTGCAGAACCAGAACAAGAGAACCGCAATAACTTTTGCAAGGAAGCTCCAAACGAGATGAATCCAATTCTGTTGGAAAGGTAGCGACAAGAGCTTTACTACAAATATTAAGGGTCACAAATATAGAGGGGATACCACACATGGGAAGGTGTGGACCCTATCTCGAAGGTGGACCGATAATATTTCCAACCAGAAAACGCAACAAGTTTTCCATACGAAATCCGTTTTCGGAGAACTTGGGCTTGTCATGAAGATCACAACAAGCACCAAAACCCAACAAGGAGAAAATCCAAATAAGAACCAAGAAAGATGATGAAGGCAAGTATGCAAAGGTTTGAGCTCTCTCCAACTGATACGCTAAAGCTCAATCGAGAGCCCCTCTTGATAGAACGGTATCTATCCTATAACCCGGTCTCCCAACTAGTACCATGAGACCGGTAAAATAGAAACCCTATCATACCTTTACCTTGCGCATTCGACTTGAGCTAGATGACGTCAATCTTGATCTCTTCAAGTGGACCACCTTTCTTGATTGCACTTCGCTTGGTGAAGACCCCCCCATACTCCACTATGGGAGAGCCTCTCTTAGGCACATCTTCACATGAACATTATCTCTAAATGGGTGGCAAGCTTCAAGCCTAGGATTTCTTCGAGATGCTCCTCTTGAACTTGCGCTTCTCAACATTGATGACGATCACCACTTTACGTCATCGATCATGGGCCATATGAATTCTTCATTTGATGCAAGCCCATAGAAAGATACCTAACCACACATAGAAATGCTACACACATATCATGGGTTAGTTCACAAAGTTATATGGACAATTGCTTACCATACCAAGGGATACATGATCCCACTTGGTACATCTTGTAGCTTTGTGTGTTGATCAATACTTGATCAACCTTGTATCTTTTCTTCTCTTTTCAATAGATGATGTCTTGAAGATAACCATGAATGATCACATAATTCTTTCTTCAAGACATACTTGCAATATGCTCAACTCTATGATCTTGATGCCAAATACTTCATTATATCAATATACTCATGGCATCAACCTTGAATCCAACATATGGAGTTCAAGCATGGTCTATGGACAAACACTACAAGTAAAACTCAATGCAACCATTAGTCCATAGGGATTGTCATTAATTACCAAAACCACACATGGGGGCGCCATGCCCTTTCAATAGCCATCCGCCACCGGACAACTAATGTTCTTCATTGGCATATGTAGCTGACAATTTGTCTTCTCCGTGATATCATCCACGGGGTAGTGAGCCGCCGACGGTTCGACTGCAGGATCTTCTAGCTATGTGGAACCCACACTGCTTTTCCGCTGAGATGGGCAGGCATCGACTGCAGTATCTTGTAGCATCAGCTGAGATGCCCTTTGCTGGGTAATTGAGTCCAGTTGCTCCTGCTACCGCTGCACCTGGCGTTCTAATTCCGTTAACCGGGCCAACCCCCTCTTCTTATTTCTGGAACGGCTTCTATAAGTTGCAACGTCCGTCGGAAACCCTTGATTCCAATTAACCCCGGCTCCTCTGCCTCGACATCGTCCCCAGTGTTCAGGATTCCCGAGGGCGAGTGTCAGCTCGTCGTCCTCTCTATCGGGAACAAATTTTCCCTTTCGGACTAGGTCTATTGCGTCCTCTAGTTTTTTTATGACTCTTGTAATTCTTTTCTTCCATTTTCCCTTGGCAACAATCAGCCCTGTGTCTGGGTCCAACCCTGCCCCATGCACGAACAACCAGAACTTGGACCTCTCGGGCCAGTCATCTGTCTGTGGAGTGATCCCTTTTCCACGCAGTTCGTTTTCAAAGGCTTCCCACTTAGGCAAGGCAACCTTGTAGCCACCTGACCCCAAAGTATGGTGATATTTCTTCTTTTCAGCATTCAACTTATTTTTGGCAGATCGAGCCACAGCGGTGTCCGATTTCTTATACGCCACAAATGCGGGCCACGCATCTTTTATCTTCTCTAGATGTCCAGTGAAATCTGGAGTTACTTTCTCATATTTTTTCCACAATGTTTTCTTCCAGCAGTTGAATTGCGTGGCCATCTTCTTAAGAGTCCACTCCTTGACTTTCTCCTTCTTCTTCTCTGGGAGACCTTCCGGTAGGCTGAAATATGTCAAGAGCGTGTCCCAAAGCAATTCTTTAATTCTTTTCTCGACATAACTTGCTCCAACGTTGGCTTTCTTCGGCTTATTCCATTCTGCAATGGTGATCGGGATCGTGTCCCTAACAAGAACTCCGCATTGACCTACATATTTATGGCAGTTGTCTTCGTGTTTCAGCGGTTTGCCATCATCAGCAACTACGTCGATCGACAACTTTGCACCATCTGGCAGCTTTATCCTTTGGTTCGGGCCTCGTTTCGTCTTTGGCGGAGTTCGAGGCTTAGATCCGGAGGGCTAAAAGAAAAATGATTCGTCAATAAGTGCAATATAAATCAATTAATGCTTCTAGTGATCAACAAAGACTTAATATATATGTACATACCTCGCCGGAGTTTGCTAAGGGCACTTCGTCGTCGTCTCTTATTTCTTCTATCTCAAGTCCCTCACCGGAGTCGTTCAAACATTTTTCGCTGAAATCATCGTCTTCTCCACCGGAATCTTCTCCATCCGAATTTACTCCAAGGGTCTTCTCAAATATAATTTCTGCCATTCGCTCTTCATTCTCCTCGTCTCTGATGAAGGGGGCGTCCATAGCTCAATGTCACTGCAATTTACGAAGTACTTAGCAAATTTAGTAACAACAATTGATACAAAAGTGCAAAGTTTTAACAAATTTGCATTGCCCAAATTTAGTTTTATTGTTGTTTAAGTGCATTTTCTAAAGTGCAAAGTTTTAACAAATTTTCAATGCCCAAATTTTTTCTACTATGAATTCTATCACTAACTATTAACACTAACAAAAAATTTTTACTAACAATTTTTTCTACTAACAATTTTTCTACTAACAATTTTTTCTACTAACAATTAACACTACCTAAATTGTGCTATCTAAATGATCTAAATGTTGCTATATAAATGACCTAAATTTTGCTATCCAAAAATAATAACTTCAAACTTCAAACAAAATGATCTAAATGATCTTTGCAACTACACAAAAATATTGCAAAACTACAAAGTAATAAAATTTCCTAATTTTTTACATGTACTACAAAATTACAAAACTACAATGTACTAAATTTTTACATGTACTAAAAATTTCCTAATTTTTACATTTCCTAACAGGAACCAGGGGCCTGTTTTGTAGAACATCTCACAATTGTCTAAAACACCAGGGGGTTTCTGAAAATAGACAAGGTTGTCTTCAACCTCGCACGAACCGCGCGCGTGCCATGGCGCAGCCGTACACACGCGCGTCCTTCGCCGTCGTTGCCGCCATGGCGCACGACTCGGCGGAACCGTGGCGCGGGCGAGCTAGGGAAAGGGAGGGAGGGGCGCGGGCGACAATGGCGCGGGCGACCGCGTGGCGCGGTCGGCGACCATGGCGCGGGTGGCACAGGGAGGGAGGGGCGCGGGCTCACCTGGCCGTGGATCGGGGAGGAGGTCGAGGTCAAGGCGGCGGCAGCCTGGCTGCGTCGAGGTCGCTGCGGCGGCAGCCTGGCGGCGTCGATCCTTCGATCTCTGGAGGGTTATCTGAAGTGGGGAAGAAGGAACCGTCGTATATATACAAAAGGCCTTTTGTACCGGTTGGTGGCTGCAACCGGTACAAAAGACCCCCTTTAGTACCGGTTGCAGCCACCAACCGGTACAAAAGGTCTTTTTCGGCCGCTTTAAATTCGCGCGCGCGAAGTCAACCTTTAGTACCGGTTGGTGGCCGCCTGGACATGTAGAATCTTTTGCTACTGGTTATTTTCAAATTTGACTATGTTGAATGTATTCAAATTTCACATGGATGATTTGAGTAAATTTGACATAGATTTAAATCCATATCATCAAAAAATTTAAACAAAATGCATGTTTGATTGTTTTTTATATAATTTGAATTTCTAAAAATGCTTTTAATATGAATTTTTCTGCTCTAGTTTATTTTCTTTTATACTTAGTTTAATTGTTTCAATATTTATGAAAATCATATCTTTTTATGATTTGTTTTATATCTATGGATTTAATTGTCTAAAAATTTGTAATAATCATCTCTTTATCTTAAAAACATCCTTAACAACATCTCATACAGTTACATAAAAAGTTTAATACATTATTACACATCACGAACAGTTTTCATAACACAGTTACATTACTACAAAAACGGACTTGTTGGGTCGGAGGCCGTAGGATTAGGGGGAACGGCGGGAGGAGCCAGCCCCGTTCGCGGCCGCCCGGTTCTCGCGCGCACGTTTGTAGCGGAGGGCAAGATCCATGGAGGATGAGTCTTTCAGTGCCCAATCCAGCTCGGAAGCCTCCTTCGCCTTGAGCTGGTAGGCAGTCTTGTCTCGCTGGACAGGGTAGTCGCGGACAGATGATGGCGTGAATCACATGCTCGTTGGGAGACCCCAAGAGGAAGGTATGATGCAGTTCAGCAGCAAGTTTTCCCTCAGAAAGAAACCAAGGTTATCGAACCAGTAGGAGCTGCAACTCTTCGGAAGGTTGTTGGTGGCGCCGTTACTCGATCACCAACGTGGAACCTGCACACAACACAATCAAACTACTTTGCCCCAACGAAACAGTGAGGTTGTCAATCTCACCGGCTTGCTGAAAACAAAGGATTAAACGTATGGTGTGGAAAATGAGTATTAAATTGCAGAGAATGAAAAAGGAACAGTTTGCAGTTTGTGGTTGTTTAATCAGTGTAAAAGAATGGACCGGGGTCCACAGTTCACTAGTGGTGTCTCTCCATAAAAGATAACTAACATGTTGGGTGAACAAATTACAGCTGGGCAATTGACAAATAGTGAGCGCATGACAATGCATATACATGACATGATGACTACTATGATATTTAATTGGGCATTACGACAAATACATAGACCGTTATCCAACAGCATCTATGACTAATAATCCACCGCCGGGTTGTCATCCGAGTCCCCCGTTGGTATTAAGTTGCAAGCAACGGATAATTGCATTAAGTAAAGTGCGTAATGTAAACAAACACATATGCCCGTGGACATAGCATCGTTAGGTTATCCCTAGTGGCAACAGCACATCCACAACCTTAGAACTTTCTGTCACTGTCCCAGGTTAAACGGAGGCATGAACCCACTATCTAGCATAAATACTCTCTCTTGGAGTTACAAGCATCTACTTGGCCAAAGCATCTACGAGTAACGGAAAGCATGCAAGATCTTAAATAACATATAAGATAGATTGATAATCAACTTGACATAATATTCAATATTCATCGGATCCCAGCAAACACAACATGTAGCATTACAATAATATGATCTTGATCATGTAGGGCAGCTCACAAGATCTAAACATGATGGCACAAAGTGGAGAGACAACCATCTAGCTACTGCTATGGACCCGTAGTCCAAGGATGAACTACTCACGCATCACTCCGGAGGCAGGCATGGCGATGTAGAAGCCTCCGGTGACGATTCCCCTCTCCGGCAGGGTGCCGGGAAGAGGTTCTGAACCCTCCCGAGCTAGGGTTGACGGCGGCGGCGTCTCTGGAACTTTTCGTGGATATTTGCTCAGGTACTTAGGGTTTTCGCGTCGGGGGGAATAAGTAGGCGAAAGGGCGGCGGCTGGAGACCCCCGAGGGGCCCACACCACCCTAGGGCGCGGCAGAGGGGGGCCCGCGCCCTAGGTGCGTGTGGCCCTCCTGGCTCCTCCTCTGTTCTCCTTCGTCCGTCAGGCGTGTTCTGGTAAAATAGGGACCCCCGTGTAGTTTCGTCCAATTCCGAGAATATTTCCAGACTAGCTTTTCTGGAATACAAAAACAGCAGAAAACAGGAACTGGCACTTCGGCATCTTGTTAATAGGTTAGTCCCAAAAAATGTATAAAAGTGATATAAAGTAGATGCAAAACATGTAGCAATTGGTATAAAACAAGCATGGAACATCAAAAATTATAGATACGTTTGAGACGTATCAGCATCCCCAAGCTTAGTTCCTACTCGTCCTCGAGTAGGTAAACGATAAAAACAAAATAATTTTTGAGGTGACATGCTACTATCATAATCTTGATCATATAATATTGCAAGGCACATGTAAATGAATGAAGTGATCCAAGTCAATGGTCTATAATTTGCTACCAAATAGATAATGAGTAAACAATGAATCACACAAGCTAAACGTTTTCATGAATAGTACTTTCGAGACAAGCATCAAACAGTTTTGCATAAGTGTTAACTCATAAAGCAATAGTTTCTAATAAAAGGTATTTAATCAACACAAAGGAAGAATTAGTTTCAGCATTTGCTTCAACTTTCAACATATTTATCTCATGGATATTGTCAACACAAAGTAGTATAACAAGTCCAATACATTGCATATAACGCATGTTGTAACAAAGTTGACACTAGTGTTTGCTTGTGGAAGACAGAAAGAATAGGAAAACTGACTCAACATAAAAGTAAAAGAAAGGCCCTTCGCAGAGGGAAGCAGGGATTAAATCATGTGCTAGAGCTTTTAGGTTTTTGAAAGCATATAGAGATTGCATAAAATATTTGATACTCCTCCCAACCTTGCTAACACAAGCCATGGCTAACCGAATCCTCGGGTGCCTTCCATCAATCACATACCATGGAGGAGTATCTATTTTTGAGAGGTGTTTGTTAATTGTCAACGAATGGTAGCGGGTGAGAACAGTATTCTACCTGTCAACGGACTTTTAAGAGCGGCTCCCATGAAGGACGTTATTTCTACCAGCAAGGCAGATCATCCCTCTTTCTCTTTGGTTTACACACATTCAGGTATTTCACTGTTTGTCATTGCTTACTGATGAATCAGGGCAAAAGTGTGAAGAGAATTAATTGGTTAAAGTTGTAATTAATTGGGACTGGGCACCCCGTTGCCAGCTCTTTTTGCAAGTTATTGGATAAGCGGATGTATATGCCACTAGTCCAGGTGTAAAAGTCCATCACAAATAGAATAAAGAATAACCACACTAATTCCTCATGAGCTAGTAAACATTGACACAAAAAGGGAATAATAACATTTTGAATAATTTAAAGGTAGCACATGAAAAATTTACTTGGAGTGGCAAGGAAATACCACATATAGGTAGTTATGGTGGACACAAATGGCATGGATTTTGGCTCAAGGATTTGGATGCACGAGAAGCATTCCCTCTCAGTACAGAGTTTAGGCTAGCAAGGTTATGTAAGCAAACAAGAATATCAACCCGTACACCAAGTTTTATATGACAAACATATTGCAAACGTTATAAGACTTCATACCGTCTTCCTTGTTAACCAAACCCTGTTATTAGAAAATATCTAGACCTTAGAGATACCACCGATGCAAACCAAATTTTCAACAAGCTTTACGGTAGTTCTTCACTAATAGGCTTAACTCATGTGATGCACAATTTAATCATGATCTACTTGTTAACTCAAAACAATTGACAAGCATCAAGTTATCCATTTTAGTGATCTACAAGATTAAGCAAGTTTTTCCTTATACCAATTACCACATGCAACATTTTCTGAACCAACCAAACACCAATCAATTTATTTCATCAACTCTCCAAACAAATATAAGTGAAGCAAGAGAGTACTTTCTACAAAAGAAAGCTAATAGCTCTGACAAGAGATACATGAAAACAAGAGCTAAAAGCTGAACAGCGCTAGATATGAATACTCAACAAATATAAGTGAAGAATAGGAGTATTCTCATGAAAAAGCGGAGCGTGTCTCTCTCCCAATCAAGAATGCTAGGGTCCAGTCAAGCTTTATTGAAAATAAAAGTGCAATACTGAAAATAAAAGCACACAGACGCTCCAAGAAAAGCACATATGATGTGAAAGAATTAAAATATAGTTTCACTAGAGATGACCTGATAATTTTGACGATGAAGAAGGGGATGCCTTGGGCATCCCCAAGCTTAGACGCTTGAGTCTTCTTGAAATATGCTGGGGAGATCCATGGGAGCCTCCCCAAGCTTAAGCTCTTCACTCTTCTTGATCCTATTATATCATCCTTCTCTCTTGACCCTTGAAAACTTCCGTCACACCAAACTCAAAGTAGATCTCATTAGAGGGTTAGTGCATAATCAAAAATTCACATGTTCTATAAAGACGCAATATGATTTGTTACTTTAAACATTAGCTACAGCCACTGATGTTATGTGAAGCTCTTCCACCCAAAAAAGAATTTCACTCAACACTAGTAAAAGAGAGAATGCAAAATAAAAAGGCATAATCTGTCTAAAACAGAACAGTCCGCAAAGACGAATTTTTTCGAGGCACTTACGACGCTCAGATCGAAAACTCTGAACTAATGAAAGTTTCAGACATTCATAAAGATTACGCACAAAAATTTCAGATTTAATTAACAATCTGGTGATTTTAGGAATTTCGTACAGTGAACAGCAAAAATCTGTTTCTGCGCAGCAATCAAAATTAAGCATCATCTTAACATTAGAGGCTACTCTTGGCACAACAATGCGAGAAAATAAAGATACAAAGGAGTTGCTACAGAAGTAAACACTCCTTGACTCAATAAAAGAAAAATTGCAGAAAAAAAAATGGGTTGCCTCCCATAAGCGCTTTTCTTTAACGCCTTTTAGCTAGGCACAAAGCATGCATCAAGTATTACCAAGTGAAGAAAGGTCTAATTCATCAAAAGCTTCATCAAGAACAGGGTTTGTCACATAGGACTTTTCAGTTTACGTAATTCTTGGGAAGAAAATTTAAATAGACCATTATGTGACTCACCCTCAAGCTCATTGAACACGTTATCCGTTTTAAACACACCCGTGGGTTTTGGTTTAGAAATTTTTGGCACATACATAAATTTTTGCTCTCTCCCCACAAAAGCCTTTTGCTTTTAGTTTTAATAGAGGTAAAAGTAGAACTTATTACATCCATAGCCTCCTCTAATTCACCAATCCTAAGATTTTGATTATCTTGAATAGTACTAGTTTCTAAAACAGCAATTCTTTCATTAATGGTTCCCAGTGATTCATCAACTTTGCTAGTACTATCAAGGAGATTTGGCAAATTTTTCTCTATAGACTCCAATTTCTTTATAACATCTTCCAAGGTGATCTCATTTTTAATGTTACTAACAGGTGGTGTTCCTACTAGGCTCTCAATAATATAACTAGCTTCCAACGCAGGGTACCAAGAAAGTTACCTCCCGTCAAAGTGTCCAAGACATATCTATACCAGCTAGTTATGCCAACATAAAAATTTCTAAGCAGGATCATAGTGGAATATTTTTTAGTACACCTACGATGAGCATCGCTGATTCTATACCAAGCATCTTTCAAACTTTCTCCACTTTGTTGCTTAAAAGATCGAACCTCAACTTCAGGAACCAAACATGATGAGCCGAACCAGACATGATAACTAACAGAAAACAAAACTGAAAATAAACTAAATGCAAGTAACTAATTTTTTTGTGTTTTTGATAATTGAAAGCAAACAAGATAAAATAAAATAAACTAAGCAAGACAAAAACAAAGTAAAGAGATTGGAAGCGTGAAACTCCCCTTGCAGAAGACTGCTGTCTCCCCGGCAACGGCGCCAGAAAAAGAGCTTGATGGCGTGAATCACACGTTCGTTGGGAGACCCCAAGAGGAAGGTATGATGCAGTTCAGCAGCAAGTTTTCCCTCAGAAAGAAACCAAGGTTATCGAACCAGTAGGAGCAGCAACTCTTCAGAAGGTTGTTGGTGGCGCCGTACTCGATCACCAACGTGGAATCTGCACACAACACAATCAAACTACTTTGCCCCAACGAAACAGTGAGGTTGTCAATCTCACGGCTTGCTGAAAACAAAGGATTAAACGTATGGTGTGGAAAATGAGTATTAAATTGCAGAGAATGAAAAAGGAACAGTTTGCAGTTTGTGGTTGTTTAATCAGTGTAAAAGAATGGACCGGGGTCCACAGTTCACTAGTGGTGTCTCTCCATAAAAGATAACTAACATGTTGGGTGAACAAATTACAGCTGGGCAATTGACAATAGTGAGCGCATGACAATGCATATACATGACATGATGACTACTATGATATTTAATTGGGCATTACGACAAATACATAGACCGTTATCCAACAGCATCTATGACTAATAATCCACCGCCGGGTTGTCATCCGAGTCCCCCGTTGGTATTAAGTTGCAAGCAACGGATAATTGCATTAAGTAAAGTGCGTAATGTAAACAAACACATATGCCCGTGGACATAGCATCGTTAGGTTATCCCTAGTGGCAACAGCACATCCACAACCTTAGAACTTTCTGTCACTGTCCCAGGTTAAACGGAGGCATGAACCCACTATCTAGCATAAATACTCTCTCTTGGAGTTACAAGCATCTACTTGGCCAAATAAAATAACATATAAGATAGATTGATAATCAACTTGACATAGTATTCAATATTCATCGGATCCCAGCAAACACAACATGTAGCATTACAATAATATGATCTTGATCATGTAGGGCAGCTCACAAGATCTAAACATGATGGCACAAAGTGGAGAGACAACCATCTAGCTACTGCTATGGACCCGTAGTCCAAGGATGAACTACTCACGCATCACTCCGGAGGCAGGCATGGCGATGTAGAAGCCTCCGGTGACGATTCCCCTCTCCGGCAGGGTGCCGGGAAGAGGTTCTGAACCCTCCCGAGCTAGGGTTGACGGCTCTGGAACTTTTCGTGGATATTTGCTCAGGCACTTAGGGTTTTCGCGTCGGGGGGAATAAGTAGGCGAAAGGGCGGCGGCTGGAGACCCCGAGGGGCCCACACCACCCTAGGGCGCGGCAGAGGGGGCCCGCGCCCTAGGTGCGTGTGGGGCCCTCCTGGCTGTTGCTCCTTCGTCCTTCAGGCGTGTTCTGGTAAAATAGGGACCCCGTGTAGTTTCGTCCAATTCCGAGAATATTTCCAGACTAGCTTTTCTGGAATACAAAAACAGCAGAAAACAGGAACTGGCACTTCGGCATCTTGTTAATAGGTTAGTCCCAAAAAATGTATAAAAGTGATATAAAGTAGATGCAAAACATGTAGCAATTGGTATAAAACAAGCATGGAACATCAAAAATTATAGATACGTTTGAGACGTATCAACAGACTGGAAGGAGGCTTCCATGACCTCCTGTATCTGCTACCCACATCCCTCTTCCCCGTCGTCGCTCCAGTCGAAGTCGTCGTCCTCCTCCTCCGCGGGAGGAGCGGCGGCGCCTGGTGGAGGTGCGGCGGCACCTGGTGGAGAAGCGTCCAAGTCGTTGTATGCGGCCGTGGATCCCCACGCTACCCCTGCGGCGTACGCATCCTCGTCGGGGTCGGGCACGTCGGACCACGCGCGCTCGTACGCCCTCCGCACCGGAGCAGGAGGCCGGTAGCTGGGCATTCCTCTCCACGCCGGGCTCGTGGGCATACGGCGGGATAGGCTTCCGCGGTAGCGCCCAAACGCGCTCTGCCGAGCACGCTCGACCTCGTCCAGAAGGCGCTGCGGCGGGCGTGGCGGATCCATCTCGTGGAGACGATGCGTTCGTGGCTAGGAATGGTGGATTAGGGTTTACCCCGTCGGCGACAATACATATAGAGCTCCAGGGCAGCGCTGGGGGAGGACACGTGGCCAGGATAGCGCTGGGGGAGGACACGAGTCGTGACCGCAAAGCCCGCCTTTAGTCCCGGTTGGTGTTACCAGCCGGGACTAAAGAAGCACACATATCGTGTGTTTCTTTCAAGCGCTCGTGAGCCGTTGGATCAGGGGTGTGTTCTTTTGAGGCTTGTGAGCTGTTGGATCAGCACTATCACGACCACTTCGTGAGCCACACGACCTGTTCAAGTGTAATTTGGCTGCTAGATATTTTATAAGCCAAATTAATTTGGATGATGGTGCTTAGATTATTAGCTGATAGATATATTTGAATTTGCTGTTTAGTTCAAATTGCAATCTTGGCTGTATCCCAGTACAGATGTTGCAGCGGCGGATCAAGTTTAGCAAGCTATTTGACCAAGACAAATATATTGATTATTCTGGAGCGGAGGCTACCGAGGACAAATCTTGGACATATTAATAGATGGACTGAATTAAACGCCGCTGTGTAGGACAACTTCTATCAGGCTTCGGCTCCAAGCAGGGATAAGGAGTCGTACTGGTGCTTGCATGCATTAAGTTAATATTCTATTTCTAATTAGATACAGGGCCGGATTTGCTAGAAATTAGGAATAATCTGTTCGGCTTGCATGCCAAGAAAACTTCCATGTCCTACCCCTGTACGCCAAAGACCAGGCACCTATATAATATGGGTACACGGCCGATTGAGAGAATCCCCAATCAATCGATATTCATCAAATACACATCTACTTTTCACATACCTTTTACATGTCTTTTTATTCATAGTTCTTCCCTGCCGAACCCTAACAGCCCTAGGTTTGGTTGATCTTTGCCGTTTTGCGCTGAAAAGCGGTCGTCTCTCCTCCACGAAAGCGAGGGGATCTTTGTTGCTTTGCTCGGAAAGCAATCGGTTCGTCGTCACGAAAGTACGACGGTTATCGTGGTGCTGTGCAATTTTGCGTGGCAACACAATTGGCGACTCCGCTAGGGAACGAAGAATAAAGACTTACACAAGATGAACACCGCCATCAAGAATGACAGCGACGTCGACCCCAACATCACCACCGCCGTTGCCCTCGATGATCTGTCAGAAGAGGATCGGCACGAGCTCGAGCGGGAGATTGAGAAAGAGCAAGCCGAGACGATGAAACTGATGTTGGCTGGATACCAGAAGACAAGAGACGGCGTCGTCAAGAAGGTACCTACGCCGAGTCCATCCGATACACTCGGCGCTGAGGTAAAAAAGCCAACCGAAAATATTGCTCATTTAATAGATGTGTTGGTAGCTATAAAGTTTGAATCTGACATGACGACACGCATAATTAAAGATTTAGAGAATACATTTGATGAATTTAAGGAGCAACTAGAAACTAGTCTATCTGGTCATGCTCGTTCGGTAGTGCTGCAAAGCAACGATGGACATCCTGACAAAAAGCTGATGCCTTTGGGAAATAGCAGATCCATTAGTTGTGCTAGTAATATTCATACACATGGTACATCGGTTAGTGCTGCGCAGCAGCTTCACGCTACATTAAGTAATAACCAAGATGGCCGGAACCATGTTAGCAGTTCGGCCAAAAGTTTTGTCTCCAATGTTGCACAACAGCCTTACGTTCCTTTACATGATTATCAAAGTGGCCGAAATTATATGAGCAGTTCGGCTGATCTTGAAAGTAGTCTAGCTCCTCATGTTCGTTCATTATGCTCCAAAACAATGATGCATATTATGAAAAAAGCCTGATGGCTCCGGATAGTAGCAAATTAAATAATTTTCCTACTTATACATGTATATCCGATGCATCGGCTCATGTTGCCCAAGCTCAGGTCCTTCTAGACAACAATCAAGGTAGTTGGAATTATTTGAGCAGTCCGGCTAATAATTATATGCCTAGCGTAGCTGCTCCTATTGTCTCAACTTCGGTGCCGCAAAATAATCACATCAATAGCCAAAGTGTAGACTTTAATTTTAATTTACAACAAGCTATTGATCAGTCGGTAGCATACAATACAACATCATTGGCGTCTGTTGGTACCGGAGTTCCGTACGGGCCGGTACACGATACCTATTTTAGTGGATCTCCGTTGCAAACGTCGCGTACTCAAATTTCTTGCCGGAGATTCAACCACGTGCTTGTATCCCCTCTACTCGACAAACCAATTCTCCTCAGCCCAATAGTAGTTTTGAGGATCAGCTTGATAGTATACTTAGAGAATTTGGTTTAGCACCTAAGGATAGAGAACGTGCAATTCAAAAACCATACCCTGATTATTTCGACTCCATGCAAGAAAACCAGGCTAAGGAAGTTAAACAATATAGCCGGTTTAAAGATAATATGAATGGTGAGAAGGATAACCACACGGTTCATGATTTAGAATATGATAATGATTCGGCTAGTGAAGATGATGCTAATATATGTGTAGCCGAATGGGTTAAAGCGCCAATGTCAAATCCTTTTACATGTTCTGTTTTGAAGCCCACACCTGCTAGAAAAGAGGAAATGAAGTATACTTTTGATGTCAGCAAGTGTGATATGATTTTTGATATATTGTTGCAAGGAAAATTAATTAGATTGAGAGAAAGTCATGTTATTCTACCTCCAGGAGAATTGGATAAAGGAGCTTATTGTAAGTTGCACAATTCATTTTCTCACTCTACTAATGATTGTGATGTGTTTCGACGACAGGTGCAATCGGCCCTTAATGACGGACGATTGACATTTACAAAGAGTACTAACACGAAACTTGATAGTGATTCTTCTCCTGTCAATGTGATTGAGTTTGAAAATAAGAAAGTTCTTATTCGGTCGGATCAGACCGAATCTACAAAAGGAAAAATGTTATTATTGATGATAATGCTGCACCAAGGATGATCAAACCAAAAAATTCAGAAGTAAGGGTGTGGAAAGTCAATGGAGGTAAGAGACAAACTCCAAGACCAAAGCCGACAGTTAGCTTGTTGTTGGCCAAATACACTACACGTAAGGCCGCAATGTTTTTAATCGGTTTGGAGGCATTAAGCATCCTAAGTTTCCTTCTAGACTTGGTGATCATGAGCACTGGAGAATAAATTCTTATGGTGAACAGCCGTATTATCAACTGGAGTCGGCTTACTTGGGCTGTACATCTCCTATGTATCCACAATTTAGTCCGTGGGGTTTTAATCTTTGGGCGCAATATCCTGCAAGGCCATCATATTATTTCGATCGCAGTGGCCACCATCAAGGATTATGTGCCGAAAGCCATGGCATAGAAAAAGAGCTTGGTCTAATCAGAGGGCTAGACCACGTGATGGCAATGTAATCCGTAGCAGTGATGAGAGGCCAGGAGCTTCAGATACGAGAGGAAGACATAATGCTGATGGTATAATTATTATTGGTGGTCAGAAGTTTAAGTGGGTGCCAGTACGTGGTGAAAGCCATATAAAAGATGTTGTCACATGTGATGAATATGAACATGGCTGCACCAACAATAATGCAGCAGAAGACATGAGCGTACATGCTAGCGTGGAGCCTAATGTGCACACACGTTCAGAGAAGGAAGTTGTACTTGCTAGTAGTATTGATTTGGCTGATGCATCTGCTGGTATATTCACTGGAGGTACTGAGGGTAGTACAGAAGCAAAAATAGCTGATGCAGTAGGGAGTGGATCGGTGCAGAAAAAAGATGCTGGTACACAACACAAACATTTTGGTAATACACTTGTTGCATCTTCCATTACGAGCCAGAAAACTGAATCAGTTCACACGCGTACCGATCCAGTCATGAGAAACAGCAGCTCACGTACATCCCCAGGTTGGTTTCCAACTGTTTTTGGCACGTTTGATCAATATGGGAATCCAAGGAGTAGTGGAAGTCAGAAAGTTGCAGCCGGAGGTGTATCTGATCAGCAGAAAATTATTCCGGCCAAAGGCAAAGTATTTGTTCCAGAGACCACAGTACATCAGTACAAGCCGAAAGACTCGGGGGGCAGAAGAATTAATTCAGTCGCTCCAGGAACCAAACCAGCTCCTCAATGGTGTCCGACGGGACTTACACACACTCAGAAGCGGCGTGTACAGCGGCTGCGAGCTTTGGAGATGAAGCAGGAAATAGCCGAGAAGAAGTGTGATGAACTGTTCAATCGAGATAAACCCATGGTTTCGAAAATGATATGGAGGGAGAAGCACATTACGGGGAAAGAGAGTAGAGCCGCAGATGACACAGCTGCTGACCCCGTAGATGACACAGCTGCTAACCCCGCAGATGATACAATTGGTGACGAGGATTCAGAAAATAGCGAGGAAATAGATTCTGATATGAATGTTAATCTGGTGTTCGTATTGCCGGCTGAATTTCATGCGCTGAAGCTTGAAGAAAATTTGGCCGATATATTCATGGAATTATCGCCCTAAGCAGATTTTGGCCGATACATTTACTTGAGGTATCGCGCTAAGAAAATTTGGCCGATGTGTTATTTGGAAATCGCCCTAAGTAATTATATGGCCGGTGACAACATCGTCCTAAGGTACAAGTATAATGTTTTTGATAAATGCAATTGTACCAAAAACTGGGGCATGTGTTCAAGGTGTAATTTGGCTGCTAGATATTTTTATAAGCCAAATTAATTTGGATGATGGTGCTTAGATTATTAGCTGATAGATATATTTGAATTTGCTGTTTAGTTCAAATTGCAATCTTGGCTGTATCCCAGTACAGATGTTGCAGCGGCGGATCAAGTTTAGCAAGCTATTTGACCAAGACAAATATATTGATTATTCTGGAGCGGAGGCTACCGAGGACAAATCTTGGACATATTAATAGATGGACTGAATTAAACGCCGCTGTGTAGGACAACTTCTATCAGGCTTCGGCTCCAAGCAGGGATAAGGAGTCGTACTGGTGCTTGCATGCATTAAGTTAATATTCTATTTCTAATTAGATACAGGGCCGGATTTGCTAGAAATTAGGATTAATCTGTTCGGCTTGCATGCCAAGAAAACTTCCATGTCCTACCCCTGTACGCCAAAGACCAGGCACCTATATAATATGGGTACACGGCCGATTGAGAGAATCCCCAATCAATCGATATTCATCAAATACACATCTACTTTTCACATACCTTTTTACATGTCTTTTTATTCATAGTTCTTCCCTGCCGAACCCTAACAGCCCTAGGGTTTGGTTGATCTTTTCCGTTTTGCGCTGAAAAGCGGTCGTCTCTCCTCCACGAAAGCGAGGGGATCTTTGTTGCTTTGCTCGGAAAGCAATCGGTTCGTCGTCACGAAAGTACGACGGTTATCGTGGTGCTGTGCAATTTTGCGTGGCAACACAATTGGCGACTCCGCTAGGGAATGAAGAATAAAGACTTACACAAGATGAACACCGCCACCAAGAACGACAGCGACGTCGACCCCAACATCACCACCGCCGTTACCCTCGATGATCTGTCAGAAGAGGATCGGCGCGAGCTCGAGCGGGAGATTGAGAAAGAGCAAGCCGAGACGATGAAACTGATGTTGGCTGGATACCAGAAGACAAGAGACGGCGTCGTCAAGAAGGTACCTACGCCGAGTCCATCCGATACACTCGGCGCTGAGGTAAAAAAGCCAACCGAAAATATTGCTCATTTAATAGATGTGTTGGTAGCTATAAAGTTTGAATCTGACATGACGACACGCATAATTAAAGATTTAGAGAATACATTTGATGAATTTAAGGAGCAACTAGAAACTAGTCTATCTGGTCATGCTCGTTCGGTAGTGCTGCAAAGCAACGATGGACATCCTGACAAAAAGCTGATGCCTTTGGGAAATAGCAGATCCATTAGTTGTGCTAGTAATATTCATACACATGGTACATCGGTTAGTGCTGCGCAGCAGCTTCACGCTACATTAAGTAATAACCAAGATGGCCGGAACCATGTTAGCAGTTCGGCCAAAAGTTTTGTCTCCAATGTTGCACAACAGCCTTACGTTCCTTTACATGATTATCAAAGTGGCCGAAATTATATGAGCAGTTCGGCTGATCTTGAAAGTAGTCTAGCTCCTCATGTTCGTTCATTATTGCTCCAAAACAATGATGCATATTATGAAAAAAGCCTGATGGCTCCGGATAGTAGCAAATTAAATAATTTTCCTACTTATACATGTATATCCGATGCATCGGCTCATGTTGCCCAAGCTCAGGTCCTTCTAGACAACAATCAAGGTAGTTGGAATTATTTGAGCAGTCCGGCTAATAATTATATGCCTAGCGTAGCTGCTCCTATTGTCTCAACTTCGGTGCCGCAAAATAATCACATCAATAGCCAAAGTGTAGACTTTAATTTTAATTTACAACAAGCTATTGATCAGTCGGTAGCATACAATACAACATCATTGGCGTCTGTTGGTACCGGAGTTCCGTACGGGCCGGTACACGATACCTATTTAGTGGATCTCCGTTGCAAACGTCGCGTACTCAAATTTCTTTGCCGGAGATTCAACCACGTGCTTGTATCCCCTCTACTCGACAAACCAATTCTCCTCAGCCCAATAGTAGTTTGAGGATCAGCTTGATAGTATACTTAGAGAATTTGGTTTAGCACCTAAGGATAGAGAACGTGCAATTCAAAAACCATACCCTGATTATTTCGACTCCATGCAAGAAAACCAGGCTAAGGAAGTTAAACAATATAGCCGGTTTAAAGATAATATGAATGGTGAGAAGGATAACCACACGGTTCATGATTTAGAATATGATAATGATTCGGCTAGTGAAGATGATGCTAATATATGTGTAGCCGAATGGGTTAAAGCGCCAATGTCAAATCCTTTTACATGTTCTGTTTTGAAGCCCACACCTGCTAGAAAAGAGGAAATGAAGTATACTTTTGATGTCAGCAAGTGTGATATGATTTTTGATATATTGTTGCAAGGAAAATTAATTAGATTGAGAGAAAGTCATGTTATTCTACCTCCAGGAGAATTGGATAAAGGAGCTTATTGTAAGTTGCACAATTCATTTTCTCACTCTACTAATGATTGTGATGTGTTTCGACGACAGGTGCAATCGGCCCTTAATGACGGACGATTGACATTTACAAAGAGTACTAACACGAAACTTGATAGTGATTCTTCTCTTGTCAATGTGATTGAGTTTGAAAATAAGAAAGTTCTTATTCGGTCGGATCAGACCGAATCTACAAAAGGAAAAAATGTTGTTATTGATGATAATGCTGCACCAAGGATGATCAAACCAAAAAATTCAGAAGTAAGGGTGTGGAAAGTCAATGGAGGTAAGAGACAAACTCCAAGACCAAAGCCGACAGTTAGCTTGTTGTTGGCCAAATACACTACACGTAAGGCCGGCAATGTTTTTAATCGGCTTGGAGGCATTAAGCGTCCTAAGTTTCCTTCTAGACTTGGTGATCATGAGCACTGGAGAATAAATTCTTATGTGAACAGCCGTATTATCAACTGGAGTCGGCTTACTTGGGCTGTACATCTCCTATGTATCCACAATTTAGTCCGTGGGGTTTTAATCTTTGGGCGCAATATCCTGCAAGGCCATCATATTATTTTCGATCGCAGTGGCCACCATCAAGGATTATGTGCCGAAAGCCATGGCATAGAAAAAGAGCTTGGTCTAATCAGAGGGCTAGACCACGTGATGGCAATGTAATCCGTAGCAGTGATGAGAGGCCAGGAGCTTCAGATACGAGAGGAAGACATAATGCTGATGGTATAATTATTATTGGTGGTCAGAAGTTTAAGTGGGTGCCAGTACGTGGTGAAAGCCATATAAAAGATGTTGTCACATGTGATGAATATGAACATGGCTGCACCAACAATAATGCAGCAGAAGACATGAGCGTACATGCTAGCGTGGAGCCTAATGTGCACACACGTTCAGAGAAGGAAGTTGTACTTGCTAGTAGTATTGATTCGGCTGATGCATCTGCTGGTATATTCACTGGAGGTACTGAGGGTAGTACAGAAGCAAAAATAGCTGATGCAGTAGGGAGTGGATCGGTGCAGAAAAAAGATGCTGGTACACAACACAAACATTTTGGTAATACACTTGTTGCATCTTCCATTACGAGCCAGAAAACTGAATCAGTTCACACGCGTACCGATCCAGTCATGAGAAACAGCAGCTCACGTACATCCCCAGGTTGGTTTCCAACTGTTTTTGGCACGTTTGATCAATATGGAATCCAAGGAGTAGTGGAAGTCAGAAAGTTGCAGCCGGAGGTGTATCTGATCAGCAGAAAATTATTCCGGCCAAAGGCAAAGTATTTGTTCCAGAGACCACAGTACATCAGTACAAGCCGAAAGACTCGGGGGGCAGAAGAATTAATTCAGTCGCTCCAGGAACCAAACCAGCTCCTCAATGGTGTCCGACGGGACTTACACACACTCAGAAGCGGCGTGTACAGCGGCTGCGAGCTTTGGAGATGAAGCAGGAAATAGCCGAGAAGAAGTGTGATGAAATGTTCAATCGAGATAAACCCATGGTTTCGAAAATGATATGGAGGAGAAGCACATTACGGGGAAAGAGAGTAGAGCCGCAGATGACACAGCTGCTGACCCCGTAGATGACACAGCTGCTAACCCCGCAGATGATACAATTGGTGACGAGGATTCAGAAATAGCGAGGAAATAGATTCTGATATGAATGTTAATCTGGTGTTCGTATTGCCGGCTGAATTTCATGCGCCTGAAGCTTGAAGAAAATTTGGCCGATATATTCATGGAATTATCGCCCTAAGCAGATTTTGGCCGATACATTTACTTGAGGTATCGCGCTAAGAAAATTTGGCCGATGTGTTATTTGGAAATCGCCCTAAGTAATTATGGCCGGTGACAACATCGTCCTAAGGTACAAGTATAATGTTTTTGATAAATGCAATTGTACCAAAAACAGGGGGGCATGTGTTCAAGGTGTAATTTGGCTGCTAGATATTTTTATAAGCCAAATTAATTTGGATGATGGTGCTTAGATTATTAGCTGATAGATATATTTGAATTTGCTGTTTAGTTCAAATTGCAATCTTGGCTGTATCCCAGTACAGATGTTGCAGCGGCGGATCAAGTTTAGCAAGCTATTTGACCAAGACAAATATATTGATTATTCTGGAGCGGAGGCTACCGAGGACAAATCTTGGACATATTAATAGATGGACTGAATTAAACGCCGCTGTGTAGGACAATTTCTATCAGGCTTCGGCTCCAAGCAGGGATAAGGAGTCGTACTGGTGCTTGCATGCATTAAGTTAATATTCTATTTCTAATTAGATACAGGGCCGGATTTGCTAGAAATTAGGATTAATCTGTTCGGCTTGCATGCCAAGAAAACTTCCATGTCCTACCCCTGTACGCCAAAGACCAGGCACCTATATAATATGGGTACACGGCCGATTGAGAGAATCCCCAATCAATCGATATTCATCAAATACACATCTACTTTTCACATACCTTTTTACATGTCTTTTTATTCATAGTTCTTCCCTGCCGAACCCTAACAGCCCTAGGGTTTGGTTGATCTTTGCCGTTTTGCGCTGAAAAGCGGTCGTCTCTCCTCCACGAAAGCGAGGGGATCTTTGTTGCTTTGCTCGGAAAGCAATCGGTTCGTCGTCACGAAAGTACGACGGTTATCGTGGTGCTGTGCAATTTTGCGTGGCAACACGACCCTATATATAGCCCACCTCTCAGACATGTTCGACACTCAGTGTGTACTCATTGTAGTTCATTTGGTATACAGAGCATTCGGATTCCCTGGATACATCCGACGGTGCATTTGATATGTGGACACTCACGATCCACCGTCGGGCTGTATGCAGGGGAAACCGTTGTTTTGTTCTATCTACAAATCCTTCAGTTCATCGACCGATTACAAATCATTCGGATTCCCTGCATACATCCGACGGTGCATTTGATATGTGGACACTCACGAGCCACCGTCGGGCTGTATGCAGGGGAAACCGTGTGTTTGGTTCTATCTACAAATCCTTCAGTTCATCGACCGAATACAAATCATTCGAATTCCCGTCATACAGCCCAACGGTGCATTTGATATGCAGGCACTCACGAGCCACCGTTGGGCTGTATGACGGGGAAACCGTGTGTTTTGTTCCAACTTTTCGAGCGCTTGTGAGCCGTTGGAGTTTTTAGAGCCAAAAATCAGTGTTTAGAGTTTTCTTCTGAGTTTTCATAACACAGTTAAATAAAGGTTTAATACATTATTACACATCACCAACAACACCCCCCTATCTATTGTTGGGGTATAAATTTTTTTTTTCTTCGCGTATGTGATACGTGCATTTTATATCATCATTTATACAACTTTTAGTATCATATTAGAATGTTATTTGCATTATTATATCTTTATTTTTACATGTTTTAGATGATTTATGGGACTTTCTTACAAAGTCCCTATTTTTGGTATTTAATTTCTGGGAGGCAGAAAACCTTCTTTTCTTGTTTTTAATGTTTCAGGAGCTACAGGGACCCAAATAATAAAAGGAAAATTACACAGCTGGTTTTTCGTCGAGAGAAAGGCAGAGGGAAGAAGACCGAAGAGAGGAGAGTCACGAGGCCCAAAAGGGGTGGGCCCACGCGGCCCAAGTACCTGGCCGCGTGGGACCCACTAAGTGGAGCCTCAGGCACCTCCTCGCCTGGGGCTTTTTATCGACGCCTTCGTCCTCCCCGAAAAGTTACGCCCTAATTTTCCTGAAACTATCCGAGGCCGCGGCGGCGGCGAAACTCCTGATTCCCTCCGAGGGGGATCAGATTCTGCTGCTCCGGAGCTCCGAAGAAGGGGGAAATCATCGTCATCGTCATCACCTCTCCTCCTTGGCGTGGGAGGAGGCCTCTACATCATCACCATCACCAAGACCAGCACCATCTCCATCATCTCCGTGATCCACTCCGTCCCCCTCGTAGTTTGAGAGTTGCTATACCCTAGATACTTGTCTTGTGCTACTATTCATGTTTGTGATTGAGTACTTGTCATTATTTGGTGGTGAAGTTATATTTTCAGATTGTGTTGTACCACTTATGCCACTGAATATTATCATGTTTGCACGTTGTGAGTAATTCCCATATGTTCCTGAGGGCATAGGATGAATTGGCAATGATTTATATATAACATGTGTTGGTATTTTGTCAAGAGTTTATCTTCTATGTGATTCTATGATGGTGTTGTGCGAACGTCGACTGCACAACACTTCACCTATATGGGCTCATAGGAGAACACCATAGTATAATGAATTGAGGGAGACTTGGGAGGACATGTAAACTTGGGACCGAATCATGAATTTATATTATGAGGGTATTAGTATCGGGGACCTTGGAGTGTAATGCTATGGTGAGACTTTATGTCTTAATAACTCTTGTGCAGTCATTTACTTGGCCACATGATCCATCATAAGGGGTTGTAGTTTATTTATTTAGCTATACCTAATAATGGCTCCGTCCAAAGAAGATTAAAACTTGACAAGATATTCAACGTGTTGTTTAATAAATCTCTATGCCTAGCAATATCCATGCCGCCCTCGGGAACATTTTCCACATATAAGTTACACATCACTTGAGCTTGTCCTCTTGCACATAAGGGGATTGGGCTTTCTGATGGGGGGATAATAACCCGGTAGGCCCATGAAGAGGGAAGCGTGACCCGCCAGGCAGGAGGCCCGGCTAGGCCAACTAACCATCAGCATGGGTCGGGTTATGTTGCTGGGCCAGAGGCTTTGGCGGTAACCCGGTTCAGGAAGGGAAGTTTCTAGAAGACCAGAGGCGGTTCGGGACTTGGAGGACACGAAGGCTAGAAGAGCTAGAGTAGGACTCCGAGTCTGGGTAGAGCCGGGTTCGTATTGTAAAGTGCCAGGAGACCGGTCGTCTATATAAACCGGTCCTGAGCCCTAGTTGAGGAGAACCTTTACGATCCAAGCTTAGGCGAGAGAATCATCGAGAGAAACACCTCAACCTTGTAACCTAGATCGAGATCCGGCTCTGTTGTCGTAGCCGGGTTATCGAGATCGAGATCAATATAAGATAGCAGGAAGTAGGTCTTTATCTCCAATGGAGAGGCCGAACCTGGGTAAACCCTTTGTCCCTGCAGTGCTAAACAATCTCCCAGACGCCAGTGTCGCCTTGCCCATCAACTCAAGCTACCACAAAGTAGCATCTGCCGTGTTATCTACCCCACGACAGTTGGCGCCGTCTGTGGGAACCGCGTCCAAAGGTGTCACCATCATGGGAGAAGCAATGCAAGGAGTAGAGAACAATGTTTTCGGCGAGATCACCCTCAACTCGTAAGGAGAGCCCATCGTTGACGATTCTGGCTGGGGACCGGAATCAGATCTACTTGAATCAGGTGATGTTATTCCAATTGGCAAGTTTAACATTTTTGTTGGTATGATTGCAACTAGATCTGCTAGTGATGGAGACTATGAATCTGTGTCAGGAGCTGCCACAATTGTTCAATCTGATGGAGAAGAATCAGTTGTACGGCGGAAGATGAGCTGCCCTTGGACGTGCACGAGGAAAGATCGGGAAACCCGGCTCCAATCCGGGTGATGTGGTGGACTACGCAGATTCAGAATCGATCTTGCCCTTGTTCGAAGGCCGGTTCGGATATGGAGCAGAAGAAGAGGATGAAGAGGTTAGGAGGGTCGCGGTTTACACTGCTCCTTCGATCAACGCGGTTAGGAGGGTCGCGGTTTACACTGCTCCTTCGATCAACGCGGGAGCATCACCATCAACGGTCGTGCCACCAGCTTTTACTCCGGGTCAACAGCAGCAACAATTGCCACCAGTATTGGAATTGGCGGGTCAAAGGGTTGATGGAGACCCGGCTTCGGTGTCAGAGGAAAGTGAAAACACGGCGCGTTACAGGAACAACTTTGGTTTTCTCAATAACCGAGCTCAGGGTGAGGAAAGAAACAACACAACTGGGGCCCAGGCCATGTTTAACAATGGCCTGGTCCTAGATCCAACAGCACTCACGAGGATTATTACTCCAGAAAACGCGGCAGCCAGAGCTATAGAATTGGATACAGCACGCCGGGCCTTGGAGCAGGTGCGCAGAGACTCAATGAGATGACCAGGGCACACCGGAGGAGGCACCAGAGCCGGCTGGCTCCAGGAGAAAACGCCATAAATCCCGCAGTATTGTTTAGAACCCCAGAAGATCAACCAGTTGGTGTAACCCAGGTGGCTCCAGTTGTTAGAGCAAATGTAGAACCAGACAGAGGAACAGGAGCAGCTGGAGTTGCAGCTGCAGCGGTGCCGGGTCTTCTCGCTGGGGGAGCCAGGGGAAATCCGGGTCTGCCGCCCAGGACACCAAGGTTTCACACGCCGGCGGGTCACTATTCCAATCCAGCAGATAACGTGTATGCCGCAACTTTAGCACTTGATCGTATTCCATTAGGAGACTCGCCAGCAGAGGTTGAAGCTCGGCGTGCCATTGACATGTTACGCACTGCGGTTGCTCAGCAAGTTCAGTATTCAAAGAGAAAAGCGCGCTTCATTCCACAACATATCGTAGCAAGAGTCGCCACGGGGGAACCCGCCATTGGCCGGGTTTGCCGCGGCACAGCAGCAAAACCCGCCCCAGCAGAACCAGAACCAGAATAATCAGCAGTATCAACCCGCCCCTGCAATTTCTGTGGCTCAGCAGATAGTCAATAGATCGCGAGCGGAAGAAGTGCAGCTAATGCAAACCCGGCAGTACCTGCGCTGGAGCACCACAAGGAGGACCGGGTCCCGTGCCAGCAGCATCTGCAAGCTCGCCGGGTAACATAATCTTTTAGCAAGTTCTTCCACTTTGGCGGGCCCAAGTGTCTTTCAGATGCCATTAGAGCAGAGCCTTTCCCTGAGAAGTTCAAGGAGCCAAGCAAGATTGCCAATTATGAGCCGAGCACAGACCCGGCGAGTTGGTTGAGCAGCTATGAGATGGCGATGTGTATACGCAATGCCACAGAGAACGTTTGTGCAAAGTATATGTATTTGATGATGAGTGATGGTGCAGCAAAGTTGTGGTTCAAGAATCTGCCAGAGAAATCTATCAATTCTTGGGATGAGTTGAAAACAATTTTCATCAAGCACTTTCAGGGCACGTGCAAGCGTTTATTTTCCATTGAAGATCTTGATCGTTGCGTACAGAGGAAGGGCGAGTCAGCTCGTCACTGGATGGGCCGGGTCACGGAGATCCTGCACTCTTCATCAGGTATCGAGCCCAAGGATGCAATTTCATCGATGGAGAAAACTTGCAAGTACGCTCCCTTGGTCCAGAAGCTGGGTCGCATGAAAAGGACACCGGGTTAAGCCCGTTACTATGGCAGAGTTGATGGATGCGTGCAACAGACACGCAGCCACGGACAAAACCCAGGATGATAGTGAGGAAGAAAAAGGGAAAGGTGCTGCGAACAATGGAGGAAAGAACAACAATGGCCCGGGAAACAACAACAACAACAATCAGAATCAGCACAAGCGTGGGCATCAGGAAGGAAACTCAGAGCTAGTTGCAAATGCAAATGCCGGGTTTCAGAGGCAAAGGATGGACGGGAATTATCAGGAAAACAGAGGTTATCAGGAAAACAGAGGTTATCAGGGAAATAATGGGATTACAGTGGTGGAAATAGTTATCAAGGAACACGCCCAATGAGCACTGAAGAGGCCTTCAGGATGCCGTGTCCTCGTCATAGCAAGAACGGCAGACCGCCAATCATTCATTGGCCCAGTGTGTAGATTTGAACAGGTGGAAAAACAATGAATTCAGAGAGCTTGCAAGGAGCAAACAGGAGTGGAGGACCCGGCCCGAGTGCTAACCCGGCTGCGGGGCCTCTAACTGGAGCAAACGCGGTACCAACTGGAAATACAGGACCCGGCCAAAATACAGGTAATCAGGGTGGATTCTCGAACCAGCCGAGGCAACTTGGCCAATATCATATATATACCAGTGGCACGACCAAGAGAGAGAGAAAGATAGTCAAAAGGGCAGTTAATTCAGTGGCTGTAGGGGTACCAAGGTATTTAGATGGTCAGAGCATACTATTACTTGGAGCAGAGCAGATCACCCGGATGTGGTGGAGCACCCGGGTCTGCTTGCGTTAGTTGTGGCTCCTCAAGTTCATGGCTTTGAGTTAAAGAAGGTTTTGATGGACGGTGGCAGTAGCATTAATATCTTGTACTGGGAAACATTTATGCGTATGGGTCTGAAGGAGTCACAGTTGCAGAAAACGTCAACAATATTTCATGGTATAGTTCCTGGGAAGTCAGCTACACCAGAGGGAAAAATTTCATTAGAGGTTGCTTTTGGCGAGTCTATCCATAACTTAGGTCAGAGTGGCTCACTTTTGAGGTGGTGAAATTTCCAAGTCCTTATCATGCGTTGTTTGGAAGGCCGGCTTTTGCCAAGTTCATGGCAAGGCCGTGTTATGTACTTGCAGTTGAAGATACCGGGTCCCAAGGGGATCATTACTATTCATGGTAACAGAGAAATTGCAGCAGAATGTGACGAGGGAGATGCAGCCCTGGCAGAGCGAACTTGTGCTAGAGGAGTTGAAAGCTTACAGGTCTAATCTTGACCCGCAGGACAACAAGCGCTCAAAAAACCAACAACAGAAGATGACAGGGCAAAGTTTAAAGCAGCAAAGGATACTAAGATGGTGGATTTTGTGCCTGGGGATTCCTCCAAGCAGTTCGCCATAGGGACCAGCCTAACTGATAAATAGGAAAGCGCGCTCATCGAGTTCATCCGTGAGAATCGGGATGTTTTTGCGTGGACACCTAGTGACATGCCAGGCATTCCGACTGAACTCGCTGAGCACCGTTTACATGTTGATCCAAAGGCAAGGCCGGTGAAACAAGGTTTGAGAAAAATGAACGCAGAGAGAAGAAAAGCTATAGGAGAGGAGATAGCCCGGTTATTGGAAGCCGGCTTTATCATGGAGGTTTTCCACCCAGAGTGGTTGGCTAACCCGGTTTTGGTTCTGAAGAAAAAAATGAGTGGAGGATGTGCATTGATTTTACAAGTCTCAACAAGCATTGCCAAAGACCCGTTTGCACTGCCGCGCATCGACCAAATTGTTGACGCAGTGCAGGCAGCGAGCTCTTGTGTTTTCTGGACGCATATTCAGGTTATCATCAGATCAAGCTTAACAGGCAGGATTGGGAAAAGACATCGTTCATCACCCCCTTTGGTGCTTTTTGTTACAAGACCATGACTTTTGGGTTGAAGAACGCAGGAGCAACTTATCAGAGGTGCATTCAAAATTGTTTTCATGATCAGATTGGCGCAATGTGCATGCTTATGTGGATGATGTGGTGATCAAGTCAGAAAAAGCCGGGTCATTTATCAGTGACCTTACAGAAACATTCAAAAATTTGAGGAAGTACAAGATGAAGCTCAATCCTACAAAGTGCGTGTTTGGAGTTCCAGCAGGAAAATTGCTCGGTTTCATTGTGTCAGAGCGTGGAATTGAGGCAAACCCGGAAAAAATCAGAGCCATCCAAGTTTGAAAAAACCTGAGGAATTGGCAGATGTTCAGAAGTTGACAGGATGTGTGGCTGCGCTAAGCCGGTTTATATCCCGGCTCGGAGAAAAAGCAATACCTTTGTACAAGTTACTGAAGAAAACAGACAATTTTGTGTGGAATCAGGAAGCAGATGAGGCATTTGAAGCTCTGAAGAAACAATTATCAGAAGCGCCAGTTCTGGCGGCCCCGGGTCCCAAGGAACCCATGCTGTTATACGTCGCTGCCGGGCCTCAGGCTGTGAGTGCTGTGGTGGTGGTCGAGCGTAAGGAGGAAGGCAAGGAAAACCCGGTTCAGAGGCCGGTCTATTATGTTAGTGAGGTGTTATCAGAAGCAAAGCAGCGCTATCCGCATTGGCAGAAGCTAGTATTTGGTGTTTTCATGGCAAGTAGAAAGTTGAAACCATATTTTCAGGAGCATCCAATCACAGTGGTGAGTTCAATACCCTTAGCAGATATTATCAGGAATTCAGAAGCTACAGGAAGAATTGCCAAGTGGGCAATAGAGATGGGGCCTTACCACATTGACTATGTGCCTCGCACAGCTATCAAATCTCAGGCATTGGCGATTTTCTTAATGATTGGACACAGTTGAGTGCACCACCCTTGCGCCGGGTCTCAAGCCTTGGGTTATGCACTTTGACGGGTCTAAGCAAGCACAAGGTTCAGGAGCTGGAGTTGTGTTAACTTCTCCCAAGGGTGATAAGCTGAGCTATGTTTTGCAATTCACTTTGATTGTTCTAACAATGTGGCAGAATATGAGGCCTTGTTACATGGTTTGCGTATGGCAAAGGAGATGAGCATCAAGCATATTAATTGTTATGGGGATTCAGATCTTGTGGCACAGCAAGTTTCAGGAACATGGGATAGAAAAGATGCGACAATGGCGGCTTACAGAGAGAGGTGGACAGGGTAGCCGGGTTTTTCTCAGGCTATCAGGTGGATCATATTGACCGCAGGAAAAATGATGCTGCAGATGCTTTGTCAAGACTCGGCTCACGCAGAGAGCCGGTTCCACCTAACGTTTTCTTGGACGAGCTATGGACTCCATCAGTCAAGCCTCAGGGCGTAGAGGAACTGGCGGGTCAGGAAGACCCGGATTCGCAATTGGTAGCAGCAACTCATGAAATTCCAGAGTGGACAGAACCTTATTTGGCGTATCTTTTGCGTGGAGAGCTGCCAGAGCAGGAAGTTATATCCCGGCAAATTGTGCGCCGGGCTAAGGCTACGTAGTTATTGATGGCGAGTTATATAAGAGAAGTGTTTCTGGAGTATTTCAGAGATGTGTGTCTGGAAAGGAAGGCCGGCAAATTTTGAAAGAGATTCATGAGGGAGATTGTGGTCATCATGCTTCAACAAGGTCTTTAGTAGCAAAAGCTTTCAGACACGGCTTCTTCTGGCTCACAGCTCAGGCAGATGCAGAGCGCTTGGTGAGTAGATGTGATGGTTGCCAAGATATGCAAGGCAAATTCATGTGCCGGCTCAGGAGTTGCGAACAATACCCTTGACTTGGCCCTTTGCAGTTTGGGGGCTTGATATGGTGGGTCCTTTTAGCATGTCTCCTTGCAAGAAAACCCACCTCTTGGTTGCCATTGATAAGTTTACAAAGTGGGTTGAGGTGATGCCTGTTACTAATTGTGAAGCAGCTACAGCAGTCAAGTTTTTGAAGCAGATCATACACAGGTTTGGGTATCCTCATAGTATCATCACAGACAATGGTACTAACATGTCCCTTGGTGAGATGGCAAAGTTTTGTGGAAATCAGGGTATACGTTTAGATGTTGCTTCAGTTGCTCATCCACAGGCCAATGGACAAGTAGAACGAGCAAATCAGGAGTTGCTTCGAGGTTTGAAACCACGTCTCCGGGTCCCGTGTCTCAGAGCCGCTGGAGCGTGGGTTGAGGAGTTGCCATCAGTAGTTTGGGGAATCAACACAACACCAAACAGATCCACAAGATGACCCCTTTCTTTATGGTGTATGGGGCAGAGGCAGTTTTGCCAAGTGATATAATTCATGACTCGCCTCGCGTGGCGGCTTACGTTGAAACAGAAAATGAGCAGACCCGGCAGGATTCTGTGGACCTGCTTGAGGAGAACAGAGAACAAGCACTGGAGAGATCAGCAGTGTATCAGCAGATTTGAGGCGGTATCATAGTCGCCGGGTTAAAACTCGCACTTTCCAGGAGGGAGATTTAGTGCTGCGATGGGTGCAATCCAAGAAGGGATGCACAAGTTATCTCCCCTTGGGAAGGGCCCTTCATCATAAGCAAGAAATTGAACAATGGTTCATATTATTTAGTGGATGCAAGAGAAAAGTCCGAGTCTGTAATGACACATCGCACTCTACCTTTTCATTGGAAGAGCGTGAGAGGCCATGGAACATTGCCAGCTGCGCCCATACTATACTTAGCATGAGAAAGAGATATGAGATGTAAACACGATGTAACAGGCAGCAGGTTTCAGACGCGCTCTTTTCCTTACCAGGGTACCTAAGGGGACTGGAAGGTTTTTAATGAGGCGGCTTGCTGACCTAACCTTTTCTATCAATAAAGTGAAGGTTGAACAGAAATTTGTGTTCTTTCAGTTTCTTTTTTACTTTATGTTTGATAGTAGTGTTGCATAGTTCATGTTAAGCTTGGTCTTGGGGGCTTGTCCTTGGGGGTCCCAAGACCCGGCTTTTACGGTCATCCGGGTCTCGATGTTTTGTGACCCGGCTGTGCAGTTTTAGCTTCAGTATTTTGGATTCAGAAGTATGAAGGTGTAGTTTACATTTTAGTTGTTTATGTTTTTGTCATAGAACAAGTGCATAGTTATCTTTGAGGACGCCCAGAGAGCGTGTCCCACCAGTATGAGGATCAATGGGGTAATGTTGCATAGTTAAGCCATTACTTTATAAACATTGATCCAGGTCTTGGGGGCTCTTACTTCAATAGTTTGTAGCTGCAATCCCAAGACCCGGCTTTATGCCACTAGTTTATTCTTGGTTATCTTGCTGTTGAGCTGATGTGACTCGCAATTTTATGGCCTGATTGCTCACCTGGAAATTCAATCAACCATGAAGCCCATTGGGACTTGGTTCGACCCTGTTTTTCTCAGAGAAGTAGCGACAGGGTATCCATGCGAAAGCCGGCTCACAGTTAAAGAAATCAAAAGGGTCATCAAAACCACAGAAGAGGCATATTTCAAAGCAAAAGTTTGAGAGTAGCATAAAAGTTTCATCAGGTGCATAGGCGCACCATCACAGGCATAGTGTAAACAGTGCTAAAGTTATTACAATAAGTGCCCAAAGGGCCGAATAAGATTGTTTTCTTGCAGAGATAAAAGCATCTGCGTAAGTTTTCAAGCCTCGGCTTCAGGAGCCGGGTCACGGGGAGGAGAGCCGGATGGTTGTTCCTCGACGGTCTTTGCCGGGTCATCTTCTTCGGCGGCCGCCGGGTTAGCTTCTGGCTCCTTGGTCTCGTCGGTCTCTTTGGCCTTGGTCTTGCGCCGGGTGATTTTTCGAAGTGGCTGGAAGAAGTTTTCATCATCTTCTTCAACTATCGCCCGTGATGGAGGAGGAATAACTGGCGTAGAAGAGCTGGGAGCAGTGGAGGTACCAGGAGCATTTTTGCCGGGTCAAGGGAATCCTTATAGCTTTGAGGAGATCGACGCGTTGTGGCTCGTCATCCATGATCTCTTCATCATTTTCAGTATATCCAAGCTGCAAAGTGGTGAGCTTCATCTTGCTGGCAATTACAGTGGCAACGTGCCGGGTTTGCTTCACAACCCGGGCGTAGCACTTCTTATCGAATTCCTTGCCATCAGTGTCAAATTGGGAAAGCCCTTCTTCAGGGGAGCCGGGTTTAGCTGGGGATGGTAGGCCTTTGCCAGGCAAGACCTCGCATCACCCCGGCCCTGCATGCAGATCTCTTGAGCAGATGTATCCATTGTGGCATTGTTGACAGATGCCCAAGGACTTCAGTGTATTTGCTTGGCGGGTTCTCCCAGAGCCTAGCGGCTTTGATGACCTCGCAGCTGCCAAAGTACAGCTGACGTGTCAGCGTGTACATGCATTTGATCTTCTCTGCAGCAGTTTTGCGGAGGTTCCCATCACGAGGGCCTGCGTAAGGAAAAGAAGAACAGTGAGATTTAAAACCGGCTTTGCTTGCTCAGTTCAGTTCGAGTTCAAAGGAGTAGTGCTTACCCACTAAAGATTCAACCATAGAGGTGATCATTCTCTTTAGCCGGGTCAGCTCACTGTTGGTTTCATCCAGCTGCTTCTGCAGTGTCTCCTGTTGCTCCTGGAAGTTCTCCTCGTTCTCCTGCATATCCTTCTTCAGATCAGAGTTTTCTTGCGTCAGAGCAGTAATTTTTTCTTCTAAGGCCTGGAGTTGAGCTGCGTGATCAGCCCGGGTCTCAGATTCAGTTTTGGCAGCGTCCTTGAGCCGGGTGATTTCAGCCTCGGCCTTGGCATGGTCTTCCTGTTAAGATGCAAAAGTTATGTTAGTCCCAGGTTACCGCAGGAAAGTTAACCCGGAACTTGGGGGCTATACATTTTAAAGTTTGTCAGGGTGTGAGGTGTAGTTCCAGGTCGCCGCAGGCGTGCAACCCGGCACTTGGGGGCTACATGCGCAAAAAGTCTGAAAATTTTCTAACTGTTAGTCACAGGAAGCTGTGGACAGCTAACCCGGCACTTGGGGACTACTCAGTTTGAAGTTCAAATGTTCAATGTAATAAAGAAGTCCCAGGTTGCTGCAGGCACACAACCCGGCACTTGGGGGCTACAGTGTTCAAAGTTCTGATGTGAAAATTGGCAAGTTTTAAATGATGGAAGTTTTTAGTCCCAGGTTGCTGTAAACAGACAATCCGGGCCTTGGGGGCTACAGGTTTTAAGTTTTTACCTAAGGAATTCATATTGTAAGCACCAAGCTCATCACAAGTGATGAACTTAGAGCTTGGGGCTACTCAGGGTATAGTTATGCAAGAAAATATACAGGCAAGAAATAAAAATGGGTACCTGATATCGTTTTTGAATTAGGGCGACCAGTTCTGTCTCCAGGGTCTTGTGTTGAGCAAGGCGAGAAAAATATTCATCGCAAAGTGCTGGAACGGACATGGCGTCCAGAGCCGGTAAATTTGATGAGGAAGCCGGGTTCTTGCCCTTGGCAGGAGATGCCGGGTCAGCATCTGGAGCTGGCACCTTGGCAAGAGTTTCAGGAGCACTTTGTACTGGAACGTGCCGAGTTCCAGTAACTTGTACTTCATCTTCTTTGGTTCCAGAGCCTAACCCGGGCGAATGAGCAGCTGGGGAGGATTCTGGCACTGGATCAGCAATGTTTTTTGGAGAAGCCACGGGGGTTGCTTGCTCCGTTGGTTCGCTTTTGTCCTCTGGTTCCTCAATATGTGCCTCCATAGGAGAAGGCTCTGTGGTTGCTGGAGGAGGAGACGCCGCGGGAGGAGATTCCGGGTCTTCATCCATAAAAGCTCTGGCACTGGAACAAGATAGTGTCTTAGTTAAACAAGAAAGGGACAGTTAAGTATAGAGGTATGGAAAAGATGTGTGAAGTATTTCTAACCCGGCGTTGATCTGGAAATCCTCGGGTGTGCTAACACCATCCGAGGAGGAATCTGACAAACGAGATGGTTTAGGAACCCGGATCGTGCTAGCTAAAGGGAACTGTTTGCTGGGCGTCTTCTGGATGGATTTGGCCCAGCTTGATAAAAAGCGTTGAGGGATACCTGGGCTCAGGGAAGCATGGCTTGTAGAAGACCGGGTTCGGCGTCTCTTGTTCGCCTCAGCCTCCTTCTCAGCTTCCTTTTCCTATGTTCATGCTTAAGTTTGAGATGAGTTCATCATGAAAATTGAGAAAAGAGAATGTGGTACCTTGGCAATGGTGGCCCGGGTCCTCTTTTGCGTAGGAGGTGCAGCAGTTTGGGGACCCGGCGCTAGGTCAGAAGCCGGGTCAGTGGGGCCTGGAATAAAATTTGCCGGGTTATCAGTAGATGTGTCCTTGTTGGGGACTTCGTTGTTAATCAACTGGAGGAAGAGCCGGCCTACGGAGTCTAGCTCACCTTCTTCTTCTTCTTCTTCTTCTTCTTCTTCTTCATCGTCTTCACTTTCTGTGTCCTCCCCATCAGGAGAGGATGTAGGGGTAAAATCCACGCTCCACCACTTGGAGTCCTGAGAAAAACCAGTCATAATAAGTAACAGTCTATGGATGAGTTTACCGGGTTAAAGTAAGCAAAATTGATTAAGTATTGGCTTTACCATGGGGGTTTGTTCTTCGCACTAAATGGGGCAAGCCCGTTCAGTGCAATGGCATCTTTCTTTTCGCCAAGCAGTCTCTTGGCATTCTTCATGAGCTGATCATCAGTTAGCGTCATCTCAGAGTAACGCATATTGTCTGTGGTTTCCCCAGTGTATTGGCAAATTAACCGGGTCCTGATGCTGAGTGGCTGGATGAATCAACCGATCCAGCACTTAACCAGATATGTGCCCTTGAGGCCATGAGCGAGTAAAGCTCTGGCCCGGCGAAGGGTGGGCTCGAGCTTGACCCGCTCAGCGTCATCAGCATAGCTGTTCATTTTGGCTTCATATGTTAAGCCCGAGTTCCGGAAAGCCGGGTAACGGGCGTCGTCAGATTCTGGTGAAGTGTCCTTGTAGTAAAAATATGTGTTTTGCCACCCCTTGGGATGGCAGGCTAGAAGAAGAGCCGGGAAATCGCATTCCCTTCGGCGCTGGATCGCAACTCCACAATATGGGAGTACTTGGTCCTTGCGAGATGGGTTGTAGTAGAAGAATTCAAGGAACAGTTCGAGGCTTGGAGCCATTTGCAGATAGTCCTCACAAAACACAACAAAGTTGCTGATGTTCAGCATAGAGTTGGGCGCGATGTCTTGCGGCCTAAGGCCGTAGTACTTCAAGACCCGGCGGAAAAATAGAGAACCCGGGGGGCGAAGGCCGCGCTGAACATGGTCGAGGAAAACCACCACTTCACCTTCTTTGGGGCTGGGGCGGATTTCTTCTCCAGCAGCACGCCAGTGAATCTCATCTTTGAGAGGGAGCTCGCCGCAGTTCACGTACTCTTGCAGCATCAAGTTCGTCACCGTGGATTTGGTCCAGTTGACCTGAGTAGCAGCGGGGGCGGCGGAGCCAGATGCACCAGCGTGGGTGCTGTGAGGCTTCTTTGCGAGCTTCTTCGCCGCACGGGGGCCTCCGGCCTTCGCTTTGTCCTTCACCATGGCTGAGGAGCTTCGAGGTTCCCTGGGCGCAACAATGGTGATGAGAAACCCTAGCTCTAGATGCAGATGCGTGGAGAGGGAAATGCAAAGTAAATCTGGACGAGATTCAAACTGGAATCGAGTGCGGAGCACGGATGTGCGGGACAATCGTACCTGTGGATCTTCTCGCGGAAATTTGGAGGCTCGATTGGAGATTGAATCCGCGGCTGCTACAGTGCGGGCGCGAGGAAGAAGATGAACTGAATGGGGAAAGTGACCGCGGTGTCTCCTGGTCTCCTATTTATAGGCACAGTAAAAACCCTAGGGGTGTTGTGGTAAAAAGTGAAGAGATAAGGATCTTTGACTAAAAGTCAACGACAAACGGAATGAGATAATCACGGGGTATTAATTGATAAGATCGTGATTAAGATGGATAAGGATGGATTTACAGTTGGGCGATAATTTTCACTAAGTGTCGAAAGTGAAACCCGGGGCGTGTGAACCCGGCAAGCGATAACCGGGTTATGGCGTGCACCGCCAAAAAGACTGGCCAAGCTAAGGAGAAAAGAGACATGTTCTAATATTAAATTTGTTATGTGTTATTTTATGTTTCAGGTGATTAACCCGGCTGGCCAGGATATCAGTTCTGCTCAAAGAAGCAATATTCAAGAGTAGAAGCAGAGCATGCCAACCTGGCAACCAGGTTAATCTGGGGCTACTGATGGGGCGATAATAACCCGGTAGGCCCATGAAGAGGGAAGCGTGACCCGCCAGGCAGGAGGCCCGGCTAGGCCAGCTAACCATCAGCATGGGCCGGGTTATGTTGCTGGGCCAGAGGCTTTGGTGGTAACCCGGTTCAGGAAGGGAAGTTTCTAGAAGACCAGAGGCGGTTCGGGACTTGGAGGACACGAAGGCTAGAAGAGCTAGAGTAGGACTTCGAGTCTGGGTAGAGCCCGGGTTCGTATTGTAAAGTGCCAGGAGACCCGGTCGTCTATATAAACCGGTCCCTGAGCCCTAGTTGAGGAGAACCTTTACGATCCAAGCTTAGGCGAGAGAATCATCGAGAGAAACACCTCAACCTTGTAACCTAGATCGAGATCCGGCTCTGTTGTCGTAGCCGGGTTATCGAGATCGAGATCAATAATAAGATAGCAGGAAGTAGGTCTTTATCTCCAATGGAGAGGCCGAACCTGGTAAACCCTTTGTCCCTGCCGTGCTAAACAATCTCCTAGACGCCAGTGTCGCCTTGCCCATCAACTCAAGCTACCCCAAAGTAGCATCTGCCGTGTTATCTACCCCACGACACTTTCTCTCTCTGAGAGCTTTGACTTGCTACTGTTTATTTTCTGCATTGCAACTATACAACCAAAAATACCAAAAATACTTGCATCTTTTATTGTTTTATTTATCAATCTTGCTAACCAATACCTTCAGCTCCTCGTGGGTTCGACAACCTTTTCTAATTGAAAGGTACTACAATTGATCTCCTGCACTTGGGAGTCATCAAGATACTTTTCTGGCGCCGTTGCCGGGGAGCGTAGCGCTATTGGTAAGAAGTTTGGTAAGGAAACTTGAAAGCTGTTTTATCTCATTGTTACTATGGCATTTATGAATCGTTCCTCGCTGCACCTTGCTCTATATGAAGTGCTTATGCCACTACTCCTAAAGTGGTTGAAACTACTGTGTCTGAGATACCTAAAGTGGGATTTAAAATTCCCATTGGTCATGTTAAAAGAGTTATGAAAAATCCATTTACAGGTGATGGAACTAAGTCTGCACGTGAACACATGGAGTTAATTGAAGACATATGTGGTTTATTTAGACTTCCTGGTATTTCTGAAGATCAGGTAAAAAGGAAGTTATTATATTTGTCTTTATCTGGTAATGCTCGTGATTGGTACAGGTCTCTTGATGAAGAGGTTGCTATTGAATGGAATATCTTGAGGAAGGTTTTCTTTCTTAAATATTTTACTCCTAAAGAAGCTTATGAGAACCGCTGCTATATATTTAATTTCTGGCCACATCTGGGAGAGAGTATTACTCAAGCTTGGGGGAGGTTAAAGGAACTCCTTCGCAAGAATCCTTGTCATGATCTTACAAGGAAACTTATATTGATAAACTTTTATGTGAGGCTACCGTCGAAGCACAAGGAAATTCTGGATAATTCATCTGGTGGAAGTTTTACTAATAATACTGAAGAAGAAGCATGGAATTTATTGGAGACTATTTCTGAAAATACTAGTCACTGGGATCTTGATAAAGGTAATGAGCCCTATTTTGATTATGGATATTCATGTGTAGAGAACTTCTCTACTTCTATGTTGTTTAAAAATCTGAGTGATACTTTTAATCTTGATCCTTATGTTATAATTGAGATAGCTAAAGGTTTTGCTGAGCATATCTGTGTTCCTCAAAGTGGTTTTGAAGTTTATGTTGAACCTGTTAAACAATCTATTGTTGTTCCTAAAGTTATTAAACAGGCAGAACCAGTGTCATCTGTGACAATTGAGGAGTATGTTGAACCACCTCCATATCCAAACCAAGTTAAGGAGAATTTACTTATTGCTGTTACTAACAAGAGTAACAGAAGATGTTCTCAGCCTTATGAACAGGTGGAAGTCAACAGTCAAATTTCATTATCAAACAATTAAATGAAGAAGACCCTGTTGATGTTTATTTATGTGAAGATGCTACTAAAGTCATCAAAGGTAATTCGGCCAAAGTTGGTAAACCTGTTATATCATGCTCTATTGGGACTTCAAGTTATCATGGTCTATGTGATATTGGAGCAAGTATTAGTGTCATTCCATATTCTCTTTATCTTGAAATCAAGCCTGATATTGATCCTATCATTATGGAAGAGACAGGTATGACAATTCAACTTGCTAATAAAGATTATATTAGTCCATTTGGAATTGTTAGAGATGTTGAAGTATTGGTTGGCAAAATAAAATATCCTGCTGATTTTATTGTGCTTGGTTGTCCTCAAGATTCATTTTGTCCTATCATTTTTGGTAGACCTTTCTTAAACACTGTTGGTGCTGAAATTAATTTGCCTAAAGAGAAAGTGTTTATTAAATGTGCTGGTGAAAAACTTGAATTCAACTTTTCCAAATTTGCTGATAAACATGTTGTGAAAGAGCCAATTTCTGAAGATATAATTGAAACTCTTGCTCATATAGCTGTAGCTTCAACAGATGTTGTAGAACGTTATATGCTTAATCAAGATGAACCATTTAATGATGAGGAAAAAGATGCTTTAGAACAAATATTATGGCAACAACCACCACAATTACAATTGCATATCCCACCTGATAATTTAGGAGTGCTACCACCACCTAAAGGGGATCCTAGTTTTGAATTAAACCTTTGCCTACAAATCTGAAATATGCATATTTGGATGAGAAGAGCATATATCCTGTCATTATTAGTGCTAACCTTTCAGCTGAAGAAGAAGAGAAATTACTTGATGTGCTTAAAGCTCACCGACCAGCCATTGGATACTCTCTTGATGATCTTAAAGGTATAAGCCCAGCTCTATGTATGCATAAAATTAATTTGGAAGAGGATGCAAAACCTGTTGTTGATTATCAACGCCGTCTCCATCCAAAAATGAAAGAAGTGGTAAGGAAAGAGGTAATAAGACTTATTGAAGCTGGTATCATTTATCCATAGCTGATAGTAAGTGGGTTAGTCCTGTTCATTGTGTTCCTAAAAAGGGTGGAATGACTGTTGTTCCAAATGATGAGGATGAACTTGTGGCTCAACGTACTGTTGTTGGTTATAGGATGTGTATTGATTTCAGAAGTTAAATAAAGCAACTCGTAAAGATCATTACCCATTGCCATTTATTGATCAAATGTTAGAAAGGTTATCTAAACACTCTCACTTTTGCTATTTAGATGGTTATTCAGGTTTCTCACAAATTCCTGTCCATAAGGATGATCAAGAAAAGACCACTTTTACTTGCCCATATGGTACATTTGCTTATAGGAGAATGCCATTCGGTTATGTAATGCTCCTGCTACTTTTCAAAGATGCATGAATGCTATATTTGCTGATTATATTGAAAAGATAATGGAAGTTTTATGGATGATTTTTCTGTGTATGGTACTTCCTTCGATAATTGCTTGTTCAACCTTAACAAAGTTTTGCAGCGTTGTGAAGACCAACACTTAGTTTTAATTGGGAGAAGTGTCACTTCATGGTTACTGAAGGTATTGTTCTTGGGCATAAGATTTCTGGAAAGGAATAGAAGTTGACCCAGCAAAGATAGAAGCTATTGAAAAGCCATACCCAAGGGACATCAAAGGTATAAGAAGTTTTCTTGGGCATGCAGGTTTTTACCGTAGGTTTATTAAAGATTTCTCCAAAATATCAAAACCTCTAACCAATCTTTTGCAAAAGGATGTTCCTTTCTCTTTTAATGATGATTGCATTGAGTCCTTTAATATTTTGAAGAATGCTTTAATAAGTGCTCCTATTATTCAACCTCCTGATTGGAAATTGCCTTTTGAAATTATGTGTGATGCTAGTGATTATGCAGTTGGGGCTGTTTTGGGCCAACGTGTTGATAAGAAACTGAATGTTATTTATTATGCTAGTAGAACACTTGATGCTGCTCAAAGAATTATGCTACAACTGAAAAGAATTTTTAGCAGTGCTATTTGCTTGTGACAAGTTTAGACCTTATATTACTGATTCAAAGTCACATTGCATACTGATCATTCTGCTATTAAATACTTAATGCATAAGAAAGATGCTAAGCCTAGATTAATAAGATGGGTACTTCTATTGCAAGAATTTGATTTACACATTGTTGATAGGAAAGGGGAAGATAATCAAGTAGCTGATCATCTTTCTAGAATGGAAAATATACCTGATGATCCTATTCCTATTAATGATAGCTTTGTTAATGAACAACTTGCAATTGTTAATGTTTCTAGTGCTAAAGTTGCATCCATGGTTTGCCAACTATGCAAATTTTATTGTTGGTAAAGTTTTACCTCCACACTTCACTTTCAACAAAGAAAGAAATTCTTTTATGATCTTAGACATTATTTTTGGGATGATCCTTTCCTTTATAAGAAAAGTGTGGATGGTATTATTAGACGTTGTGTACCTGAGCATGAACAACAGGCTATTATAAGAGATTGTCATGACAGTCCCTATGGAGGGCATCATGCAGGAGATCGTACAGGTGCAAAGGTATTACAATCTGGTTTCTATTGGCCTACTTTATTTAAGGATTGTGCTGAATATGTTAAATCTTGTGATAAATGTCAAAGAGTAGGAAATATTGGTAGGAGAAATGAAATGCCTATGAATTATTCTTTGCCACTTGAGCCATTTGATGTGTGGGGTTTTGACTTTATGGGCCTTTCCCAGATCAAAGACAAAGCATACTCATATTTTGGTTGCAGTGGATTATGTTACAAAGTGGGTGGAAGCAATTCCAACCAAAAGTGCAGATCATGCCACAGCAATGACGATGCTCAAGGACATCATTTTCCCCAGGTTTGGTGTTCCTAGGTTTTTAATTACTGATGGTGGTTCTCATTTCTTGCATGGTATTCTTAGAAAAACTTTGGCAAAATATGATGTTAACCATAGAATTGCATCTCCTTATCATCCTCAAACAAGTGGACAAGTTGAATTAAGTAATAGGGAAATTAAACTCATTTTGGAAAAGACAGTGAATAAGTCTAGATCTGATTGGCCAACTAAAATTAATGATGCATTATGGGCTTATAGAACTGCTTTTAAAAATCCTATGGGAATGTCTCCTTATAAAATGGTTTATGGAAAAGCTTGTCATTTACCTGTTGAATTAGAACATAAAGCTAGATGGGCTATTAAACAATTGAACTTTGATTTTAAAACTGCGGAGAGAAGAGAATTCTTGATTTAAACCTACTTGATGAATGGAGAAATGAAGCTTATGAAAGTGCCAGAATGTTTAAAGAGAAAGTTAAATTTGGCATGACAAGAAAATTAAGAGAAAAGAATTCAAAGTAGGTGATCAAGTTTTATTGTACAACTCTCGTTTCAAGTTTTCTGCAGGGAAGTTAGCTTCAAAGTGGCAGGGACCATTAGTGATACAGGAGGTGTACCGTTCAGGAGCTATCCGTCTTCACGGTGATATGAAAGGTAAACCTCATGTAGTCAATGGACAACGCCTTAAACATTATATTGCAGGAAGAGCTTCATCGGAAAGGTGGAGGAGTTGAATTTAAAACACCGGAGGAGGTAATTGCGAAGAATTTTGCAGTTTCAGAAACCCAAAATCAATAATAGGTAACTTTTGTGTTGGAAAGTTTCTCGGAATTGCGTAAAATTTTACGGAAGTCATTTTTTATGGAAATTAACGTGTGGGACAAGAAAACTGGACGAAGCGGAGACCCGAGGAAGGAAAGAGGGGTCCCACGCGGCCAGATCTTGGCCGCGTGGGCCACTCCTTTCCCCTCGGAGTCCCGTTCGTCTCGTTTTCGTCTCCGACGCTTCGTCTTGACCTAAAAACCGTCAATATATACCCCTTTCGTTGATCTAATCTCGCACCGAGCGTTCTCGAGCGATCTTTGCTTTTGCTGTTTCTGTCTGTCAGGTTTAGCCATGTCTTGCTCCGGATCCAACCATGAGGGGGAGAGCTCCCCAAGGGAGGTGTTGTGAACCGCTACCTCAACTCCGTGATGGCTCCACCGAAGCCGTGACCTTCAAGGAGGGTGTGCTGCTCGTGGAGGAGGTGAAGGCTCCCAAGGCCACCGGTACGGTGGAGGAAAGGCTGGATGATCTGGAGACAAGACCTTCAGGTATGGCACTGTGGTTTACCGCAGCCTTGATGCTCATCACTTCATGAACCTGGAGCTGGAGAAGAAGGTTGAAGAGTACAAGGGAGGCTCGAAGAACTGGAAAAGATACAAGGACGTCATCGAGAAGATGGAGAAGATCCAATGCTTTATGTGGGATGTAGAGAACCAGAACTGCGAGTATGAAGAACGCTTCAAGAAATTGCAGCAGCTGCCACCCTCAGGTACAATGATCCACCTACATCTTTCCGTGATGGAAGGCCTTTCCCATGGAAGATGGCTGAATGGGAGGAAGAATATGAGAAGGAGGAGGCGCAGCAAAGGAGGCTCTAGCAAAACGTCAAGCTTGGGGGAGTTCCACCTAGTCTTTATCTCTACTAGTTTATCATATCTATCTAGTCATGGTGTGTTTTGCTTTTATCGTTTAGTTATCAATATCTCTTAGGCGTGTGTGAGCTCATGGAGCATTATCATGTATCTCTATCTTGTGGTTTATCAATGAATATTAAAGTATGGTGTCATCCATGATTCTCTTGTTTGGAGATTTATGGGTAACACTCATGCAAATGAGCGTGGCATATTTAGAAGTTTCAGTCACATCTTGCCTTGAACTTAATTAACTTGAGTATGTTGGACAATTGTAGAATCACCCCATTATAAAATGAGTAAAGAGAATGAGTCAATATGACTTGAAAATTAATAGTTTAAGGTTGAGATATAGTCTTGTAGGATAAAAAGTTAGGAAGGGTTAATGAAAAGGATATGAAACACTCTTGTTAGAATCTAGTATCTTTTGAGCAAATTAATGATCATGGATATTTCAATACTTATGCTCTTGGAAAGTGAATGAAAAGGAAGGCACCTGAAAATTCAGTTAGCCATGGAAAGTGTAAGATAAAGGTTGTATAGAGCATAGGAACTTGATTGAAATATCCATGACTAAAGTTTGCACTAGTTACTAGTGAAGCAAGGGTGCAAACAATTTTATATCTGTCTTTTCATTTGTCTTCTTTGAACTTGTTATCTAATAAGAGTTTATCTTGTCTTTAAATTTCAGCAAAGTATAAAATATTATGATGCTTCCATAAAGAGCAAAAGCATGTGAAAAATAGTATGATTCAATTGTCCAACATACAATGGTTATTTGCTTTCAAAAGTAAGGGGTGATTGCTAGAGCTTCTACTTATGTTGCCCTCATGTGTATGACACTAGTAGGAAAAGGGTTATAGGTAGGTTGGCATTCTGTGGCGCACCCTTAATTGGTGCGCCACAGAAATAATTTCTGTGGCGCATGCAACAATATGCGCCACAGAAATTTGCAATTCTGTGGCGCACGGAAGTCACATGCGCCACAGAATTGTGACTTTCTGTGGCGCACGTCCCGCATGCGCCACAGAAATGCGCATTTCTGTGGCGCATGCGGGACGTGCGCCACAGAAAGTCACAATTCTGTGGCGCATGTGACTTCCGTGCGCCACAGAATTGCAAATTTCTGTGGCGCATGCGGGACGTGCGCCACAGAAAGTCACAATTCTGTGGCGCATGTGACTTCCGTGCGCCACAGAATTGCAAATTTCTGTGGCGCATATTGTTGCATGCGCCACAGAAATCAATTGAAAAAAATTCAAATCTCAGATCTTCTTTCTCTCTCCTCTGCTTCTGGTCAAACCCACGCCACCATCCCACCCCGGCCCTACTCGTCTGTTTCTGCACCACAAACCGAACCACGCACCCACGCACTCACGCCAGCACACACAGGTACATGCACCCACGCACAGCACACACAGGCACATGTACTCACGCCAGCAGCCCAGCACACACAACCACGCACCCACCTGTCGGCCACTCTATCCCCCAGCAGCCTCCCTTCTCCGTGTCAGCTCCGCCGCCGCCGCTGGCGCGGAGAGCCGCGCTGCGACCGCTCTCTACGGCGATGGATTCAGCAGGCGCTGAGGAGGTGGCCGCGTATCAGAGCAGCGAGGCCAAGCAGGGAGGCTGCAGTCCCTGATCCCCATTCCCCACCTCCAGCGCGCCGCCCCTCGCCTCCAGCGCGTCGCCGCGACGCCCCTCACCTCCAGCGCGGCGCCGGACACCCCCTGTGCGCCACCGCGGGCCACACCGCCGCCGGCCGCCCCGCTGCTCGCCACAGCGGCCCACCGCCTCCGGCCGCCCTCCTGCGCGCCACCGCGCAGGGCCACGAGCTCCCCTGGTCTCCTGCCGGCGCGGCTCCCTCCCGCTCGATCTCCTGCCCCTCGCCACCTACCTCCTCTCCCGCCCGGACCTTCTCCCCTGGCTCCGTCTCCGCTGCTCTCCTCTCTCCGTGCCGTCGCGCGGGACCGCGAGTCCAAGATCGAGGAGCTCTGCTGCACGACTTCATCCGCGCCGTCGACGACCTCCGCTCCCTCCTCGCCGACGCCGACGTGCTCAAGGCTCCTACGCCATCACCTACGCGGTGCCCCGCAGCGGCAACGGACCATAGCCTTCCGACGACAGCGACGGCACAACGTATACGACTTTGTATACGTTGTATTTTGTTTTTTTTTAAACCTAAAAAACTATCAGTGGCGCATGCATGCGGAGTGCGCCACAGAAACCTAAAAACACTATCAGTGGCGCATGCATGTGGGGTGCGCCACAGAAATATTTCGGTGGCGCACGGACGAGGTGCGCCACAAAATATAAATTTTAGTGGCGACGATTCTGTGGCACACCCAGCAATTTTGGGGGTGCGCCACAGAATCAATATTTGGTGCGCCACTGATAACTGTTTTCCCACTAGTGTGAGTTTTAGTTCATTAATCTTACATTGCAACTGAATATGATGATGATACAATGCTCGTATTTATTTATCAACCATAAGTCCATTGATGCATGTAATGATCTATGTCCTTACTTACTCGAAGACGAGTAAAGGTTTAAGCTTGGGGAGTTGATACGTGCATTTTATATCATCATTTATACAACTTTTAGTATCATATTAGAATGTTATTTGCATTGTTATATCTTTATTTTTACATGTTCTAGATGATTTATGGGACTTTCTTACAAAGTCCCTATTTTTGGTATTTAATTTCTGGGAGGCAGAAAACCTTATTTTTCTTGTTTTTAATGTTTCAGGAGCTACAGGGACCCAAATAATAAAAGGAAAATTACACAGCTGGTTTTTCGTCGAGAGAAAGGCAGAGGGAAGAAGACCGAAGAGAGAAGAGCCACGAGGCCCAAAAGGGGTGGGCCCACGCGGCCCAAGTACCTGGCCGCGTGGGACCCACTAAGTGGAGCCTCGGGCACCTCCTCGCCTGGGGCTTTTTATTGACGCCTTCGTCCTCCCCGAAAAGTTACGCCCTAATTTTTCCGAAATTATCCGAGGCCGCGGCGGCGGCGAAACTCCTGATTCCCTCTGAGGGGGATCAGATCCTGCTGCTCCGGAGCTCCGGAGAAGGGGGAAATCATCGTCATCGTCATCACCTCTCCTCCTTGGCGTGGGAGGAGGCCTCTACATCATCACCATCACCAAGACCAGCACCATCTCCATCATCATCTCCGTGATCCACTCTGTCCCCCTCGTAGTTTGAGAGTTGCTATACCCTAGATACTTGTCTTGTACTACTATTCATGTTTGTGATTGAGTACTTGTCATTATTTGGTGGTGAAGTTATATTTTCAGATTGTGTTGTACCACTTATGCCACTGAATATTATCATGTTTGCACGTTGTGAGTAATTCCCATATGTTCCTGAGGGCATAGGATGAATTGGCAATGATTTATATATAACATGTGTTGGTATTTTGTCAAGAGTTTATCTTCTATGTGATTCTATGATGGTGTTGTGCGAACGTCGACTGCACAACACTTCACCTATATGGGCTCATAGGAGAACACCGTAGTATAATGAATTGATGGAGACTTGGGAGGACATGTAAACCTAGGACCGAATCGTGAAGTTATATTATGAGGGTATTAGTATCGGGGACCTTGGAGTGTAATGCTATGGTGAGACTTTATGTCTTAATAACTCTTGTGCAGTCATTTACTTGGCCACATGATCCATCATAAGGGGTTGTAGTTTATTTATTTAGCTATACCTAATAATGGCTCCGTCCAAAGAAGATTAAAACTTGACAAGATATTCAACGTGTTGTTTAATAAATCTCTATGCCTAGCAATATCCATGCCGCCCTCGGGAACGTTTTCCACATATAAGTTACACATCACTTGAGCTTGTCCTCTTGCACATAAGGGGATTGGGCTTTCTCTCTCTGAGAGTTTTGACTTGCTACTGTTTATTTTCTGCATTGCAACTATACAACCAAAAATACCAAAAATATTTGCATCTTTTATTGTTTTATTTATCAATCTTGCTAACCAATACCTTCAGCTCCTCGTGGGTTCGTCAACCTTTTCTAATTGAAAGGTACTACAATTGATCTCCTGCACTTGGGAGCCATCAGTATGTCGACCCTTTCTTCTGATTGCGCCGTAACCATAGAGAATCTTCATAATTTAACGGGATGCTTGGGTCAGCTTTCACTTTGAAGGGCGGAATTTCATCAAACTTATTGTAATCTTCTGACATGTCTGTCTTGTCCTCCACTCCCACGATGTTTCTTTTCCCTGAAAGAACTATGTGGCGCTTTGGCTCATCGTATGATGTATTCGCTTGCTTATCTTTTCTTTTTTTTTCGGTCTGGTAGACATGTCTTTCACATAGAAAACCTGACCCACATCATTGGCTAGGACGAATGGTTCAGTGTCGTACCCAAGATTCTTGAGATCCACTGTTGTCATTCCGTACTGCGGGTCTACCTGTACCCGCTTCTCAGGTTGACCCATTTGCACCGAAACAAAGAGACCTTAAAAGAAGGTCCATAGTCAAGTTCCCATATCTCCTCTATGACACCATAATATGTGTCCTTTTGCCCATAGTCGTTTGCTGCGTCAAAGCGGACACCACTGTTTTGGTTGGTGCTCTTTTTATCTTGGTCGGTCGTGTAAAATGTATTCCCATTTATCTCGTACCCTTGAAAAGTCAATATAGTTGAAGATGGTTGCTTGGCCAACAAGTACAGTTGTTCTTCAACAGTGGTGTCATTAATGAGACACGTTTGCAACCAACCGCCGAAAGTATTCACGTGTTTTCCATCAATCCATGTCTTCACGTTGCTCTGGGTATTTCGAGCGTAAAATATTCTTGTGTTCCACGATATAAGGAGCCACCAAGCTGGAATTATGTAGAACTGTGTAGTGTGCTTGAGTGAAAGAATGTTCGTCCATAGATATTGTTGCTTTCTTTCCTAGCATGCCATTTCCACGCAGTCTCCCCTCATGGCGCGATTGAGGAACACCGATCGGCTTAAGGTCAGGAATAAAGTCAACACAAAACTCAATGACCTCCTCTGTTCCATAGCCCTTTGACATGCTTCCTTCTGGCCTAGCACGGTTATGAACGTATTTCTTTAAGACTCCCATGAACCTCTCAAAGGGGAACATATTGTGTAGAAATACAGGACCGAGAATGGAAATCTCTTGGACTAGGTGAACTATGAGGTGCGTCATAATATTGAAGAAGGATGGTGGGAATACCAACTTGAAGCAGACAAGACATTGGTCCACATCCTTCTATAAACTTGGTAGAGTTGCTGGATCGATTACCTTCTGAGAAATTGCATTGAGGAATGCACATAGCTTCACAATGGGTACTCGAACGTTTTCCGGTAGAAGCCCCCTCAATGCAACCGGAAGTAATTGTGTCATAATCACGTGGCAGTCATGAGACTTTAGGTTTTGGAACTTTTTCTCTGCCATGTTTATTATTCCCTTTATATTCGACGAGTAGCCAGACGGGACCTTGATACTGCTCAGGACTTGAAAAAAGATCTCCTTCTCTTCTTTGCTAAGAGCGTAGCTGGCAGGACCTTGATACTTCTCTGGATTCAGGTCGTCTCGTTCGTGCATATGTTGCTGGTCCAGCCGTGCATTCCGGTGTATCTTTCGTCTTCCCATACACGCCCAAGAAGTTTTGCAGGTTCACGCAAAGATTTTTCGTCACGTGCATCACGTCGATTGCAGAGCGAACCTCTAGGAATTTCCAATAGGGTAGATCCCAAAATATAGATTTCTTCTTCCACATGGGTACGTGTCCGCCAGCGTCATTCGGAACAGATTGTCCGCCAGGACCCTTTCCAAATATTACTTTTAAATCCTTGACCATGCCATATATAACATCACCAGTAGGGAGGGTAGGCTTCGTCCGGTTATCTGCCTCACCTTTGAAATGCTTGCCTTTCTTTCTTACGGGATTCTTGTTTGGAAGAAATCGACGATGCCCCGGGTACACATTCTTGTTACCTAAATATATACTTTCAGTCTCACCTAAACAGTGCGTGCATGCATTGTATCCCTTGTTTGATTGTCCTGAAATGTTACTAAGAGCAGGCCAATCATTGATGGTTACCAACAGCAACGCTCGTAGGTCAAATTCCTCCTGTTTGTGCTCATCCCACACATGTACACCTTCGTCAGACCACAACTGTATAAGTTCTTCAACTAATGGCCTCAGGTACACATCAATGTCGTTGCCGGGTTGATTCGGGCCTTGGATAAGCACTGGCATCTGTAACACCCCGGCCACCCCCGGGCCGGGCCTGTCACCCCTGGCAGCTCGCTAGGATCTCCAGACTGGCCCCACAGATCAACACTAGTCTTTTCTGCGCACTTTGTCCTCACTCGTGCGCACCCGGGAACCAGTTCCCGGTCGGTCACCCATCCTTGGAGTGCTCCGGGCCAAGCACGCTTAACCTCGGAGTTCCTTCCAGATGAGCTTCCGGAAAAGAAGTTGCAACTTGTTGATATGAGTATTCTATCAATCCTGTTAAGCCCTGAGCCAGGATCTCACAGCATCATAATAAACTTTCGCTTCATGCACAATCAAGGAGGAAGGTTATACATACATAGAGTCACGGGCCAGGTGCTATGACTGCTGCTCTGCTCCCCAAACGGATTCAAGCCATCTGTACTTAGACCAAACCTTAAGTTCCTTGCGTCACCTACAAAATCCTTGAACTCACTGTCGATGTTTCTCCACTGTGACCCATCAGCGGGTGTCTCAGCATCTCATCTTCCTTACGGTCTTCTTTGTGCCATCGCAACAATTTGACATGCTCTTTGTTTCGGAACAAACGTTTCAACCGTGGTATTATAGGAGCATACCACATCACCTTGGCAGGAACCCTCTTCCTGGGGCTCGGCTCGCCCTCAACATCACCTGGGTCATCTCGCCTGATCTTATACCGCAATGCACCGCATATCGGGCATGCATTCAAATTCTCGCACTCCTCACCGCGGTAGAGGATGCAGTCATTGATGCATGCATGTATCTTCTGCACCTCTAATCCTAGAGGGCAGACAACCTTCTTTGCTTCGTACGTACTGTGGGGCAATACGTTATCCCTTGAAAGCATCTTATTTAATATTTTTAGCAACTTTTCAAATCCCTTGTCAGATAGTCCATTCTCTGCCTTCCATTGCAGCAATTCTAGGGTGGTACCCAGCTTTTTATGGCCATCTTCACAATTTGGGTACAACAATTTTTTGTGATCCTCTAACATGCGCTCCAACTTCGACCTCTCATTTTCACTTCCGCAGTTTATCTGTTCATCAAGAATGACCCGACGAAGATCATCATCGGACTCATCAACAATGACCTCATGTTCAGCTCCGTCTTCCCCCATTGTAGTACAACCGTGTTCAGAGAACATAGGATAGTTGTCATCATCCTCTTCTTCATTGTCTTCCATTATAACCCCTCTTTCTCCGTGCTTGGTCCAACAAAAATAATTGGGCATGAAGCCTTCTCGCAACAGGTGGGAGTGTAGGGTATTTGAGGAAGGGTAATTCCTCCTATTTCTACAGTCATCACATGGACAAAACATAAAACCATTCGGCTTGTTTGCCTTAGCCACACGGAGAAAATTATGCATGCCATTAATGAACTCGGGATAGCGTCGGTCACCGTATATCCATTACCGGCTCATCTGCATTATATAAATATATCAAAAACCATTACACTACATCATCATGAATAGGGAACTGACCAAATTAATTAATACAAGTTCATCACACATTAAAATCAAAGTAGAGTAGTGACCAAATGTAATACATAGTTCTCATAAAAAATACACTGAAACTAACATACAACTATCTAATTAATGCATTTAAATGCAACAACAGATGCGATCAAAATCGCAGCAAAGGTAACAATTGAACCAACTTCATAATGATACCAAGCCTCTTGACTAATAGCATATTTTCTAATCTTTTTAAGCTTCAAGCGCATTGCATTCATCTTGATCTCGTGATCCAAGCGCATTGCCTCCATCTTGATCTCGTGATCATCGACGACGTCGGCAGACTTGAACTCCAATTTCATCTTCTCTTCTAAGTATTGGAGACGAAGATCTTCACTTCTTTTCAATTTTTCTTTCAAATCATTGTTTTCTTTTTCAAAAAACTCGACAATAGGGTCGGTTGGAATTTCCGGTTCAACTACCTCCTAGATAAAAATATATCTATGTCAAGTTGGTCGGTATAATTTTCATAAACACGAAATTAAACAAATATATAGTTATAACAAACAAACGTACCACATCCGAATAATAGAGCGGACGAGAGCCGGTGTGGACAGATGTCAAAACCATGACACTGTATATAACAAACAATTATACAAATAAAAAAATTATACAAGTAATAATTATGCATCGAAATCATACAACTAAGATAAAAACAAAAGGCTCACCGAGGTGGTGTCGGTGACGGGGCGGCGCGGGCGATCGACGGCGGCGAGAAAGGGGACGGGACGACACTATAAAAACCACAAATCATACATTAATTTGAGCTCAAAATGTATATAAAAGAAATGAAATCCCTAACTTAGGCATTTCATCAAACACCTAGCTAGCACTACAAAAATCAAATGAGCTAAACTAGCAATAAAATGAGCTAAACTTGAAATGCCGGAAGAGAGGATGAAGTTGCTAACCCTTGTATAGGTAGGTGCCACCAATCTTGACAAATGTTGGAGAAAAATGGGGTGAACTCAAACTCGGGAGAGGAAAGAGAAAGCAAAAAAATGGAGTTGTGCTCGAGCAGGAAAAATGGACCTGGGCTCGGGGTGGAAGAAGATATATAGGAGTACTAAAGATGGGCCTTTAGTACCGGTTCGTGTTAGGGTCTCGCCGTGGGGCCCCCCAATGCAGCCTCCTGCCCCAACCCTTTTGTCCCGGTTGGTATTACCAACCGGGACAAAAGGTCCCGCAACAACCGGGACGGCTTTCGGCCGGCCGCCTCGCCTCTGGAACCGGTACTAATGCCCCCTTTAGTACCGGTTCCTGTCCAACCGGTACAAAAAGGCCGCACCGAAGCCCCTTTTTCTACTAGTGAGAGGAGCTGGGAGCTTCGGCGGCGCCAAGAATGGAGGAAGAAGAAGCCAACAACGTCATCATGTTCATTTCAGTCCAACGCCACACATGCCGGAAAACACTGCTAGCTTAGCTTGCCGCTTGTTTTTTGTGTGTAGTGGATCGTGCCTGGATCTTATCTCTGTAGGCTCAAGCTGCTCCACAAAATCACATGCGTGCTGCGTGCGTGCATTCTCTAAGTGCATCTCTAAGAGTTTACTCATATTTTAGCTACCAAAACCATTTTGGGTCGTGCTGAGAGTTCCCGGGATAGGAACCCCGATCCCTGCATGGAACATTAGACACGTGTCCCCCCTAGATTTGACCACTCCTTTGCAACCACCCGCACACCCCACGAACACGGAAAAAATTGCGCAGGAAACCATTGCCCTTACCGCCCAGTCGGCGGGCTCCGGTAAGAGTCCTCGCCAGCTGACCCCATCGCCGACCACGCTGGTAGCACCTCCCGCGATGGCTCGCAGCAGCGCCGCAGACCGTTCGTAGCATCGTCGGTGGCCTCTGGTAGCAACTCCTCTTGTCGCTGGCAGCACCTCCGGCGATGGCTCGCAGCAGCGCCACTGGCTTCTCGTAGCACCACCAGTGGCCTCTGGTAGCAACTCCTCCTCCGTTGGCAGCACCTCCGACGATGGCTCGCAGCATCGCCGCCGGGCACTCGTAGCACTGCCGGCGATATGACGAGTCTGGCTTATAGCACCACCGCCAGCACTAGAAGCACTGACCTTCCTCCCTGGCAGCATAAAGCTCTCCTCTTGCAGCACCTCCGCCTCGCCCTCATACAATCGTCGACATCGTCGTCTTGCAGCACCACCACCGACGCCGGCAGCATCACCCCCGACCTCGCAGCATCGTCGGCCTGCATTCGTAGCCCCTCCGCCCACCGCTCGCAGCTGTGCCTCTCGCGAGCAGATCTGAGCAGCAGCGGAAAAATGACGCTACGAGTGAGAGGAGAGGTGAGGGGGAGGAGATGCAGGGCGCCGGCGGTAAGGAGGGGAGGTGCAAGGCGCCATCGGTAGGGAAGTGAAGTGCAGGTTACTGGCGGCCATGCGGAATTGTGAGAGAAAACTGCAGGGCACCGACGGCCATGGAGAAGAAGGACACGCGAATTGATAAGACTCGGAGAGGGGCCCAACCACGTTGCCTCGCCTGGAAGGACGCGTGGCGCCCTCGCAATTAGGAGGACGCAGAGTGTAGGATCCCCCGACTTAACAATAGGGTAGGTCTAGGAGAGAAGGTTTGGGTATCCAGAATTTCTTCTCCTTTTCTAGCTTAGCCTAAACTCGATACCCATATTTAATATCTGCAAGTAGGGCCCACATGTTAGTGGGATAGGTTTTCTTTTTTCTTCTCATTCTTTTTTCTTTTTGCTCCCCTCCCCGTGTGCCTCCATCCCGCTGGTCGCCGTCGTCTCCCTCCATGTGCGCCTCCATCCCCGTCGCCCTCCCTCCCTGCCGCCATCCCTCCTCGTGCGCCTGAATCCCCGCCGCCCAGCCCGCTCGGGCTGCCGTCCTCATAGCCGGGTCAACCGCGGGGCTGTTGAGCATGGCCTCGACAAGGGAGAGCGCGAGGGGCCGCGCTTCTGGGCACTTTAGATGCGCGTGAGTGTGGACTACCATTTGGTGGCGGCGCCGCCATCAAATGGTCACCGGAGCTCTCCCATGAAGAGCTCCTACGGCGGCGCCGACCTCATCTTCGTTGAGCCTCGGTCGTCCGCGACCGAATCTATGCGGGTCGATCGCTGCAGGGCTTGATGGGTTCGCCGAATGGGAGGGTTGGCGACAGAGAGGCATGGAGGCGGCGAATTCGCCGCGGTAGTTGGGGGCGTTGAGCGACGGCGGCCGGCTCGATTTGGCGCGGAGAGGCAACGCGGGGCTCAGGAGGAGGGCGGCGGGGATGGCAGGGGTGGCCGACAACCTCAGGGCGGCACGCTGGAGCGCGCCTCAATGGTAGGCGGTGTGGACGACGGTGGGGATGGTGAACACGCGCGGAAGGCGGCGCAGATGGTGGCGGTTGGGTGTTCTCGGGCAAATTTGCTGAAATGGTTACCTGAAAAATATGGGTCATTGCCCTTCAATTGCCATATATGCTAATTTGGAGGTGGTTCGAATCCAGGCCATGTAAGGCCAATAGTTGAGGTACGGACGCGAATAAAAAAGGCCATGAGGATCATAAAAATTGAGGTGGAGGCAAATTTTGGGTCATGTCCCAAAATATTTGGGTCTAGAACCACTTATGAGTAAGCTGTTGGAGCAAGTCTTTTACTCTCAATACAAACGAACAGTTTTTGAGTATTGGCAGCAAATATGGTTAAGCTCTTGGAGATGCTCCGAGCGCACTGTATGCCGTTCTGGATTCACCGACTTTGAGAAGGTAAGTCAGCAAAGCTACGACTCCGGTCAGAACGAGCCTGGACGTCTCCTCTCTCCCGCTACAGTAGAGAGAGGTGATTTTTTCGCCCCGCCCGCAGATCCACCACCTCGCCGTCGATCCGTCTGATCCCTCGTCCTCCGTCGGCCGCTCCGGCGGCGGGAGGGCGGGGGATCCCCGCTTCACGGGTGTAGATAGTGTAGGGTTTGTGAGCTCTTCGGCCGGCGGCGCCATGGAGGAGGTTGGGTCGTCGGCCTTGTTTTTGGTGCAGGTACATGCTTCCTCCGACGGCGGAGCTCGGTGGAGTTCCGCGGTGATGTGCTTGCCCCCTTCGCTCCCTCGGTCTCTGGATCTGCTGGGAGCGCCTTCCCCCTCCCGGATTCCGCGTGGCGGCGGATCGGGGTTGACGAATCTGAAGCTGGCGATGTTCTAGGAAGACGAAGATGCAGCTGGAGTTGGGTGGAGGCTCCACGGAGTTCGAGGTCCGGCGACTTCCCGTCCGCCAGGGGACGTCCTCTGATCCAAGGTTTGAAGGAAGACGCGGCGGCGGCGCGTCACCGGCACGTCCTGCTCCATGCCGGCGTCTCTGAGTTGCAGAAGGACTGGATTGTAATTTTTATCTTTGTTGGGGTTCTTTCTGTAATGTTCTTCCTGTCTGGTTTCCTCGCAAAAAAAAAAGTCAGCAAAGCTACAGTGCACTGACTTAGCTCCTTTGAACCGTTAGATTTCACATAAATGGTCTTGATGAGATGCTACAGTAGGCAGGTACAACACAGTGCCACAGAAAAAAATAGTGACATGCTCCTGACGGAACAGTACATGTGTGCAGTAAATCTATCAGGACGATTCATTTTGGATCCAACAGGTCCTATTGGATAAGTCAGCACCCTCTAGCTTGACTTGCCTCAGCATCTCCAATGTGAGAATAAGCTGGGTCTTAAGACTCTTTGAAGTCGATCAAAAAGCGAAATAATCATTGTGAGCTTCGACTTTAGGCGCCAGAATCTTGAGGTCGCCCTTTGTGGTATTTTTTAAGGATAAGTGCAAGCAGACGTATCGGTTTTAAAAAGGAGAGGCCAAGCGGCCGGTTACAACGCGTTTAGACACATGTGCCAAAAACGTCGCTCCACTGCAGAAAAGTAAAAAATGATCACTCGCCAACTCTCCACCTATCTACGGGTTCTAGGCTACCCTTGAACATCCTAGCTGCCCGCCACATGTCAACCTCTGCCTCAACCATCCTGATGGCCGTCTGCACTGAAGGCCTGTGACCTTGAAAACCACACCGTTCCTATGCCTCCATAGGCACCAGCATATCAAGGTGATCGCCGTCCATAGGTCTCTCTCATCGTTACCTCCCGAAACCTTGGAAGATAGCCAATCCACAAGGCGATCATCCTGTGCAGGAACCCAGGCCTTTCTGCCGCACCTGCTCAAGAAAGAGTGCCAAACCTTTTGAGGGAGTACACATCCAAAAAGGAGATGGTCTATGTCTTCCTCTGGATGGCACTGAAGCACAGATGTTGGACTGCAGACCGCTTAGGGTGTAGAGGGTCGCCCTTTCTGGTATGACCCGGCCACAGCAAATATAAAATGTCATTTCTTCCCTCCTTTGACTCCTGACGCCACGTGCCAGTCTCATGCAAAGAAGCACATGCAGATACAAGGAGAAAAGTGGTGCTGTTAAAAACAGAAGAAAAATATTGGCCGGTGGGCTCCACATTAAGACAGAAAATTACTTAAACATTGGAGAGGATCTAATCTGCTATAGCAAGTTCAGTGGACCCCGTCTTATAGTTAACTTTAGAAATAAGTATCGGAGACGCGTGAAAATCCATAAAACTGACCTTCGGACAAAACTTCAGCGCAAAATAAACCTATTTTGAAAATAATTTCAAATCTAACCCTTTTTGCTAGCGCAGTAGCACCTGTCACGGGGAGCTACCCTCCACATGTTAGTGCAAGAGGCGGAGCCAGGCCCCGGACAACCTGGGCCTTGACCCGGACGTGGAAATTTCTACAAGTAACAATTTACCTAGGTATAGAATTTGGCCCATGATGTGTGACATTTTAGTCCTGGCAGTTATTCAACCACACTTATCTGAACAGGTTTGCTGACCTTACACAACCGCACTGCACAACCCAAAACGAAAGCCCATTGCCAAATTATCGTCGCACACAGCCCAGAGAAAACGTGCACAGAGGCAAAGTAGAATATCGATGGAGACAAAGGACGAGCCGAGTCAAACTCTTGCCCTACCCAGCTCAGTGTGAGAGACCGCAATGATTTCCATATAAAAATTCGTTGAAGGTACAACTTTCTCTAATATTGACAATTAAGTTACGTCAGGCCTAGATCAACCACTTCTATGCAGCATCTTTGGTATCACTCAAAATTAGTTAAACTAGTCGTCAACCCGTGCGGCTGCACGGGCTAGCTATATTGAAAAACTCATGTATATTGAACTTTCGAAGAAAATTAATAACTCTATAGAAAAATTAGGAGAAACTATTTTGTTGGAAAATTGGAAGAAAATTAATATACTTCACCGAAGGTTAATGATTATTCATTGATATATGCATGCATGCATGCCAATTTATAAGATTGATTTGCCTACTTCATAAGATTTCAAATCGATTGGTGATACTATTTAAAATTTTCTTTTTGGCGTCTTATTCTAGGAATATCACTCAGGCTTAAGGTATCAATATATAGACATACTAATTTATGTCAATCGTTCTATTTTTCTAAGTATCATTACTATTAGCTTTCAAAGTAGTTAGAATATTAACATATAATTTTCATGCCTTTTTCCTAGTATTGGAGGCACCGAAATCATTTATCCTCAATGCACTAAGGTAAGTGTTAGACTCCTTATTTTAGATTATGTCATCGATTTTTATCATTTATGGAGGGGTACATATGCTATAACCATGGAACATTCTCTTTCTTTATATATCTATCATTACTTCTAAGGACAATATAATAAGTTTATTAATTATGTAATGACTATGTAAGTAATATACATTTGTGTCCACAATAATAGATTCCAGTATGGAGATGTTTTTCCAGTTTTGTTCTCCACACCGCAAAGAACTGATCAACCCAGTACTGGACTATTCCATCACCGGGTGGAAAAGGTTATATAGAGCTTTTCCAAGAAAGAAAATGTGGGAATCAAGTTCATTCGAGATAGTACTACCACGTTATATGGATGCTTAGTTTGGAATATACTACCTTTTTGGGCATTGCTCAACAAAAGATGATTCTTCCTTCAGCCTGGCTACGCATCGGCGGCCGTTAGACTCCTGGCCCTACTACCCTGGTGTAGTGAGGCGAGAGGATGTATGCTGTTATAGTTCCTCGATGAAAACACCATCGGATTTATTTCAAACTGCTAAAGGTATATCCGCTGCACCGCTGCATCAATTATCATGGGATTGATCAGACTAAAAGGAGAGCTTAGATTGAGACATGGTAAGTTTTTTAAAAACTGAGGAGATCGAACTTCGGATCGGTGAGAAACTGGAACCAATTGTTGCATTGTTTTTAGATTGATCTGCATCATCGATGGAGCACGGAAGTTCAGGATGACACGACCTGTACGTAGATTTAGCGTGTCAGAGGTTTAAGAAAAAATCTATTCAACTGTTAATCTGAAAAACAAATCTATTTTGCAGCCTGCGGGCGAGTTCACTCTTTTCATGATAATCAATAAGAACTTAAAAGATCGTGTTACAAACTTACACACAGCTCCAGCAACATGGTTAGCACTCTTGCAGATTCCATGCATCCTTCTCACGTGCAGACTGCATTCTCAGCAGTGAAAAAAAAAACGACTAAGGATATTGGTCATTCAATTAAGTGCAAATATAGAAAACAACCACCAGAAATAGATTATTTTTTTGAAACGGGGCAAAAGCTACCACCAGAAATAGATTAATACACTTTGAGAACTAAAACATACCAGTAGCATACACGGAGACCAAGTTTAACTTGTAAAGGAGTAGCGTGTTCGATGAGGACCTGAAGCTACTTTTACATGATAAAATTAGGACAAAATCAAGTCCAAGAAGGATGGACAAATATGGCGTTGCTACTACCGTGGATGGTTAAATTTTGTGCAACCTGGTTGGGAATTTCCTCAAACATGTAGAGGTATATACATCTGCCAGCAAATTAAGGGCGGAGAGGGAGTGATACTTGACAACAACAAAAAAACATAACTGGTCGGTATTAGGGACAAAAATTCAGGTGGAACTTGAAGCACAATATTCATATGTTGACCCTCGACTATGGTTTTTTCAGTAAATTTTTATTTGTCAAGTCATATTGAATCTCCTGCTCTTGATTTTTTTTTAGATAAAACTCTTGATTTTTTTTCTCCAATACCCTGTCCAAAATGTTGATGCTAGGTCCACTGTTTAATAATCTAGATCAACTCATCAGCATCTAGAATCTCCTGCTCTAATTGTTTCCCTGATACACTGTCCAAAATGTTGATGCTAGGTCGCTGTTTTATAAACCAGATATGTGGGACGCTTCTAATTCTGTGTGTATCGCAACAGTTGGATATTAGATTCTGACAACCACATTAGATTCCAAAGAAGCTAAAACGAAGGGTAATTGAATTGAGTAGAGAGCAGAAATATTACCAGGAACTTGCATAGGGACGCAAGTGCAAACTGCAGCATAGGCTAGTGATTATGTGTATGCGCCGATAGAATCAGACGGATGCATCCATGAACGAACAAACCCACTTCTATTGAATTTTCTAGGTCAATGAATTGGACGGATCTGACTGGAAAAAGACCATGCATCTGGAACCGTACCTGGGAGTTGCAAGATTGGTCCTGCAGTCTGCAGAGCGAAATTGGTCATGCAGCCGAGTACAGGGCACACGCAAACAACTACTGATGGGTGCCTCGTGTCCGGCCGTCCGCGACGGTGCAAACTTCGACCATCACCGGGGCGGATTCGCACAATATCAAGGCAAGATTAACAATCAAAGCTTTATAAGTTATGAAAGTTTAATGAATCAGTATACAACCAAACTATTATACGAATTTAGAGAGGATGTGATACCTGGAACGAAAGCACAACCATCTAGCTAACCGAAAGACTCAGCAAAAGCCTAATTAATTCCAGAAGAGAACGCACATCTTGCTCCAGCCATATACGGAGTACATCTTCGTGCAACCTCGCCAAATATCCATCTACTCAAGTGGCCACTTGGGTAGGTCACAAATTTATGCTGCAAACTTTACGGATCAAATAGAAGGAGTCAGCCCTCCGGCCGCACCCACTCCAGGCTGGCAGGATCCCTCAACATGGTGGGCAAAGCATCCACACTTTTTTCTATATACGTGAAATTGAAGATGCTGGTGATCCCTTCAACGATTTCCTCTGCCTCCAGCGAGCTAGCAGCACAAGCTAGTACGATTCCATCGAAATTCTTAAGAAATCTTAAAAGCAATTTTTGAGAGGGTTCGTGGATCTAGCGTACGATGGATGCGAGGTTCGTGGCCGTGTGGGAGAAGCAGAGGCGGCTGGGTCAGAGCATGCGACGACAAAATCAATCAGGCTTGGCCAAAGGCTTTGTCTGCATGCTACTACTTAATTAAATAATTATGGACCGAAGATATGGAGGACGGTTTCAGAATCGAACTCGAGATGTCACGGCATGCGCGTAGGGCGAACGATTTCAATCGAACGACTGTAGACATGTTATGGATAGATCGGATGGACAAAATTTTCTTACCTCGAGGATTAACGTGGTGCCTCGTATGGGGCCTCCAATTAGTAAATATAAGATATCGTGTCCACATTCTGTACTATTTGTGAAATTAAGCTTAAATTTTCCATGCCTTGAGATGTGATTTTTTTTGGTAGTTTTTGCCCTTGGTTCTTGGCCCGGGGCGTGGCCAAATCCTGGCTCCGCCACTGGCAGCGCCCTACACTAGGGCGCTATGCCCCTTGTGTGGGGCGCTACCCTCTAAAAACTCGAAAATTCAAACCCGTACAACTTTTGATATACAAATCCAAATGACAGTGGTTATTTTTCTATGGGACAGAAATTAAATTATCTTTCCAATGCCACCTGTCTCATGATGGTAGACGAGTAGATAATATTTTGTGAATTATTTGCTTATGTTGGTCTATTTTTAAATGTTTAGACGATAGCGCCCCAGTGTAGGGCGCTACCATGAGGAGGGTAGCACCCATGTGATAGGCACTAAAAAAGAGTTAGATTCGGAATTATTTTTGAAATATGTTCATTTTGCGCTTAAGTTTTGTCCAAAGGTCAGTTTTGTGGATTTTCACTGGAGACCCCGAGTTGCGCCTGTATGCATACATCTGTCTCACCTGCCGAGTTACGCCTGTATGCATACATCTGTCTCACATGTGCGATCGTCAGAATCACTAGTTTAGTGGACCAGGTCGAGTATTTTTTTTTGCCAAATCTGACCGTTTTCACGAAATAATGTCGGATCTGGCCGCTCCTGTAAACTATTTCCAGATCTGACCCCTCGGGCCGGCGCCAGTTTATATGGAGCCGAACTTGTACATTTCGGCGCCATATCATCATGGAGCCAACATCTTTGCTTGGCCCGGACAAAATCCGACATGGCGAGTTCGGCTCCACCTTATCTGGAGCCGACCTACGCGTTCTCTGAATTTCGTGTAGGTGTGTTGGGCGCCACGTTATAAGGCGCCGACCTTTTAGGGTTATTACCAGATCGATCTGGACCTCACCTTTACCCACCTGAACCACCGTGGCCTCGCCTCCTTGTCCGTCGTCGGTGCCAGCCCAGACCCCGTCGGTGGCTACTTCGAAGGTATAAACTCCTTCCCCCTCCTCCCCGCACACATTTGAACCGAACTCAAATTCATGCATATGTGTAGTTTTTGTTGCCAAATATGTATTTGCAAATGTGTAGTATTAATGTGTGCATTATGTTGGTGCGAACTAAGTTTAGTTCTTGATAGAATTTATGGCTATGCAATTGTGGTAATTTTGTGTCTATTTGGTTTTTTGCAATTCTGTATGTTTATTTTCCTGCCAAAGTTTTGGAAATGTCTAGGTGTATGTGCATGTATGTAAATGTATAGTCTATTTTGTATAGCTACTACCGGTCGGTCAAATTATCTTTATTACTTGCTATCAAATTATTTTGTTAGTGAGAGTTCTTTGTCCGGATAAATCAAGTTCTAATGGTAGAGATATTTTTTGGTTCCAATTATAGATGGCATACTCAAAAGTTCTACAGTTCATCACGGAGGCCGTGTTGTCTCTAGTTGTGGTGTTGAGTTTGAGGAGATGACTAGGTAGAAGTCCTTTGGAATGCCGATAAGTTGTGGCCAAAGACGTGGAAGAAGAACTTGATTACCAAGAAAGGAAGTCACAAGCCCAAACATCGATCTGTTTCGACAAGGAGGTATGTAAGTATGAGGTTTCTGAACAAGGAGGTACCAACGCTGGCGGTGAGCAATACGATGGCCGCAAATATGTTGTTGTCCTAGCCACCCCGTCTTGCACTTGCCACATGCCCTTACAGATCCATCTGGTGTGCTCTCATATAATGACAACATCCAAAGCTAGGGGACTTGACACAATTAGCTTGCCTTGTACGTCCTACAAACTTGAAGCGGTTCGAGACACATGGGCTAGTAGGTTCGAGCCTTATCTAGACATGACCAGTGTATAAACCGGATAGCCAACTCATGGTCGACACAAAAGGCCGTCGGCAGACTAAAAGGTTCAAGATGGACATGGACCGTGCACAGGGGGTGCACGCTTCAAGAGACCGCGTGCAAATGATTATTTGTTGGAGGACACGGTGCCAAATCGTTGTTCGGCATGCGGCGAGGAAGGTTACAAGAACACGAAAAAGATAAGTTGCGCAGAGTGAAAAAAGAAAATAGCCACCGAGGAAGCAGTGGCGTAGGCAGCTGCCGCTAGTAACCCTTCATCAAGTGGATGTGGAAGAGGTCATAAGCGTCCGCGAGACACTACACACTATAGAGGTTCTCGTCGTCACCCCCCGGTGATTGGGAATTTAGCGAAAGCAGTACGATGTAGTATCCAGGTTATATTTTCCTTACTATATGTTACACATCCTATTTATTAGCATATTTTGGTTGCATACATATGATCTCATTTTTACCATTTTCCATGTTGTGACTTTTCATTCCAATATTCCTCACTTTGCCATGTAACTTTTCATTGCAGAATGGAGCATCAACACCATCTTCTTGAGGATGAGTACGACAAGTATCACCGAGGTCAGAAGATCTTTGATGGCGAGGTTTGCACATTTTATTTTGGCTTAGTAGATCTGTTTGGTTGGTAAATGATCACTAATTTGTGTGTTACATACCTCAGGCCCATCAATCCAGTGGAAAAAGTAGTGATGGCGTGAATCACACGTTCGCTGGACGACCCCAAGAGGAAGGTATGATGCAGCGTAGCGGCAAATTTTCCCTTGAAACAAAACCAAGGTTATCGAACCAGTAGGACTTGTAGAAGGCTCCGACAAGGTGTCTCTCTACTCTGGCGCTTGTAGATGAACGCAGAACTGCACACAATCACAAGCAACCGCTTTGCCCCAACGAAACAGAGAGGTTGTAAATCTCTCCGGCTTGCTGAACACAAAGAATTAAATGCACGAGTTTAAAATATTATAAAAGCAAAAAATGACCAGCGAGTAAATGACTAGGAAAAGTTATGAAAACGGTTGTAAACAATATAGGAAAAATAGGACCGGGGTCCACAGTTCACTAGTGGTGTCTCTCCAAAAGATAAACATGTTGGGTAAACAAATTACAGCTGGTCAATTGACAAAGCATGGGCGTATAACAATACTACCATAACACAATATAGTCCACCGTTTTATTTAATTGGGCATTACGTCAAAATACATAGACCGTCATCCAACTGCGTCTATGACTAATAATCCACCCCGGGATCGCTATCCAGCATGTCACCCGAAAGTATTAAGTTGCAAGCAACGGATAATCGCATAAGCATGGTGCATAATGTAAGCAATGAGAACAACATAAAGAAGTAAACACCGCTGTTTTACCCCTAGTAGCAACATCACATCTCTAGTCTTAATCGTTTCTGTCTACTCGAACTCAGACAAAGAGAGGCATGAACCTACTATCTAGCATAAATACTCCCTGAAAAAAACTAGAAATTACTTCGGCCAAAGCATATACACAAGTATCGGAGAGCATGCAAGATCATAAATAAAACATATCATAGATAAACTGAACAAGAGTGTCATGATTCCACAATTCATCGAATCCCAGCAAACAGAACATATAGCATTACATAAAGATGACCTTGATCATGTTAGGCAGCTCACAAGATCTAAACCATGGAGTACAAGGAGAAGAGACAACCATCTAGGTACTGCTATGAACCCGTAGTCCCGTGGTGGACTACTCACGCATCACTCCGGAGACAGGCATGGTGGTGTAGATGCCTTCGGTGACGATCTCCCCCTCCGGCAGGGTGCCGGGAAGAGCTTCAGAACCCTCCCAATCTAGGGTTGGCGACGACGGCGGCCTCAGACGTATTTATGGAAAAGTAATCGGGTCCCGAGGGTTTTCGGGAGACTAGCTACTGCCATGAACCCGTAGTCCCGTGGTGGACTACCCACACATCACTCCGGAGGCGGGCATGGTGGTGTAGATGCCTCCGGTGACGATCTCCCCCTCCGGCAGGGTGCCGGGAAGAGATTTAGAACCCTCCCGATCTAGGGTTGGCGACGGCGGCGGCCTCGGAAGTATTTATGGAAAAGTAATCGTGTTCCGAGGGTTTTCGAGAGAAGATAAATTTATAGGCTAAAGGGTGAATCGAGAAGGCTCCAGAGGAGCCCAGGTGGGACCCAGCCGCGGCCAAGGGCTGGGCCGAGTCTAGTTGGCGTCTGGGGCCTGTGGGGGCCCCCTGTAGGTCCCCTCCTTATGCAGTCTTTGTTTCCATGTAAAAATATTTCACGTAAATTTTCAGGCGATTCGGAGAAACTTTCCCGACTAGTTTTTCGGAAACAAAAAAACAGTAGAAAACAGGAACTGGCACTGGGCATCTTGTTAATAGGTTAGTTCCATAAAAGATGCCAAAATGATATAAAAACATGTGGCAATCTTATATTTACTAATTAGAGGCACCGTACGAGCTTCCACGTTAATCCTAGAGATTAACACCTTTTATCCGTACGATCTTAACGTAAATTGTCTAAAGCCGTCGGATTTAAGCCCAACGCATCACGCCTAACCCTCCAGCACGATTTGGCGACCTTGAGTTCGAATCCTGTATCCTGCATATTAATTATCCTCTGATTAATTCGCTTCGTAAGATCGCCGCCATGCAAACCTGCCCTTATCTCTCCTCTCGATCAGCTCCTTTGGCCTTTGCTAGCGTCCTCGCTCTACGAGACATCACCGTCGTCTTCTCTCGATGAGAGACCTGGTCTGCAATTGCTGAAGGTGCCATCCGAGTTTATTAATTCCCATGCCTTAGCCTTCTCTCTCCATCGTATACTACTCTTTTCACAAACTATTGTGGTCGTATGCATCACCGACGCCAGAAAGAAATCTTGCCATGGCTATTGTTCTTGCCAGTGCACGATTGTTAAAAAAAATCTGCAAGTCGGAGCGGCAGCATGTCCATGTTCCGTGGTGGCAGCAGCATAAGCAAACTGCTACAGATTAAATTAATACGACCCAATCGATCTTTGCAGCCGCCGGCAGCATCCTCCTCCGTCTTGGGCTATGTCGCCTCTTCAGGTCAGCGCCTGCAGCCGCGTCCTCCTCTTATTTTCTTTCTCTAACATCTGTTCCGCCTGCTTCTAGAGTTATTGTTGTTGTCGTCTGATCGTCTCCTATCGTGTCTAGCTTTTTCGAGCAGGAATCATACGGCCAACGCCAAGATTAAGGTTATCTGTCACACCTCATGCTCCGGAAGCAGCAGAATTCTGATCTATCGCCGACGTGATCAAAATCGATGACTGCTTTCAAAAACTATGCATGCTATTTATCCAGCTCAAATCATTCGCCGATCACTATCTCCAGTCCTAATTTCCTGGTGTCCGGCAATGCACTCTAGGTATTTGACGAATTGTTATTACTAAATTTTGAACATAAGAGTAATCAGGTTCTCAAGTTTACAGTTTAATCAAATTGCAGGACAATCATTGTTCGCACAGGAGATATACGTATCAATCTTGAGATGTTCTTCAGGTGTGTTGTTTCGTTTCTACTACTTGCGTGCATGCAGCTAAGGAGCTACGGCTATCCTCCTAAGTCACATGTTCCTTAAGAGAAACCAATTTTTGGTATAGACAGAGGTGAACAAGACACGCATCACAATATATTGGTAAACTCTTTCCGTATTGCTCACTGCATATTTCTTTGTTACTGCATAATGGTAGTATTCTAGAAGAAGGCACTGCACCTCATAATTATTTATTAATTATAATCAAACAAATTAAGCAAACATTGCTAACTCTATGCACTTAGTTATTCCTATATGTCAATTAAATCCGTTTGCAAAAAAATTCATGCATACGTAGACATGTTTAAATGATGTTCAGTACTTCAGATCCTTACACGTTTCTCCTTAGTTTCATAGAACTGATTTACCATGCTATTAAGTTCAAGTTTGCTTTGATTTTGTTCAGTCTACTGCACACAATTTACGTAGCCACCTCATATTTGATCCACTGCTTCCTTGCTTATCCAAAAATAATTTGTTTAATTTTGGATTAAATTGTAAAAACATTGTGTCTTTCTAGATGACCACAAGTTAGTTTGAGAGCATATTAGTCAATTACTAGCGTACTGACGACCTAAGCAGCAGTGCATATATTGAATCCTCTGTTACTTGATGTTGTGTATTTGCTTAATATTATTCGCAGCTCGAATTTCACATTACAATCCTGAGTGGTGCTATAACTTAGAAACGTCTCATTTCTCAGAAAATTGTCTACTATATACATCTGAATGTAATTAAATGCATTTTGTTGGTCAACGCTCACAGAAGACGATAGGAGACATTAACATGTATTTATAGAACACATTCATGTTTATTCTGAATCTTATATCTATGTGGAGTTTCCTTTTGAGTTCGCACATTAATTCAACAGAAAAACTTAGGAAAACGGGTGCCCATCCAATATGGCATCGCCACCATTCATACTAGCCATGTCACATGTCTCTTTCCATCAGTATACAACAATATTTTGAAACCTTCTCACTACCTTGCTAAGGAGTCCTCTCATGTTAGGCTGTCAGGAATGAAAGTGCAGCAGCGCGCTGCACACCAGAAAACCTTTATTCTCCTCTCTATTAACCATGTTCATCAGTACAGGTGAAACTTGACCTGTTTCCTCATCCTTAAAAGTTCTTTATCTAATTCTCCTACTCTTCTGGGAAACTTCACGGACCAAGAAAGAAACGTGGTCGATGTGTGATTAAGTATTCCCATGTATGATGGAGGAATCCCTGAGGCAACGAGCACGATGACACTAGCAGCGTTAGCAAGGAGCAATGCTTCAATGCTTCGAGAGGAATGGATAAGTGGAAAATGGACTTTAGTTGAGAGATCATATCTTCATTATCCTTTCTCATTGCATCTCTAATGAATTTACATCTGACACTCCACAAAATGTTCCTATTTAATGAGATATCTTTGTGGTTATTTTATTTATCACTATATTGAACTATCTTCCTTTTTGCCATTTTTTTTCGAATTTCAGCCATAGTGGTGAATATTTGTTTTGTGAGGTCTGCAGAACATCAGGTCTGTCCTCTTTCTCCCTCATAACTTAAAATCAAATAATTCACGCATATAATTTAAATGCTTCTTAACTTCTATCTGATATTGATTGTACACTGTCTTTATCCTATCCAAGTATAATTATATTTACTTAGAGGGGATAATGGTCAGGTGCTTCTATCACTCTATTTATCTTAATACATTATATATTAGGGCATCCAGTTTTCGTTGTAAAACTTAATTGGAGTAATAAATTTCTATATTCTGAGGTCTCTGTACTTGCAAATGGATCCATTGTATGCTTCTGCCATATCACGGCGGATACTGATTAGAACAAAATGCAACTTTATACATGAAAAATGTTTCATTTATGATTAGAAGGTTTCTAAGATGTTCTTCGACATCTGTTCACCTAATTAGTCTTGCTCATTATAGGTCAATGTCAGGTTCTTAGGTCTTCTATTTGAGAGCACTGAATTAACAAACGCTTACCTCAAACCGATATTTTAATAGGTGCAAATTTAATACTTTTACAATGAAGTTCTGATGTATTCATGTAAGCCAAATTAAAATGAAAATTTCCACTTGGATTTGTTTTCCTTAGAATCTACATTAAGTTCTATTATTTTGATTGAGGTATATCATCTTATCTATTTGCATGAAGCTGCAGTTCAGATAAGCATACCATCGAAAAGTTCATTTCAGTGAAGTTTTCACAGATATCAAATTTTAGTGCACTGAAAAATTGCATATATTTTACGATTTCTTATCATTTATGTTGAACAAAATCTCAGTCAGATGTTTTGGCCACGAACTGAATTGATTTGATTGTCCGGATGATCAACACTGCCAAGATTTTTTTTTTCCAGGCCATATTGTATTGTGCACCCAGCATTTTGCTCGCTGCGCCCTCAATGCCACTCCCTGGGACTATGAGAGATCAGCACATGCTTTGTTAACACAAGAGTCTATTATTCTGAGATATAAAAAAGGAAAAAAAATTAAGAAAGATATCAAAAAACTTCTAATAGTATATTTTAAATGGCCTTCTCAAATACTTATTAAACTAGCCCGTGCAAGTGCACGGGTTGACGACTAGTGATATATAACAAGCATGGAACAAGCAAAAATTATAGATACGTTGGAGACGTATCAGCATCCCCAAGCTTAATTCCTGCTTGTCCTCAAGTAGGTAAATGATAACAAAATAATTTTTGTAGTGACATGCTTCTAACACAATCTTGATCAAATAATAATGTAAAGCATATGAACTCAATGAAAGTGAATCAAGACAATGGTCTATAGTTGAAATGAAGTAAACAATGATTAACAATGTGTAACATCTAAGCAAGAATTTTTCATGAATAGTACTTTGGAGACTTGAAAATTATAAAACTCGTCATGCTTGATAGCTCACAAAGCAATATTCTTTCGTCAAAGGTGTTTAACCAACACAAAGGAAGATTTAAGTTTTCAGCAAAAACTTCAAATTGTAACATACTTATCACTGGATAATGTCAATACAAAGTTTTCATGATTAAACGTAAAGATAAAATGTAGTAGACTTGTACCAAAATTGATACTATGCGTTTGCTTGAGAGATAAAGATTGGAAAGGAAAACAGACTTAACATAAAAGTAAAAGAAAGGCCCTTCGCAGAGGGAAGCAGAGATTAATCGTGTGCTAGAGCTTTTTAGTTTTTGAAGCATATAGAGACATAAAAATATTTTTTTAGAGTGGTGCATACTATGGTCAACGAATGGTAGTAGAGTTCTTGATATCTTCCATACCAAACAAATTTTAAGAGCGACTCCCATGAGGAACGTTATTTCTGCAGCAAGCAGATCATTCCTCTATCTCCTTTGTTTACACATGCAGGAACAAAATGTGAGGAGAGTTTTTGATGAAAGTTGTATTTTATATATGGGACGGGCAGCCCGTTGCCAGCTCTTTTTGCTAAATTAATGGACAAGTAGATGAAGCATACAAGTCCTTGGAAAAATTATTTGGCATGGAAGATAACAAACCCAACCACTACGTCCTCATGAGCTTGGAAGCAGTGGCACAAAACATGAGTAATAACATTTTGAATATTTTAAAGGTAGCACATGAAAAATTTACTTGGAGTGGCAAGGAAATACCACATGTAGGTAGGTATGGTGGGCACAAATGTCATGTATATTTGTCTCAAGGATTTGGATGCACGAGAAGCATTCCCTCTTAGTACAGAGTTTTTGGCTTAGAAAGGTGTCAAGCAAACACATATCATCAACCCAATACACGAATGACCACAAGATATACATTAAGCATAACAATTAGACCCCATACTATCTTCCTTGTTAACCAAACATGCCTTTGCAAAAATAATATCTAGACTTTGAGAAAATACCAATCAGAACAAGTGTCATAATTTAAGCTTTACGATATTTCCCCATTAATCCATTCTTAAGTAAATGATCCACAGGTTTAAGCATTTGATCTACTTCATCTCTCAAAACAATTGACAAGTATCAAATTATTCAAGGCAATGACCTACAAGATTATGAAAATTTCTTTTACCACTTCCTACAGGATAGCTTCGCTTTCAACCAAACACCAATCAACTTATTTGAACAAAACTCTCTAAGCAACTACGCATGAAACACAAGAGAGTACTTCCTAACTACAAGAAACTAATAGCTCTGAACAAGAGATGCATGAAAAACAAGAGCTAGAAGCTAAAATAATGAAAAGCTAAACACTCTACGCATATAAGTGAAGAACAGGAGTGTTTTATGAAAAAGCAGAGCGTGTCTCTCTCCCACACAAGAATATTAGGATCCAACATTGCAAATACCAGCAAATTAAACAAAACAAATCTGGAAACAAAACATAAATGACGCTCCAAGAACAACACATATTATGCAATGGAATAAAAATATAGAGTTATGGGATCGACCTGATAATTTGTTGATGAAGAAGGGGATGCCTTGGGAATCCCCAAGCTTAGACGCTTGAGACTTCTTGAATATTTGGTGGAGGTCCAGGGGAGCCTCCCCAAGCTTGAACTTTAATCCCTTCTTGATCTTCTTTCATCACCTCGTTCTCTCAACAATTGAAAACTTCCTTCACACAAAACTTCTCACAAACTAATTAGAGGGGTTAGTTCTCAAATCAAATAATCCACCTTCAGTTCACATTTAACAAATTGCATGAACTTGTTTCTAAACATTAGCTACTGTCACAAAGATCTAAGTGATGCTCTAGGATCAAAAGAACTCCACTTTGTCCATAAAAGACACAATGAAAAACTAAGACAGAATCTGTCAAAAATAGAACAGAATGTAAATATCATTTTTTTCAGGACACTAGGGCACCTCGAATCAAAAAACTTACATCTAATGAAAGTTATACAAAACCCTGATGCTTACTGTCAAACATTTTCAGACCCATGTCACGTTTTGTGATGTTTTTGAATTTCTTACGGTCACAGACAAAAATCTGTTTCTGGACAGCAACTCAAATTTTTTACTTTCCTCTCATTAGAGGCTATTCTTGGCACAAAAACCAAAACAAAAAGGATACAAGGGAGTTGTTACATAGGTAACATCACCCAAAAACAAAAGAAACAAAAATCAAACTGAAAGTAAAAATAATGGGTTGCCTCCCATAAGCGCTTTTCTTTAACGCCTTTTAGCTAGGCACAAGAACCAAATCAAGTATTATCAATGGTGATGATTCCTAAATGTTTCCCTCTGGTACTCTTACCATAACCCCTAGGAACGATATGGTGTCCTCCAATGGAGTGGAACATTATGACTCCCTCATGCATGTCAATAATGGCTCCAACAGACTTTAAAAATGATCTCCCCGGTGTAATTTGTCCTTCACCTTCACATTCAACAACATAATAATCAATAGGGATAAAGTTGCCACAAAATTTTGTATGAATATCCTCCACCTTCCCCAAGGGAATTTCGTTGGAATTATCAGCAAGTTTTAGATAACTTGTGCATTTAGAAAGTCCCCACAATTTTAAAGAATCATAAATGGATTTAGGCATAATGGAAAATTCTGTCATATCACAAGTGGCACTAAACGTTTCCAATTTATTTAAATTTTAACAAAAGGAGCCCAATTTGATTTGTAATTTTTAGCTTCGAGGGTGATTTCAGGTGCCTTATAAAGAGCACCCACATGAAGTTCTCGAACCATACTTTCAATATCATTTGTGCTAGACATATTTTTCTCAAAAGTATCCAATTTACTAGCAATATTTTCCAATGTAAATTCTGTCTTATTATTTGTTGAGGAAGACATTGCTATTAGACTTTTCATGGCATTGAAAGCTTGATCTCCATTATGACGGAGGAAATCTCCTCCTACAATAGTGTCTAAAGCATATCTATAGCAAAGAATGAGACCAAAATAAAAACTACTAAGCAATAAACTTAAAGTAATCCTAGGCTCTATTTTTCCATAAGACTCCATAATTCTAGCCCAGGCATCTTTAAAAGTTTCTCCACTCCCTTGCCGAAAGGTGAGGACCTCATCGTCAGGTGTCATAACCAAAGGAGTGGAACTGGACATGATAACTAAGCAAAACAAAAAGAGACTACTTGCTGGAATTTTTAATTTTTTTGGGTTTTTGAGTTTTAAGCCAAACGAAAAGCAAAACAAGACTAACCAAAAATATACTAAGCAAGACAATAACAAAACGGAGTGTAAGGACGTGCGAAACTCCCCTTGCTGAAGCTTCCAAGTCCCCGGCAACGGCGCCAGAAAATGTACTTGATAGCGTGATTCACACGTTCGTTCGGAGACCCCAAGAGGAAGGTATGATGCAGTAAATTAGCAGATTCTCTTGATTACAAAACCAAGGTTTATCAAACCAGTAGGACTTGGAGAAGGCTCCGACAAGGTGTCTCTCTACTCTGGCACTTGTAGATCAACGCGGACCTGCACACAAACAAACCACTTTGCCCCAACGAAACAGAGAGGTTGTCAATCTCTCCGGCTTGCTGAACACAAAGAATTAAACGTATGGTGGAAAATAATATAAAAGCAAAAATGACCAGCGAGCAAATGACTAGTAAAAGCTCTGAAAATGGTTGTAAGCAATATAGGAAAATAGGACCAGGGTCCACAGTCCACTAGTGGTGTCTCTCCGAAAGATAACATATTGGGTAAACAAATTACAGCGGGGCAATTGACAAAGCATGGGCGTATAACAATACTATCATGACAAAATAAAGTTCACCATTCTATCTAATATGGGCATTACGTCAAAATACATAGACCGTCATCCAACTGCATCTATGACTAATAATCCACCCCGAGATCGCTATCCAGCATGTCACCCGAAAGTATTAAGTTGCAAGCAACGAATAATCGCAATAAGCACGGTGCATAATGTAAGCAATGAGAACAACATAAAGAAGTAAACAACGCTGGTTTACCCCTAGTAGCAACAACACATCTCTAGCCTTAATCGTTTCTGTCAACTCGAGCTCAGACAAGAGAGGCATGAACCTACTATCTAGCATAAATACTCCCTCTAAAGACACTAGCAATTACTTCGGCCAAAGCATCCACAAGCATCGGAGAGCATGCAAGATCATAAATAAAACATATCATAGATAACTGAACAAGGATGTCATGATTTCCACAATTCATCGGATCCCCGCAAAACCAACATATAACATTACATATAGATGACCTTGATCATGATAGGCAGCTCACAAGATCTAAAACAATGAAGTACAAGGAGAAGAGAAAACCATCTAGCTACTGCCATGGACCCGTAGTCCCGTGGTGGACTACTCACGCATCACTCCGGAGGCAGGCATGGTGGTGCAGATGCCTCCGGTGACGATCTCCCCCTCCGGCAGGCTGCCGGGAAGAGCTTCAGAACCCTCCCGATCTAGGTTTGGCGACGGTGGCGGCCTCGGACCTATTTCTGGAAAAGTGATCGGGTCCCGAGAATTTTCGGAGGAAATAGAATTTATAGGCGAAAGGGGAGCTCTGGAAGCTTCCCGGGGCCCCTAGATGGGACCCAGCCATGGCCAAGGGCTGGGCTGCGCCTGGGTGGCGTCTGGGGCATGTGGGGCCCCCTGCAGGTCCCCTCCTGGCGCAGTCTTGGTTTCCATGTAAAAATAATTTACGTAAATTTTCAGGCGATTCGGAGAAACTTTCCCTACTAGGTTTTCTAAAACAAAAAGACAACAGAAAACAAGAACTGACACTGGACATCTTGTTAAAAGGTTAGTTACATAAAATATGGCAAAATGATATAAAAACATGTGACAATGATATATAACAAGCATGGAATAACAAAAAATTATAGATACGTTGGAGACGTATCACTCACAAGAAACGAATTCACACATACATTTACTACTTGTACAAAAGAATACACCACAATTTTAGGTTCTATGAATTCAAACCAAAATTACATGGAATTCCATAATAAATTGGATGGAAACAAAGATATTTGAGAGAGAATACCTCCAAGAAGAGTTGCCATGGTCTAAATTGAAGAAATGCACGAGTTTTGAGTGGATTTGAAGTTTGGGGCGGAAAGTAGGGGAGGGAGCGCTTGGGGGGCGGTGGGGGAGGAATAGAGTGCTTGGCGGGAGAGGGAACGACTAGGGCTATACCTGCACGGTCGGCGCCACCACGATTGGCGCCGAACACCTGGAAACGAAATTCAGAGAACGCGTAGGTCGGCTCTAGCTAAGGTGGAGCCGAACCTGCAACGTCGGATTTTGTCCAGGCCTAGCAAATATGTTCAGCTCCAGGGTAATATGGTGTCGAACTGTACAAGGTCGGCTCCATATAAAGTGGCGCCGACCCGATGGGCCAGATATGGAAATAGTTTCCAGGAGCGGCTAGATCCGACATTAGCTCGTGAAAATGGCCAGATTTTGCAAAAAATACCCAGACCGAGTTGCGCTTATATGCATACATCTGTCTCACATGTTCGATCTTCAGAATCACTAGTTATTCTCCTTCCCGTGCCGCCCCCAGGTGGCACCGGAGGCCAAATCCCGCCCCGCCGCCAGGCTCCTACTCCTCTGCCCCCCTCGCCGCTGCTGCCGCCGGCCTCCACGCCGCGGTGGCGGTGGCCTCCCCGCCGCCAAACAACTGGCTGGCGGGGGTGGTTCCCCTTTCGTTGCGGCGGGCGGACGTCGGGCCCGCCAGGGACGGCGATGGCGGGCCGCCGGCGCAGGCACGCCGGAGCGGCGGCTCCGGGGCTGGTGGGGCGCGCCGTCCTGGCCTCTTGGGTGGCAGTTCGGCGGCGCAGCTGCTCGTTGCGGGCGCGGGCGCGATGGGCCCGTGTGGGCCAGATCTGGGCTCTGGCGGGCCCGTCGGTGCTGGGACGGTCGGCGGCCAGGAGGGTCGCCGCGTGCGCAGGGCGCAGCGTGGGCGTGTGGGTCTCCGAGCTTTGGCTCTGGATGCCTATGGAAGGCGCGTGGAGGTGGCATGCGAGCTGGTCTTCTGTCTCCGGTCGCCGGCGGCCGTGCGGCGCGCGTGGCGCGCGTCGTCGCGTCTGATGCAACTACGGCTAGGATCCATGGTCGCTCTTGGCCACGGGCGGCGCTCCTCCTTGCCTTGCCGGCGTGGTGCTCGGGATGGTGCGGCGACACGGCTGCGTCCGATGGTTGCTCCTGGTTGACGGTGTTGAACCTGCTGGCCTGCCTGGCGGATTGGTTGCCGTTCATCTCTGCAAGGTGCGGGTGATTGCGGCGATCTGTGTTGCGCTTCCTCCTCGTCGGGCTTGTTGGTGGTGGTGGTGGTTGGTGAGGCTTGCCGGCGCCGGTGCTGGTGGTTGTGCGCGGAGGGTGTGCTTGGAGCTTGGGTGAAAACCCTGTCTCGGTTTATACCATGACTAGTGATGGCGGCGGCTGTGGCCGTCGTTTACCTCCTTGGAGGCATCACCGCTTTGCTGCGGCACCCCTCATGCACCAATCCGATCGGTGGTGCAGCTCCGGGGGAAACCCTTGATCGTGTGATCGGACGTTGATGACGTCTTAGTGTCGTTTCCCTCTTGGGGGCTTCGTCTTTGGAGCTGGACATCGGCAAGAGGGACCGGTGGGAGGCCGAGGTGTTCGCGTTGAGGCTTCTGTGGCGATGATGATGAAGATGAGCGATGTCGAAGACGTGGCTGTGGCTGCGGTAGTCGGCACTTCTCCGACGTGTCTGTGGGTTTGCCTCGGCGTGTTTTGTTGCTGTGAAGTCGAAGCTGCTGCGGTGGGTTCCCGGTGGTGTACGATGACTGGCGACAGGTGTTCCGTTCGGCGAGCTTCCACGGCGCCAGCCTGCCTGGTTCTCTCTTCTTATCTTCATCAGACTCGAAGCTGCGCTGTCTTTCGCTTGGGGCTGAGTTTCTGCCACGGATCTTCATATGGCTCCACACGGCCGCGACAGTGTGGGTTGGCTCAATGACTGTCTGCGGCGAAGTCGGAGTCGCATGCTCGGAGTTTCGGGTCGGCGGCATGGCCCCAGGGGAGATGTGAAGACGATGACGCCTCCGTGATGTCTCGACGAGGCCCTCTCTTGAGTGGCGTGTGGGGTTTTTCTTTTGGTGTCGCTCAGCGGTTTGTGTCGGTTTTTGCCGGGTTTGGCCGGCAAGCGGTGCGTCCTGTTGTTCGGTTTTTGGCCGGTTTTCCTTATAAACTGTCCAACTCTTTTCGACTTAATCAATTAGAAATTGAAAGTTTCGAAAAAAAAATCACTAGTTGAGTGGACCAGCCCACATAGGCTCCTCATACCAGTTTTGGAAACGTTCCAGAAACTTCTCTTTCGGTTTCCTTGTTTGTGTGTTCCTTTTCGTTTTTCTTCTCTATTTTTCTTTTTTGTTATATTCATGAGAATTTTCCGTTTTATGAACTTTTTTCAATGCATCAACCTTTAATATGTGAACATTTATTTTAAATTCCACAATATTTTTAAAATTAGTATTTTTTCAAATTGCGTGAGCTTTTTTTTTCAAATTCATGAACATTCTTAAAAGTTTAAGCATTATTCAACAAAACATCATGAACATCTTAAATTTGTGAATATTTTAAATCCTCAAACATTTATCAAAATCATGAATATTTTTAAATCAGTGAACAATTTTCAGTTTCATCCATGTTTTTCAGAATGAACTACTCACTCCGGTACATATTAATTATCATTGAATCGTATAACTAGTACAGATCGGGCAAACGCACACGGTCGACTTTGTCCATCGCACACGAGTATAGCGCCCGTCACTATCCATGGGTGGGCGATAGGGGCGTCACATCGCACACGGACGAAATAACCGTGTGCGATGACGCGAACTTCTCAAACGAGCGTGCTAACTGGACCGTGTCCGATATTGACAAGATCGCAGACGCTTTGCTTTTGCTGAATCGTGTGCGTTATGTAGCATCACACACGGTTTATGATTTCGTGTTATATGTCCTTTACTTAGCTTCGCACACGGTTTTACTAAATGAATCGTCTGTGTTTGTCGTCCAATCGCCCACGTTTATCAAAACTAAACTGGGTGTAGTCATTAACATAATTACATTATTTCATCCAAATGATAGTATAGCACATCCGAATCAATAATTCATTGAACATTTCATAGATATAAACAGTGTCATATCGCAATCACATAAATCATTGTATATTTTAGAACCCATCAGTACATATACATTGGGACACAGTAGGTTATACAAGTGAGAATGATCAACAAACAGAATACTCTTGGTTGCGTCTTTGTCTCCGTGATGGCCACTGTCTCCCCAAGACCCTGTCATTGGCACTTGTAGTCTTTAAATTTGTTTAGAGCCATCAGCATACTCTTTGCGTCACCAGCGTGATATTTTGGCCGCACTGTACAAGACACTCTTAACTAGAAAAGTGTCTTATGCAGCGGACCAAAACATCACAGGTGCGACGGTTTGGAGGAGAAAATTTTGTGAGGCCAGCTTGTGGACTGCATTGTGTCATTGTGACTCCCGAGTTCAAGTTTAAAGAAACGAGTCAGTTCTATTGTTAGATAAATAAGTCATATAAAATAATAATGGATTTATTTATACTAACTCTTTTCAAAGCACAAAAGGGCCGTGCATGAGAGAGAAGCACCTAAGCCCCTCTGTGAATGCCCTGCTATTTAGAGAAGAGATGCCACTCCATGACACCACACGCTTGATGAATTTCTAGCCACACGAAGTTCATGCGAAAGGGAGACGCCTTGATGATACTCTCGTTTCAGCACGAACTCCTTCGCCACTGGGCGGAAGCGCGGAAAGCCTTGAGCTGAAAGATAAACTCCACCGAAGGGGAGTAAGATAAATGAGCTGTTGTTGAATGCCGAGTGTTAGAATATGAACATAGAAAAATTGAGAACATAAAGACAGAAAAGACTAAATAAGTGCACTCACCCTCAAAAGCAATCCATAGCTGCACTCAAGAGGGACAGGGGCAGAGCAATTCGGCCATATTCGGCCATGTACATCACTGCACACCTCCCCTCTTGGTTACGTTTTTGTTTCTATGTTATTAGAAGAAGCTAATAACATGAGCCAAAAAGCGCAACCCCAAATTCTTGTATAGTGCCACCAAAATAAGATCCCTATTATAAAAGTTTAGATACTGTTAAATATGGAATAACTTGAAGCTAAAAAGCTGGAACTAAACAGATCTAAACATATGGAAGAGTTTAGCCACCAAAATAAGATCCGTTCTAATTTGTTAAACTGATGAAGCTAAAAAATACACATGCATCCAGTCCACCACATCCTCCGGTGCAACACAACGAAATAAGCTGGAACTAAACAGATCTAAACTTGCTATGAGCTAGTACAAAGTACACATGTTAAACTAGGCTAGAGCATGAATATTAAAACCAAACAGACAAAGTAAGTAGATCCGGAGGATGAGGTCATATAAAACTTGCTATGAGAGGCTAATGAAACTAGATCAGTCATATAAAAACCAGTGCCATGTGCGTGTGAGAGGTTACCTTTCATAAAGGGAGGAGGATGAGGTCGAGGGCTAGCCGATGCACAGCACGTGCGGCCTTCGACCCCAAAGTACGACGATGAGGTCGCCACGGGGGAGGGCGAGGCCGAGCCCGGCTCGCCGGACGTATCCAAGGCACCTCCGTCCATGGACCTGCACGTGAGAGAGTCATAATCGACAAAAATGCGGGAGAGATCTAGGTTTCCACTCTCGACCAGGTGAGCAGGCGAGTTCCAAAAATGGAGTGGCGGCTGTCGAGTGAAGTGAGACCGGACGGGTGCTGCTGGTCCCAATTTATACAAGAGACAAAGTACGGTTCAGAATACATGGGCCCAAAATGGGCCCAGTATTCACACACGCTTTTCGGGCCACAAAACGTGTGCATTGTCCCCAATTCGCATACGCTTTTCTTATTCCAATCGTCTGTGTACATATTCAGAGAATGCTACTTATATCACTACTTCCTGCGGGTTCTGCTTCCCTACATACCCCCAGGGTGACAAAAAGTTTGCGGAACACATGAACGCTCCAGATTGCACGATACCTGTTCGCTAATTGTGATTAGGGGATATGTTAACGCTCCAGATTGCATGATACCCCCAAGGCGAGACTTTATTTTCTGCGCTCGGTAACAATTCTAATGCTAGGCGAGCGCCAGGGGGTATGCACTGAAGCACGCCTCACTTCCTGCATCTTGATAAACCTGAAAGTGCAATTACAACTGATACTAGGATAACTAAAGCAGTTAAAGCATAAAGGAGATGATTTTCCTTGTCACGAACATAATTTCTTATTTTCTTCAACTTCAACTTGGCCTCTTCAGATTTTCTCTTGTTATCGTGGACAAGATCTGCAAGTTGCAGCTCCATCTCCATGTTCTCCTCTTCGAGCCTCTTCACTTTTTCTTCTGTTTTCTTCTTCTCCTCGATAGCGGCATGCAAATCCTGTAACAGTGCGCTCATTTTACCTTCCACAGACAGCTTAATGTCGACATGCATTTTGCAGTCGCAGCATCTGGTAGCCTTCAAATAGAACGAATTGGAAGGAAATATAAATTACCGCAAGCAAGAAGCAAATCGCAAGCTAGAAGCTACGCCCAAATTTACCTCATCCGAGTCCGAGTCGCCGGTGATCTCCTTGACCTTGTAGACCATGGCGACAATAGTTTCTGTGTGGTGCGAGAGGTCTGGGACGGACGACGGAGCGATGGAGTGCGGCAACGGCTAAAACTGGGGTAGCTGGCCAGCAACGGCTAGAAATCCGTATTTAAATGTAAACGGCACATATCGCACACAGTCTACTTTAACGAACCGTATGCGAAGTTAGGCAAACATCACACACGATTAATAAACGTACAAGCGTGTGTGATACGACGCAATTGCACATGATTTTAGCAGCTGCATCCGTGGACGATACTACCAACACAATTCATTCATTTTTCGGGTCATACTAGTACTAGAGAATCCATTAATATTTCGAAGGCACCATTAAAATATTACAACCCTTAAATACGTACACAAAATATATCTAATACTCCAACTAAATACACTAGAGATTCTCCTCATCGGTGTTTTCGTCGTCGGCGAAGTAATCCACTTCATCATCATCAGCGTCGTTGAAAGGTGGGTTGCAAGACCCAGAGGCCTCGGAAAGGTCGCCCTTCTGCCGCTTCGGTGGTGGAGCACCACAAATATTGAGCTCCACCTTGAGGCGCCGCCACCTGTGCAGACGGTCTTGGCACAAAGTCTCGAACGAGGCCTCCACCACGCGATGTGTCCTGTATTCTTCTGCGCGCCACGACTCGATGGACTCCTGCAGCAAAATGTGCTCCTCCATCGGATCCAGCTCAACCGACGATGACGACCCCGAACCGGTGTCGTCGTCGACCGGCGTATCCGCGCAAGGGACGGACGATGACGAGAAGGGGAGGAGGGACGCCGGACGAGGAGGAAGGGGAGGAGGGAAGGGCGGCAGAGGTGGAGGCACGAAAAGCGCGAAAGAGCTGCTTCCGCTCTAATGGACTATCGCAGCTCGTCGGGGACTTTGGACTTCCAGCGAGCCATTGCCACTGCCGGCGGCACTTCTAGTAGCGAGCAAGATTTATACACGAGCACGGGGGCAGCGAGGCGGCGGGAATCCTGCGAAACAGCGAGAAAAGGAAACGGGAAAGAAAGAAACACCAATATTAACTGGGCCATAATTGCATTTACGATCGAATTGAAACACTTGTCGCTTGAAATTGCACTTCACAAAATATATATAGAGATAACTTTGTATAGACATGCGGTTCGATTTCACACGACTTTTGCAAATAAATGGTGTGCGATGGTGAGCACTATCTATACGTTCAAAATGGACCGACCGTATGCGATATGCAGCACACGGTTAAAAACACAAAAGCGTATGTGAATATATGGACATCGAAGACTCTGTGGGCCTTTTATTCTCCAGTGGTAAGCGATAGGGGATAACGCACATGGGCGCCTGCTCCCGTCTGCGATCACGGGGTCTTAAATTGTCAGATCTGTACTAGTGTATGTATATAGCACTAAAACGTGTCTAAATATATCTGAGTGAGCACAATTAATATGGATCAGAGGGAGTAGAAAGAATCCAAGAAAATGAAACCAGACAATTGTTTTATTGAGCATACCAACAACAGAAAAAATGAGCAAATTAAGCGACAAACCGGAGGTTGTGTGAGTGAGTTTCCTGGGCCAGCGTGTGCCGGTCTAGCACTTGAGGCGTTGCATCCGTTACGGACGCAGCGAGCGCTCTATAAGACCTTAGACGGGCCATATCATACCAGTGGTGGAAAGTGTAACACGGATAAGGCTACTGTTGGTAAAGTTACACACCTCTGCAAAATGCGGAAGAGTGTGGCCAGTCAATTATTAACTTCAGGATGGAACTACGGGTCGCAGCGGGAAAGAATCCCATGAATTTCTCACAAAGTCTGACGGACATAGTTTTCAAAATAGAACTTGATTTTTGAACAAATGTCAAAACTTCCATTCGGAGGGCGTCACAACTCAAACAGAGATACCTGTTATGGTGTGGCGATTTAGGTTGCCGACAATATATGATATAGAGTGCATGAATATCTAGTCCTCTGTTTTTGGAACTCTTGTGTTTCATAGAATGGTCGGCACCAGAAACCAGCACATGAAGTGGAAAAAAACGCTTGGCCCTCACGTCGTTCTCCTGAGGACGACTCGGGTGCGACTAGGGTTTCCCCTCGCGCCGCCACCTCCCACAACCCCCTTCCCCGACGCCGCCTGAGAAGCGCCTAGACAAGCCCGCCCGCATGCCGGTGATGGTGGCGGCAAGGATCCACCGATCTGCGTCTTGTGCGGAGGGTTTCGGGCGCCAAGGCGACGTCGACCATGCGGATGGTGGCTCTCGCGGTTGCTGGCCGGCGTCATGGGCCGTGTGAGCGGAAAGGCGATGGCGGGTGGGAGTGGTGTTCGTGGGTGGTTCATCTGCTCGTGCGCCGGTTGATATCTTGTGTTTGCTTCAAACAACCTTGCTAGCCTAAACTCTGTACTGAGAGGGAATGCTTCTCGTGCATCCAAATCCTTGAGCCAAAACCCATGCCATTTGTGTCCACCATAACTACCTATTATGTGGTATTTTCTGCCATTCCAAGTAAATACTTCATGTGCTACCTTTAAACTATTCAAAAGCTATTATCCCTTATTTGTGTCAATGTTTTATAGCTCATGAGGAAGTATGTGGTGTTTTATCTTTCAACCTTGTCATTTACTCCTGACAGACTTTCACCAATGGACTAGTGGCATATACATCCGCTTATCCAATAATTTTGCAAAAAGAGCTGGCAAATGGGGTGCCCAGTCCCAATTAATTACAACTTTCACCTTTAATTCTCTTCACATGTTTTGCCCTGATTTATCAGTAAGCAATTTAAAAAGGTGATCATTTAAAATAGACACTCCTCCATGGTATGTGATTGTTGGAAGGCACCCGAGGATTCGGTTAGCCATGGCTTGTGTAAGCAAAGGTTGGGAGGAGTGTCACCCAAATTAAAGTACATGTGTAAACAAAAGAGAAGAGGGATGATCTGCCTTTGGGTAGAAATAACGTCCTTCATGGGAGCCGCTCTTGAAAGTCTGGTTGACAAGGGGGTTAGAGTGCCCACTACCATTCGTTGACAACAACAAACACCTCTCAAAACTTTATTTTTATGCTCTCTATATGATTTCAAAACTTAAAAAGCTCTAGCACATGATTTAATCCCTGCTTCCCTCTGCGAAGGGCCTTTCTTTTACTTTAGGTTGAGTCAGTTTGCCTACTCCTTTCTATCTCAGAAGCAAACACTTGTGTCAACTTTGTGTGCAACAATTTTTATATGCTTACTTATTGCACTTATTATATTGCTTTGTGTTGACTATTATCCATGAGATATACAAGTTGAAAGTTGAAAGCAATTACTGAAACTTAAATCTTCCTTTGTGTTGCTTCAATGCCTTTTACTTAGAATCTATTGCTTTATGAGTTAACTCTTATGCAAAACTTTTGATGCTTGTCTTGAAAGTACTATTTATGAAAAGTTTTTGCTTATATGATTCAGTTGTTTACTCATTATCTATTTGTTAGCAAACTATAGACCATTGCCTTGAGTCACTTCATTCATAACATATGCTTTACAATATTATTTGATCATGATTATGTGGTAGCATATCACCTAAGAAATTATTTGTTGTTATCGATTTACCTACTCGAGGACGAGTAGAACTAAGCTTGGGGATGCTTGATACGTCTCCAACGTATCTATAATTTCTTATGTTCCATGCTTATATTATGTCAATTGCTACATGTTTTATTCACACTTTATAGCATTTTTATGCATTTTCTGGGACTAACCTATTAACAAGATGCAACAGTGCATGTTCCTGTTTTCTGCTGTTTTTTATTCCAGAAAAGCTGTTCTGGAAATATTCTCGGAATTGGACGAAACAAAAAGCCAAGGTCCTATTTTTCTGTCACGTACACGGAGTCCGAAGGAGAGACGAAGGGGGGCACCGAGGCGTCCTCACCATGTGGTGGCGCGGGTCCCACCCCTGGCGCGCCGCCACGTGGTGAGGAGCCCTCGGGCCTCCACCGACATCGCCTCCGCCTATAAATTGCCTTTCTCGGAAAAACCCTAAACACCCGAGCCTCCATCCACGAAAAGTTCCAGAGCCGCCGCCATCGTCAACCCTAGCTCGGGAGGGTTCTGAAGCTCTTCCCGGCACCCTGCCGGAGAGGGGAATCATCACCGGAGGGCTCTACATCGCCATGCCTTCCTCCAGAGTGATGTGTGAGTAGTCCACCCCTGGACTATGGGTCCATAGCAGTAGCTAGATGGTTGCCTTCTCCTCTTGTGCCATCATGTTTAGATCTTGTGAGCTGCCTATCATGATCAAGATCATCTTATTGTAATGCTACATGTTGTGTTTGCTGGGATCCGATGAATATTGAATACTATGTCAAGTTGATTATTGATTTATCATGCCTATGTTGTTTATGATCTTGCATGCTCTCCGTTATTAGTGTAGGCTTTGGCCAAGTTTATGCTTTTAACTCCAAGAGGGAGTATTTATGCTAGATAGTGGGTTCATGCCTCCATTTAATCTGGGACAGTGACAAAAAGTTCTAAGGTTGTGGATGTGCTGTTGCTACTAGGGTAAAACTGCAATGCTTTGTCTAAAGATATTTGTATTGTTTACATTATGCACCATACTTAATGCAATTGTCTGTTGCTTGCAACTTAATACTGGAAGGGGTGCGGATGCTAACCTGAAGGTGGACTATTTAGGCACAGATGCATGCTGGATAGCGGTCTGTGTACTTTGTCGTAATGCCCAAGTAAATCTCATAGTGATCATCATGACTTGTATATGCATTGTTATGCACTCTCTATTTTGTCAATTATCCAGCTGTAATTTGTTTACCCAGCATGTTAGTATTTTATTATGGAGAGACACCACTAGTGAACTGTGGACCCCGGTCCATTCTTTTACATCTGAAATACAACCAACTGCAATCATTGTTCTCTTTAATTCTCTGCAAGCAAACATCATTTTCCACACCACACTTTTAATCCTTTGCTTTCAGCAAGCCGGTGAGATTGACAACCTCACTGATTCGTTGGGGCAAACTAGTTTGGTTGTGTTGTGTGCAGGTTCCACGTTGCTGCTGATTCCCTGGTGTTGCGCCGTGCCACATTCAGCCACCAACAACCTTCAGAAGACCCTTGACTTCCTACTGGTTCGATTAAACCTTGGTTTCTTACTGAGGGAAAACTTGCTGCTGCACTCATCATACCTTCCTCTTGGGGTCCCAACGGACGTGTAACTTAACACGCATCAGTACTGCATTGCGGCAACGTCATGATTGAGAACTCATCTAGACCACGTCGGCCGGCTGGTACGGCAGCCGGTCCCGCCTGTAAGCTAGACAGCCAGGCCTATATAAGGCTGTCTGGATGCCCGAGTAGAGGAGGTCCGAACCCGGTTTCTTCTTCCCCACCCCCGAGAGCAAGTTAGAGAGAACTAGAGCCATGGAGAGCTTTGCGAACAGCTCAAGGAGCAACCCTGTACTTTGTCCACCGATATTAGAGAGATCATGCAGGAGTAGGGGTGTTACCTCCATCGTGAGGGCTCCGAACCTGGGTACTTCGCGTCTTAGCGCCCCGGCACAATCCCTGCGGGTGCCCGCGCAGCAGTACGCTGCTCCCACACCTATCTTAGCCACCCCGTGGCATATGCCGTGTTCGATACCACGTCCTTTGGCGCCCACCGTGGGGCAGATAGCAGCGTCTGGGGTCACATTCCGTACGGCATCCCGCAGCCGTCTCGGCGAGCGAGTCGCCTCGGGCCTCGTCTCGACGTTCGGCTCCATCGACTTCGTCAACGACAACGCGTCCTGCTTCACCGGCTCCGCCTTCCACGAGGATGGCTCCGTCGTGCATTTCGGAGAGCACCGTGTCTACATCACCATCACACCCGAGTACCCCGCCAGCATCCAACCCTGCACTGACCGGCGCCCCGAGGAGACGACCGGCTGCGAGGCCAGCGCCGAGTCACGCGTTTACGCGGAAGTCATGGTCTCCGACGTTGGGAGCGTCCAGCAACCCGAAGTCCCCGTCGACTCCGTCCAGGCCATGCTCCAGGGCCTGATCACGCCCATCGATGCCGGTGCAGACCCTGAGCAAGCCGCCAGCCTCCTCGAGCAAGCACGGCAGCGCCTGATAACCCACAAGTATAGGGGGTCGCGTGTAGCCTTTTCGATAAGTAAGAGTGTCGAGCCCAACGAGGAGCTAAAGTTAGGATAAGTATTCTCTCAAGTTCTATCAACCACTGATACAACTCTACGCACACTAAACGTTTACTTTATCTAGGAAATAATACTAGAGTAATAATACGGGTATGAGAGATAGCTTTGCGAAATAAATACAAGAAAGTAAATGTTAGTGCTGCAGCAATAAAGTACACCAAGTAACCATAAACTAACAGTACCATGAGTGTGAAAAAATGGTGAAAAGTGTGATGGATTTGCACTAGATTAATTAGTGAAGATACTTGGTTCATTGTCTTCGATGCAGTTTTCTACGTGGGAGAGGCTAAGTATACATGCACTCCTCTACTTGGGATTACACATACTATATGACTGGATTGTTAGCAAGCAACCGCAAATACTAACAATGCTTTAAGGTTTCCCCAACCATAGACTTAAGTTAATGGTCCTCGTACTCCCATACGTGCAATATTCCGGTTCGAGCCCTCAGGTTTCTGTCGCTCCAGCAGGTCTACCCCCTTCCTTTACACATACTACAAACCCTATGATGTTGATCCATGCGCGCACAAATATAATGGACACCAAAGGACTGCACTATCAACATACAACTCTAATGAACCAAAGACATTCAACCATTCAATCTAAGAACAAAGAAACTACACAAACATGACATAGATCATAGGATAATACTTTATAGCATCAAACACCATGTTTACATAGAGTGGTACAGAGGTGTGTGGGAGGATGAACCACTGTATACAAGGAGGAGTTGGTGATGGAGATGGTGGTGAAGACGGTGAAGGGGCAGCGAGGAGCGCAGGGCGGCGCCGGCGGTGGCACGGGGAACTCCTCCCACGCCGCTGGCATCAAGGGGACGGACCGCCCCTTAGTCCCCTTCCTTCATGGCTTCTTGGGAGCCCTCCCCCATGGAAATGAGATCCATGGAGGAGGCAAAAACGTGGCTTGGGTGGCTGCAATTCGTGGGTATGAGGTGTTGGCCACGACCTAGGTTTCCTCCCTTTATATAGCTTCTCAGATTTCCGACATCCCATCTAGGGTTTCGTGGGACGGCGATATCTGGAGCGTCCGGACTCCGATTGGGCCGAATTTTAAGTCCAGATCGTTCGGCAGAAAATTCCCTGCAACTTTCACGACTAGACTTTTTCCATTTGACGTCGTCTTCTATCCATAACGTGACAATCTCCGAAAAACGTTTCCAGACAGATTTCAGAAAGTCCCAATTTGACTGTTTCCTCTTGTACTTTTGATAATTCCTACACATCAAAGAGTAAAACAAGAACATTGTGCACTTTTGCAACTATTAATAGGTTAGTCCAAATAAATCATAAACTTAATATAAAAACAAGTGTCAAAGGCATAATATTACATGAAACAATCAAAAATTATAGATACGTTTTGGACGTATCAACATCCCCAAGCTTAATTCCTGCTCGTCCTCGAGTAGGTAAATGATAACAAAATAATTTTTGATTGTAAATGCTATGATCAGGTCTTTAACAATTGCATGATGTATGGATAATAAAACTTAGCAATCATGTTACCTAATGAAAAGTATCAACGAACTAAGAGCTTATAACATGAAATTTATAAACATCAACAAGATTGTAATGATCATAATAAAGCATGATAGAGTGGTATCTCGCTTGCCCTTAATTGTGGAGCAAAACATAAATGCCAAGGCACCTCTGAAGTTCAAGTGAAGACTAGATATAAAGATATCAAAGGTAAAGCATCATAGTTATACCGCAGTAACCGCATTCTGGGACAAGCACATTACACTAAGAATGACAGTTATGCTCTCGAGAAGTGCTCAAAGAAAGGATGTGACTCAACATTAAAATAAAAGATTGGCCCTTCGCAGAGGGAAGCAGGGATTAACATGTGCTAGAGCTTTTTATTTTTAAAACAGAAATAAAATTTTTTGAGAGGTGGTTGTTCCTGTCAACGAATCAGCAATAGAGTTCTTGTTATCTTCCATACTAAATAAGTTGAGAGCGGTTCCGAGTTATTGATATTAGGCATTTATAGCATGCACTTTTATTAGCATGACACTCCTCCCAACCTTTGCTTACACAAACCATGGCTAACCGAATCCTCGGGTGCCTGCCAACAATCTCATACCATGGAGGAGTGCCTATTTTATTTTACTTTTTAGATGTTATAATGGTCTAACCAGCTCTTTGCAAAATTAGTGACGAGCAGATGAAGCATGCAAGTCGGGACTTAATTTAGCATGGAAGATAACAAACCCAACTACTACGTCCTCATGAGCTAAAAACAGTGTCACAAAATGAGAAGTATTTTGAAGGTTTTAAAGGTAGCACATGAAAATTTACTTGGAATGGTTCGAAATACCATGCATAGGAATTTATGGTGGACTCTTTGGGATAACTTGGTTTTAGGATTTGGATGCACGAGCAGCATTCCCGCTCAGTACAAGTGAAGGCTAGCAATAGACTGGGAAGCGACAATCAAGAGAGCAATAACCGTCATAATCATACTTGCGACAGAATAAAATTAACGGAGGCATAAAAATGATACTAAAACTCTGAGGCAAAATAGATCATCAAGGCTTAATTGACTTTTATTTTTCAGTCATAAACATGTGTGAGCATGTGCCAAGTCGATTCAAGTAAATCATTCAGAGGAGGATACCACAATACCATACCATCTTATGAACAAGACAATGCATGTTAATCAAAATAACATAATATGCACTATTAGCTAGTTGAGACTAACCATAAGAAAACATAAACTACTAAACAATATTATTCACACATCATTTTTAAGTTTCAACAAATAATCCATTAACCAGTAAACTTGAAACAGGGATAAATAAAAGATGTGACGATCAACTTATTAATGTAACTGGTGTTTGATGCTAAGATAAATAAATAATAAGATACAGACGCTCCAAGAACAGCACATATGATGTGAAAGAATTAAAATATAGTTTCACTAGAGATGACCTGATAATTTTGACGATGAAGAAGGGATGCCTTGGGCATCCCCAAGCTTAGACGCTTGAGTCTTCTTGAAATATGCTGGGGAGATCCATGGGAGCCTCCCCAAGCTTAAGCTCTTCACTCTCTTAATCCTATTATATCACTCTTTCTCTTGACCCTTGAAAACTTCCGCCACACCAAACTCAAAGTAAATCTCATTAGAGGGTTAGTGCACAATCAAAAACTCACATGTTCTGTAAGGACGCAATATGACCGTTACTTTAAACATTAACTACTGCCACTGATGTTATGTGAAGCTCTTCCACCCAAAAAAGAATTCCACTCAACACTAGTAAAAGAGAGAATGCAAAATAAAAGACATAATCTGTCTAAAACAGAACAGTCCGCAAAGACGAATTTTTTCGAGGCACTTACGTTACTCAGATCGAAAAACTTTGAACTAACGAAAGATGCATACATATCAGGATTACGCACAAAAAATTTCAGATTAAATCACATTTCTATGAATTTAGAATTTCGTACAGTGAACAGCAAAATCTGTTCTGCGCAGCAATCAAAATTTTAGCAACATCTTATCATTAGAGACTACTCTTGGCACAACAATACGAAAAAGTAAAGATACAAAGGAGTTGCTACAGAAGTAACAAATCCTTGACTCAATAAAAGAAAAATTGCAGAAATAAAAATAATGGGTTGCCTCCCATAAGCGCTTTTCTTTAACGCCTTTTAGCTAGGCACTTATTGCAATACATAATATTTCCAAAGTGCTGCTATTAAACCAAATCAAATTTTGTTTTAAGTTACAGAAAGGTTGCTTAAATGGCCAACTTCTAAATGAAAGGTAAGAACCATTAAGAATCAAATGAAAACGCAAAGAGGCCACTCTTGCAATAAAAGTCAGAATCTGTCCAGAAAAACAGCAGCTGGCAAACGTAATTTTTAGGTGCTCTAAACATGTCCGAAATTTTAGCCAATTTTTGTGCATGCAGAGGATTCGGTGATACAACATCAGTAATTTTACGTGATTTTTAGAGTTTCCAGTAAAATATGAAAAATCGCGCAATGAGCAGTAGATGCTGAAAACAGAAAATCACTTTTTACATATGTATCAACTAAGCTAAATGGGTAAAACTTGGTACTTTATTTTTGATAAACTAAGAGACCAGAGGCTAAGCAAGACCTAAACATGCTAGCTACAGCAAGGAAAACTCTAAATAAAAATCAAAAGTAAAAACCAAATAAATCAAAATAAAGAACCAAACAAAGAAGCAAAACAAAAGAAAATATTTTTGTTGTTTTGAATTTATAAGTGAAAGTAAAGAAGCAATAAAACCAAATAAAGACCTAATAAAACTAAAGAAGGTAAAACCAAGACATATAAAAGCAATTATAATACAAGTTAAGACAATACATATCATGTGGACGGGTAATATAGAGTATGAACGAGACAACCTCATGTTAGTTGATGAATAGGGGGATGACTCGGGCATCCCCAAGCTTAGATGATTGTATCTTCTTGAATATGTTCTTGGGATGCACCTACACATCCCCAAGCTTGAGCTCTTGCGTCTTCTTGTTCATCTCATATCACCATATTGATTAGATCTTATAGGCTACATCCACATAAAACTTCACAAAACTCATTAGTAGGGTTAGTACTCATTAAATAAAATCCACTCATGTTCAAGCATTGACAAATTTCATAATATTTATTCAACATTAGCCACTGTATATACCGAGGTTCTTATCATTTCCGTTGTCCGTCGAAAAACTAAGAAACTAAGACACCAAGTACAATATTGAATAAACAAAGAAATCTGTCAAAACTGAACAGTCTGTAAAGATGGCATTCAACGAGATAGTTACGTAGCTCAAATCGAAAAACTCAAACTAATGAAAGACATATCATAATCTCAGTTTATGCACAAAAAATTTCAGGTCAAAATACTATTCTGAGATTTATCACGATTTTTTTACAGAGAAGCACAGAAATCTGTCTAAATTGAACAGTCGGAGAAATCGAATTTTTCGAGACAGCTACGTAACTCAAATCACAAAAGTTAGTCTAATGAAAGAAAGATAAAAGCATTACTTTGCCTCAAGAAATTTCAGATCAATATCACGTTCTGGTGATTTTAAACATTTTATACGGTGAAGCACAGAAAATCTGTTTCTGGATAGCAAAGCAAAACTTCACTTTCTTAAACTAGAGACTACAATAGCATTTATTTTATGTACAGAGGATATACAATATTTACATGTTTTATGAAAAGCTTCCATGGAAAGATTTGTTTTGGTTTCATAGGCATGAACACAAGTGTTCAAGGTCGACCCCCACTAAACCATTACTCATCTTTCCAATCACTTTTCTTTTTGAAAACGTTTTTAGATAACAAGTACAACTAATTTTTTTTAATTCGCATTCCCTATCCATACTAAGATAGAGAACAACTTAAACTGAAGTAAAAACTACTTAGAGATAAAGCAAACAAGTGCACACAAGAATATTCACCCACGCTATGCTCCCCGGCAACGGCGCCAGAAAAGGTCTTGATAACCCACAAGTATAGGGGATCGCGTGTAGCCTTTTCGATAAGTAAGAGTGTCGAACCCAACGAGGAGCTAAAGGTAGGATAAGTATTCTCTCAAGTTCTATCAACCACTGATACAACTCTACGCACACTAAACGTTTACTTTATCTAGAAAATAATACTAGATAATAATACGGGTATGAGAGATAGCTTTGTGAAATAAATACAAGAAAGTAAATGTTAGTGCTGCAGCAATAAAGTACACTAAGTAACCATAAACTAACAGTACAATGAGTGTGAAAAAGTGGTGGAAAGTGTGATGGATTTGTACTAGATTAATTAGTGAAATACTTGGTTCATTGTCTTTGATGCAGTTTTCTATGTGGGAGAGGCTAAGTATACATGCACTCCTCTAATTGGGATTACACATACTATATGATTGGATTGTTATCAAGCATCCGCAAATACTAACAATGCTTTAAGGTTTCCCCAACCATAGACTTAAGTTAATGGTCCTCTTACTCCCATACGTGCAACATTCCGGTTCAAGCCCTCAGGTTTCTGCCGCTCCGGCAGGTCTACCCCCTTCTTTTACACATACTACAAACCCTATGATGTTGATCCATGCGCGCACAAATATAATGGACACCAAAGGACTGCACCATATCAACATACAACTCTAATGAACCAAAGACATTCAACCATTCAATCTAAGAACAAAGAAACTACACAAACATGACATAGATCACAGGATAATACTTATAGCATCAAACACCATGTTTACATAGAGCGGTACAGAGGTGTGTGGGAGGATGAACCACTGTATACAAGGAGGAGTTGGTGATGGAGATGGCGGTGAAAACGGTGAAGGGGGCAGCGAGGAGCGTAGGGCGGCGCCGTCGTCGGCGGTGGCACGGGGAACTCCTCCCGCGCCACTGGCATGAAGGGGAAGCACCGCCCCTTAGTCCCCTTCCTTCATGGCTTCTTGGGAGCCCTCCCCCATGGAGATGGGATCCATGGAGGAGGCAAAAACGTGGCTTGGGTGGCTGCATTTCGTCGGTATGAGGTGTTGGCCACGACCTAGGTTTCCTCCTTTTATATATCTTCTCAGATTTCCGTCATCCCATCTAGGGTTTCGGTGGGACGGCGATATCTGGAGCATCCGGACTCCGATTGGACCGAATTTTAAGTCGAGATCGTTCGGCAGAAAATTCCCTGCAACTTTGACGACTAGACTTTTTCAATTTGACGTCGTCTTCTATCCATAACGTGACCATCTCCGAAAAACGTTTCCAGACAGATTCCAGAAAAGTCCCAATTTGACTACAACAAGGTTTCCTCTTGTACTTTTGATAATTCCTACACATCAAAGAGAAAAACAAGAACATTGTGCACTTTTGCAACTATTAATAGGTTAGTCCAAATAAATCATAAACCTAATATATAAACAACTGTCAAAGGCATAATATTACCATGAAACAATCAAAAATTATAGATACGTTTTGGACGTATCAGCGCCTCCTCAGCAGCGCACAGGGCGTCGCTGCAGCTCACCGCTGCACGGAAGCTCAGGTCCGCGAGTACAACTACGCTCACGGCTTCACCCCCGTCCGAGTCGAACACCATCAGCGGGGAAACGTTCGACGCAACCTCGCCGACGACATGGCAGGAGAACCGGCTGCCGCAGCCGGGCCGGCTGCTCCAGCCGACGCGCCCGCAACGCGTCGCCCCGTCTACAGCTCCCCCGTGAAGAACATGAAGGCCGTACGGGCGGCTGCAGCAGAACTACCCGGCCTGGAAGGAGACGAGCTGCGCGCGCAGCAGCAACGCGTCCAGTACCTGCTCGACACCGCTGACCACCAGTTCCGGCAGAACCAGGCCGCATCCACGATGAACACGCCGCCTCCCCCCCCCCCCACCCCCGCCTGCCGCACCAGCACCCGGCGCGACGAGGCACAAACACCAGGCTTCCTCGTGACATGTCCCACCCCTGCAAGCCACCCCCCAGCCGGGCGGACATCGGGCGCGCAGCATCAACTCCGGGCCGAGTCGCTACAACCCGCAGGCCACAGGCGGCGGCCAGAACTACAACCAGCAGGGCGGAGGTGGCGGACAGAACTACCACCAGCAGGCCGCAGGTGGCGGCCAGCATCACAACAATCAGACGGCCGCAGGCGGTGGCAAGAACTATAACGATCAGCCGGCTACTAGAGACGGCCAGAACCACCGCGACAACCCGCCGGCTCCCCAAGGCGGCAGAGGAAATGTTCATGACCGGCTGGGAGATCTCGGCCCAGCACCCGGCCAGGACCTCCGCGACCGCATCAACACGTTGGAGCAATCCCACTGGCTCGAAGAGGAAGAAGGCAAGGCGCACAAGTGCTTCGGGCCTCGCATCGCAAGGGACTCTTTCCCGCGAGGATTCACCCTCCCACGCGACACACCCAAGTACGATGGGAGTATGAAGCCACAGGACTGGCTATCCGACTACATCACCGCTGTCGGCATCGCAGGCGGCAACAAGAGCATGGCGGTGCGCTACGTGCCGCTCATGCTGAAGGACTCAGCACGCACATGGCTCAACAGCCTCCCACCCGGCTCCATCAACTGCTGGCTGGACTTCCAGGAGGTCTTCGTCAGGAACTTCTCCAGCATGTACAATGGTCCGGGCCGCCCACGCCAGCTAGCCCTCTACGTCCAGGGCAAGACGGAATTCGACCGCGACTACCTCACGAGATGGTCAAGCCTGCCCAACACCTGCGAGGGGGTACACGAGATCCAAGCAGTCGGTTTCTTCATCAACGGCTGCAGAGACAGCACCATGCTCAAGCACCGGCTCCTCCTGGACGATCCGCAAACCATGGCGGAGCTGATGGCCACGGCAGACAAGTACGCCACGGCTGACTCTGCGATGAGGATGCCAATCCAAGTGGATGGGATCGGCAAGCCACAAGAAAAGCCGGTTGCGAGGGAACAAGCCGGCCCAAGTAACATCGACAACCGAGGCAACCGCGACTTCTGTGACAACAGGGACAACAGGAACTTCCGCGACAACCGCGATTGCAGGAAGAGGGGCGGCGCATTCGATGGGCGCTACGAGAATCGTGAGGTGAACGCAGCCGAGGCCAACCAGCCGGCTGCCGATGAACGAGCTACTCATGGTGGGCTTCCGTGATGATGATACGTACGAGCGGCTCAAGAAAAGCCCTGGCTTCCACGACACCGCCTGCACCATCGCCGATTTTGTGGACTAACGATTTAACAAAGCTCTATGTGTTGTCTTTTGCCGGCAAAGCAAGCTCTCAAAGGCTAGCCGGAAAGATTCGACTCGGTTGGCTACGCCAGCCGGGTCAAATCTCGGGGACTAGTCTACGCAGGCGCCCGGCTGCCACGTGCAGCCGGGCAAACCATCGAAGACACTTATGTTAGATTCGACTCGTCTGGCTGCAAAGAAGTTCATAGACAAAAAGTAACCGAGAAAATTTCGAGCAGAAGAAAGACAAAAGGGAGACGAAGCTCCATGCACTTCACGAACCAAGTACCAGAAGTTTTTAAACAAGTACACCCGGCATCTCGGGGGCAAATAAAACAAGTTCACGACAACCTAAGAAGAGATACAAGTTTCCACCCGGCATTCCGAGGTCTTCATTCGGCGGCCTTCGAGCTGCTGGCCACGTCGACGGTCTTGGCTGGGACGGTCCTGGAGCCGCCGGCTTCCTCGACGGTTTTTCCTTGGAATCCTGCGCCTCGACGTCCTCGCCGCCTTCGTCGTCAGACGGAGGAGCAGCCGGCCGGTCAGGGATGAACTCCACGAAGCTGACGAAGTCGCCGATGGTGCAGCCGGTGTCGTGGAAGCCGGGGCTTTTCTTGAGCCCCTCGTACGTATCATCGTCACGGAAGCCCACCTTGAGCAGCTCCAGGTCGGCGTCCGGGTACCAAGACTTCAGCAACGAAACATTCCAAAGCGCTCCGCCACGCGCTGCCGACTCCTGCAGTTCCTGCACCGCAGCCGGAGATAGCGTGAGGCGGCGCGCCAGTTCAGCCAGAATGATCGGAACCCCTTGGCCGGGCCAGACATATTTGCAGAGCTTCCTCGCAGAGTAGGACAGGGCGCTGGCATCAACTCCAAGCTGCGCCGCCCGGTCCCCCACCGAAGTCGAGCAGCCGGCGATAGCGGCGTCAGTCGGCTCCACTCCAAGGATGTCCAGCTGGGCTTTCGCCGCCTCCATGGCCATAGATGGATAGTAGCCTGCAGCCGGGTCAGGACGTCACGACAAGAAAACCAAGGCAGAAAGACGCAAACGTCATCACAAGAATTACTCCGGACGGCCTTGTCGACTCGAAGCAGCTCCTTGCGCGCCGAGTCCTTGTTCGTCATCAGCCGGGTGACCTCATCCTTCAGTTTCTTGATCTCCTGCTGGTCAGCGGCGCGCTGCCGTTTGTAGCCCTCCTCCAATTCCTCGAAGTTCTTCCGCGCGCCCGCCGCCGCCTTCTCCGCCGTCCCCTTGGCCTCGGCCAGCCGGGCCAACTACGCCTCCTGCTCCTGGTCGCGCTTCTCCTCCGCAGCTCGCTGAACTGGAGGGAGTTCACTTTAGCGCGCAATTCTGCGTCGCTCTCTGCAAAGGAAAGAAAAAGGCATCAGCTCTCCCAAACCGGCTCCGCGTAAAGGAATCACAGTCGGACGAACACTCACTCTTGGCGGCCTCGAGGTCCTTCTGCAGCCGCAAGACCTTCTTGTTGGACTCCTCCTGAGGTCGCTAAGGAAAAATCAGGCCCAAGACTCACGCCGGCTGACGCAGCCGGCCCAAGATAACCCGAAAGAACTAAGCAAGATAACGTACCTGAAGCAGCTCCAAGAAGCGGTCGAAGCCCTCGAGCTGGTCCTTCATCCCCTGCCGGATCTCCAGGGCGAAGTCGAGCGGCTCCGGCGGCATCCGGAACCCCCCAGCATTGGCAGTGATGGAAGGGTCGGCCGGAACCAGCTGCCGCTCCGAGGCGATGGCGGCATCTGGCGCCGTCCCCTTAGCCTTCTCCCCGACCGAAGGCGTCGTCCGTTTCCTCTCCAGCGTCTCGACCCTCTTCATGGAGGTCACCGTGCCGCTCTTCTTCACCATCTTCGGGGCACCCGCCGCCCCGGCTCCGGCTGCTCTCGACGCAGCACCCGCATCCCCGCCTCCGCCTCCTCCGGTTGGTGGAATCACCTCGTCGACGTAGGGCCCGACCGGCTCGGACCTCGCACCGGGCGCGGGAGGCTGCTCGCCCCGCCCCCCGCCGCCGACCTCCTCCCACTCCTCCGCCACCCGGGTGGGCGCCTCGACGGGTGCGGTCAGCGCAGTGGCTGTCTGCGTGGCGCCTCCAACGGTCAACGCCCTCGGCGCCCTGCAGGGAACACCAAGTCTCAACCGCAGGAACTAATCTATCGAGAGAGAGCAAATTACAAGCATACTTATGCGCGCACGTTCGCCAGAGTCCCCTTCGGCCGCTTCCTCGCCAGTGGCTCATCGTCATCGTTGTCCTCCTCTAGGCCGGTTGGAGTAGCCGGTTTCGTCCTCTTCTGGCGAGGGGCCGAGGTCGACCCCGCGGTTTCTGCACTCTCAATACTCTCAGTATCCGAGAGATCAATGACTACCACAGCCATTTTGGCTCGATCAAGTTTCGAGCTAGACGCAACCGGCTTACCCCGAGCAGCCGGCGGCGCGTTGCCCGCCTCGCCATCTCCCACCGGCGCCTGGTCGGCCGGCGCGTCACCCGCCTGGCCGCCCTCGACCTGCTCGCCCTCGACGCCGTCGCCATCCGCCTGGTCGCCCTTGGCGCCTCCGCCTTCAGCCTCGGCAACCCCCGCCTCGCCTTCCGACTGATCCCCCTGCGGCAGCCTGTCCCGGCTCGATGTCAGGCCGGAACTGGGGGCCGTTGGGCCCATCCTCCTCCAACTGAACGGCGAAAAGCTGTGCAGCTGGCTCTGTGAGCACCCGGCCAAGAAACGAAAGGAGAAAAACAAACCGTGAAGACAAACGCTTACCGGTGGAACCCGCTTTCGGTGAGAATATGGCGTCATGCCATACTTCCAGTCGGCTTTTACCTTCTGCTCCTTGTCGACGTGCCGAAGCCAGCCGTTCAGAGCCTCAAGTTTCCACCTCTTCCAGGTCAGCCGGGTGGGATCATGGCGCCCGTTCAAGAAGCAGATCTTGTGAGACCTGTCTTGCAGCGACGCGATCCGGTTGTAGAGCCAGCAGAGGGTCGGATCCCGAGTGGTAAGCCCCTCCTTCGTGAACAGCTCGTCAATCCGGCCGAGCATCTTGTCGACCTCCTTCTGGTCACTGAGCTTCTTCAAGCCCCAGTTGTCCTTCACGGGCGCAGCCGGCACGAACGCCGGCAGCCGGATGTGGTCCTCCCGCCTTCAAGTTGCGGACGTAAAAATACGACCGCTGCCACTCCTTCACCATGTCCGGCTTCTTGAAAGTTGGCAGCTTCGTCTGTGGCCGGCGGTAGATGACCGTGGCCCCGCAGTCAACGAAGCCCTCCTCCTCCTTGTCACCCAGGTACCGGCCGCGGAGATAGTACAGCCGGCAGAAAAGATTCAGATTCGGCCAAATGTCGAGCCACCCCTCGCAAATGGTGGCGTAGTAGCTCAACGAGGCCATGGAGTTGGCCCCGAGATGGTGCGGCTGCAAACCGAAAGTATGAAGGAAGCTTTGGAAGAACTGGCTCGATGGCAACGCGAGCCCGCGGTCGAAGTGGTCCTTTAAGACCCCCACCTCACCGGCGTGCGCGACGGGGACCACCTCACCGGCCGCGGCGAGGCGCAACCCCACGCGCTCCTCCGTCGATAGAAGCCCGCGCGTGCGGAGGCCCTCGATGTCCTCCATGGTGATGTGAGACCCCCGCCAGTCGCCGCCGCCCTCGTTTCCGTCCTCCATCTCCGGATCCAGCGTGCCGGAGGGAGCGCTCGTCGCTGCCGGCGTCGATTGACGATGGCCTGTGGTCGCTGCACCCGCCGTCTCCCCGCGACGAAGAAAGAACCGCCTCACCGGAGAAAAAGAAGAAGAAGAAGAAGAAGAAGAAGAAGAAGAGGCGCGCGCGGCGGTTGCAGTGGAGCGCTCGAGAAGATGGAGGCGAGGGGGCAAAGTGAGGCGAATCCTTCTCATCATCGCCCTCGCCCCCTATTATAGCCCGACGGCGCCGCTCCACATCCCGTAACTGCACCCGGAAATCGCGCCGCGTGGCTCGTAACCGCCAGATCGTGGGCGACGGTTTTGCCACAAAAGATCCCGCATGAACTCCATCGCCACAGAAGATCCCACGGCGAAATCGAGGCGTCGTCTCGACTGCCGGGCGACCACCCCGCAGACGGATGGGACGTGCCAGCGTCATCGCCTACGTCATCACCAGCAGCCGGCCAACGGATCTTTCGACGATTCGCATTCCTAACCGGATCAGTATACGAGCAAGGTTTTTTTATGAACATGCAGAAGCCATCCTCACCGCAGGCGGCAGCCTCGCTCCATCGTGTTCAGGGGCTAGTGTCATGGGGATAAAACCCGGGTGCCCAAAGACCCACAAAAGATCCCGTGCAAACGCAAAATCAAGTAATACATGCCTTCCGCTCGGCCGCCTCCGACTGCCCGGCTCGGCCGAGTCCGCCTGCTCCAAGGCAGTCGGCCTCCGCCTAGCTTGCCATGTGCTCCAAGCCGGCATGGGCAAAAGAAACACTGCAGGCTCGCCATCATCATGATTCTCGGAGACAACCAGATGATGACAAGGACGCCGCCTTATACGACCAAAGTCAACCGAGGTGGCCGGATCCGGGTATCCAGTGGCCGGGTGGCTGGCTGTCGATCGCTTACGACGAGAAGAAGAAGACAAAGACCGCCACCCAGTACACCGACGGGACATCACAAGAAGAGTCCGCCGTACCGCGCAGACGGCGGCGCCATCGCCGGCTAGCCCTCCACGTAGCCCAGGCATGGGCTAAAGCGAGGACTAGCCTGACGTCTCCTACACCGCCGAGGACGCGGACGGGACTCCATGCGGGTCAACGAAGCCCCATTGGGCGCAGCCGGACGGAGGTACCTGCCTGTTCGGGCACGCTGTACTGCACTCCGGCAACGTCATGATTGAGAACTCCTATAGACCACGTCGGCCGGCTGGTACGGCAGCCGGCCCCGCCTGTAAGCCAGACAGCCAGGCCTATATAAGCCTGTCTGGATGCCCGAGTAGAGGAGGTCCGAACCCAGTTTCTTCTTCCCCACCCCCGAGAGCAAGTTAGAGAGAACTAGAGTCATGGAGAGCTTTGCGAACAGCTCAAGGAGCAACCCTGTACTTTGTCCATCGATATTAGAGAGATCATGCAGGAGTAGGGGTGTTACCTTCATCGTGAGGGCTCCGAACATGGGTACTTCGCGTCTTAGCGCCCCGGCGCAATCCCTGCGGGTGCCCGCGCTGCAGTACGCTGCTCCCACACCTATCTTAGCCACCCCGTGGCATATGCCGTGTTCGATACCACGTCACTTTGCTTCTGCTTCGGCGTTCGAGCGCGGAGGACTTCGTCTTATTCAAGCTGTGCTTTGTTTCCTTTTCTTGTGTGCTTGGGTTGTGCGTTGTGCTGTAAGATGTTCTCGGCATCCCTGTATCGTTCGGCCGTTGTTGGTTACGTTAATTCAAAGCTGGGCTCTTCTCGAGCCTTCTGTCTAAAAGAAATCCTCTGAACCAATGACTCAATTGAGAAAACTTTCAACACGTTCAGAGGCAGTCTACTAGACTGTTATGTAGATTTAGAAAGGAAATCACGGCCGGTCACTTAATCTCTAACAAACGGAACTGAATCTGAAGCACATGCCTAGTCAACACGTACGGTGCATCTCATAGAGGGGCATCAAGATTTAGCAGTAAGAAAACAGGGCGTGGGACGGAGTCGTCGCAAACTGCATGCTAATCAGAAGCGGTATTCACATACCAGCCTGTATCGAATAACAAGTACTACTACTATATTTATTTGAAAGCTCAGATTATTTGTGTGTCATGGATGCCGTGTTGGTTTACAAAGTAAATGCTAATTATTGTTTACAAGAGTGTACAAAGTAAACGATAGCTACCGAATGATTGTCGACTTGGTCACCCCAAAGGTGAAAGGATCACTTAGTATTACACACATACCGTGTCCATCGAATATATCAGTAGTCGAGTGCCTATATATATATATCCCCAACTAATCTTAGATGGCCACTTCTCCAACATGATGGCCACGCTACTTTCCCTCGCTGGCTTCCTCGTCTATGTCGTGTGCATGACAGCGCCGTCATTTCTGGTACTCAAGGCCAGGCGATCCTTTCCATCGGCGCTGGAGGAGGAGATCTGCTTTATTGTGTTCTTGATCGCCATTTTCCTGCCCTTGGCGCTGAAGAATTTCCCGTGGCTTGCCCTGATCTCTGAATTCCCCTCCAGCTTCTCCCAAATGATAGCCACACTACTTGGCCTGGCTGGCTACCTAGTCTGCATGACGGGGCTGTCGTTGCTGGTATTCTTCACAGCCGGTGGTGTCGCCTATGCAGCACGGCCGCGCTCCGAGAAGGTGGCGCCCGATTGGGTGCTCACGATCGTCTTCGGTGTCGCCGTCGTGGTGACGGATATGTGTATGGAGCATGGCAGCGACACCAAAATCATGGTCCTACTGCTTTTCCTCGCGTGCTACCTCGTATATATCGTTTGCACAGTGGTGCTGTCGTGTCTGGTATTCGATGCCGTCATTCTCCCCGTTCTTCCAGTTTTGCCGCCGGTCGTGTTGAAGTACGAGAAGTCGGCACCTACGATCATCGCCGGGGTCATCTTGTTGCTAAATGGTATGAAGGGTGTCACACCGGTCGATAAGCCTGCTTTTATCTCTGAATTTCTCTCCACCTTGCCTTTCAGTGTCTCCGACACGCTTCCTGGCTACCTCGTCTATATCGCGTGCATGGCAGCTCTCTCGTTTCTGGTGCTCATAATAGCCGCCGGCGCCATCTGTAAAATAAGGATGCTGTGGCCAATGGAGCGACCCGAGTTGATGCTCACGACCGTCGTCGGCCTCGCAGTCATGCTGTTGAACTTGATGTGGGGCACGCCGTTCGAGAGGCCTTCCACTGACTCGGACATTACAGAGGCGCTTGCTGGCCTCGCCGGCTACCTCGTCTACGTCCTCTGCAACGTGGCACTGTCGGCTTTGCTGTCCAAATCCATGGTGGACACATCCGTCATCAGCCTCACCTTCGTGCTGCTGGATATGTTTAGTGTCCCTGACATGATCGCCGCACTTGCTGGCCTCGTCCGTATGATCGCCACATCACTTGTGACGCTCTTCTTTCTGGTGGCGCTCTTGTCTATGGTGTGCATGGGGATATACACCTGGGTCTCAATACTGCTTCCGTCTGCTGCCGGGTCCAACTACCACGAGCTGACGTTCGCGACCATTATCGGCCTCAGCTACAAGGCGATGAAGACCTCGTTGGACACACCGGCGGTCCTTGGCATCGCTGAGTTGGTGATTAGTTATCTAACCGTTTTCTCCGACATGAAAGCCGCGCTCCTTGGCATCGCTGAGTTGATAAGCAATTACCAGGTCGCCTACTCGGTGGTTGCGTATCTCACCGTTTCTGCGTATATAGAGATCACTAAAAACATTAGATATCTCCGAAACTGTATGTAGGCCTCTATGCATTCTGCGATAGTTATTTTCTTTTGCGTCCTAGCTACACTCACTATTTGAAAACATAGTTTTGTACTACAATGGACCGTTGTTCGGCACGTTATGTATATGTGGAAATTAATCATGGAACCATCATATTACGTTGTTGTATTGATCTTATCCTCGTGAGTTTTATACACGTGTACAATGGGAGGTACTTGTAATACAAGGCAAGTCATGCTAAAGTTTAAACCGAGTCTATCTCCAACTCTAGAATTCTCCAATGTATCAACATATTAGAGCATCTCCACCGAGGGCCGCCAAATATGTGTCCTGCACCACCACCCCCCCCCCCCCCCCCCCCCCCCAATTGGGCCCTCTTCGGGGGTGCCGGACATGTGCTGCCCCCAATGGCGCCCCCCAAACCACCGTAGCAAAAAAAATTCATTTGTTGACAATTAAACAAGCATACATTTCTTGACATTTAACAAATCGGCGAACTTAAACAAAACTTAACAAACTTACATGTGAAAACCTAAACGAAATTTAGCAAACTAAACTAAACCTATGGCGAGAGAAGGAGGAATATCCTGGTGACGCCGTCATCACAACAGCGAGAGAAGGAGGCCTATCCCGACGCCGACGAGATTACAGCGTCTCACCGACCACTAACGCCATGAGGAAGATCCCTATCCCAGCGGCGGCATCATCAAGAAACTTGCATGCCTCAATGATCTTCCGTCGGAAGTTTCATCTGCTATTGCCGACGGCGGCCTGGAGGAACGTGCATAGACTCGGCTGAGGCTTCTGGTTCCGCTGCCGGCGCGTGTGCTGGGGTTTGATCTAGTCCTCTCCGGCTTCATCATGCGCCCCTTGAAAGGACAAGGATGTCGCCTAGAGGGGGTGAATAGGCGATTTAAAACTTTTCCGGTTTAGGCTTGATAAATGCGGAATAAAACTAGATATTTTAATTTAACAAGCATACAAGCTCAATATACTAGGCTCACCTATGTACACCAACGACTTATGCTAAGCAAGACAAGCAACAAGGTGATAGCAAGATAAAAGACTTCAAGCACGAAGGCTATCACAAAGTAAAGTGCATAATTAAATAGCTCGGGTATAGAAATAACCGAGGCACGCGGAGACGATGATATATTCCCGAGTTCCTCCTTTTTAGAGGAGTACGTCTTGTTGGAGGGGTGTGAGTTTCAAACTCAAACGCCACAAATGGCCTCACCCTATTCTCCGATGAATCTTGCCCAAAAGCTCGGTTCACCATCCACTATCGGAATCCTTCAAGGCGGAATCCGGAGCCTTTACAACAAGCTTGAGGCACAACCCACAAAAGGATTGGGAGCTCCCAAGTGACCACAAAAGGTCTCAACCACCACAAAAGGCGTCTAGGGTCCAAAGACGCAAGAGTAACAAGCTCACAAAATTTCAACTTATGCGAATCCTCGTGGAGAGCACAAACCGATGCACAATGCAATGGAAAGAGCACAAGTGATCAAATCCTTCACTCTCAAATCTCACCAAAAGCAACTAATGCTTATGGGGGAGAAGAGAGGAAGAACTCTACAAATGGAACTGCAAGATCTAGATCGAAAGTCTTCCCTCACTTAGAGGAGAGATTGATTGGTGGAAATATAGATCTAGATCTCCTCTCTCTTTTCCCTCAAGAAGTAGCAAGAATCATTGGAGGGATTGAGAGATAGCAAGCTTTTGGAATTCAAAAATGGAGGTCAAAACTTGCAAGAAAGGTTGGGAAACCATTGGGGAAGAAGGCCCTTAAGGTCACCCAAAGATCCAACCGTTAGGTGCAGAAACGCGCAGGGGTGGTACTACCGCTGCAAACGGCGGTACTACCGCCCCCCGGGGAACCCAGGAAGTCAAATAGGCTGAAAGCAGTCCCCAGACAGCGGTACTACCGCCCCGGGCAGCGGTACTACTGCTCCTAGTACAGCCAAAACGGCCTTCGGACGCGATGAGCGGTACTGTGGGCGGTACTACCGCCGGGAAAAAGACTGCACACAACTCGGTACGAAAACTTCAATAACTTTTGCATCCGGACTCCGTTTTCGATGATCTTGGGCTTGTTGGAATCGCAACAAAGAGCTTTACAAGATTATACAGAGAAACATCATAGTCCAACAAGGGAGGATAAAACCAAATGGGAAAGGTAAGACCTCTCGATAAAAGAACAACCGGTCAAACCTCCAAAATAAAAAACGCAATAAGTTTTTCATACGAAATCCATTTTTGATGAACTAGAGCTTGGTATGGAGATGAACACAAGCACTAAATCCTCACATGGATAAAAGTCAAATAACAACCAAGAAAGATGATATGCCAAGTATGCCAAGGTTTGACCTCTCCACAATGATGTGATCAAGTTACTCACTTGAGAGCCCATCTTGATAGTACGCCGTCTATCCTATAACCCGGTCTCCCACTAACACCATGAGACCGGTAAAATAGAAACCCTATCAAGATCATAGCTTTGTCTTGCGCATTCCACTTGAGCCAGATGATGACGATCTTGACTCTCTCAAGTTGGAACACATTTCTTGATTGTGCTTGCTAGCACATACTTGATGAAGACTTTTCCAAATACTCCCCCACACTCTATTATGGGAGAGCCTTGCTAAGCTCTGTTTTCATGTATCCACTTGCACTTCATCTTCTTCTCTTGATATATATGATAGCTTGGAGATAAACATGAATGTTTACTCAATTTTCTTTTCCAAGCCACACTTGCAATGAGCTCAACTCTAGATGACCATTTGTGTGGATCAACCTTGAATATTATTTTAGTCATCACTTTATCTTTTAGAGTCCAACACATGAACTCCAATCTTTTCTCATCGACAAGATCTATAAGGATATCTCAATGAAAACATTAGTCCATAGAGATTGTCATTAATTACCAAAACCACACATGAGGGCACATGCACTTTCACCCCTTCTCCGGTGTCGGTGACGGTGCTAGGACAGTTTCATCTGCCGACGCCGGTGGTAACGGAAGGTCGGGCAGCTCGTTGTCCTCGTCGTCCGACGTGAACTACTCCGGTGGTGGCGACTGCATGCCAGCGAGGAGGAAGAAGTTGTCGGGTATCTCTGTTTTGACAGATGTTAATTCTTATTGCCTTTTGGGCATACATGCAACACGTCGCGGGCCACGGCGTGCTGGATGTATGCCCAAAAGGCAATAAAAATTAACATATGTTTCATAATTATGCTTCATGATTCTATGTTATAACTGATGTGGCTCCTGAATGTGAGATTCAGAGGAAAACTCACACGCACGAGTAAAGACATGAACAGAATAAATTAATATACCCTACTCTTGTTTTTAGACTAATTCGTTGATTGCTTAATGACCGTGTTTTCCTGCTCTAGGACATTGTTTATGTCAGCATCAATGAGTAGCATATTGTTGGTGGAAACAATATGGTTGGGTAGACCCAAATCGTTGATATGCTAAGAGATTCCACAGTGTCTTTTGTCCTTAGTGACATATCACAGTAAGATTATTATATGACATGTCCTTAGACCATGAGATTATTAAGGTTGTGCATACACGAAGTGTTGCTTTGGTGCTGTCAATCATCAGGGCTTTAATTGGGTGATCAAAATGGCAGTCACTGGGTAATTCCAAAAGGTGTGCATATAGCTTAATATTCTGAGATGGGAAATTATTCATCTGTCAAAACAGAGATATAGCCTAGGCCCACTCGGTATTACAGATATCCAATATGTTCTGTAGACAATGCATAATGAAGTTACATCGTGTGGGATATTGAAATACGGGAACGAGTAAAAGGATACTTGCCGGTTAACGAGATAGACAAAGATATAGTGAATCAAGGATTGGTTCAAGGAAATATCATAATACCTAAACTCGGGTAAAGTTCAGTATCGTGAGTAATGGGAATGATATATTTAATAGACAACTGGTTCAACAGAGTATTTTCGTATGACGTTAAATTGGAGTACTTTTTTTCTAAGAAACAGGGGCAAATTTTTGCCCCTATCGAAGGAGTTTTACAAGAAATTAAAGGAAAAAATTTCAGTACTGCTTACTCCAAAAAGGGCTCCATGGAGCTTGTTGGTATAATAAAAAATTACACACAATATTTTTTCAGAATTTTTTTTGAAACATGAGGTAGAGCTACTCATGAAATATTTTGATATGAGATTTTGCTTGGTAGAATACAATATTTTCTACACACGATTTCTTTCAAAAAAAATTGAAAAAACACAATAGGCTTATCGATTTTTGAAAACAAAGAGCTCCATGAGTTCGGCCTCCATTTATCGTCTTACTCAATCATGTAAGCAAACCCATGCACCAAACATATAGACATACTAGGTTAACAAAGGACAAATCTTTGCTCCGTCCCTCATGATGAAATCCTGGCTTCGTCCCTGCGTGTGCAATTTCAGTGTTTTGACGACAATTCTCTATTCTCATTTTCCTCTTGTGAAGGTAAGTAGGCACCAAATATTTTACTGTCGAGGGTGAACTTTTGTTTCTGCCTAAATGAAAAGAAAGTTTTTTCAGTTTCTAAAGATCGTCGAGGTTGGTGATACGTATCAAACGTATCTATAATTTTTGATTGTTCAATGCTTGTTTTTTATCAATGCAACATTTTTTATAATAGTTTTATATCATTTTTATATATTTTCTGTGACTAACCTATTAACGAGATGCCCAGTGCCAGTTCCCGTTCTCTGTTGTCTTTTTGTTTCAGAAAAGTTATTAAGGAAATATTCTCCGAAAGACCAGAAAATTTACGGTATTTATTTTTACGAAGGAACGAAGCCACCATCCAAAGGAGAGGTCCAGGGGACCCACCAGTGGAGGTGGCGGCCTCTACGTGCGGCCAGCGTGTGGCCCGCTCCCCAAGGCCGTCCCCTGATGTCTATGAATGCTTCTATTCCTGTAGACAGTGTTGGGCCACCAAGTGCAGAGGTTTGTAGAACAGCAGCAAGTTTCCCTTAAGTGAACAACCCAAGGTTTATCGAACTCAGGGAGGTAGAGGTCAAAGATATCCCTCTCAAGCAACCCTGCAATTAAGATACAAGAAGTCTCTTGTGTCCCCAACGCACCCAATACACTTCTCAGATGTATAGGTGCACTAGTTCGGCGAAGAGATAGTGAAATACAAGTGGTATGGATGATTACAAGTAGTAATTGCAATCTGTAGTAACAATGGCAGCAAGCAAAGATGCAGCAGAACTGAGAGTAAACGGTGTTTTCAATGCTTGGAAGCAAGGCCTAGGGATCCTACTTTCACTAGCTAGTGGACACTCTCAACATTAATAACATAATTGAACACATAGATACTTCCTCGTTACATGCTACTCTAAACTATTCTCCCATTGGATCAAGAATACTATGTGTAGGGCTATAACAGCACTCCCTAAAGTCTGAGTAAACAAACACCACAATAGCAACATCCAACACAAGAACACAAATGATAAGTATCACTTTAATCTATTAATGAAGCCAACACATCACCCACACTGTCACCTTGATAACGTGTTCTTACATGACTCCAAAGATCACAATGATAAAACCACTAGAGTGTAGCATGTTCATAACAATGAGGGGAAAACATCTATAGATTCAACTAGATTACAATGCTCATGATCACAATAAGATCACACCATGGGAGAGAGATGAACCACATAGCTACCAGTAGATCCCTCAGCCTCGATGGAGAACTACTCCCTCCTCATCATGGGAGGCAGCAACGGTGATGAAGATGGCTCCGGGGGCGATGAAGATGGCTCCGGGGGCACTTCCCCGTCCCGGCAGGGTGCCAGAACAGAGACTTCTATCCCCCGAATTAGGGTTTCGGATGGCAGCGGAGCACGGAGATGTATTCGGGAGTATCGTCGATTGATTTAGGGTTTTCGGACGGAGGCAATAAATAGGCGAAAGGGCGGCTCCGGAAGGTTCTCGAGGTGGCCACGCCAGGGGTGGGCGCCACCCCCCTCCAGGCCGCGCGAGGGTTGGCGTGGGCTCCTCGTGGCCCATCTCGACCTCCCCTTTTGGCTCACGGAGTCTTCTGGTAAAATAGGCACGCACGTTGATTTTCGTCCAATTCCGAGAACTTTGGTTTTTGGACCTTTTCTGCAATGCACAGACATAATAAACATGAACTGGCACTGTGGCATCTTGTTAATAGGTTAGTTCCAGAAAATGCATAATAATGATATGAAGTGTATGTAAAACATGTAGCAATATGTATAAAACAAGCATGGAACATCAAAAATTATAGATACGTTTGAGACGTATCAAGCATCCCCAAGCTTAGTTCCTACTCGTCCTCGAGTAGGTAAACGATAAAAACAATATAATTTTTGAAGTGACATGCTACCAACACAATCTTGATCAAATAATAGTGTAAAGCACATGAACTGAATGAAGTGATCCAAGTCAATGGTCTATAGTTTGCTAACAAGTAAACAAGGAATAAACAAACTGAATCATACACGTAAAAGCTTTCATGAATAGTACTTTGGAGACATTGGAGCTATAAGAATTTGCATAAGAGTTAGCTCACAAAGCAATAAGTTCAAAGCAAAAGTGTTTGACTAACACAAAGGAAGATTTAGTTTCAGCATTTGCTTGCTTCAACTTCAACATATTTATCTCATGGATATTGTCAAGGCAAAGCAATATAATAAGTCAAACATATCAGCATATAACAATTGTTGTACCAAAGTTGACACTAGTGTTTGCTTGTGGAGATAGAAAGAAGTAGGAAAACTGACTCAACAATAAAGTAAAAGAAAGGCCCTTCGCAGAGGGAAGCAGGGATTAAATCATGTGCTAGAGCTTTTTAAGTTTTTGAAAGCATATAGAGAGTATAAAAATATTTTGAGAGGTGTATGCTAATGGTCAACGAATCAGTGATAGACAATACATATGACCCATGCCAACCAGACTTTACAAGAGCGGCTCCCATGAAGGACGTTATTTCTACCAAGCGGGCAGATCATCCCTCTTCTCTTTTGTTTACACACTTGTGAACATTGCTTGACTGATTACTCAGGGGCAAAAAGATGTGAAGAGAATTTGTGGTTAAAGTTGTTATTAATTGGGACTGGGCACCCCGTTGCCAGCTCTTTTTGCAAAATTATTGGATAAGCGGATGTATATGCCACTAGTCCAGCGTAAAGTCTGATTGACAAGTGAAATAAAGACCATCTACCACGTCCTCATGAGCTGGTAAACAGTGACACAAAAAGGAGTAGTACAGTTTTGAATAGTTTAAAGGTAGCACATGATAAATTTACTTGGAGTGGCAGGAAAATACCACATAATAGGTAGTTATGGTGGACACAGATGGCATGGATTTGGGCTCAAGGATTTGGATGCACAAGCAGCATTCCCGCTTAGTACAGAGTTTAGGCTAGCAAGGTTATTTAAGCAAACACAGACTGTCAACTGGTACAAGAAGAATTATAATTAAACATGTTTAAAGCATTATAAGACTCCACATTGTCTTCCTTGTTAACCAAAACCTTTTACTAGAAAATATCTAGACTTTGGAACTACCAATGATACAAACCAAATAACAACAAGCTTTACGGTAGTTCTTCACTAATGGCCCTTACTTATATGATGCACAAGTCTAAACATTACTTACTTGGTAACTCAAAACAATTGACAAGTATCAAATTACTCAAGACAGTGATCTACAAGACTATGTAAGCATTTTTATACCACTACCACATGCATAGCATTTTCTGTTCCAACCAAACACCAATCAACTTATTTAAACAACTCTCCAAACAAATATAAGTGAAGCAAGAGAGTACTTTCTTCAAAAGAACTAATAGCTCTGACAAGAGATACATGAAAACAAGAGCTAAAAGCTAAACAACGCTAGACAGGAATACTCAACAAATATAAGTGAAGAATAGGAGTATTCTAATGAAAAAGCGGAGCGTGTCTCTCTCCCAAACAAGAGTTGTGATCAAGCATTGTAATGACCAGAGGACAAAACATAAACAAACTGAAAGTAAAAGCATACAGACGCTCCAAGAACAGTACATATAATGTGAAGAAATAAAAATATAGTCTTACTAGAGATGACCTGATAGTTTGTTGATGAAGAAGGGGATGCCTTGGCATCCCCAAGCTTAGATGCTTGAGTCTTCTTGAAATATTGGGGAGATCCAAGGGAGCCTCCCCAAGCTTAAACTCTTTACTCTTCTTGATCTTATAATATCATCCTCCTCTCTTAACACTTGAAAACTTCCTTCACATTAAAACTCAACATAATTCTCATTAGCAGGTTAGTGCATCAAAACAATAATCTCACTTGGTTCTGTAAAGACACAATCAAGAACTCATTCTAACATTAGCTAATGTATACCAGGTCTTTGTAGCACCTTTCCACAAAAAAAACCACAAAGAAAATTCGTATAAGAAGCAATGCAAAAATGAAGACAGAATCTGTCAAAAACAGAACAGTCCGTAAAGACGGATTTTTCCGAGGCACTTAAGTTGCTCAAATCGAAAAATGCTAGTCGTACGAAAGTTGCGTACATATCTCAGGAACACGCACAAAAATTGCAGATCAAAACGATTTTTTTGATTTTCTACCGAAAGAAACGGTGACGTCCAGAAATCTGTTCCTGTGCAGTAATCCAAATATAGGTACCATCTTGTCATAAGAGACTTTTCTTGGCACAACAAAACAGCAAATAAAAGATACAAAGATGTTGTTACAGAAGTAAACAAGCACCTTGACAAGAAACAAAAATAACAGGAAGTAAAAACAATGGGTTGCCTCCCATAAGCGCTTCTCTTTAAAGCCTTTTAGCTAGGCATGCCAATTTTAATGATGCTCTCATAAATATGAGAGTTGAATATAAGAGAACATCAAGAAGCAAATATAAAGCACATTTAAGTCTAACCCACTTCCTATGCAAAGGAATCTTGTAAGAAAACAAATTATTGAAGCATGAAGCTACTAGTATAGAAAGACAAAACAAGTACCACTTCAAAACTTTCAACAAAGAGAGAGGAGAATTAATATTATTGAGGTATATGAAACCATGTCTTCCTCTCTCATAGTAATTTCCAGCAACATCATAGATAAAATCCACAATATAACCATCACATGAAACATTCTTATCATGATCCACATGCATAAAAGTATCAATATTTTCCACATAAGCAAAGTCCTTCTTATTAATAACAATGGGAGTAGGATCATCATAAAGAACTTGAACATGATAGACATGTTGTATATTAGAGAGATGGTTGTAATTATAATCTATGACATAGTTATCATCACAATAAGTATCAAAGACTGGAGGCATAGTATCATCATAATTTTTACTAGCTAGAGGGTTTTCAAACATATAATCATCAATAGCAAAAGGATTTTCAAACTCCTCATCCCCCAGCTTAGAGCTTTCCACATAATCATTAGAAGGAACATGGATAGTATTAATAGTGTAGCAATTATTGATACCATCATTTTCGAAATTGGTACCAAAAAGATTTTCAATATCAAAAGTACTGTCATTTTCCCAATCATGATCACTACAATAAGTAACAGACATATAATCATCTTCAATAGTGCCTATAGATTTAGTGTCAAGATAATAATGACCCCAAGTATGTGAATCTTCTTCAATAAATTTAGAATCATTAGAAACTACCATGAAAGGAGCAACATGCTTAGGAGAGGATACCTTTTCCTCTCTCTTTTTACTCCTCTTCTTCTTCTTTCCCCTCTTCTTTTCCTCTTTAGGAGGGAGAGGTTTGAAAGGAAGCTTCTCCACATACCCTGGTTCATTGTTAGAAACAATAGAGGAAACTTGGGAGGATTCCTCCCTTTCATTAATTAGAGTAAAACAAGTATTAGTCCTTTCATATTTTGGTAAAGCCACATCCTTTATAATTTTTTCTATATAAGCATTAGTGTGGCTCTTATCAACACAATGGAGATGGCATCCCTGCAAAATGCTATTCATATCAAAAGCACTCATATCTAACAAAGAAGTTTTTTCTGATAACTCTTCACATCCTAAAAATAATATAAGCTCATCATGGAGATCAGGAGGAATCATGCTATCACCAAACAAACTCAAAATTGTATCATTAAACTTTGAGCATTGAAATTCGAAATGACCTTCTTCATAGCAAAGTTCACAAATAAAAGGATAAAGGGCACAAACCTTTTCAGCAAGATCATTTAGAGCTCTACTCCATATTCTAGTTTTCTCATGCTTATGAAGTTTACAATATTCTTCTTCATTATTAGTCTTTTCACAAGGTCTAAGTGCTCCACAAAAATTAACATGCTTATAAGAAATAGTATTTTCAGAAGTTTGAGCATGTTTATTGCAATCATTAGTAACAATTTCAGTTTCCATGCAAGTGTCTTTAAAAGGTTCATGATACATGTTCCACTTTCCTTTAGGAATATTAAGATGAGAAGCAAAGGTTCTACAGCAATCAACAATAATTTGAGAATCAAGACCATATTTAGCACTAAGCTCATGAAAACTAGCAGTTTCAGTGAAAGACTTAATGCAATCATACTCATAGTTTATACCTGATTCTTTACCTTTGTCGTTCTCCCAATCTTCAGTATTACATTGAATTCTTTCAAGAAGATCCCATTTAGCTTCATCCTTCTTACTAGTGAAAGAACCACCTGAAGAGGCATCTAGAAAATCCTTGTAATGACCTGAAAGCCTTGCATAAAAATTAGAAATAATTATTTTCTCAGGAAGCTCATGGTTAGGACATTTGAGTATTAATGTTTTCAGTCTTTCCCAAGCTTGAGCAATGCTTTCTCCATCATGAGGATAAAAATTATAAATGTAATTCCTAGCTAGATGCACTTCATGAAGAGGATAAAATTTAGAGTAAAAGAGAGATTCAAGCTGTTTCCAATTCGAAGGACGATCATCCAGCAGCCTATACCACTCCTTTGCTTTGTCTTTAAGTGACAATGGAAGTAATTTCCTCATGGCATCTTCTCTTGATAAACCTGCAACCTTAAACAACTCACAAAGTTCTGTAAGTTTCAACAAGTGAGCACTTGGATGGACTGATCCATCCCCTGCATAACGATCATCCCAAACTCTTTCAACAATTCCCATAGGTATTTTAAGAGAAATACTTTTAGCAGGTGGACTCGAAATATCACAAGCATCATTACAGTTATCATGTATGGGAGTCATAGTATTATTTGGACAAATTTCCTCCTCAAAGCTTGGGGGACTAAAATATCATATTCATCAAAACCAGCTTCCCCAAGCTTAGACTTTTCCAAAGCATTATCAATAATGGTGTTCAAAGAGTTCATGCTAATAACATTGCTACCACTATTGTGTAAACAACGTTCCATGGGTTTTTTAATTTTCTCTTCAAACACATCATGTCCTAACTCAAGATAAATTTCATAGAGATCTCAATTTTGTTGTTGTTTTCCATTAAGCCTAACTAGTGAAATTAAAAACAAGAAACAAAAAGATATAACTGCAGGATCTAAAGGAAATACCTTCAAGCACTTACCTCCCCGGCAACGGCGCCAGAAAAGAGCTTGATGTCTATGAACGCTAGATGCATGTAAAATGCATACATGAACTTTACATTTTATTACATGTTATTCCATGATATTTGCATCATATAAGGGTTATATTCATGATTTATATTGAGTTTTCGGGATAATTAACAACTTCCCTATTTTTCTGGAATTAACCCTGCGCTGTCAGAAAACCCCTTTTTCTAGATTTTGATGTTTCAGGGATCCAAACGACGTCCAAATGACCTAAGATTTTACGGGGATCACTTTTTTTGGAAGGAACGAAACGTAGGCGCAAAGGAATCGAAAAAACAGAGACCAGAAGGCCGAAAGGGGTGGGCCCACGCGGCCAGATTCCCTGACCGCGTGGGACCCACCAAAATGGCCCTCGGGCCTCCGCTGCCGTCGATCTTTCTTCCCGAAGCTTCGTCTTGACCTAAAAACGACTATATAGACCCCCCCCCCCCCCAGGGCTTTCCCGAAAGGGAGCGCCGCAGAAACACAGAAACCACGAAACAGAGATCTGGAGCTGAAGATTGGAGGGGGAAAACTCCGGCGGGGCGCTGCCGGTGTGGTCTCCTTCTCCTCCAACAACATCTCCACCGACACCATGATGAAGAGGGAGTAGTCCACCCCTGGACTATGGGTTTGTGGAAGTAACTTATGTATCTCTCCTCTCTATGAGCTTCACTAATTAGTACCTTATGAGCTGCTGAACATGATTACGGTCATCTATGTAATTCCTTTGTGGTGGATCTTTATTATGAGTTAATACATGTTTGAGATTGCAATGGTTTTGTTTCAGTTATGAAAGTAGATGCATATTATGTACCCCGTTCTTATTTACTTGTCATGATCAAGCATGTTTATGAGAGCATGTGAGGGGGAACGTGTGCATTAGTTGGAATAACGGGGGGTGGCTAGTGCAGTGAACGTGACAGAAAGTTCTGCGATCCACTTGGGCTTTCTACCATACTTTGTTGCCTCACTAGGGATAAACAAAAATACCATGCTACCGGAGAGTGGATGTGACCTTGGCCACTATCTCCATGACTAGATCTAGCATGTTCTTATTTTAACTTCATGTCATTGAACTTATTGCTATGCTCTGATTTATCTTAATTACTAAGGTGTTATGATTTAGTTCGCATCTTGCTGGAGCATAAGAGAGAGAACAACTTATACTTGAGATCTCTATGTTAGGACGTGATGCCCATATTATTAATAACTTGTCAAACCATGTCTTGCCTTCTTACATGTTAATTTTAGTGTTCCATTGTCTACCACGTTATCAAGAGAGAGCGCATTTGTGAAACCTTGAACCCCGGTCCATTTTTAATCATAAGAAACACCTTTCCAACACTTTTATCATCACTTTTGTTTGCTGTCATTACTAAATCCGAAAATACAAAAACACTTTTACATCTTGCATTCAACATAAAAAAAACCAAAAATATCATTTATCATTACTACCATCATCCTTGCTTATTTATTTTACCATCATTGCATATTTACTACTGTTTGCATATTTATTTTATTATCATTCTCACACCTTGTGCTTGACAACCACTTGGTGAGGTTGAGGGCGCAAAACAATTTATTTTGTTGCAGGTTCTCAAGAGAAGGATAAGGAGATAACACCTGAAATACTGGTTCCCCGAGAGTTCGATATTAAACCCTCGAGTCACCCCTCGTGGGGAAAACTGTCTTCCACTACTACATACACTCTGCACTTGGAGTCTCAACCTAACCCATTTACTTTTCACGCAGGTAACTACGTGAAGGGCCATCAACGCTTCTATTCCTGTAGACAGTGTTGGGCCTCCAGGTGCAGAGGTTTGTAGAACAGCAGCAAGTTTCCCTTAAGTGAACAACCCAAGGTTTATCGAACTCAGGGAGGTAGAGGTCAAAGATATCCCTCTCAAGCAACCCTGCAATTAAGATACAAGAAGTCTCTTGTGTCCCCAACGCACCCAATACACTTGTCAGATGTATAGGTGCACTAGTTCGGCGAAGAGATAGTGAAATACAAGTGGTATGGATGATTACAAGTAGTAATTGCAATCTGTAGTAACAATGGCAGCAAGCAAACATGCAGCAGAACTGAGAGTAAATGGTGTTTTCAATGCTTGGAAGCAAGGCCTAGGGATCCTACTTTCACTAGCTAGTGGACACTCAACATTAATAACATAATTGAACACATAGATACTTCCTCTTTACATGCTACTCTGAACTATTCTCCCATTGGATCAAGAATACTACGTGTAGGGCTATAACAGCACTCCCTAAAGTCTGAGTAAACAAACACCACAATAGCAACATCCAACACAAGAACACAAATGATAAGTATCACTTTAGTCTATTAATGAAGCCAGACACATCACCCACACTGTCACCTTGATAACGTGTTCTTACATGACTCCAAAGATCACAATGATAAAACCACTAGAGTGTAGCATGTTCATAACAATGAGGGGAAAACATCTATAGATTCAACTAGATTACAATGCTCATGATCACAATAAGATCACACCATGGGAGAGAGATGAACCACATAGCTACCAGTAGATCCCTCAGCCTCGATGGAGAACTACTCCCTCCTCATCATGGGAGGCAGCAACGGTGATGAAGATGGCTCTGGGGGCGATGAAGATGGCTCCGAGGGCACTTCCCCGTCCCGGCAGGGTGCCAGAACAGAGACTTCTATCCCCCGAATTAGGGTTTCAGATGGCAGTGGAGCACGGAGATGTATTCGGGAGTATCGTCGATTGATTTAGGGTTTTCGGGACGGATGCAATAAATAGGCGAAAGGGCAGCTCCGGAAGGTTCTCGAGGTGGCCACGCCAGGGGTGGGCGCCACCCCCCCCCCCCCCTCCAGGCCACGCCGAGGGTTGGCGTGGGCTCCTCGTGGCCCATCTTGACCTCCCCTTTAGGCTCACGGAGTCTTCAGATAAAATAGGCACGCACGTTGATTTTCGTCCAATTCCGAGAACTTTGGTTTTTGGGCCTTTTCTGCAATGCACAGACATAATAAACAGGAACTGGCACTGTGGCATCTTGTTAATAGGTTAGTTCCAGAAAATGCATAATAATGATATGAAGTGTATGTAAAACATGTAGCAATATGTATAAAACAAGCATGGAACATCAAAAATTATAGATACGTTTGAGACGTATCATCACCACCACTGGGGGCTTGCCTGGCGCCGCCTGTTTGCCTATAAATTGTCTTCTCCTTGAAAACACTAAAACACTCGAGAAATTACACGAAAGAACCACGACGCCGTCAACTCGAAACCGTTCTCGGGAGGGTTCTGAAGCTCTTCCCGGCACCCTCCCGGAGGGGGAGATCATCACCGGAGGGCGCTACACCACCATGCCCGCCTCCGGACTGATGCGTGAGTTGTTCATCCTTGGACTACGGTTCCATGGTAGTAGCTTGGAAGGGGACCGCAACAGTCTTCGAGGGAAGTAAAACCCAAATTTATTGATTCGACACAAGGGGAGACAAAGAATACTTATAAGCCTTAGCAGCGGAGTTGTCAATTCCACCACACCTGGGAAAGCACTAATAACAAAGGTGATGTGAAAGCAGCAGTAACTTGAGAGCAATAGTAGCAGTAAAGTAACAACAGTAGCAGTAACAACGGGGCAGTGGCGCAGGAAAATATGCTTCATGCGAAATATGGACCGGGGTTCCCAGTTTTACTAGTGGTAACTCTCCAAACAAAGAACATGTGTTGGGTGAACAAATTACAGTTGGGCAATTAATAAAATTGTGAGGGCATGACAACGCATATTATGATAAGATGCAGTTCACTGTAGTATTTAATTGTGCATTACAACAAAATACATAGACCGCTTGCTAACTGCATCTATGACTAATAATCCACCCCCGGGATAGCTCCGTGTTACCTGCACGTATTAAGTTGCAAGCAACAGATTATCGCAATAAGAAAAGTGTGTAATGTAAACAATGCACATTACAGATAAACGTGCCCATAAGCATAGAAAAGTTGTTTTCTCCCCAGTAGCAGCAGCACATTCCTGCTCTTAGACGTTTCTGTCAATCGTGCCCAGACTCACGAGAGGCATGAACCCACTATCTACCATAAATACCCTCTCTTGGAGACACAAGCAACTACTTGATCAGGGTAACCACATGTATCGGAGAGCATGCAAGATCTTAAATAAAACATAAGTATGATAACATGATGAACAAACTGATCATAATTCCACAATTCATCGGATCCCAACAAACACAACACCAATTACATCAGATGGATCTCAATCATGTAAGGCAGCTCATGAGATCATTGTATTGAAGTACATGGGAGAGAGAGTACCAACTAGCTACAGCTAGAACCCGTAGTCCATGGGGGAACTACTCACGGAGCATGATGGAGGCAGTGGCGTCGATGGAGATGGCTCCGGGGGTCAATCCCCGTCCCAGCAGGGTGCCTGAGCAGGAACTGCTGACCCCCGAAACTAGGGTTTCGGATGGCGGTGGAGCTCGGACGAGTTTCTGGAAAAAGTCTTCGGTCCTCTCGCGTTTTTAGGTCAGGAGAGAATTTATAGGCGAAGAGTCGACGCGAGGCGGTAACCAGGTGGGCCAAGCGGGCTCACGGCTTGGGGTAGGCCCTGGCCGCGCCCCTAGGCCGTTTGGGGGTTGTGGGGCCCTCCTGCAGATGGTCTTCTAGCTCTGTGGCTTATTTGTGCTAGAAATAATTCCCGTAAATTTTCGTCCAATTCCGAGCACTTTCATTTTTTGGCCTTTTCTTCAATAAACAGACAAAACAGACAGAAACTGGCACTGGGCTCTAGGTTAATAGGTTAGTCCAATAAATGTCATAAAATGATATAAACTTTAGAAGAAACATGTGGCATTTGATATAAAACAAGCATGTAACATCAAAAATTATAGATACGTTTGAGACGTATCAAGCATCCCCAAGCTTAGTTCCTGCTCGTCCTCGAGTAGGTAAACGATAAAAAAGATAATTTTTGAACTGACATGCTACTAACATAATCTTGATCCAATAGTGATGTAAGGCATGTGAACTGAGATCAAATCATTCAAAGCAAATGTCTATAATTGATATTAAACAAAAGATAATAAAGCAAGATAGTTAAACAAGCTAATACTTTTCATGGATGATGCTTTAGAGACATGAAACCGTACAAAGTTCATTATAGATGATTTAAGTATTCAGTGTAGCAGTTCTATCCTTCAATCCAAGCATCAAGCAATTTTTCACAACATAGAAAGGATCCAGTCAAGTAAAAATAAACATGAACTTTATGAATCAACTGTTTCGAAGTTTTACTCAACCGGTGAGCGTAAGCATTTGGTATTGGCACCAGGATGTTATCACAAATAGAATAATAATGGGGGTTTGGAAGGCCAATGGAAGAAAGGCTCACAAAGCTATAAGTGATCATTAGACAAGAGGAAATCTTATAATCGAAGCTATACAAGGAGTAGTGATTGCCATGCAACGGATGCACACAGAGCTATATGTGTATGAAATCTCTTCAATGGAACTAGTGGGGGTGCATCCAACTCGGTTGCTCATGAAGACCTAGAGCACTTTTGAGGAGGCTCATCATTGGAATATACAGCCCAAGTTCTATAATGAAAATTCCCCACATAGTTATACTAATGAAACATGAAAACTCTCTCAAATGGAGTATAGGTGCTAAACATGAGCACAAAATATGATAACTATGAAACTTCAGGTGCTATAAGCACAAGTGTAAACAATGGATAGTAGTGTTGCCCCCTCTTACTTTATTTTTTTCTTTTTTTCTTTTTCTATTTCTCTTTTCGATGGCCTCCACGGCTCTTTTCACTTTTCTGGAAGGGGCAACACTCTAAAATGACAACACACTTTTTGTACAAATAACTATAATAAACAGAACATGATGTATAAAACTGTATGCCTCTACAAGTGTAGCAGGATGTGCAATGATCTAGCGTAACATGGATAAAACCACACATCAGCTGTATAGAATCATGCAAAGCAATAAATAAATGATGAATGATAACAACTCATGTAATATATAATGGGAGTTGCATGGCAATATATCTCGGAACAGCTATGGAAATGCTGTGGTAGGTAGGTATGGTGGCTGTTTTGAGGAAGATGTATGGGCTTATGTGTAGGAGAACAAGAGGAAGTCCTCCCACTGGTTTTGGATGTACTGGCTAAGTATGCACCAACTCTCATTGTGAGAAAAGGGCAATGCACAGCACCAAAGAGGCTAGAAAAATTTGGATGGTGGAAGTGCCAAAACCGTAGCTTAACATTAGTCAAAAAGAACTCACAAGCTTATTGCAAACAACTAGCAGGTTCAACATTAAGAGCATGATTAAAATTTACTCCAAAGAGGGCCGTTCACGGCGGCACAAGTACCCCGTTAGATCCCTCGACCTTAGCACACAACTATGTTATTACGAATTACTTTCAGACATGAAAAGCTATCAAGACCAACTACACCTTCAACAATTTAGTAGAGTTTGTAGCAACAAGCTTAAAGACAACAATCCACTAACAAGTTGTAACTTAAGTAACCAGCAAGCATTAACATCTAATTATTTAATATTTCAAAACATTTGCAAAGAATCAAGTTACCAAAGTTCAATGATCTACAAGACTATGCAAGTTTTTCATTATACCACCACCACATGCATGACATTTTCTATACCAACATATTAACCAACTTTCCAAACTAATATAAGTGAAGCAAGAGAGTACTTTCTATAAAAGAAACTAATAGCTCTGAACAAGAGATACATGAAAAACAAGAGCTAGAAGCTTATAAGATCAAACACAGAATACTCAACATGTATAAGTGAATAACAAGAGTATTCTACGAAAAAGCGGAGCGTGTCTCTCTCCCAAACAAGATAGTTAGGATCCAACATTGATATGATCAGAGAACAAAACAAAAACAAAACAGAAAATAAAACACACAAGACGCTCCAAGAATAGCACATAATACGTGAAGCAATAAAAATATAGTTTCACTAGAGATGACCTGATAATTGTTGATGAAGAAGGGGATGCCTTGGGCATCCCCAAGCTTAGATGCTTGTGACTTCTTGAATATTTCCTTGGGGTGCAGCGGGGCATCCCAAGCTTAAGCTTTTATCCCTTCTTAATCTTCTTTCATCATCCTCTCTCTTGACACTTGAAAACTTCCTTCACACACAACTTCTCATAAACTTCATTAGAGGGGTTAGTACTCAAAAAATTTAATCCACTTTGGTTCTATAAAGACACATTACAATACTCAATAAAACATCAGCTATTGTTACTAAGCCTTATTTGTGGCCCTCCATTAGAGAACCTCTCATAAAACCCGCAAAGAGACAATGCAAAAAATCAGAGACATAATCTGTCAAAACAGAACAGCCAGTAAAGATGAATTTTTTCGAGGCACTTCCGTTGCTCAAATCAGAAAATGATAAACTAAAGTTAGATATAAACCTGAGGCTTCTGAACAAAAAATTACAGATCAAGATCACGTTCTGTGATGTTTTGGATTTTCGTACAGTGAAGAACAAAATCTGTTTCTGGACAGCGAACCAAACTTTAACACTTTCTTACCATTAGAGGCTACTCTTGGCACAACAAACGAAAAGAAAAAAGATACAAAGGATATGTTACAGTGGTAACAAAATCCTTGACTCAACAAAAACAAAAAGAAAACAGAAAACAAAAATAACATGGGTTGCCTCCCACAAGCGCTTTTCTTTAATGCCTTTTAGCTAGGCTTGAGATTTTAATGATGCTCACATAAGAATAGAAAAATGAAGCAAAAGGAGCATCAAGAAGCAAATTTGAAACACATTTAAGTCTAACCCACTTCCTATGCATAGGAATCTTGTAAACAAATAAATCCATGAAGAAGATAGTGACAAGCATGGGAAGATAAAACAAGAACAACTTCAGAACTTTCAACATAAAGAGAGGTGTTTTAGTAACATGAAAATTTCTACAACCATATTTTCCTCTCTCATAATAATTTCCAGTAGCATCATGAACAAACTCAACAACATAATTATCACATAAAGCATGTTTTTCATGATCTACAAACACATAATTTTTATCAAGCTCCAAGATAGTGGGATCAAAATTAATTAAAGTCATGAACTCTCCAAACCCACTTTTAACAATATTAACACGAGATGATTGATCACTCTCAAAAGATATGGGACTCCATATAGCTAAAGTCAATACCTCTCCAATCCATTTTCAGTAGTAGTACAATTAATATTATCAAGCAATATAGGACCATCATCTAGAGCTTTATCATAAACATTTTCTAAGCAAGCTTCCTCATTATTTCGAATATCAATAGTAGGCACAAAAAGAGGATTATCATAAGATTTATCAAAATAGCATGGATTATCGTAAACAACAATAGCACAATCATTTCCATCAAAAAGGGATATTTCAGAAGAATCCATAGGAACATAACATTCATCCTCCTTTGGTAAGCATGGAGGGCAATCAAAAAGTGTAAGAGTTAAAGAGTTACTCTCATTAGAAGGTAGACATGGGTAGCTAATCCACTCTTCCTCCTTTTGTTCATCACTCTCTTCCTCTTTTTCATCCAATGAGCTTTCAGTTTCAGCAGTTTCTTCTTTCATAGGTTCCTGAAAGGTAACAAGTTCTTCTCGAGAATAAGTTTTCTCAAGAAATTCAGTAATATAAGGATTATCATTATAATACTCAAGGAAATATCCAAGTATCTCATAATTCTCAGTTTTATAAGGAGCATCATCTCTATTTTTAAGCAAAGCAGCTATTTCATAAGCTCCCATAAAAACAAAAAATTCTTCAATTTGCTCAAGGTTATCAAAGTCATAATATCCTCTAGCATAAGAAGCCAAAGTTTCATTATCATTATAATCACATTGGAAAGGGAGGTGTTTACACTTCCTATAGCAAGGGATTCATTAAAGCACCAAGATTCATCATATGTAGAGCACAAGTTTCTAGCAAAATTATTCAATTTAATTACTTGTAGCGATAGATGTTTCCCTTTTTCAGACCAGTGGTGTTCATTTAATTTATTTAGTTTATCCTTAGTGAACCCACCTAACAAATAACATCTAGTTTCAAAAAAATAGGCATGGCAACAGTTTTTTAGATTTTTTGGTTTTTAAATTTTTATGGATTTTTGAATATATAAGAAAAATAAAACTAAACAAAAATAAACTAAGCAAAAGTAAACTAAACAAAACACAACTAAACAGAAGTAAACTAAGGAAAATAAAACTAGACAAAATTAAACTAAACAAAATAAAAACAAAATAGAGAGAGAGAGGTAGAGTGTACTCCCCAAGTGAACTTATAAGTAGAGCTATGCTCCCCGACAACGGCGCCAGAAAATAGTCTTGATAACCCACAAGTATAAGGGATCGCAACAGTCTTCGAGGAAGTAAAACCCAAATTTATTGATTCGACATAAGGGGAGACAAAGAATACTTATAAGCCTTAGCAGCGGAGTTGTCAATTCCACCACACCTGGGAAAGCACTAATAACAAACGTGATGTGAAAGCAACAGTAACTTGAGAGCAATAATAGCAGTAAAGTAACAACAGCAGCAGTAACAGCGGAGGCAGTGGCGCAGGAAAATATGCTTCATGCGAAATATGGACCGGGGTTCCCAGCTTTACTAGTGGTAACTCTCCAAACAAAGAACATGTGTTGGGTGAACAAATTACAGTTGGGCAATTAATAAAATTGTGAGGCCATGACAACGCATATTATGATAAGATGCAGTTCACTGTAGTATTTAATTGGGCATTACAACAAAATTTATAGACCGCTTGCTAGCTGCAACTATGACTAATAATCCACCCCCGGGATAGCTTCGTGTCTCCCGCAGGTATTAAGTTGCAAGCAACAGATTATCGCAATAAGAAAAGTGTGTAATGTAAACAATGCACATGACAGATAAGCGTGCCATAAGCATAGCAAAGTTGTTTTCTCCCTAGTAGCAACAGCACATCCCCGTTCTTAGACGTTTCTGTCAATCATGCCCAGAATCATGGGAGGCATGAACCCACTATCTACCATAAATATCCTCTCTTGGAGACACAAGCAACTACTTGATCAGGGTAAGCACATGTATCGGAGAGCATGCAAGATCTTAAATAAAACATAACTATGATAACATGATGAACAAACTGATCATAATTCCACAATTCATCAGATCCCAACAAACACAAAACCAATTACATCAGGTGGATCTCAATCATGTAAGGCAGCTCATGAGATCATTGTATTGAAGTACATGGGAGAGAGAGTACCAACTAGCTACAGCTAGAACCCGTAGTCCATGGGGGAACTACTCACGGAGCATGATGGAGGCGGTGGCGTCGATGGAGATGGCTCCGGGGTCAATCCCCGTCCCGACAGGGTGCCGGGCAGGAACTGCTGACCCCCGAAACTAGGGTTTCGGATGGCGGCGGAGCTCGGATGCGTTTCTGGAAAAAGTCTTCAGTCCTCTCGCGTTTTTAGGTCAGGAGAGAATTTATAGGCGAAGAGTCGACGCGAGGCGGTAACCAGGTGGGCCAAGCGGGCCCATGGCGCGGGGTAGTCCCTGGTCGTGCCCCTTGGCCGTTTGGGGGCTGTGGGGCCCGCCTGCAGATGGTCTTCTGGCTCTGTGGCTTATTTGTGCTGGAAATAATTCCCGTAAATTTTCGTCCAATTCCGAGCACTTTCATTTTTGGGCCTTTTCTGCAATAAACCGACAAAATAGACAGAAACTGGCACTGGGCTCTAGGTTAATAGGTTAGTCCAATAAATGTCATAAAATGATATAAACTTTAGAAGAAACATATGGCATTTGATATAAAATAAGCATGGAACATCAAAAATTATAGATACGTTTGAGACGTATCACATGCTCTCCGATACATGTGGTTACTTTGACCAAGTAGTTGTTTGTATCTCCAAGAGAGGGTATTTATACTAGATAGTAGGTTTATGTCTGCACGTGTCTGGTCTCGAGATGACATAAACAACTAAGATGGTGGATGTGTTGTTGCTACTAGGGTAAAACAGCGGTGTTTATGTCTATATGATTATATTCATTGCTTACATTATATATACACTTTGCTTATTGCAATTATCTGTTGCTTGCAACTTAATACTTTCGGGTAACATGCTGGATAGCGATCCTGAGGTGGATTATTAGTTATAGATGCAGCTAGCAAGCAGTCTATGTATTTTGATGTAATGTCCAATTAAATACTACAATGAACATTCTTGTCTTAATAGCATTGTCATGCCCCCATGATTTGTCAATTGCCCAGCTGTAATTTGTTTACCACGCATATTTACTATTTTATTGGAGAGACACCACTAGTGAAGGTATGGCCCCCGGTCCGTTCTTTTATATTAATTGCAACTCGTTTCCTACGCACTTTATTATTGCCTCGCTGTACCGTTTCCACTTTATATTTATTTTCCACACCATACGTTTAATATCTTTGTATTCAGCAAGACGGGAAGATTGACAACCTTCTTGAATCGTTGGGACAAAGTGTAGTGTTTATGTTTGTGTGCAGGTCCACGTCAACCTTCTTGTGCCAGGGGAGGATTGACACCTCCTTTGAAGCCTTCTACAAGTTCTACTGGTTCGATAATCTTGGTTCTTAACTGAGGGAAACTTTCTACTACGCTGCTTCACACCTTTCTCTTGGGTTCCAATGGGCTGTTGCAGGCCGCATCAGTTGGCTTCAAGGCAGGACAAATAGTGAAGGGTGTGAGATGTTTCAAAAACTGGGTACAACCATGAGGTGTAGTTTACCGCCCCACCCGCTAATCGTGTCTTCTGCTTCAAACCCAACTTTGTGTGTTGCACCGGCTTAGACAACGATAGATAGGGTGCACCACTTCGAAGCCGCTGTCCGGAGATGTAAACCTCTAGAGGTGAACAAGGGGAATGGCGTATCATACATCGATAAGGTTGTGAAGCTGATGCTAGAGAAGAAGCCAAAGATACCGATGGCAAACTTCAGATGTTGATGTTTTTTCAATTTTCTAGAATACACCTGAATGGAAGGTGTACCTCATATCATAGAAAGATATGCTAAGAGGTAAAATTTACAATGCCGTCAAGCGGCTTTCTGTGCTGCAATAGGGGTAGTAGCTCCCCAAGGAAAGACGGCTACTCGCCTGCAATCCAGCACTCCGGTGTTGGCGAAGGAAACCCAATGCCTCACCACGAAAAAGTCCGGCAAGGAGCCACGCTTCATACTCCTATCTAATCCTCCTAACGACCACCCGCGGGGACGGCGAAGCCCCCGTTGAACACAACGTTGTTCCGATACTCAAAAAAAGGGGTGAGAGTATCTATCTGTCTGTAGTACGTAACCAAACAACCGGTGCTTGTATTTGCGAAGTAGTGAGAGTATTTATCTCGTTCAGACTGGATCAAGACCACATAGAATTTGGTGGGCAACAAATGAGCAGTAGAACATGGCTCATGTCACGTTTTTTCACAGTCAGACTCTGGGAAGCCACGGATAATCCATGCCTATGACCCAACACGCTCTAAATTGCGCGGTGTGTTGATATTGTACAAACTAACTCCTTGAAAAAACAATAAGAACCACGCTTACATACATTTTTCATGAAAAATGAATTTATATAGGGAAAGCTGTACAAAAAGCTTTGTCAAGAAGCCACTGATCCACTTGCACACGATATTTGGAAAGCTCAGGTGCCTCTGAAAATTAGAATTTTTTTGTGGCAATTGGCTAGGGGTCGTCTTCCTTCGAACGACCAGGTGGCCTTGCGCCATGGGCCATCCAATGGGCAGTGTGCCCTTTGTGGTGAACCTGAAGATGCTAGTCATATTTTCTTTGGCTGTGTCTTGGGTGTGTTCGTGTGGGCGGGGGTGCGCGAAGTGCTGAATGTCAGCTGGAACCCGAGGGGTTTTGCGGACTTATCCAGAATTCTGGAGGGTTTTAGAGGCACCAAACGCAGAGTGTTGCGGTGTCTCTTTGCGGCAGTTTGCTGGGGCTTATGGTTGATTCGCAATAAGTATACCATTGAAGCTAAATTTCCTAACCAGCCGGCTGATTGTATCTTCAAAATTTCGATTCTTTTGCAGCATTGGAGGCCCCTACTCAAGGCCGAAGCCGTGCCGCTGCTCAACGCCTTGGTCGTGTCGCTTAAGGAGCTCTTCGCCGCCACCTACACCCCTCCTGCCAGCACCTAGTCCTTTTTGCAGCTGCGTCTGCCTTGGCGCTTGTGCCGTTCCCTTTAAACTTTCGTAGCCGTGGCTCTGTTTCACTCCTAGTGCTCGTTTAACTGCTGCAAGTTGATCTTGCTTGGTCTGTAATAACTCTTGAGGTCCTTCGTGTTACTCTGCCTTGGTGGCTTTATTAATTTAAAGTCGGGCGCTGTGCCTTCCGTTTAAAAATATAGGGAAAGCTGTTAATCAGATCTTAAGCTTGTTTTTGTGTAGATTATACGGCCGTAGCCAGCTACATGTAGCAGCAATCCTTTTGCGGGTACACCTGGGCCGGCGACGTTGTACAGCGGCCGGCGTAGCGCGTGCATGCTTGCACACGTTGCACAGGATGGCAAGGTGCGCCTGAACGCATATAAAACAAGAACATGGAAGGAAGACGCCACCGCACCAAGGACCAGAACGAAAATGATACAGGCGAGCGCAGCCATGGAGCAGCAGGCGAAGCGGGAGGCGACGGCGAGCGAGGTCGGCGGCAGACACGCGCCGCGCGAGTCCGCGGCTGTATACACGGACACGGTGGAGGGTCAACCACAGCAACGAGGAGGAGGGAACGGCGGCACGGCGGGGAAGCTGGAGGACGAGAAGAAGAAGAGGACGGCGGCAGAGGAGGAGGTGAAGCCGCTGCCGCACAAGCAGGTTGCGCAGCCCAGCGACGTGTACAACCCGGAGCTCGAGCGCCTCTGAGATCCTTCGTCTCCGTGATTTAGACCACCACGTCATATATATGTTGTTTTTTTCTTTCTTTTCTTAGGGCCGCTGTATCTGTTGCTTGCATCTAGGGCTGGACTAACGAGCTGCTCGGATCGTTAAGGCTCGGCTCGTTATGACTCGTGATCGTTAAGACTCGGATCATTAAACTCGTTAAGCATAACGAGTTAAATTTAAAGCTTGGCTCGGTTCGTTAAGGATAACGAGCGCTCGCGAGCAACTCGTTAAAGCTCGTTAAGAAGATTTATTAGGAAAATTAGCTAATTAAGCAAGCTATCAAGCAAGCATCAGGAGGAACAATGTTTTTCTTCCATATAAGAAGATTTTTTGGTTCTTTTGATGGGCTATTTGCATATTAACGTTAGATGGGCTACAGTATAAGGCCAGCCATGCAGATTTACAGCCTGTTGCGACAATCGTAACGAGCTTAACGAGTAGCTCGTGAAACTCGTTAGTTAGTTTGTTTAACTCGTTAGTGTTAGCGAGCTAAAATTGCTGCTCAGCTCGGTTCATTAACAAAACGAGTCGAGCTCAAACGAGTCGACTTGCCGAGTGTTCAATAAGCTTAACGAACATCGAGCTTTATGTCCAGCCCTACTTGCATCTCTCTTTTCGTTAGCTAATGTATTGTAAGTTTTAAACTGCTTGTGCAGATGCAGTAATTAAACATGCATGCGTGCATGGATCTATTCGTAGCTGAAATGGGTTCTAAAATTCTATCACTCATCATAAGTTAGCTATCCCAAACGTTTATTGATTTTGCATCCGTGACTGCATTTTTTTTTTTTTTTGAAAGGGTCTGATACAAATACAAGGAGGCTCAACACTTTTACAACCAGGCCCAGCAGAGAAACAGAAACTACACACAGGCCCCGAAAAAGTGCACAGAGCACCCTCTGTCACCAGGAAGAAATACAATCAGACCCACGCCGCAGCCCCAAGCTCCTGGACGCCGGCGAACTCGCCGTACCGCATGCCGCCGGAGAGAAGGCGCCGCCTCACCTTGAAGTCGACTGCAGGAGCCGTCCGCCGCCGAGCAGCGGAACTTGACGCGCTGAAAGAACACAGCCACAGCACCAACTCACCGACACCGCCCATCTTCCAGCCGAAGACACCGTCGTCCAGGTCCACCACCGCCAGCCGTCAACCACCTCCAGACGCCGCTCCTCCCTCGCCGCCAAGGCCGGCCAGAGCAACAACGCCGGAGACCACCTGCACCAACCGAACCAAAAGCGGGACACGGACCTCTGCCAGCTTCCCTCCTCGCCACCACGGCCGGCCGGAGAAGCGGAAGCAGAGGAGAGCACCCGCAGCACAACGCTCCTGTACAAGCTCTGTGGCTCCGCGTCGACGCCGGAGCGAGCGTCGCCACGGCGGCGGAGCCAGAGCACAAAATCCGAGTCGAAGCCGTCGCCGCCGCTGCTCCAGCTTCGATAGGAAAGGCAGCATCTCGCTCCGCCAGTGACCGCCGCCACGCAAGCCACCAAAAGCAGAGCAAGAGCACACTTATTCGTCGCCGCCACCATCACCGACGACGACGCCGCAACGGTGGACGACCGAAACCCTAACAAACTAGCTACAGAAACTAGCTGTACACGAATCCAGCCGACGATTCAACCCCCTCCCCCTCCGACGGCACCGAGGCCGACGGACGGAAGGAGGGCGGCGGAATCACCAGCGGAAAGAGGATCGCCGCGCGTTCGCCTTTACTGTAGAGGGAGGGGAGGGAGCGAAGCGATAAGGATAGCTGAAGAACGGTGCCTAAATCCAGAAAGGTTTGCATCCTTCCCTACTTCCCCTATTTTAGAGACCCCTCCATCACCATCTCCCTGACTAGCAAAATTAAGGCGGCAACGTTGCCCATCGTTTACAAAAAAAAAAAAATTGTAAATTCCAGAAGCGACGAATCACGCGAGCTTGCACAAAACAACACGGCAGAAATGAATGGAAAGGAAAGGATACTCGTTAGGGTAGGACTTGACAGTTGACATACAAACGAGCTCTAAGCACCCTTCATTTCATTGCATTTCACAGAAATGAAATGAACGATGGCATCATTTTATTTGTCCAATTTGAAAATTTAGACTGAAACATCATGTTTGGCTGCCACAAACATTTATGAAATGAAATTATTTCAGAAAAATGACGGGTTAGAGACAAGAATTGACTTAACATACCATAGGCATTCGCTGTAAAATGATGTTTCCCGTTCCGTGACTGACAAACGCGTTGGGTATGTAATTTTGATTGAATTCCGTGATTTTGAAATGAAATGATGGTTACCAAACGAGTTTAAAAATACTATGTTTAGTACTCCCTCCGTACTTAAGTGTATTAGTTTTTTGAAAAGTTAAAATTGACTATCTTTGATCAAGATTTTAGAAAAAAACTATCAACATTTGAAATATTAACAAAACAAAATATGAAATTACATTTCAAGATGAATCTAATGATACTGGTTTGATATTGTAAATGGTAATAATATTTTCTAAAAACTTGTTCAAAATTCATCTCGTTTGACTTTTCAAAAAACTAATGCACCTTATAACAGAAAACATAGTGAGTAATATTTAGCCCCACCCCAGGATACTTGGAGACAACGTCGTGTTGCAGCATGAAAGTCTTCCGCGAAACTGTTTTATGTTTGAAACGACATCTTTACCACTGTGTCAAAACCATAAAAAATAAAACATCACGTCATTTTGATTAAACCCATGCAACATAAATGTATGGGAATGTAACAAATCTCATTGGTCGGGGCAAACCATCTAAAAGTAGTCCCACATGTACGCAACACCATATCACACTGTTGTCACACGGTGGGAAGAGAGACGCTTCTGTGCGATGAGGCACACATAAAATGAGCAGCGAGCCACCCCGAATTCCACGGACCATAATGGATTCTCATTATTGATGTGGGCAGGCCACAGACATTACACTCTTTGTAGTTGTGGATCTCTAAGAAAATAGTTAAACAATGTTAAAATGGTTGCCAATGCGACCACGCCATTATAACTTGTTGTAAACCTTACAAAAACACTAACCGTCTTACTCTCGCCCACTTTCCTGGTCTAGATGTGCGTGACGACGGTTCTCTTCATGACCTTGATGTCTCGTGCTTCTAGATTACATTCGGCACGTGAAGGCATGACTTCTCCTCCTCCTCCTCACTGTCCATATCCTCCCCTCGTCGACCAAATCTAGTGACAAGGAGGTGGCTTGGGGAGCTCCTTGCGCCCGAGAGGATAGGATGAAAATGTGGGGAGAAAGGAGTGGAGGAGGTGGCATTGGTGCAAGTATGTGTGGGAGCGGAGGAGAGGGGTAGGCACCCCTATCTGTAGACCAGGCTAAGGAGGAGACCAGGGCCAAGGCGCAGCTGAGCAGTGGAGGCAGAGTACAAAAGACTAGGTCGGCGCTAGCGTAGAAGGATCCTTTGTCCCGTGGCGCGTCAATCTGAGGGACAGGGCCGTCCCGAATTTGGTATCGCCGCGAGAGGAGCCCCAGTAGAAGAGCCACTGGACGAAAGGACGATGACCCTGACCCTAAGCCACCTCCGGGGTACTCCTTGGTATAAACGCTTGTCTGCCACGAATCATCGCATCGATGAATGTGCCACTATTGTTATGTACTAACTAGGATGATTAAATATGATATTGTTAGTATTTTTTGTAATTAACATGGCACCGTCCAAAAAATAGAATAGTTAACATGTTTTCGTTCATATTGTTTGTAGTACAGACTTAGTCAGATGTATGATATAATTTGTTATATTAGTAATTCCAGTAAGTAATATGCCACTGCCCAATTTTAATTTTGCATGTGCATTATAGTTTATATACGAATCCTACTGAAATATTAATTTAGTCAGTTCGAAATTGTGTAAGAAGCGCCATTGATTGTAATGTTTTTTGTTCCACAGCAAGGGAGCAAATGTTTTGATACATAAAAAGTTATCGCATAAGTACATATTCATCAGCCTCACTGTCAAGAGCATCATCCTACTAACTATGTCATTCACTCAAATCGTTCGCGCTTGGGATAGGTTCCACTGGTCGCTCCATTGGTTCATCGTCATCAGATTCTGACCATGCTGATCGTCTCTTTCGCTCTATCGCAGACTGGGGATGTCCTGTTTCATCTTCGGCGTCAGAATCTTCAAGACCAGCAGCCGCAAGAAGGTGATCTGGGGCTTTCTCTGACTTGTCACCGCCAGTCATAGTTGCGTAATCATCTTCTTCTGGTTCATTTCTGTATTGATCTTCTTCCTCTTCCTCATGTTGCATCTTTGTCTTCAGATCCTTCCTCCTCTTGCCACCCTTCCTCCTCCTCTTTCCACTTTCCCCATCTTCATCGTCCTGCTTGGATCTATCCTTTCTCTTACCAGCGCTGTTGCTGGAATGTTTCCATTGTTCCTTGACACGCTCAAAGTGCTGCTCCTGTAGCATCACTTGCTTTAGTTCGTCCTCTTGCTTCCTTCTTTCTAACTGAAACTTCCTCTGTTCTTCAGCCCTCCGGCGAGCTTCTTCAGCCAAAGCAATTTGACGGGTAACTTCCACTTTTTGCTTGGTTTGATGCTCAGCTTGTTCAGCTACGTCACGATGAACCTTTGCAGCATCAAGTAAATGTTTGCAGTACTCCACATGCGTTTCTATTTTCCTCTCATCGAAACCATGGGAATGGTACGTTGATGCAACAGACAACAGACTGAACACTCTAATGGCATTCTGAAGCTCAGCCACTGTTGCACGAACCTCCTCAACTGTTCGTTTTGTCTTCTGTAGAGTAGAAGCTGAGAACTTCTGCATCGAAACACCGACATTAAACCGCAACAAATAATTTGATGGAGCCAAATGTATCGCTCTCAGCAAAGAGTTCCGGCACTCTTGCCATTGTTCAGCTTCATAATGTGTTCGGGCAAGGTATAGGAGTATAGTTGCATCTGTGTTGTAGAAGAACTTCCGCAGGCAATTTTGGTACATTTTGACTGCTTGTTGGAAAAGGCCTTGTGCAAAATACATGTGAGCCAAATTGATCCATACATCAGGTACCTGAACAAATATACTTCCTGATGCAGCTTCATGTACCTGTGTAAATAACTCCTTGGCAATATCCCACTGGGCTTTCTCAGCATGTAAGATTCCAATACCATTTGCAGCAAACATATTACCCTGGTTATGCTTCAGTACACTCAAAAACAGTTCCTTTGCTTTCTCCCGATGAGTAGCCTCGAATTTTGGGGCCTTTTTCTCAGGGCGGTTGGCAGCAAAGTAGTTCCAGTTCCCCAGCTGAAGCAAAGAGTATGGGTCTTTTCCCTCAGTAGCATCTTTAGCATCACGGAAACGTTCCTTTGCAGTGAGCCAGGTATCATCACTCTGGAGTTCAAGACTTCCAAGCATAGACAGTGCATTTGGATACTTACTATTTATCTTCAGAGCATCACCTATCAGCTCTATACTCAGTTGAATATTGTTCTTTCTTTTTGCAATTGCCGCTAGCCTCAGATAGGCATCAATGTAGTCCGGGTACTTGAAAATAATGAGACGGTAAAGGAGGCTGGCTTTCACAGTATCCTGAAGCTCTTCCAGTAATCTGGCATAGTTAAACAATGTGGTGACCTTATCGCAAGGTAATTCAACAGGCATGGACTCTTCAAGTCGGTGAAAACAACTCTGATCCCTGTACGGCACACTCCATCTTACCATGGAGCTACCAACATTCCCATCCATAATTGAAACCCAGATACCATCTCCTAGTGCCTCCTTAAAACTTTGTTCAGCCAGCTCAAACTCTGCCTTTTCAAAATAAAGAAGTCCAATTCCATTGAGCAATTCAACAGGTATTTTCTCTTCTGCCTTCTTTAGGAGAGTACGAGCTGTTTTCAAGTATTCCATGGCAGCAGCCCAATCGGATTCTACCATCAATTCACCTAGTTCAACAAATGCCTGGTGATCTTTTGGATCAATCCGTGTAACTTTCTTAAAGGTTTCTATGGCTTTGTCCTTCTCACCCAAGTTTGTGTAGATGTTCCCAATGGCCTTTAGACTTTCGCAATTTTCAGGGTGTACCTCCAGCACTTTCTCAAAGCTAGCTAAGGAACGTTTGAAGTCACCAAATTTCAGTTGTATTTGACCAAGTCCGATAAATGGCAGCACAAAGTCTTGTGGTTTATTGATTTCTTTGACAGATGCCATATAATACCGTCCAGCGGTCTCAATGTCCCCCTTACTGTGGTATGATCTGGCCAAGTTATAGTAGGACTGTGATTTCAGTAGGCCATGATTGCTTGAAGAGAGAGCAGTCTCAGTCAGTTGCTCAACCACAAAATGCTGGCCAGTAAAGAAATAATGGTTCGCTAGGTGGTTGAGTGCCAAGGTGCAATAAGGATAAATTTCAAAAGCTCTTCCCATTTTTTCCATCCCTCTGCGAATTCCACCGGCTTCATTTGTTTGCAAGTCCATGATTGCAAGTGCTACTAGGGCATCAACATTTTCAGGGTCCAACTGCAAAACCCGTTCAAAAGCTTGTCGAGCTCTGTCTAGCTGACCAAGTTTGTATCGACAAAAGGCTATACCAAGCCTTACAGCAGCAGGACAATCTGTATAGGTCCGCAGGGCTCTCTTATAGAGATCTAATGAGTTCCTATAATGTTCCAAAGCTTTTTTGTGTTGCTGTTCCATATCACCCATGAGGAAATAAACAGAAGCCTGACCAAGAAGAGCTGGGAAATTATCCCCATCCTCATCCAACACAATCTTGAAGGAGTCAGATGCCATTTGCAACTCACCCTTGGCAACACAAAGTTGACCTTTTCCAATCCATGTAGATGGTTCCGTTTCATCTATCCTTGATGCCCTGTTGTAGTACTGAGTCGCATCTTTGAAATGTGCTTCCTTCTGTGGTGCTTTCTCAGCCTTTCCTAAGAAAGTATGGAAAGCACCTAGAGCATTAAGAATGGCTATCCGCTCGTACTTCACATCAGCATAATATTCATCAATTTCTGCGGAGAAGAGATAATGGTTAAACAAGAGACGATTTATACAAATAATGTACAGAAACAATGAGAAAATGAACTATTATGGTATAATCAAAGTTACTATTATTGTGCATGTCATAAATTATAGAGGATGAGAATTATATAGAGAAAATAACCTGGGCCAGACCCTTCCTCTAGAATCTGCCGAAACTGTTCTATCTTTCCTTGCTTGAAGTATTCCCTCTGCCAAAACAATTCACAAGAAATCAAAAAAACGCAAGTGGACATGTCCTGAGTATTTACATAGATACAAAACTACCAATCTGGGCAATTCAATTTCACAAGAAAAACACCATTAAATTAGGTTGCAACTCTAAGTTTCACCCTAACCCTACATCTTATCTCAGATTTAAAGTCAAGTCACGTGTGTAAGGATCAAGATTTCGAGAATGAACTTGCGACCCAGCTCCTCCTCTTCCTTGGATCTTCCACTCACACTATTTTTCCAGACAAATCACGACGATATTCTACGAGTTGGTTGTTAGGTCTCATTACCAAAAGTCCAAAACATGACTAGCATCAGCCCGAGCCGAAATAGTTAGGCTTGAACAACCAGGACAAAGCAGGCAGGCGCATTTGAGAAACTCAAAAGGATAGGAAAAACCCTTGAAAGGACCGAAAGAGAACGCATCTGCATCTGCAGGGGCGAGGTTCCACGGGACCCTTCCTAGCCCTAGAAATCCATCTAACCACCACCACTGACGACCTAGACCTTAGTAGAACTACGAGGAAACCTTTGCGGGTCACAGAACACGGGATTGCGACGACTTGTGGAGAGATTTACCGCGATGATGAGCCAGAGGTGGAGAGGGGCTTGCTCGGCCTTGAGGATGTCAAGGATGTCAGATGCGTCGGTGGGGAGGTAGTCCAGCGCCACCCGCACCTCCTCCTCCGTCCCCTGCACCGGGATGTACACGCTCGCCATCTTCCCTTCGTCGCCGCCGCCGCCGCCCCAAGGGAGAGCAAATCCTGATTCCCAAGTGCGAATAGCGCTGGAGCCGGAGCCAGGAACGACGTTGTGCAGTATTTGGGCTTTTGGGCCGCTTCTTTTTCAGCTTAGGGCTCATTTCGTAGGCAGGGAAAAACGCGGGATCCCGGCCTTTTCCCCGGGTAAAAATGGCACGGGTGAATCTGGCCCGGGAGCCCCACGGGCTCATTTGGCACTCCGCGAGGTGGGGGGAAATTGGGCCTTCCGCGGCCTTTCCCCGGGTGACGGTTCCCCTAGTCGGGACGTCGGGGACGAAATCCCTAGCTGTGCTCGCTCGCTAGGCGCCGCCGCTCGTGGGCAGGGAGAGGTGACGGCGCGACGCCTTCCTCCGGCGACCAGGAGCGAGCCCGTCCTCCCCGACCGCTGCACCCTCTCGTTGCTCCCCTCTTCTGCCTCTCCCCTCTCTGGCCGTGTCCTTCTCCTTCCGCCGAGATCAGCTCTGCCCGGAAACTCTTGTCCCCTCCGGCGACGACGACGGCCCGGCGGTCGTGATCTTCGTCTTCATCGTTGGACGAAGGTGAGCCTCCTACTACTTCCCCCCATCTCGTTTTTCTTCTCGGTTTTGCTTTACTCGACCTAGCAGTGAACGCCGGCCAGCCGTGGCGCTCATATTCCTTCTCCTTCGACTAAGCTTTGCCCGGTACTCCTCCCACCTTGTTTTTCTTCGAATTCACGCCTGATTCATCAGTTGCTGCTCCAGATCTTGCATCCTGCGGACCGGAGTCAGATCTTGCACTCTCATCCCGCCCTTCTTTCAGCAGTCTTGCAGCGCTGCCGAAAAATAATTCCTGTGAGCACAACCTGCTCCTTATCCCCTCTCTCTCTAGATCTATGGGCGATGCTGCACTTTATTCTTTGTTCCTTATTACCGTTCAAGTGTGAAAGGGCTTCGTATCCATCACACTAGCAAATTTAGGTGTTGTTCTTGCAATTTTTCTAGCTAGCACAAGGTTAGAATTATTTCACTGCAATTTTGGCAGAATGGATGATGTATTGGTATTTCAGGGGAAGTATGCATTGTTATTACCGTCTTAGAAAGTCTCAGGAATAAAGCTTCACACTTGGGTAGAAAGTAGAAACATACAATTGCAAGTTATATTTAGTTTTCTCTCTGTCATTTTGCAATGGTGTGATGTAGTAGTGCCAGTATCTGTGTGTTGGAGTACTTAATGTGTCCTGTAGTAGCGCAAGTAATGTGCTGTAGTAGTAGTGCAAAAATTTGCAGTCTGTACTTAATGGAGTAGTGCAACAGATTTTAGTTTGCTGAATAATGGTAGGAGTAAAAATGTGAAGCTTAACTGAACAATCAGTTCAGCTTAACTTTAACTGACACAAACTTGTTTGTGTGATTATGATTATGTCTTTACCATCATGGATTTCTCGAAATTTTCCTCAACACCAAGGACTTAAGTGCATGTGTAATTCCTGCATTCCAAGCTCCAAACTGAGTCATAATGTTTTCATGCATGAGATGTCCTGTTTTTCCTCCAAGACTTCTACTGATGTAGGCCAAAAAAAAAATACTGACTTCTGATTGTTATCAATATCACACAATAACCATTACTGCTTGCTCATATCTTCTTGGCTTCTGATTGATATTATGAGAGATAATTCTATCATTTCTGTGAATCAGGGACTCAACTTCCAAGATGAAGTAGCAGCAGTTGTCAATAACCTTGGTCTGTATTAGACGCCGCGACTCCATATGTTATATAAGTATCCTTTGTTCTTGATGATATTTTGATCTTAGATGTACTTGAAATTCACTAAATTGATTTAAATGCACTCATTTTGGTAACACTATCTGTATATTGCAATTCGGTTGTGTGTTAATCGCCTCAATTAAGAAGACGTTTATTTGCATCTCTCAATTAATAGACCTAACATTTAATTTTGTGCGTACTCCAGCTTGGACATGGCCTAATTGTGTACTCCATGAGATTGCAGAACTTGGAGGAGAACATGACTAGTAGCTTTAGACGGCAGTCTACTGACTACTGTACTCAAACCTGGCTTGTTTGGAGGACAATAAGCAAGAAACGATGGCTTGAAGACCTCCGGGAAGGAGCGCCGGAAGTGTCGGCCAACCGATCGGAGGAGCTCTAGGGAGGAGCAGGGGGAGCGCCGGTCGTCCGAGGAGCTCCGAGGAGGAGGGAGGTAGCCGCGGCCGGTCGAGCGGAACAACAGCCTATAGCATACTGATATTGGTTTTATTTTGTAAAATGTACATATTAAATTTGCTGCGTCACTTATTTCTGGACGGAGGTAGTACTTCTGATTTGTAGAATTGATAATTAGTTTGATTTACTCGAAAAAATTCAATTATATGTGCTAAATTTGGTTTTCCTGGTGACCTCATATTGCAGTGCCTCGTCCCTCCCACCTCTTGCTACAGTTCTAAGAGGCGAAAAGGGAGGCGACCTTCGTTCCCCTTCCTCCCGCCGGATCGAGGCTGGATCTCGGCCTCCTCCCGTTGCTCCGGCGGCGGGAGGAGGTGGGGATCTGGTTCCTCGTGTCCTGGCGTGTAGATAGGGTAGGAGTAGACCCAGGCGGCGGCGAGGGGAAGGCTCGGCCGTCGTATAGGGTAAATAAGGAGCAGCTCTCCCCTTCTCTCGGTGCGGCTTCTGGCGGCGCTGAGGTGAGAGCGGTGCTGATCTGGCCTCTGCACTCTGGTGTGAGGCTTTTTGTCCCGCCGATCTGTTGGATCGTGCGGTTTTCTGTACCTACGTTCTGGTGGCGTAGGTGTTGGTGTTCGGATCTTCTTCTTCCTCCTTTCTCCGGCCGGCCGTGGTGGCGAGGGGAGAAGGCGGTGCGGGAAGGCGATCCTGTTTTGCTGAAAGTTCCTCTGGTGCTTCTCTCTGTGTGGCTCCCCCGTCCGGCCGTGGAGGCAAGGGGTGGTTTCTGCTTGAGGTGGAGATGCCAGAGCGGAGAGGCTGGATGCTCGGCGCTGGAGCTGGGAAGGTGGGCGCGATGGTGGTGGTTCTGGCTCGGCTTGGCCGCCTCGGCGGCAGGTGGTGTCGGAGTTGGTTGCTGGGGCGGCTTGGCCGGGCTTGTTCATCGTCAAGATCTCGTCGCATGCGGCGAGTGGATGTTGCGGTCTTCTTCAATGTTGGAGGTCGTCCTTCTTCCAGGCTTTTTGAGGTTTGCGTTCTTCTTCTCCGACGGTAGCCGGTGCAGGAGGACTCTGGTGGTTCAGCACTTTGTTGCTGTAGTTCTTAGTGCTTTGCATCCTCTGTACTTTTCTGCTTCTGTTCTTCTTTTTTGGTTCCTTTGTGTGTAAGCAGATTTGTACTCCTCTCGTTCAAAAAAAGAAAAAATTGGTTTTCCTGATAATTTGGAGCCTGGGGCTTCTTCCGCCTCCCCTTGCTGCCAAATGGACACATGGAATGGGTCCACTTTCCCCCGTCGGGGAGGGATCCCATGTGCCACTGAAAATTCCCCAAGGGCTGTCTTTTCCCTGGGTGATTTGCCCCTGTGACCAAACGAGCCCTTATGGGTTCAAATAAGCCCAAAATTACTGTAATACTTGCTAAAGAAAAAATATACAATTCCTTAAGGTGCTGACCGCAGCGGACGGAATTAAAGTTGACGAAGTCGTCGGCGGTAAGAGCAAATATGATCACGCTGGTCAGCTCCGATGGCGAGAGCTTCGAGATCACGCACGAGGCGGCGGCGCTGCCGCATATCGAAGACGATTTTCTTGAGAACGGCGTTCTGCCGCCGCCACAAACATGCACCAAAGTCAGCTGAGTGCTGCAATATGCACGCCGCCGACGTACCAGCTCTGCCAACAACCACCATGTCCGGCGAGCACGACCTGAAGAGCTCCTTCCGTTGGATGGCGCGTTCTGGGAGGACCTGAGACAGTATGTGGATGCCAAACCGCCACAAAGATCAGCCACCCCTAACGAAGTATGGAAGTGGCAGTACTAATTGTAAACTTGTAGTTACGGCCATTAGACTACCAGCGTGGCTGCTGCATGTCCCAAAATCCAGCATGCACACTAATTAGATGACCTAACTAGCTCTATCTATCGCACGATTCTGAATCATGGCTCAAGTGGGCAAGTATTCAACCCGTTCGAGACGAGTTAGTTGATCACCGCCGGCGGCCGGCCATGGTATTACCCTGAGCCACCGCCCACAAGTGGCTGCTAGCCTGCTACACGCCATAATTTTGTATCCTCCCAGCAATGCCGCGAGCGTGCGAGTAACGGGCGCTGCTCACCCCAGTACCACCTTGCCGCGCCTGTTCCTGTTAGGAATAAGCAACTTGTATTTCACGGGGCCAAAGGCCACAATATATAGTACATGTACAGGTGTAAATATGCAGGGAGCCGCCTATCTAATAAGGAAACTACAATATACAAATATCTCGCTAACACCCCCCCTCAAACTCATGGTGGATCCACAACACTGAGTTTGGAGAGGAAAAAGCTATGCTGTGCTCTAGTCTGGGCCTTCGTGAAAAAATCCGCCAACTGTAACTCTGAAGGCACATACTGGAGCGCAATAACCTGATCCTGCACACTAGCACGGACGAAAGAAGCATCAACGCCAATATGCTTATTAAGCTCATGCTTCACTGGGTCACGTGCAATGCTAATAGCACCTGTACTGTCTGACAATAGAGTCGTGGGTGTCGTAACAGAGACACCAAAATCTGCAAGTAACCACCGTAACCAAGTCACCTCAGCAGTCAAAAGAGCCATAGCTCGCAACTCAGCTTCTGCACTCGAACGGGAAACTGCGGTCTGCTTCTTTGTCTTCCAGGCAATGAGAGAACCACCAAGAAAAACACAGTAAGCAGAAAGTGAGCGGCGATCCAAATGATCACTAGCCCAAGTAGCATCGGAGTAGGACTGAAACTGTAACGAGCTAGAACGAGGAAAGAAGAGACAAAGCGAGATCGTTCCACGAAGATAGCGTAGAACACGAAGAAGGTGACTATAGTGAACCGAAGTGGGAGCAGAAACAAACTGACTCAGAATATGGACAGGATAAGAAATATCAGGGCGAGTAACAGCCAGATAGACGAGACTCCCGACAAGATGTCGATAACGAGTCGGATCAGAGAGAGGATCACCATCAGACGCACGGAGAGAAATATTGAGCTCCATGGGAGTCTCAACAGTACGCTCATCAGTAAGAGCGGCACGAGAAAGAAGATCATGAATATACCGTTCTTGGGATATAAAAAACCATCAGCGGTGGACGAAACCTCAATCCCAAGAAAGTAACGAAGCGGACCAAGATCCGACATAAGAAACTGCTCACTCAGACGTGCCTTGACAAAGGCAATATACTCTGGGTCGTCACCAGTGATGATCATGTCATCAACATAAAGAAGAAGAAGAGTGCGACCACGAGGAGAACAGTGAACAAACAACGCGGGATCATGAGCACTGGGAGAGAAACCAGCAGCTGTGACCACAGAAGCAAAGCGCTCAAACCATGCACGAGGGGCTTGCTTAAGGCCATAGAGAGAGCGATGAAGATGGCAGACCATGCCATCTGTAACCGAATACCCAGGTGGTGGTTGCATATAAACCTCCTCACGCAACTCACCATTAAGAAAGGCATTCTTAACATCAAGCTGAGACACAGACCAATGGCGAACAGATGCCACGGCAAGAAGAGTCCGAACAGTGGTCATGTGAGCCACTGGAGCAAAAGTCTCATCATAATCACGGCCATGCTCCTGCTGAAAGCCACGAGCGACCAGACGAGCTTTGTAACGCTCAAGAGTCCCATCAGAGCGTGTCTTAACCTTATAGACCCACTTACAGGTGATAGGACGAACACGAGGAGGAAGAGGGACGATCTCCCACGTACCAGTGCGCTCAAGCGCAGCAATTTCCTCAGCCATGGCAAGCTGCCATTCAGGATGAACAACAGCCTCACTATACGTAGTCGGCTCCGGGACAACCGAAACACTGTAGGTAGCGGGATTATAGAAATCAGGTGAAGGACAAGGCCGAGAACGAAGAGAATAAGTCGGCTGAGACGGTGCGCCGGACGTAGAGGGTGCATCAGATGACTCGGTCACAACACGTGGACGGCGAGTATAATAGAAAGGAAAAGTAGGATGAGAAGGAGCAACAGAAGAAGACGGAGGCGGAGATGGGGACAGGGAGGGTGAAGAAGGCGGCGACGAAGGAGGAGAAGAAGGCATCGACGAAGGAGGAGAAGAAGGCATCGAAGTAAATGGCACCGGATCAGAGGGAGGAGAAGAAATATGAGGGATATCGGGAGGAGAATCAGGAAAAGTAAGAAAAGATAGATCCTCCACAGTAGAGGTCGGGGAGGTCGAGCGCGGATAGTAAGGACGAGACTCGTCAAACGTCACATCCCAAGAAATACGCATCCGGCGAGCCACGGGATCCCAACAACGGTAGCCCTTATGCTCATCACTATATCCAAGAAAAACACACTCAACAGACTGAGCGGTTAGTTTGGTGCGTTCACGAGGAGCAAGAAGAACATAGCAAACGCAACCAAACAAACGAAGCATAGAATAGTCAGGAGAACGATCGTAGAGTCTCTCGAGAGGAATGGCACCCTGAAGGGCGGCAGAAGGCTGGATATTAATCAGATAGGCCGAGGTAGAAACGGCCTCAGCCCAGAAATGGGGCGGAAGAGAAGAGGCAATCATCATCGCACGAGCAGTCTCAAGAAGATGGCGATGCTTACGCTCAGCCACGCCATTTTGAGCATGCGCACCGGGACAGGAGAACTGAGCGAGAGTGCCCTGCTCAGCAAGAACACCACGCAAATGCTTGGAGATATACTCACCAGCAGAGTCAGCACGAAACACACGAATAGGCGTAGAGAACTGAGTAAGAACCATGGCGGCAAAACGCTTATATATGGAGAGAACCTCACTACGAGAAGACATAAAATACAGCCAAGGGTAACGAGAAAAATCATCTATAAATATGATATAATATCGATGGCCCCCTTTCGAAGCGAAAGGAGCCGGACCCCAAACATCAGAATGAACTAAGTCGAAAGGACGCTGAGATACAGACGCACTAGTAGGATAGGGTAACTGAATCTGTTTGCCTAGCCTACAACCCTGACACTGTAAAGAAACATCTCCTGAGACAGGCCCCAGAAGACCACGATGTACTAATGACGATAGACGAGAACCACAAAGATGACCAAGACGATGATGCCACTGCTGAAAAGAGCCGGTGACAGAGGCGACGACAGCAGAAGAACTGGCAGGCGACGTAGCAGAAGAACTCATATACGCGCTGAAACTCCAAGTCGGAACGCACAGTCTGACAACACGGGCAGGCACCACACACTGCAGTGCAAAGAGAGTCGAGCTGACGCCAGATAGCAGCACTCTGCGTGTAGAACTGATCAATGGTAGAGTCACCCTGCTGAAGATCATGCTCCTGACGAACCACTGATAGATATAGAGCATCCCCGGACGGCTGATGACGCTGACGAAGGTGGGCCCACATGTCAGCGATAGTACTGAGACCCATAAACTCAGAGGCAAACTGCGGTAGAACACTGGCGGTGAGAACAGCCGCAGCACGAGCATCATCATCAATCCACTGGGTATAAGCAGTCAGATCCAACCGGTAGGTCTCAAGGGCGTCAGAATGCTCTTTGACCTGCCGGTCATACGCAGCAATGGCGACATCATCCGCACTCTTAGCTGCATCCTGTGCAGCCTGAGTAGCATCGGCAGCAAGGACTGGTGGCGTCGGCGGAATAGGAGCAGTAGGGGCAATGGGGCACGGCGGACACGAGACCTCGCCGGAAAGCACCCCAGAGACGAAGACCGCGCATATGAATGCGCATAAAGGCAGCGAAATCAGGATAATTCGTGCCATCAAAGATCACCGAGCAGCGAGGAATCGCGACATAGCCCGACGATGCAGACATCTCCAACTTTTTTTTTCGATTTTTTTTTTTTTACACAGAACGGAAGTCAACCAGATCAGATCGAACAGAGAACAGAGACGACGCTCGCGCGAGGACGAAGCGCAAGGACCGAAGGGCGGCCGGAACCGGAGGCTGTCGGGGCGGGAGCTGCCGGGGACGGGGCGGCCGGAGACGAAGGCGGCCGGGGCGGTGGCGGCCGGAGACGGGGACGGCCGGGGCGGGGTCGGCCGGTGACGGGGACGGTCGGAACGTGGCGGCCGGAGACGGTGGCGACCAAGGACGGGGCGGCCGGAGACGGGACGGCCGGGAACGAGGACGGCCGGGGCAGGGGTGGCCTGTGACGGGGACGGCCGGGGCAGGGTCGGCCGGGGCGGGGTCGGCCGGTGACGGGGACGGCCGGGGCGGGGTCGAGAGCTCGATCGATGCTGCGGACGGATACGACGATGATGGACGCGCGGGCCGGCGGCTCGATCTGACGGGGAAAGATCGGGAGTTGCACGAGTTGCGCGTGCACGAAAAAAACCCTAATTACTCTGATACCATGTTAGGAATAAGCAACTTGTATTCCACGGGGCCAAAGGCCACAATATATAGTACATGTACAGGTGTAAATATGCAGGGAGCCCCCTATCTAATAGGGAAACTACAATATACAAATATCTCGCTAACAGTTCCATTGTCCAGAGAAATAGACCGCAGATTGTTTGTCGAGGTATGTCACAACCAATCTGCCCCAATTCGATAATGCCTAATGCAATAGCTTTTTACGATTCCATTAGTTAGTAATGATGGTAATTTCTTACATGCGAAATTTAGATTTTATTTTACTTTTTTGTAGCTATACTTCTGAGATACATATGAAGAAAATGAGTTTACCATATTTCTTTTTCCAGCCCACGTGCTTCAAGAGCATGAACCACAGGAGAATTTTTTTTTTTTACGGGGTTTAGAGATGGACTGGGTTGGATGGTCTAGATCAATGCGAGCTTTGAATCAATCTATGTTAACAATACATGCCCCATTTGCTACCCTGAATATGTATATGGTAGGTGTTTATGTGCACAAACATACTATCTCCGTTCCCTTAATTAATTTGAAACAGAGTGAGCACTTCTTTTTAAAATAGTTCACTAAAATATTCATAGATGACATATTTATACTTAATATATTCAAACATTGTCAAATCCTGATTTATCGTTGTATTTCAATTGAACGATGGATACATGACGATGAAGAGAAAAATGGAGGGGGATAGATTCATTCTACTATTTTTCATATCCCACCATATTTGCTTTTTAAATAATGGAGAAGACGTGTGTTGCACATGCACATGTACTAAATCATTGTATAGTATTTTTTTTACTTGTAAACTGCTCCTTTAATTGTGGAAACGTGCGTTGCACGTACATGCCAACTAGTCTCAGAAATCTCCAAACCAATCAATCCCCTCTCTCTCTCTGAATTCTCTAAACCCGCACGGCGACAACGCATATCGTTCTGTCGCCGATGTACTTCATAGCTCGTCACCATGGCAATCGCCAGCTCCAACAGTAGTGCGCTCCACCGCGCCCCTTTCATCCCAATGATCCCCTGCCTCGACTACGGCAGGATGGTCAAACAGGGCGTGTCGGGGACGCTGGCTGGACCTACTACAAGTGCCTACCCCATGGGGACGGTAGGTCTCGAATTTGACATGCAGCCCATTTGTTTGAAGCAATTTTCTGTTATTTGTTTTGCATCATTCCATGATATGTTAAAAAACCAAAATTGACTCTTTTTTGGGTTGAACTGTACAACATGGTTGCGATCTCTAGCATTGGGAATTATAGCAGTTTTTTTTCTATTGAGAACAACTACATAATAGGAGAAACTGATGGTGTGGAAGCAATAGGTTGGATTGAAGAAAGGAGGGAGGAGCTAAACATTGCAGAAGTAGCGGGTGCAGTGAAGCAAGTGGTATTGGTTTTGAAGATGGTACTTGGCATACTGTGTGTGATGTGTGTCCGTTGTGCTTCTGAAGAAATGATGCAAATTTGTGTCTAGTTGGTAGTGCAGTGAAAGTTTGGTAGTATGGATTAGTTATGTAGTTGCTAGTCAGTGCAAGTTTGTGTGTATTTGGTACTCACTGCAAGTTGAACCATTTGTGTCTATGCAATGTCAATTTTCTATTGTGATCTATGATCTATGTAATAAACAAGTTTGGTTAGTTGATTTACGTCAAGTTTCTGGTAGTGATCTATGATCAATGTAATGAAAGTTTGGTTAGTTGATATAATGTACTCATGTTTCTGTCATTTTCAACTTGTTTGCTTCAGTTATAATGTACTCAAGCTTTTGGAAGTGCATCTATAGTACAAGCAAGGATCACACAAAATTGTAGATTGCAGTAATAAGAACTCTGTGGTATTTAACATAGGAGTGCACAATATGTTGTTGAAGCCAAATTTACATGTTTTCTAGTAACAGAATGGCACCTAGCTATTTTCTTTGCTCTGCTCTTCCAATTTAACAGGAAGTCCTTCTCTGCTTTTCTTTGCTGCCTTGTACGCTGCCAAGTTGTGCTCAGGTTTACACTTGTATTGGAGGAACAAATGTAGCAAGCTTCATGGAGCTTGATAGTGTTGTGGGCTTTTTTGTAGGCTTCCAGGAGCTTGGTTTTCCTGCATGTTTGCTAGAGCTTGATAGTGATGTGGGTTTGTCCTGGACCTTGCCTTGGCTTTGGCAAGAAAATTGTGAATTTGGTTATCTGATAATTAGACTTGCAGGTTTCCTGGGCAAATACACTGCATGACTTCTCTCAGCAACAAACTTCCCTTTTATGTGCCTTGCATCATCTTCATACACCTAGAATTGATTCACACAAGATAATGAAGCAACGATTCTAACATGCAATAATAGAGGTATGAAAGCTAACAAGAAAGTAAGAAAATACCTTTGATTTCTTAGAGTTTTCTACCTACAAGGTTGCTGCAATTTTCTCTTCTTAGTTCTTTCCCTTACAACATCTGCTTGACCTAATGTTTAGTAGCAGCATTATTATATGTGCAAGTTGACACATTATGGCCAATTCTGTTGCATGAGCTACATGTAATCGTGCCACCTGCTTTGCTCATTTATGTTCCTATTGGTGCTTCTCTTTCCTATCTTCTCCTTTCCTTTTTGGGTCTTCCTGACAATTTATTGTAGGGATTTTTTTTTGTTTTTTCCACCCTAGGTTTTGCCCATTTTGCTTTTTCCACTCTAAATTTTGAAATTTTGCTTTTGCCTTGCTAGTTGCCGGTAACACATCATTTTACCCTATGGGGGGCTAAAAAAAAATTTAAAATGGTGAAATTTTATTTTGCTTTTGCCCCTACGGTTGGTTTTTTGCTTTTTTGGGTTTGCCCCTCAAAAGGGAAAAGAAAAATGTCAAAACTTAGAATGAAATAGCATAATTGGCAAAAACTAGTGCGACAAACACACATTTTTCCCTTTAATGTAACCAAATGCTAACGGCCTAACATGATCCGCAACATGCCAGCTTGCTTGTCCTTCCAAAGGTTCCAAGTAGTGATCATAAATTTTGCGGTAGGACTCAATGGAGTAACAATCATCAATGAAATCATCTACGTTCTATGAGCATTTGTAGATAGCACTTAGTGAATGGAAGCAAGTAAGGTCAGAAAAGTTGTCAATATCCGAGACCCACCACGACAGGTCAGGGCCTAATTAGCATCATGGGGGGACAAAACTGCCTTCAATGTGACACAAACCGCTATAGGGTGATTAATCTGGTTCAGTGAATTTGAGGGCGAAACAAATACCAAATTGAAGTTTGGGGGGGGGGGGGGGGGGGGGTTTCTATCCGAGAGGGTGAATTTGAGGGGGGAATTGTAGATTACTTCCCTTGCTAAATGCTTTCAATAAGCCCAAAGAGGTTGGTGTATTCCTCATATACGATGCCTCCATGGGAGCTCCTGTGCGGCTCTCTGTAGCGGCGCATGGCGCCCGCGCCGCCTGAAGGAAATTGGCTGGGATTGGCCCATTTGCTTCAGTTCTTTGGTCATCTATTTTCCTTTGTTTTTTACTTTTTTATAAAGTTTTCTGGTCATGAATTTAGAACTTTTAAATTATGATTTTTTTGAGTTATGAATATTCCTTAAATCTGATCATTTTTTGAACTTTTTAATTTAAATATTAATATTATGAACATTTCTTAATTTGAACAGTTTCAAATATGAATATTTTTTGAATTTGAATGGTTTTTCAGATCTGAACAATTTTTAAACCTGAACATTTTTTGTACAATTTTTAGATCCGAATTTTTGTTTTGTTTTAACAATTTTTCAATTTAAATAATTTTAAATTTGATTAGTTTTTGAAATCATAAAAAGTAAAAAACGAAAAAAGATAATTTGAACATTCTTAAATTTGAATAAAAAATAAAACGACCCAAAATTAAAAAAAAGAAAAAGAAAAGGGAAACATAAAGGAAAAAAGAGTAGAAAAAGGAATAAAAGAAAATGGAAAGACGGCCAGATGGGCTGGTTTCAGCGGCGGCCCTTCACTGCCAATATTTGTAAGCAATTATATAGATCGAGGCCCCATCTCATGTGACGTCCGATCTTCATCCAAGGAACAACAACGATTCAAAATTTGAGCTTGCAAATCAAACTATTTAGAAAAACAAATGAAAAAATTCCATTAAGTTTAATATAGTCTGTAGTGTAATATGAGAAAATTTGGATCACTCTTTTACGAGCTAATACCTTTTTAAGATCAAAATTTGAAAAACTATTTAATGATGAACCAATTATCCAAATGAACCGAAACTTTCTCAAATACACAAAGAAATATAATAAACTTACTGGTATGTTTTAAATGTTTTCTAAAATATTTGATTTCGAGTTTAAATTTAGGTCTTTGTTATCGCTTGGATGAAGATCGATGCGACGGGCATGTTACATTTGTTATTTTAGGGGGATGAGCATGTTTATAGTGGCCATACCTCGGACCGGGTCGAGAAAAGCCCGACAAATAAAATTCAGGCCCAAAACTGGTACGATCCGGGCAAAAGGCCCGAAACCCACCGGGCCATCTGTCCGCGTGCCAGGCTTCTTCCTGAAACAGCCGAAATACAAAGCCCAGGACCGACCCAGCACAGCCGTCGGACCTAGATTTGCGCAAACCCTATATATCGCCTTTTGCGAGCTGTAACTCCTACTCGCCTGTGGAATTTTTTTTATTGGGCCGGCCTATTTGCACTTCACCACATGAAAAGGTAATAAAATTGGTACGATGGAGGGAGTCGAACTCGGTACCTTTTCTTCGAGACGTAGTGCGTAGACACTGGGCTATGCGCAGGTTGGTGTTCTTCTTTCTTTTCTCGTCCTTCTATCTGTTTCGTGTTTTCAGTTTTCGGTTCTTTTCCTTTTTCTTTTTCTTTTTCTGTTTTCTTATTTGTTTTTTGTTTTTTGTTTTTGTTTTCTTTTTCTGTTTTCTTTTTCCGTTTTATTTTTATTTTTTCTGTTTTATTTTTCCATTTCCTTTTTCTTTTCCTTTTCCTTTTTCTTTTTTCTTTTCCCATTTTCTTTTTATATTTTCTTTTCATTCTTTTTGTTTTTTCTAAAATTGGTTTCGATTTAAAAAATGGTTCCAAACCAAAAAAACGGTTCCGAATGAAAAAAAATGGTTCCTATTTTTTAAATGGTTTCGAACCAAAAAAATGGTTCCTTTTAGAATATGGTTCATTTTTTGAAAATAGTTTCAAACCGAAAAATGGTTCCTTTTAGAATATGGTTTCATTTTTTAAAATGGTTCCAAACCGAAAATATGGTTCCTTTTTCGAACCAAAAAAATGGTTCCTTTTAGAATATGGTTCCCAACCGAAAATGGTTTCAATTTTGAAAATGTTCTGAATGAAAAAATGGTTCCGATTTCTGAAAATGGTTCTTTTTTTTAGAAAATGGTTACATTTGAAAATGGTTCTTTTCGAAAATGATTCCTTTTTAAAAATGGTTCCTTTTTTTAGAAAGGTTCCTTTTTTTGAAAATGGTTCCATTTGAAAAATGATTCTTTTTGAAAATGGTTCCTTTTTATAAAATGGTTCTGATTTAAAAAATGGTTCCCATTTTTAAAAATGGTTCTTTTTGGAAAATGGTTCCAAACCGAAAAACGGTTCCGATTTTTAAATGGTTCCGAATGAAAAAAAAATGGTTCCGATTTTTGAAAATAGTTCGATTTATGAAAATGGTTTCTTTTTAAAAATGGTTCTGAACCGAAAAAATTGGTTCCTTCAGAATATGGTTCCTTTTTTGAAAATGGTTCCGAACCAAAAAATGGTTCCTTTTACAATATGGTTCCTTTTTTAAAATGGTTCCGGTTTTAAAAAAATGGTTCCGATTAAAAAAAATGGTTCAGATATTTTTAAATGGTTTCGATTTTGAAAACGTTCATTTTTTCACTTTTGGAAATTGTTTTACTAAAATCTATATATTTTAAAAATTAAACGTTATTGAAATCTATATAATTTTATTTTAAACGTTTTATATCATCAAATATAAAATATAAAGGAAAGCGAAAAACATGCGAGCGCCAACTACAAGAGACGCGTGTGCGTATGTTTATCACGATGTGGATCAGGTCGTAGTGGTTAGTATTCTCATCTCGTAGAGGCTGGTTCCGGGTTCGACTTCCTCCTGCGCAGAAATATTTTTTTTGGCCTCCGCGGTCATAAATGGGCTTTGTTTCTAAATGGGCTTCCGTCAGGCGGTGGGATCCTGTGGGCGAGTCGTATGGTACGACTCGCAACAGGCGATACATAGGGGATCCCAGATTTCGGGCGCAAGTCCGAGATTTTCGGGCCGGGCTTCCCATGTCACCTGATATCAGTCCCTGTTACACATGGGCCGAGCCCACCACGAAAGAGCACCATGCCACCATCCCATCGTCTTCATCGTTGATCCCTCCGCTGCTGCCCCGCCGGCGGCGCCGCCGCTGGCCGCAACTGCCTGGTCCCGCCTCACCCGGACGACGGTGCCGCGCCGCCTCGCCGCCCTGTCCTCCTCGAGAAGGTTCTTGCTCTGCTGCGCACTCTCCTTCCCCGCAGGCATTATTTGTAAAACAATCATACACTGGATCAATGTTGCCGATAAGATCTGTACGTGTACATCCACGTCTTAATTTTTTTTTTTTGTTGATACTAGTTGCCTTTTTACCGTCAAAAAAATACTAGATGCCTTTAGCACTTGTGTTCAGTGAGGAATCAAATTACCGAGTTGCTGCATGAAGAAGTAGTACCCAGAGTGCTTAATCTTTGCTCTTTGATTGATCGAATGAACCCTGCTAGGAGACGGCTTATTTCAATACTAGCATTGCCTGGAATTATACATCGACACCTAGATGTCATTGCTGAATCATCTATTGTTTTTTCCCCCAAGTTTCCAGTTTCTTAGTAAACTGATTTGAGGACATTACCATCTATATATGTTCCTGTAGTCTAAATATTAAACCTATTACTCTTTGTATAAATGAAATCGGTAGAACGTCCACCTTTTATCCACTCAGATGAGAAGAAACTTCCTGAAAACGTTTTTTTGTCACCATAAAAAATACTTATGACGTGCACTAGATCCAATAGTGGCAAGTCTACATTATGTTTGGTGTCTGATTTTTTGTTTTGTTTGACAGTAGTTTTGCCCCAACCCCCAATCTGAATCCTCTTCCTCCCAATTTAATCAAAATCGAGTCGAGCTGCCGGAGGAGCTGATAAATCGGCGGAGATAACTACTTGGAGCAGTACACCTGCTGCTCCAGCACCTTCTTCTGCCCCGTGACCGTCAAGGTCCTATTCTGATTCCTCTTGAATAACACTGATTTCCCTGCACCATCAACCCATCATGTTGGATTACCTTATGTGTGCTTGTGTGCCTGCTCAAAGAAGCGCCCCTCATGTCCTATTGTTTAAACCTGTTTTGCACTTGTAGGCATCGGAACGGATGATCAGAGCCTCCAGGGATGTGTTCACTAACTATGGTAAAGTCATGGAAGGCATGTTTCTGTCTTGTTTCTGTTTTCATATGGATAAAAAGATGCACTCCTGTGGACAATAAACTCTGTCTCTTTTGTCCAGCCAAGTTTATGGACCGTGAAACTGGAAGCTCAAGGTCTTTGGTTTTGTGACCTAAAGTTTGGCGAAGCAGGACGGAGCTGCCATTACTGGAATGGATTGGAAGGTGTGTCATATTTTATTCTTCAAACCGTGTGCACTTGGAATGTCAGATGCTGATGGACCTTATGTGTCTAGATTCCTGCCAGACGCCGCCGGGGGTGTTGCCCCTGGCGCTGGTGTTCATCCGGTGCTCCTGCTGCCGGTCTGACCCTATAGATAGGCCGGGGGTGTCGCCTCCGCCGGGATGAACGTCGCCTCCACGACGAACGAGGCCACAAGGTATTGCATTTTGCTCTAGGAATCGGCTGCGCATTTCTTGTTGGGTTCCTTTGCTTTCGGTTCCATCGGGCTGTAGGTTCAGAGTTTCCCCCTTTTTCTAAATATTCAGAGTTATGCAACTACATGCACAGTCCGGAGTCATCCCTGCTGCTACTGCTACGTCCAGGTCTGCTGCGGGCTGTGCCAGCAATGCGAGGAGCTCAATAGCCCGTTGTCTATTGGAGCATCAGGGGCGTTGCAGCTGAGAGCTTCCAAGTAAGATTACTTTGCTGCTCCTTCATTACACTACATTTGCAGTTTTACTACTGAGCAGCTTGTGTGGTTGATGATAGCATGAACTGTTTCTTTAATTTGTAGAAAAAACGTTATCTTGAGCAACCTGTACGAGAGAGTTTGAGCAATAGGTCCTGTACAGCTTGCTGGCAGGGGACAACCACGTGCAATGGCGCTCATGTCAGCGCCGACTACTCGCCATGCACCCTGCTGCTCAAGGCTCCCCGCGGCCCGGGCCAAGAGCTGAGAGGCACCCCTGCTCCGGCCTAGCTGACGACCGAAGGTTGCTGCTGCCTGTCTTCATCGAGTTTGTCCTGCCACAGGGAGAGGTATAATTCCTTGTCAGTTCTAGGTCTGCGTGTCATGTGATGATTAGTTCTTCTCTTAATCACCTAGTGTAGTGGATCAATCAAGCATTCAGAGCTCCTGTTAGTGAGACACACCTATTCTCTTGCATAGCACGTAATGGTTTGGAGTAGATGATCTTGTCCTTTTGCTACCTAAATGTTTTCCTTGATCCATCCTCTATATGTAGTAGTACAGCAACCTGTCACCAATACTACATGCAATTCTTTTTATTTCCATTAGTGATTTTGATGCATAAGTGTTCCCAGCATCTCATATTTTAACTGCCAAAGAATTACTTTGGTGAGAATATGATGTCTCGAAACATTTGTGATGGTGGATCTCAACATTCTTTATGGAGTGTTAGGTTAGCAACACCCCTTTTGCAGCACCGAGCAACTTGTTGATTTTCAACAGTACATCGAGCAACTAAATTATGTGCAGCACCGAAGTTATTGTAGATCTGTAGTAGAAGACATGGTTGTAGGCTTTTGGGAGGACACAAGTCCTAATTTAGAAAGGTTGATTATAGGCTTTGCAATCCATTAATCTCCTGATGTATGAGTACTAATAGGAGTAGTACATAACAATGGATCTTGTTTATCACGGAGCTATCAAGCAAAACAGCGGAATCATTGATTGCCATATATGTGTATTTACTTGTAAGAAAAAGCATCTTGCAGTGTGTATCGCTGTGTGGTATCAGCTTGCTTCTTTGTAGTTCCTTTTGTTTTCCTATTTTGTTGGCTGGGACTATATTCCATTACAGAAACACGTCTAAGAATGCAGTGAATGGTAGGAGACCAGACCTTCTTAGTTCCCATCCATACTTGGTCCCAGTATTGTCACTTTCATTCCCGAGCCAGGGCGTTCAAGAACTTATAATCTGATGTGCCAATGCATTTCGAATCTCATACTTGAGGGCAGTTATGCTCTTATAATCTGATACTATGATTTCCTTGAGTCTAATGAAGTTCAAGAAATCGTGAACAGTACTTTTGTCCTATTTTTATTTGGTAGGTACTCATATATAAATATTTCATGTCGAGCTTCTGTATTTAAGTGTTAGTCTATGATGTCACACATTTAATTATGCGAAGTAGCTAATGGTTTTCCTTTGACTAACTGTTCTTATTCCTGATCTTGGTAGTTTGATTGGGATATTAATTGACATTAGTTTTGTTGAAGTGTATATGTGACTTGACTAGCCCTTTCCATCAGTTTGGACTTTTGGAATAGTTGGTTAGTGCATTCAACATGACATCTTATCAGTGCCAGGTTTCAAGTTCTGAGTCTTGGTTTTCTCAATTTATCTAAAAATTGTTGTTGCCCCCTCTTTGTCGCCTCTTTGTCCACATATTGGCCTCTTGAGCCATACCTCTGAGACTCGTGCGGCGTTGACTTTCCGCGTAACACGTGAGAGGGGGTGTTGAAATGTATAAGTGAATTGCCTAGCCTCCCATCAGTATTCAGTACCGACTTTTGGGATAGTTGGTTAGTGCATTCAACATGACAAGTTTACTAGACTAGATTGTGTCACCAGTGTACATGCTCTTGTTGTATCTTACTAGCTGACCACTTTCTTTGTGTGTCAAGTGGTAGTTTCTTGTGCGGGCGGTGGAGGTGAACCTTTCTTCGTCTATTGTCATGCAGGTGATGGAAGGGCAAGCGGAGCTTGTTCGGTGGTAGTCGAACGCGGTGCTGGAGCGGTACATGGAGCAGTCAGCAGATTGCCGTGGTGCTCGTGAAGGGGAGAAGTGGAGATGACCTTCATGCCCCATGCGGCGACTCCGTGCTCCAACTGCGATAGCAGCGGCCTATGCTTCGTCTCCTTGGTTCAGGTAAATTCTCGGGTTTCTCTGTTTTCCTGTGTGCGCTGCCATAACAAAGGCTTGTTGGTGCCTTTGTTGTTTTTTTTTCTTTTCAGAGTTATGTGGGGATAAATAAAAATTCGTTCTTCCATACATAGAAGTATTTCCCCCGGCCTCGGGTGTCTCTCCAAGACTGAGATAAAGTTTTCCCAAGGCAAAGACTCGGTAGACACACAATGCTACTACTATACCTTTTGAGACAATCGATTGATGGTTATCTCCTTTCTCCTGATGAATTATGTCTTTGTTTAGATTTAGATCTCTGTGCTTGGATTACGGTAGATGCCACTTCACAGGCTACCTGTGCCATTAAGACGCATCGCTAGAAACAGAAACATATTATGCTCGGCTGTGTCCTAGATGAAAATGAGTGCAACGTGCCAGCCATGCCGTGCGACAACGCCATGCAGGCGGCGCGGTGAAGCACGTATGTCCGTGTAGTGCATATATATTATCAAACTTCTTACACAAAGAAGAAAAATGATAGTAAAGTTCGCTTTGATAACTCAAGAGCATAGCTCCATGAAGTGGGCAACCAGACATCTAGAAAGGATATGGTCGACACCTCAGTAGAAACACAAAGCGAGCGGGTGACATTCCTAGGCCCATCAAATCTGGCGGAAGGCGGACCTGAAGCGCCCTTGCCTAGTGAACAACGTAACTTGGACATTTGCTGCCAAGTCATGGCCAGTTAGCCACGTTGAAAGCTTAACTCATAGCTCATGATGCATGCATACATATCCTCATCTTATGAAAGAAAACAAAGTTGGTTATTAGAAAGTTCACTCCATGACATTCACTTGACATGTAAAGCACATTTTATGAGTCATTCCATAATCTACAAATGTGGGTATATTGAACATTTAGTGATGTGCTGAACAACTCTTCACATGTAAAGGTTTGATGATATGATATTTCTAAACAGCTCAAACAAGGTTGTATACTATTAACTTCCCCAAAACATGGAAGCGTGTGAAGGCAAAAGCTGTTTCGTCCAACAACTTGTACAAGATTACAAAATGGGTTTTAACAAAAAGACGCGATCCAAGATATGTGCTTGACATGTAAAGTGGTTAGTGATGAGTCATACAGAAGAAACCATGACATCGTAGCTATAAATAGGCTTACACCATGTAAAGCTGTTTTGTCTCACCTCATACGAGCCAGTGAAGTGACTGGACACTGGAGACCAAGTAGCTGCTAGCCACCTAGCAAAGCCATGAAGTACGTGCTGGTGACCGGCGGCGTGGTGAGCGGCCTCGGCAAGGGCGTCACAGCCAGCAGCATAGGAGTGCTGCTCAAGGCCTGTGGTCTTCGCGTCACCTCCATCAAGATCGGTAACTTCCCCTCCTGCCCAGCCGCCGGCCGTTTCTCCGCCACCACACCTCCCCATAATTTTCGCCAGTCAAAACCGCAAGAGTGCTCCTTAAAAAAAAAAGCAAGAGAGAGAAACAAATAGCGGCAGTTCCCCGTTCGTGATCGCACAGCGCCGTCCAACGCCACGACGCCTCATACAAAACCTGCAGCCTCCGCTTTTATTTTAGAAAGAAACCTATTCGTATTTTGTTTAAATCTAGGGCCCTGTGTACGTGTCCCCCTGTTCTTTTCTGCTCTTGTCGACTGAATTTTTTTAATACTACTCCTACCAGTACCAGTAGCTTAACTTAGCTTAGCTAGGAGGTTAATCATTGTTCTTCTCCCCAGCTCAGAGATTAATCCTCCACTCTTCTTCTCGAACCAGAGCAAAACGAATGCACTTTGCAGGCCAGTATTCTCCAACCGTTTAATTTCCTCCGTTGTTCCTGTTCGTAGTCCACCGTCACTCTGTGTTAAAGTAAAACACTGACAGTTTGGGTATTCAGTTTTCCCGTGATCAATGTGGTTACTCCTAGTCTTTGCTTTGGTGAGGCTGGGCGTCTCCTGAATCTGATACTGAGAGGCGGCTAGTATCACTGTCCTGGTTCCTCCAGACACATGAACTTCTCAGTCAGGTGTATTTTATACGGGGCTAGTAATCCAGGTGGAATTTGGCACCTCCTGCTCCCAAGTTTTTTTTGTCTTAACCGAGACTTCTCCAAGAAAAAAAAGACTTTGTGTTTTTTTCCCGGGGTTTGTCTCTGTTGAGTGTATAAGTGGATTGACTAGCCCTTTCCATGAGATCGGTCTTTTGGAATAGTGGTCAGCTCATGAAGCTTGACATGGTATCAAGGTCTCGAGTTCGAGTCCAGTGTGGCGCAATTTTCCTAAAAATTGTGATGCCCCCTCCGTCCATGTACAAGGCCCCTTTCTCTTCATGCGCCTACCTCTGAGTTTACACATGTTGGCCTCTCTCTTCCCGTCACATGTGAGGAGGGGTGTTGAGTGTATAAGTGAATTGTCTGGCACTTTCCATCAGATCGGTCTTTTGGAATAGTGGTCAACGTATGAAGCTTGACATGGTATCAGAGCCAAGGTCTCGAGTTCGAGTCCTGTGTGGCGCAATTTTCCTAAAAATTGCTGATGCCCCCTCCGTCCATGTACAAGGCCCCTTTCTCTTCATGCGCCTATCTCTGAGTTTACACATGTTGGCCTCTCTCTTCCCGTCACATGTGAGGAGGGGTGTTGAGTGTATAAGTGGATTGACTAGCCCTTTCCATGAGATCGGTCTTTTGGAATAGTGGTTAGCTCATGAAGCTTGACAGTCACTACACCACACCCAGCCAAGTGCCCTGCACCTTTCTTGGGTCCAGTTCGTAACAAACTTTGTTTTCCCTTGTCCTGTCATGTGCACATATCTGACTCCCTACAACTACTTTAGTGTCCTTCGCTTAGATTTAATGAGAGAATTTGTACTAGCAATGGCGTTTCTGATCTTGTTTATCTGCCGCTGCCCATGTGATGCAGATCCATACCTCAACACCGATGCCGGAACCATGTCCCCCTTCGAGCACGGCGAGGTGTTTGTTCTCGACGACGGTGGCGAGGTATTACTACCGCTACTTCCACTAGCTGCTTCACATCTCCTTTGCAGTACTGCCTCACGCCCTCTGCAATCTCATCGCACTGAATTACACTTGTTTAGAAGCATACCTGTGTTAGTATCAAGAAAAGGCATTTGCGTCATATAAAAAATCCCACATCAGCACCCACAGCCATTTTTTATTATCTTCTTCCACGTTTCATAGTATTCCTAAAACTGGGCTAAGTGTTGGATAATTTCAAGTTTTCTTTTCTTTGGCTCACTGGATTTTTGTTTTGGTTGTCTCTTCTTTTGGTCAAAGGTGGACCTGGACCTTGGAAACTATGAGCGGTTTCTGGACATCAAGTTGACTCGCGACAACAACATAACCACGGGGAAGATCTACCAGGTGATGCGGAAGTGCACATAACTTCAGCACAACTTGCTATCTAGTGGAAAATTTGTGGTTTATACTAGTACTTCAACTTGGGGAATATCCTGTTGCATTTTCTCTTAACAGTACAACTGGGCACTTGATTACCAGAATTTTCAGTAGAACCCACAAATATTTTCTTGTATCACCTTACCAGAATCTGTGGTTTATATTTCACATTGGCCGTCATATCGGCCTAGGACTAGAATTGCAGTTAAATGACAAATGCGGCAGTTCTGTAGCTATCAAAATTATTGATATCTTGATTTGATATCCTCCTTATTCGGCATAGTGTTTTCTTGAATAAAATTATACTACAATTTTCTTCTTCCTTCCATCACCTATAACAGTTAAAGTTGCCTTTCTAATGTTCAAACAACAGGCTGTTCTTGACAAAGAACGAAGAGGAGACTACCTCGGAAAAACTGTTCAGGTGTGAATTGGTAATTAGGATAGAGTTCCCCTGTTTGTCGGTTCTTCTGCAAAGAGTAGCATATTTTATTCATGACATCACTGAACTATGTCTCTTTAATCAGGTCGTGCCGCACATTACAAATGAAATACAAGAGTGGATTGAACGTGTGGCAATGAGTCCAGTCGATGGCACAGAGAAGCCAGCTGATGTTTGTGTCATAGAACTTGGTGGCACTATAGGTAAGAACAACATACTGCACCACTATAGCGAAGCGCGGAACTTGTTAGTAAATAGGCGTAGTTGTTTGCAAGTATTGCTGGTGCAGTGGACAAAGTATTTCACTGAATAATAACAGTGGTATTCTTGGTGCAGGGGACATCGAATCAATGCCCTTTATCGAAGCATTAGGTCAATTTTCGTACCGCGTAGGTGAGAAAAAGTGAAGGCCTTCAATGTTTTCCTTCTTCTTTTGACCATGCTTTACAATATCTAGCTTCCATTTTTTTACTTTGCATGTACAATCGAGCTTCCATTAACACGATCTTACTCAATATGCATTCAGGACCTGGAAACTTTTGCTTGGTCCATGTTAGTCTTGTACCGGTTGTAAATGTAGTCGGTGAACAGGTAATTTTACTCATAAGGAAGAACCACAGCTCTTAGATACTATCAATTCCAGTGATACTCATTTTCATCTGCATTGCTTCCTTTAAATAATGCAAACTGTCATTTATCTAGAAAACCAAGCCTACCCAGCATAGTGTCCGTGGACTAAGAGGACTTGGGTTGATGCCTGATATCTTGGCATGCCGTAGTACCGAGGTATCATTCAGGATTTGTCTTGTATTTTCATTCTTTCAGAGACATACCCCCTGTTTTCTGTCTGTCATTTCCTGATGCTAACCTTGTACATGGTTTGCTCTGTGCTTTATGGCAGCCACTGGAAGAAAATGTGAAACTGAAACTCTCACAGTTTTGCCAAGTTCCGGTAACTAGCCTTTCCTTTTTACTGCAAGTTTGCTTGAAATTGAGTTTTGCGTAACGTAACATAGTGCTGACTTTGAGTTTTTCTGGCAGGTTTCAAATATTGTTAATCTTCATGATGTAACAAATATCTGGCACATCCCCTTGTTGCTCAAGGTATGTCACAGAAGTTTCTCGTGCTACCTGAACCTATATTCCAATGTGCTTAGGTAGCAATATATACCGGTATTTACAGGACCAGAGAGCCCATGAAGCAATTCTGAAAGTTCTTGGCCTTTGGTGGTACGTCTTTAAGCATAAGTATGGTAAGATCGTCAATTTGAGTCATACTAGGGGATAAGCGCGGACTTCGTCGCGCCCGTGGACTTGAACGAATTGTATTTTTTTTTTTAGAGGAATTTAATTTGAAATTTGGTGGAGTTATTCGGATTTGAATTATGTTAACTCTCGCAAAAATGGGCGTATTCGAAGAGAATTTGGAAATTTGTAGTATTGGAATTAAAATTGTGATCGTATGGCGTAATCAGTGAATCATTCGGGTTTGAATTCTTCTAGTGCTCGCAAAAATGGTCGATTTTGGAGGGAATTTTAAAATTTGAGGTATTCAAATTTAAATTTTGAAAGTACGGCGTAGTCAGCTAGCATTTTTTTTAACTGTTTTGGTATATTTTAATATTTCCCTGCCGAATATATCTGAAGTTAGTGAATTTGAAAATAATCTGGAAAGGGAAAGAAGGGAAAGGTAAAAAAAAAAAAAAAAAATTTGCAAAAAAACTGACAGGTGGGCCCCTGTGACGTCGTGCTGACATCACAGGGGCAGATCTGGCCGTGGCCGCCGCGGCGGCGCCGATTCCGGCGCGTTCCAGGACGCGCGCCTGGGCGCGTCGGACGCGGCTCGTCGCGCCGCGCCTGGGGGTGGCGGCGCCGCCCCGAAATGGTTGCCGGAGGCCGCTCCGGCGAAGCGCGAACGCGGCGGCCGCCCGTGGTAACGGCGGCGGCGATTCCGCGGCGCACGCAGCGCCGCAGGACGCACGGGTTGGAAAGGAGGCGGAGGAGACGACGGCGCATATCGCCGTGGGGAGGGATTTGGAAGGGGAGGGCCGTGGAGGTGGCGGAGCGCGGCGGCGGCCGCCGGCGACACGTCGGTCGCGGGAGAGAGGGAGGGAGAGGGAGGCCTCGCTGGCATTTTTACGCGGAAGCCCTTCATGTTTTTGGTAATTGCAGTATAGCCCTTAGCGGGGGGGTGGACGTGAAATGTCCGTCGGATTCATGCGAATTTGCGAGAGTGGAAGGTCTTTTTTGCAAAATGACGCGGCGACCGGGTGGGCGACCGGCTGGGCGTCGGGCGACCGGTGGGTGACCGGATGACGTGGCGGGAGCTGGTTGGCTAAAATTCGACATGAACAGTAGCACGCGGGATTGGGGGCGACGTGGGTGAATCCCAGCCGTCCGTCGCGTGGATCGGACGGCTGTGGATCGCCCGCGACGTGGAGGGCTGGAGAGGGCAGCGATTCTTCTGTCTTTTATATATAGTGTAATATAGGTATACTTAGCATTATTTCTTCTCTTTCATACAGTGTGGGAAAAGTGCCTCAAGAACCTAAGTTGTGTGAATGGACCGACAGAGCCAGCAAGTTTGACAAATTGAAAACTCCGGTTGGTGTTTTGATCTTTTGAAATGTTACATTCAGTAATACATGTAAGTACTATCCGGTGCTAAATATTATTGTGCCAAAATATTTTTAGGTTAGGATTGCCATGGTCAGAAAATATACTGGTATATCGGATTCCTACCTGTCTATTTTGAAGGTGATTTGATTGACATTTATTCGTGCATTATCAAGTGTTCCTTCGTGTGCTTCTTAGCTTGTCGGGATTTAGTGAAATCTTGGAAGGCATCCTTATTTCTGATAGAACTGCTATGTTTGTGCGATTTTTTTTGGGGCGTAATCAAATTTAATTTCTGATACCTCTGTCAGGCTCTTCTGCATGCCTCGGTTGCTTTGGACCGAAAACTTGTGGTGGACTGGGTTCCTTCGTGTGATCTCGAAGATTCTGCAGCTAAAGAGGTCAGCATGTTGCTACCAGATACCATTTCAAATCCACTTTATATGATGGTGAATTTACTGATTCTTGGGTATTAATTCATTCTACAGACGCCTGATGCCTATGAAAAAGCATGGGATCTACTAAAGGTAAGCACGGCATATATTTTCAAGCAATGGCATTATGCAGAAATCTGAAGAGTTTTCCACCTCAGGATGCACATGGTATACTAGTTCCGGGAGGCTTCGGAGATAGAGGTGTCCAGGGAAAAATCCTTGCTGCAAAATACGCTCGAGAAAACAATGTTCCGTATCTTGGCATTTGCTTGGGCATGCAGATTGCAGTGATCGAGTTTGTCCGTTCTGTCATGAATTTGTGGGCCGAGATGAAAGCGGCAGACGCATGGAGGTAAGCTTAGTATATTTCAAGTAGCAACTGTAACACATTGGTATTTTGTTCCTCCAAATATATGATATAAAATCCTGAATACAGATTATTGAGCTACCAGCCATAGGTTTTTCATGGGCACGCAGTTTCACCCTGAATTTAACTCTAGACCTGGAAAGCCATCACCACTGTTCTTAGGTAAAACATCCTCAAAACTCTATACTTCACTGACATATGCTGAGAACCTGACCAAATTAACAACGAACTGACATAAAATTATGCTTGCATGTGTGACAGGATTAATAGCTGCGTCATCTGGACAGCTAGAGAACCTGCTGCAACGTTCCAGCAGCACTGTGAACTCGCCGTCCAGATGCATCGCCGGTACCAGAGCTGCCAAGACCAAGCTGTACAAGAAGAAACCGCTGAACGGCCTGGTGTCCATGTACTACGGGAATGGCAGCAGTATTCACATATAGCGGCAGCGCTGCTGACCTCATTTCTTTTCTGCATGTGTTTTTTTTTCTAGTATGGATTGATCTCTCCGATCAACCAATAAGAGATCGTCAGCTCCAGCGACATGACGAGCCATTTCCGTGGTTTTATGAAGGAATCTTGAGAGAAAAGGTTGGCAAAATTGTGGCTTATGCAAGCTTTGTAACCATGTCCAAGAATAGGCCGCCCACCTCTTGTTCCAATGCCGCTTCACGGGCCATGTTTTGTACACCTTGAAGACATGGCTTGGGTGTCAAGGAGCGGTGGATTGAGGCAATTCACAAGAAAGGGGATTCAAGGAGAGCCATGGCTTCGCTAGCGATGTTGGTCTCTTGGGAAGTTTGGAAGGAAAGGAATGCTGAATCAAGCAATAACCTCGACAATGCTTATCAACAAAATCAAAGATGAGGCGACTCATTGGGGTCTCGCCGGGGCGAAAGTTTGGAGTAGTTGAATGCCGCGAGAGTAGATTCTTGTATTTGCCTTGGCCTTTGGCCAAGTTTGGTTTGTAAGACCTCTCTAAAACTTCTTTAATCAATGAAAATGGCAAATCTTTTGCCTTGTTTAAAAAAAAACTGTTGGGCGTATGAGCTGTCACACGGAAGCGAATTAGCTAGGGTTTATTAGTGTCACTTTAGTCTGCTATTTCTTTTGCTTGCTTGCTTGTTTGTTTGTTGTTTTATTAAGGATTTTATTAAGGTTGTAAGGCTGGGGACGTGCAGCTAGCTTCAGTTTCAAGCCCCGTCTCGCCTGCTTCTACTTGTAAAACAGAACCGCTGCTATCCAGAGACTGAATTATTATAATCTAGTAACTTTGGTTTGAAAACACGTACCAAATTGTTCAGATCCGAACTTGGTATTGTCCAACTCGTGTGTATGTCTCACAACAGTCTTCCCCCTTCCTTTTTTTAAAAAAAATCTGGAATGCAGTGATTTGATAGAAACACCGTTTTATTTCCTGCTGGATCAAAAACTCTGGATCTCTCATCGACAACCGCAGCTCTTCAGTGCTTGTGTTATGACTTCTCGTGAGTCGTGATACTAAGGGGAATAACATAACAGCAGACTGAGATGTCAGCCAACGCAAATTGGCGAAAACATAGAGAGAAGATACGGTGAGATCAGACATCAATGAGTTTGATGTGAAGATGTGATTTGAAGACCATGCAGGGGAGCCCCCCCCCCCCCTCCCTCATGGCCGCGCCTCTCCTGCGCTCGGTGGTGGTGGAGCCGCGCCTGATCTCCGAGCGGGAGCGCCGCTGGATGGAGTCGAGTCCGAGCTCCAGTTCGGGCTCCTCCGCCGCCGCCTCCCCTCTGGTAGGTCCGCGACTCTCCTACGCCGGCGTCGCCGCCATGGAGCCGAGGGTCAGCCCTTCGGCTGCGCCTTCGCCGTCAACTTCGCGTCGGCCGACCCCCACCCCCACCGCCGCGTCCCGCCCTCGCCCCGCGACCCCACCTCACCGCGCTGCGCCGCGCCCTCGCCGCACCGCGCCGCGTCCGCGGGCCCAGCCTGACGCTGAAGATTGGTTGGTGGCCGGGCCAAGGCGCCGACGGCGCGAACCCGCTCCCAGCCCGCCGTCCCCTCCTCCCCGGCGCTCCCTCATCATCGAGCTCGACGGCATGTGCCTTAACTGCACGTCCACGGAGCACCGGCGCAAGGACTGCACCCAGCCTACCCGCTGCCTCAGATGCAAGAGCACGCTCCACCTCGCACGGGATTGCAAGCGTCCGCGCAGCCCTCCCAGCCACGGCTATGGTGACGGGCAGCGCCGGGCGCCGCCCGCTCTGCGCGGCCGTGCGGATAGGCAGCCTAGCGCAGACACGCCGACGGCGTCGCGGGAGTCTACGCCGCCTATCCCTCCTCCCAGGTCGCTGCTCGTCGCTCCGTCTCCACCGCGTGTTGAGCCCGATGCCGATGACCGCCTGCCGGAGCTGTGCGTCATTGAGCGCACGGCCGCCATTGATGCTGAGGTGCTGCGCTTCCAGCGCGCTGTCCTCGTCTCGGTCGTTGGTGCGAGCGTCAGCCACTCCGTCATCGCCGCGCTGCTTGCCGAGGTCCTGCTGATCTCGATTTCGGACTTCTCCGTGCACACCACGGCGCCGGAGGCGTGCCTCGTTCTGTTCGACAGACTGGAGGACCGTGACCGCGCCGTTGCCAACCCCGTCATTCCCGCCTTGACGTTCGAGCTCCGCATCAAGCCGTGGACGCCCCAGGCCCAGGCGACGTGCGCCATCATGAAGTACAAGGTCGACCTCGACATCGTGGGAATCCCGGCGCACGCTTGGCTCCGGTCCACCGCTGCCTCCTTGCTGTCTTCTTCATGCTGCATCGACTCCATCGCTGACGAAACTATGCTGCGGCATGATCTGCGCCGCTTCCGCCTGTCCGCCTGGACGGCAAACCCGGGCCTTATCCCGCCCAAGCGCATCCTCGCTATCCCCGACGAGACGCCGCTTGGGCCAGCTCCGGCCGACGCGACTGCCCGAAGCTTGTTGCACTACGATGTGGACATCAAGCTCCGCCGTGTGGCGCGGCCGCGCTCCCCTGGCCCTGGCGACGACGCGCCCGGCGACGGCCAGGACTCTGGCTCGGATGCAGCGCCCGGCGGCTCCCCGGGGAACGCGGATCGGCCGCCGCGTCGCAACCGTCGACGGCGCCATCGACGCCGCGGGACGGGTGGTCCATCTACGGGTGTTCTGCCTCAGGAGGGTATTGCTGCCGCTGTTGGTGCTGCCGCCGAGGCCGGCGGTGACTGCGCCGCCCTGCGCGCTGCGCGCCCGGCCAACCGCCGTCGCCGTCGCCGGCGCTCTCGGAACCGGAGAAAGGTGGGCCCTGTTCAGGCGTCCACTCGCTGGGTGCCACGTGCCGCGCCGGAGGTCATCGAGGGTCCCATTGCCACCACTTCGGTGCACGGTGCAGCGCTCTCCGACCCGTTGGAGGTGGCCGACAAGGCCGTTGTGCCAGGATCAGAAGTGCCAGTCATCTCGTCGCCTTCTGCATGTCAAGACAACGGTGTGCAGCAGGGCGCCGTGGACCAGTCGCAAAGCCATCTGCCGCCTGCGGTGGCTGCAGCTTTGGAGCGGCCGGTGGGCATGCCATGCCAGGACGCTTTGGAGCCGGTCCTGCCAGCTGCGTCCACCGACGCAGACCTCGCTGGGACTCCTGTTCGTGGTGGTGGCCCCCCCCTGGACGGTGCGGCCAATCTGCTGGCTACTCCTGCTCCTGGTCTGTCCGGAGTGGCCTCGGATCCTACTGCGACATCTGAGCCGGCCAACGCCGTACCGCCATGCTCTCCGGTGGGGTCCTCCGGATCTTGCGCGCCAAGCACGCACTCGCCTGCTGCTGGTAGCTCGCCCTCTGGTCCCACATGTGGCCCTGCTTCGCCCGCGTCGCCCCCGTCTGTGGATGGCCCCCGCAGCCTGGCCTTCACGGAGGACTCATCGTGGCTGCACCCTGCCGCCATTGGTACCCGCTCGGACTGCACCGCTGAAGAATGGTTCGAGGTGCCCATCTCGCCGTCCCCGAGCGATGACCTGCCGCTGGCTGTGACGACGTACCTCCGGTCTTGTCACCAGCCGCTGTCCAAGCCGCTCCTCCGCCCGGCACCGATCGCTACCCCGCTGCCGCTGCTTCCACGTCGGAGCGGCCGCATCACGCTGGTGTGTGGCAATGAGGTGCCTGGGACGGCGTCCTGGGCACAGAAGACTATCATCTGCAAGCTTGGCCTTGCGGATCGGCCGGAGCAGATCGACGATGGCACCCTGGAGCGGTACAGGAACTTCTTCTCAGATGAGATTCTTGTGCACCGGCTGGATGCCCTTCGCGAGCTGTTCTCTCGCGGTTCCCTTGCGGGTGTTGATGTAGCCGCGCACTACGCGCAGGCGGAGGCGGTCTGTTAGACCGTGGCTGTATCTTGGTTGTTATCACGTTTCCTTATGTGTACACCTAATGAGAATATTTGCGGGTGGAATTTCCGTGGTCTCAATTCCGCTGCGCGCTGTGATCTACTGAGAGACACGGTTAGAGATGAGCACGCTTCCTTGATCTGCATCGAGGAGACCAAGTTGGAGGTTATTGATGCACACCTCATTCTTCGGCTGTTTGGACCCGGCTTCGAGCACTTCTCGCTGCCGGCGGTTGGCACTAGGGGCGGGATCCTCGTCGCGTGGCGCACATCTGTTTGGGAAGTGTCCGGCGTCGCATTCCACTCCTTCGCCCTCTCGGTGCGCATCAGGCAGCGGTGCGACCCCTCGCCACCATGGTGGCTGACGGTGGTCTACGGCCCTTTTGCCACCGCTGATCGGCTATTGTTCTTTGAGGAGTTGCGCACCTTCCGCGCTTCGCATCCGGGGCCTTGGTCCCTAATGGGGGACTTCAATCTCATCTACCAAGCAGCCGACAAGAACAATGCAAATCTGGATAGGCGATGGATGTCACGGTTTCGGAGGTTCCTAGATGATCTCGAGCTGTCCGAGCTGAACCTTCACGGACGGCGGTACACGTGGAGTAATGAGCGCCGTGTGCCTACGCTGGTGCGCCTGGATCGCTGGTTCCACTCTGCGGATTGGGAGGAGAGGTTCCCCAACTGTCTGTTGCGGGCCGGGGCATCTCTGGCTTCAGATCATTGCCCCATTATCCTGCATACAGACCTCCAGTCCCCACGCTGTTACAGGTTCAGGTTCGAGCCGTTCTGGCCGAAATACGACGGGTTCCTTGAGGCGATCGCGGAGGCCTGGACCGCACCTGATCACATGGATCCCCTAGCTCGCCTGAACATCTTGCTGGGACGGACGGCGAAGGCCCTGCAATCCTGGAGTGATCGGAACATTGGCAACGTTCGTCGGTAGCTTCTCCTTGCGAAGGAGCTGATCTTCAGGTTGGATGTTGCGCAGGAGTCGCGTGTTCTATCGGATGCAGAATTCGCCTTTCGCTCTGAGCTGAAGCTGAAAGTTCTTGGCCTCGCGTCCCTTGAGCGCACCATCGCGCGCCATCGCTCCCGCGTGCTGTGGCTTGCTGAGGGCGATGCTAATACACGATATTTCCATATGAGAGCAAGGCAGCGGAGGCGCAACAACCACATCGTGGCGCTTGCGCAGGACGGCAATGTGGCTGTGGATCACGGAGATAAGGAAGATATGCTTTTCTCCTTCTTCTCTGGGCTGATCGGTTCTGATCTTGAGAGGGAGCACGACGTCGACCTCGATTTCCTGGGACTGCCTTCCTTGGATCTCGCCGAGCTTGATGGGCCGTTTTCGCTAGACGAAGTGTGGGCTGCTGTCAAGGGGATGCCGGTGGACAAGGCCCCTGGGCCCGATGGCTTCTCGGGCCGTTTTTACCAAGCTGCATGGCCCGTCATCAAGATCGACATCCTTCGAGCTGTGCAGCATCTCTTTGCGCTTCAGTCCAGGGGCATGGAAAGGCTGAACAATGCCATGGTCGTCCTCCTGCCTAAGATGGATGGTGCCTCAGATGTCAAAGACTTCCGGCCTATAAGCCTCACGCACAGCTTCGGCAAGCTCTTCTCCAAGCTGCTCGCCAACCGCCTCGCCCCCCGGCTATCGACTTTGGTTGCGGCGAACCAATCGGCCTTCGTGAAAGGGAGGTCCATCCACGACAACTTCAAGATGGTCCAACTAACGACAAGGGCGCTGCATGTTGGGCGCACCCCCGCCTTGCTCCTCAAAGTCGACATCTCCAAGGCGTTCGATTCGGTGTCCTGGCCGTTCTTGATTCGGGTGCTGCAGCATATGGGGTTCGGCCACAGATTCATTGGCTGGGTGTGCATTATCCTTTCCTCGGCGTCCTCGCGGATCTTGCTCAATGGGGTGCCGGGCAGGGTGATCCACCACCGGAGAGGGCTCCGCCAAGGCGACCCGCTGTCCCCGACGCTGTTTCTCTTCGTCATGGAGGTGCTGAATGCCGCACTCAGGCACGCCGAGGCCCTAGAGATTCTATCTCCGCTGCCGTGCCGGGGTGTGCGTTTCCGCGCGTCCATGTACGCGGACGACGTCGTCATCTTCGTCTCCCCGTTGGCACGCGACCTTGGGCTTGTCCGCGGCATCCTCGATTGCTTTGGTGGCGCGTCCGGGCTGCGCACCAACATGGCCAAGTGCTCCATCTCGCCTATTCGCTGCACGGAGGAGCACCTCGCCGTGGCTGCCCAGTTCTTCCCGTGCGCCGTGAAGGAGTTCCCATGCACTTATTTGGGCCTCCCGCTGTCCTACAAGCGTCTGTCCAAGGCGAGCCTGCAGCCCATACTTGACAAGGTTTGTCGCCGCCTCTCCCCTGGGCTCGCGAGCTTCTACACCACCGCTGGCCGTTTGGTGATCATCAAGTCCGTCATCACATCGATCCCAATCTACATGTCCATCGCGATCGCCCTTCCGCCGTGGCTACTGAACTTCCTGGATAAGCGAATACACGCTTTCTTCTGGAAGGGGACGGATACGGTGAAGGGCGGGCACTGCTTAGTGGCATGGGACAGGGTGTGCCGGCCCGTGGAATATGGTGGGCTTGGGATCCTCAACCTCAAGCTTCTTGGGTTTGCGCTGCGGATCAGATGGCTGTGGCTGCAGAAATTACAGATCGGCTGCTGGACGGGGCTGCATATGGAGGTGGAGCCTGAAGTTCAGGCCATGTTTGATGCGTCCGTCAGGGTTGAGGTCGGGGACGGAAGGCTGGCGCTGTTCTGGACAGATGCGTGGCTTGGCGACGATGCTATGTCCTTCAAGCTGCGCGCACCGGCGCTGTTCGACGCGGTGGACCCTCATGTTCGACGCACCCGTACCGTGCGTGACGCGCTCACGGACCGCCAGTGGATCCGGGACATCACCGGCCCCCTAACCATGCACGTCCTGGTGCAATTCCTCCAGCTTGTGGATGATCTACAAGGCGTGGAGGTGCAGGCTGACACCCCCGATCGCGTGCTGTGGAAGTGGACGCCGTCTGCCACCTATTCCGCCAGCTCCGCCTACAAGGCTTTCTTTGTGGGGCTGGAGTTCTTCACCTGCGGCAAGGCAATTTGGCAAGCGTGGGCTCCGGCGAAGTGCAAGGTGCACCTTTGGCTCGCGCTGCAACGCCGCATTTGGACGGCGGATCGGATGCGCCGTCGTGGGTTGAATTCCCACACTAGTTGTCCTCTTTGTGACCAAGTGGACGAGACCGCCGACCACCTTTTCGTCGGCTGTGTGTTCAGCCGGGAAGTCTGGCATAGTACGCTGTCCCGTTGCAACCTCCAGCACTTAACGCCGGATGCAGGTGCAACTCTTATCGGGTGGTGGCCAGAGGCACGCACAAGAGTGCCTTCGCCGCTTCGGAAGGGGTTTGACTCCGTGGTGCTCCTTGTCGTCTGGACGCTCTGGAAGGAGCGCAACGCAAGGGTGTTCCAGCGCCGTGCGATGATGTGCCGTGCGGTGTGCAGGAGGATCGCAGAGGAGGTGGAGCTCTGGAAGCTCGCCGGCGCTGTTAGGTTGGGTGCGATCTGGAGTTAGTTTAGTTGTTGCTGTGTGGGCGCTGTGTGGAGTTTAGTTGTTCTCGTTGTGGTTTCTTGATGGCTGCCCAACCATCGTTCCCGACACTGTAACCGCATCATTGCGATGCCGGACTCGCTGTACCCCCTTCTTTCTATCTATTGCACTGGACACGCAAGCTTTGCGTGTTCGCAAAAAAAAAAAAAAAAGAAGACCATGCAGGGCAAGGTCCTTGGTCATCTTTCTAGATAGCCCCAATGCAGGCGGCCTCAAGCTTCTGAGTGAAGTCCAGGAGTCCAGGATTATCACCAAGCTTGGCCTTGTATCACAACAAAAAGGAGGCAATTGGAGAAATCATCCAACTTGAGCTGTCATTTCTACTCCCTCCGTTCCTAAATATAAGATGTTCTAGACATTTCAAAGTAGACTACATACGGACTGAAATAGTGAATATACACACTAAAACATGTCTAGATACATGCGGATTTGAGAAAAGGTAAAATATTTCATATTTAGGAACGGAGGGAGTAGTATATTCAATTGAGGTGCAATATCAAAATTCTCCAATACAAGGGAGTTAAGAGCATGACATACTTCAAGAAATTCATCTCAAATGAAACCAGTTGGTACAAAATCCAAGTGGATTACCACCGTTATTACATAGAAAATTCAAGCACACAAACACTGACCTTGCAATGCGTAGTAGCATAGTAAACCCAGCAATGACGAACTGAGAACCCTAGCTACTAGCAATGATTTATTAGCCTTTACTAAGCGATCCCACTTATGATGTACACTTAAGGACGATGTCTGGTTTTTCGAAACTAAGATGGTGCCACCAACATAGTAGGCTTGGAAACTGGTCCTCTGTGCGCCCTTTAGTCACCATTGGACAGAAACTCCTCGTCCCATGAAGGCTCAGGATCTTTATTCTGCAAAATTACAAGCCATTGGAAAAAGTGAACACATATAAGTATCATAAACGCTGCAACTCTAATATCAAGCAGATGCAATCACATTGACTTATGTTTCATAGTTATTATTTATTACCAAAATCACACTAATATCGTCTTCTTGGGGGCTGTTCTCATCTGAATTGCCGACACAACATGCACTATTTTGTTTAGGATCATCATCTCTAGGGTACATCCCCTTCGGTGGCACATCAACCAGCATATAATCTGTGTAAAAATATGACAAGTTATGCATTAAAATATAACTCGCATATAGTTAGGGAAAAAAGACAACAACAATCAAATAGTTGTATGGATGTCATGTACTGTTGCTCTTGTCCATAGTAGATTGCATAATTGTAGGAGGAGCCTGTACATTTGCATGTTGAGAAAGTAAGTTTGTGGTACGGTTCACTTGAGTAATTGATGGTAATATCTATACAATTTTGCATTACAGTACCTGCTGCTGAGGCATGTTATGAGTGGGAAATGGTGCTTGGGGTCTTGACCTGTGATGTTTCGTCCTAGAATGGCTCCTACGAAGATTGTCTTCTGATTCAAGATTCAATCTATATTTCTGCAATTCATACAACGTTCGTTGTACAACAAAGAAAGTATAAAGGATATAGCCCCCGCATAAAACAAAGAGTCTCAGCAAAAACCAAAATACGAGAAGAGTATGTATGGCTAGTTTGGACACAGATTTTCTACTTCCCACATGTTTGAGGCTTTCTATATTGAAAAGAAATGAAAGCAATGTTGAAACAAAAAAATCTGAGAACAAATTTATCCTTAGTAGATTCTAAAATATACTATGTATTCACCAAGTTTCTTGAAAAAATTGAGTAATTTATAATTCGCACTGAAGAGGCATGAGAGGCTAAAAATAATCTATATATGCTCTGAACTTGTTCTTTAGAGCACGCAGAAATAACATTTTACAAGGATATCTACACATACACATAAAACACAAGCATTCATTTGTTTTCACTCTTCTTTAGTCGGGTTTATTGGAGAAAATGCACATTATACTTATTACGTTATAATCTCTGTAAAAAAAATAAGAGAGGAGGATATTGTCGTTTGTAATATGTAAAAAAAATGAACAATTCGGTTACCTGAAGGTGGCTTGCAATGTTCTCCCTAGTAAGTGTAGGATCATTCATCAACTCCAGTATTTTCGTTGGCACGGCACCTAAGAAACAATTCAAATAAAACAAGTTATCTTATAGAAGCCAAGCAAGTAATTACAAGATAAGCTTGAAATTTATCGATCCATTAGTATAAGTCTAGCACATTACTAATTAAACGCAAATTAACAAGATGAGCATGGCAATGATTCACAACATTACCTCCAGGGGGGAGTTTATTATACGCAGCCACAAACATTTTGTGTAGTTCATCGGTCCAAACAACTCGGGCTTTTTTTGCTTCTGTGACGGTTGTTGCCGCTCCTTCTCGGCATGCTCTCCATCCACCTCCTGACTGTCTGTGTCGCTTATTTGTTTCTTGCTCCTCAACCCCTCCCTTCTTCCTGAGAATGGTAAGTTTGTTATGGTAGACACCGTTGTTGATGGCAAGGTGTTGTATAGACTGTTCGGAGTGGCCTCCCGTGACTTCGGTCCATTTGGTTCAACATTGAAGATGGCCTTCCTAAACTTATTAATATCCTCCATTGTGAGGGGTCCATAGGTCTCTTCTTCTTTTATCCCTGTATAGGAAGTGAAAATGTGAAATTTCAGTATTAAGTACTAACAAATATAAAACCTTTTATTGCATATGTGACGATAAATATTAGTATCAATTTTGTGGCTAAATTATAGTACCCCGTGCGTTAATAGATGACTTTTTGGACACAAAACAAAATCTCCAACATGTGACGTTTACGCATACAAAAGGACAAAAAATAAGTTTATGCTATTATGAAAATATGTTTCACGAGAAATCTAGTGATAGTTTTGGCACCCAACCAATTTGAATGCATCAAAGTAATGTACATAAGTTTGACTACATGGTTTGTAGAACGCCATCTATTTACGAATGGAAAGCTGCTTTTATATCTTTAACTAATTCTACCACATTACTCCCACCGTTCCAAAATATAAAACACACTTTTTGCACGGTCTTTGATTCATGATTTGACCACTAATATGTAATCCCTATGTACCATAATATAATATGTTTTAGGTATTCTAATACGGACCACATACATAGCAAAATAAGTGTATCTGCATACAAAAATATGTCTATATATATACATCTGTATTTTGTCTGTACTAGAATACCTAAAACATCTTATATTATGGTGTGGATGGAGTACTAAATCATATGTATTGAGAATGCATAAATGGTGTTGCATTTGTCTTGCATAATTCTTCTATTTTATATATCTTTATACTAATTGAGAAAATCAAGGGCGTTTTATATTTTTGGATGGAGGTGGCATTATTTATCTCTACCACCTTTTAGAAGACATATCCCTATCCTTGCAAAGGAAGTATTCATGCATGTTAGGTGATCTATAAGAAATATACTTGTAATGAATTATGTGTTATTATTTAGACATCAATATATGAACTCTAACTTTCAGGTGTTATATTTCTACTAGTCAAATTAAGAAGAAAAAATCTTTCGGAAACTGGGTTGCAAATTAAACTTCAATTAATTTATTAAATTCTAAGCAGGTTGATCAAAAGCTCAAACTTAGATACATTAAGTAATGTAAGGTTTACTTGTGGCATTTGTGTTATTTGTAACATAATACCTCGGTCCCAAAATATAAAGCACGCTATTTTTTATGCTGATCTTTAATGTCCAACTTTGACCATTCATATATAATAAATTGTGTGGATCAAGAACGTGTAAATGACACCTTAGGATTCGTCTTGCAAAATTCTTTCTTTTCATATATTTTATACTAATTTTATGGTCGTATTATAAGTACAAATCATGGTCAAAATTGCGTTAATGCACAGGCAATGCAAAATTAAAGGACGCCTTATATTTTGGCATGGATGGAGTAGTAAATTCATCGGAGATGAAACTCTAGTTCCCTTTCGTTAATGCACAGGCAATGCAGCATGTGCTCTTTTCGATGGTTTCAATAGGGAAAAATAAATCAAGCTCATAATATGATTCAAGACTATTTTCAGCCAATGTTCTCTATATCTCTGCACATTAATAATAACAACCAACTAAATTAATTTAAACAATGATGGTTTTCTTAAAACGGTCAAGCCTACATGTTGGTCAAAGTTCCGAACTCCTATACTCCAAAAAAGAATCCATTGCCATAGCTCCAAATTCATTAGTACTAACTCAACGATTTTAGTACATTTTCAAAATCACAAAACCAAAGCATACTCAAACAATAACAAACTAAACTAATTTGAAACAACTATGATTAATTTTATATAGTAATGCACGTTGGCCAAATTAATTTCTAAAACTCTTATGCTTCAAAGAGGAATCTGAAGCTATATGAATAGCTCAAACCAAATTTACCTTTATAGGATAAAATTAATAAACCCTAAAGTGTAAGTTGTAAATGAGCAAAGGTACATGTACACCCGTTAACTTTGGACATAAATTTATGAAAGAATATTGTAACAAAATATTATTAATACAAAACTATACAGTGTTTCCCACAAAAAACAAAGGAAATAAAAAAGGAGAGTATGACAGACCAAAAGAAGTGGTAGCAATTATATACGTACGAGTAAAATATACGTCTACCTTTCCTCTTCTTATTTCTCCCAAACGCAAGAAAAACACAGAGTGAACCTTTATAGGCAACTTCACTGAAGTGCTAGGTTAAGTTTTCTTTTTCGGATTTTTTTACTAAAACATCCAGCTCAAGAAATCCATCTCAACCACACTAAGTTAAGAGTGCACTAGCAATTACCATAGGCGCAAAGCTGCGACTCGCGGACGGCAAACTGAAAGAGCTCAAGCGCGGCGGCCCGCCTTCCGCTGGGGTATTGCGAGGACCTGTCGACCATCACGACGTCGAAGCTGAGACCCTGCGGGCCGCCGCCCTGGCGCAGCACTGCCAAGGCCGCCGCCGGATCAGTGCTAATCGTCACTGCAAGCAAACATCATAGAATCACAACGCAGCGTACAAATTACTAGCGAGGTGGATCGCAAACAATCGAGCTCTGCAGCTACGTACGTAGCAGTAGCACAGTAGTACGTGCTCACCTTGGTAGCCTAGCAGGCGAAGGTTGGTGACCAGGCGGTGTAGCCTGGTGCTGTCTCCTCCGACGGCGAGAACGCGGGTGAGCACCGGCGGCATCCCTGGAAATAGAGGGTCATGACCCATGGCCCCCGGCCGCTGCAGAGCGGCTCCTTGCTTGCTAGGGCTGCGAGAGACGACGCATGTAGGAGTAGGAGTATGTATGTAGATTGGCGGCAAGGGATGAGGGGCAGTTGTTCTTGTTTCTGGCGGCGGGCAAAGGGTTGGTTTCGTTGGTTAAGTCCCTCGTCGTAGCAGGGGGGCGAATGATACGGTCGAACGTTTAAATTTTTTGCTCTGGATCTCATTTTCCCGTTGTTCGCGTACAGGTACATCTTGGGATAGACTGCCTAAAAACCCGCGCCGCGCTGGTGCAAGCCATGCAGCAAACGTTACGACGTCGCCTTCTGCCCGAAACTCTCTCCCCGAGGCGGCGGCGCCGCGCCGCCCCTGGGGAGCTCCCCTCCACACCGCCCTCCTCCCCTCCCCTACAGCGCCCCCTCCTACCGCCGCCGTCGCGAGGTCGCCGCGGGGTAAAGCCCCTGTGGTGAGGCGGCGGCGGCGGCGCAGTCCTCCGCCTGCGGGAACGTGTGGGGGCGGCGGCGTCTACTCCCTCCTCCTCCAACGGCAGTGCGCAGCGGGGTGGCGGTGGCCAGGGGATCTCCGGCGGCCGGCGGCGGATGAGATCTTGGCCGTGGTGTGATCCGATCTGGGTCCGTGGGATTCAGCTCGAGATCCACTGGGGCTGCGCCTCGTCTCGACAACGGCAAGAGGAGAACACCCTGGGTCTTCTTCGCGGCATGAGGACGTCGGGGTCTTTGGCCCGGGCATGGTGGTGGTGGCTGCCTTCTCCTCCGAAGGCGGTCGACCAGGCTGTCTGCTTGCAGCAGGGAGGCGGGAAGGCGGTGAGGAGACGGCGGCGTGCCGCCGGCGGGTGCTGCTGTCCCCTCTGATGCTATCCCGCTGGAGTTCTTAGCCGGGGCGGCGATTTGCTGCTCCGACCGGCGGCGTGGGGGCCTGCCGGTGTGCTCCAATAATGGTGGCGGTCCTAGAGTTTCAATTCGCACAAGGACGAAGATCTGCTTGTCGCCGGTCATCTTTGATCTGGCAAGAGTGTCGAGTTTCGGAAGACTCCGCCGGTGATCTTTCATGGGCTAATCCCTAGAGATTGCTGGATCGGAGGGATTCGGTCGCGCCGGAGGGAGCGGCGTGAAGCTCTGCTTCCGTGCCATCATGGGCAAATCCATGGTGTAGTCGGAGACGGAGAATGTCATGAAAGCTGAGATTAAAGGACTGGCAAATGGCGATTGGAGGCTTTGTGGCGATGAGGAACTTGCTTAGAGTTGCAGAAGGCGGAGCAGCGGTATGTTAGTGGGGGCAACATCACAGGTGAAGTTCAAAGTTCTACCTTTCAGGGTGAAAATCCAAGGTCTGGCCTTAATTGGTTGTGCCTGGCAATGCTCTTGCTGAAGACATTGTTTTGACAGCGGGGACTATTATCTTCAGGGTGAAAACCCAAGGTCTGGCCTTAGTTGGTTGTGCCTGGCACTGTTCTTCTTGAAGACGTTGCTTTTGAAGATTTGGACATCAGGTGGTGTCTTGGTGGTGGTTGTGCGGCTGCTGCAATGACTGTAACTCTGTAGCGGGACTTTTCTTTTTATTTCTTCTTCTTATTGTCTTTCGGCTGTGTGCATCCGTAACAGCTTTTGGTTGTTGCAGAGGCTGGGTGTAATTGGTATTCCCGCGATATTAATATACACTCTTTATCTAAAAAAACGACGTCGCCTTCTAGAAGGCGAGTGACGTCATGTACGACATCATCTTCGGGTCCTGATGACGTCAGAGCTTTTTTGTTCTTGCGGATTCCTTTCTTTTAAAACCGTAGTGGACCAAAAGGAACCAGAACAAGGGTACATCGCGCAAGTACAAGGCACAAAAAGAAGAAAAGATTACAAATTTGCCTTCCAAAGACATGTGTTTGTAACCAATTAAAAAGGTACAAGACGACACATGGTTGACTCTTCGATGCATGATGCCACGCATCTTGAGTGAACCGCCATAGCAAACGAGTGCTCAGGAGATGTCTTTAAGTCGCCGCTAACCATCGTGCAAAGAGGCATTCGTCTGATCCCTGCCGGGATCTCAAGGTTGAATCCAAATATGTTGGTGTTGAAACTGTAAAAGATGCGCATGCATCCAAACAGAGAAGCAAAGCTAGCATATACAACAGATGATACTGCAGAACGCCATCTCGCGACAGCAAAAGGGACCTGACTTGGTCCTCATTCCCTCTAGAGCGCATTTGAATCAACTATTAGGTGAGCCACCTAAGGCGTGTTTGGTTGGTCGCACGTACTCCAAATAGGCCAATTGGGTGCAAAAAACCGATTGTTTGGTTTGTCGTGCGAGGCACTGGGCCAACAACGCACGATACTCAAATCACCATGTTTCGCATGTCCTTGACACGATATGACTAATAGGCTCGAGAAACGCATTACCATGATGTCATTGCTCCGTCCCGAAGCATTGTCAGTTGTTGTATTGTTTTGCTCTGACGCTCTCCTGTCTCTATTACGGGTACTGTTAAGCGATGTGACGTATATGTTGTCCAAAGACGGCTTCCGGTTGAACCGGTGATCCTGTGGTCGGTTCGAAAGGTACCTATTGGTAAGGTCGAATGGTTCTGCTCCTGCCGTTTCTGTATCGCATGCTTAAAAAAAGATGTTCTTCAGCTACATGGACAAGTTTTGTTTTAGACGGAACAGTATGACAAAGATTATATGATATAGAAAAAACAGCGCATAAACACACATAAAAAACGAGAGTAGTTTACAGGGATATATATTGACTACATGATAGATTATTCAGTTCATTTACACTCTAACTGTATATAACCCTTGCCAGATCGTCCTGCCCCAAACCCAACATGGTAAGTGCTGACTGATTCTAAGCAGAGTTGAACCGGCAAGAGGTTGAATGATGGCTGGCGTTCAGTTTCACACAGATTGTTTATTCTGTAGAAAATTCTCCCTACGCCGTCTTCCGCGTCATGCGTTTAACGAGTTGCTTCCTCGCCTTTTGCGCCACTTATCAAAGGGGTGACTTTTTTTGTCATCCGTTAATCATAAATAGACAGTATAGATTGCTTTTAGGGAGTTGAGGAGATGGATGCCTGTGTATAATAGCGGACCAACACTTTGACCTCCCAACTGTAGTACTAATCTTCTCCTTTCTCGGTTTACTTCCGCAGAGAGCTGTTGCGTTTCCCGCCTACCAATTTCCTCCTCCTTTCCTTGCTCATCATGGTTTCAAGGAGGAGGTATCAGTAGAGGAATGTTGTGTCCAATCCGGAAGTTTCTCGTCCTGGAATGGTTCTGGCCTTGGCGGCGGCAAACAGCCCTTCGCAAGATGCCATGTCCTTCCTATCATTGAAGGAGAGTCTCCCACACATTGACGGCTGGTCCTCGTCGGTTGGGTCAGCACGGAAACGTGACCGCCTCGAGAGCATGATGTCAGGGTAAATCTAATTCCTTTTATTTGTTCTCCGTTTCTTGCCCATACTCCGATTCCGATCCCTTCTTTCCCCCGTTTCTATCGGTCGAGCAAGGAATGCCCCAAATCTGTACTTGCCACCGATGTGGATGCAGGAAATCTACGCCGGCCGGGGAGATCTCCTGCGGCCTAAGTAGGAATGATGTTAGTAAATCTCTATTGGTAGTCGATGTATCCCTTCACTCTTGATTTTCGTTGTTTACTGACAGAGAAGCGTGTATCATCGTGCCAGGAGCAGACGAATATGGTGACCGATCTTCGTGCGGAACGCGACGAGCTGCGTCGGGAGGTCATCCAGTGGTCCAAGCTCCAGGAAGAAAACCTTGAGTCGATGGAGCTTCACAGGACTTATATGCAGGAGCTGATGTCCGAGAAGGAGCTATGGTCTGAGTGTAGACACCTTCGGAAATAGAAGGTCAAAGCCGATGCAAAGAGCATCCAGTATCTCAAAAAGGCCATCGATGCCTAAACGGCGCTGGGGAGTCATACACAAACCTAAGAAAGATCTTGGACATCACCAGAATCGTGAAGTTGAAGGGCAAAGAGGTATTTTAAGAGACTGTTTAGTAATAAATCAGTTTTCTCATATATATCAATTGTTTCCCTTGCTCGTGTTTTTTTTTAATATAGTTGTTTTGTGCTTATGTGAACCAATTATGGCTGCCAAACATTTTGACTTACTTTACACACATTATTATCCTTTTCATATATTTTCCATTACCCTCTTGTAAAGGGAATGAATTGGTCTCTCGGGGGATCGTGCGCCAAGGCATGAAGTTTCATGGAGTACCTTGTATGAAGTTTTAAAAAAGGTATTCACAAAATGGAGTACGATTTCAACCGAGATGACCAAGGTCATGGCCATATCTGTCGCAGCAGTGGAACACGGGGTTCCCCTAGTGCTGCCAAAGTGGGTCCACCCCATGTGGGCCCAAGATGAAGATGGACAAGACCCAGACTCAAGTCAAACTGACAGGTTCACCGTCAGGACAAGCAAGGCCTACGTCAACAAAGGGCTCCGGTCCTGGGGGCCTGCCGGGTCCCCGAACCAAGCAAGAAGGCAAGGAAGGACCCGAGAGCCCGAGTTCCCGGCAGGAGGCCGGCTCCCTCTCGGGTACTTCCCCACGTCCCTGTGGATAAGCTCTCCACCTCACGCAGGAAGACCTCAGAAGACTTGGGAAGCAAGGCGAAGGCAGCGCGGGCGGGAAGCACAGCCCGTGGTGGTGTCAGCCCCTGTCCACCCCAAGGCGGACGCTCCCACCTAACCCAAAGGAGACGCTAGGCTGAGGAGAGGCCACGTCTCCCCCTAAACTAGATGAGGAGGGTCCTTCACGCCGAAGGTCCCTCGTGCCCCTCACGTGACCCTGTGGCAACCCCTTAGCCTATAAAAGGAGGACCAAGGCACGGAGAGAGAGAAGGTCGAACCAAGGCAAAAGTCCAGCCAGAGCAAGACTAGACTAGGGCTGCGAAGGTAGAGGGGAAGGTGATCTCCTCCGGGTCAGGATCTGTCCTTCTTCTACCTCCAGCCAAAACCCTTCCGGGTACCCCATCCGGGAGGTTCCATTGTAAGCCACACTATGAAGAACCCATCAATCCAGACATGCAGGAGTAGGGCTTTTAGCCTCCGGGCGGCCTGAACCTGGGTAGCTCCTTGTGTCCCTTTGGTTGCATGCTTTGATCGTGGAGAGGAGAGCTTGATCTAGACTCTGCCCGAGAAGACGATTCTCAGCCTCCTTCGCGCCCCGTGCCGAACCTAAAAGGGGGTATCCTATACTCCCGGTGTCCGTGCATCGAGACACGACATCTGGCGCGCCAGGTAGGGGGCGCAAGCGCTGGATTCGCCTACATCAGCCGCGACGGCAAGCTCATCGTCGACAACCTCGGAGTCTACGTCAGGCTCCTCTTCTTCGGAAACAAGCTCGTCGTCAAGTTCTTCTTCTGGCTCGCGATCTACGGCAAGATCGTCAAGAACTGCTTCTAGCTCCTCATCTGCACCGGATCCGCTCCAGGAACCGCCGTCTCCTCGGGGCAAGGCGAGCAGCTGCCTCAGTCACAAGCAAGAGTCATGTCGGGAACTCGGGAGGTCCTTGGAGAGCAAGCGTGCCAGACATCGCGGAAGGGCTGGGGGCTAGAGGAAGCTCTGGGCGTGGCCCGGGCGCTTCTCCTTTCCCCCCAGATCAGTGCAAGAATGATCCCCGTGCGAAGGCATGGATCAACAGCTTGGAAAACCTGCTGGACTACGCTCTCCAATGCCACGCTCCCACGAGTCCTGCCCCGACCATCGACCACGGCGCTGCCGTCCCCGAGCCTCTACTTCCAGCAGAGGAACAGCCTGAGGACCCCCATGGCAAACGGCCCATGGAACTTCCTAAAGAAGGTGCTGGCCAGAGCTCCAACCCCAGGCGTCGCTCACGGGAGGACATGGAAGGCCAGGCCAGCCAGCACCTCAAGACCTGCTGCACGCCATACCCGGCAACCGTCTCCGACCTCTATCACTTAGAGCAAGAAGCTGAGGAGACGCTGCGCCACTACATCTGGAGGTTCCGGGGCGTCGTCGACCGCATTACCCGAAGTACCTCTGCGAGGCTTCCGTCATCGCCGCTTTCCACGTCAACGTCCGCAACTCCAAGATGCGTGAAAAGATGAGTATCCGCGTTGTGGACACCCTGGAGGACTTGTGGGACATAGCTGACCGATGTGCCATGATGGAAGAAGCTGCTAACCTTCCACCCCGCAAGAGTCGTTGAAGCAAGTCGTGCTGTGTACCCGAAAGAGCTGTGTTGCCGCAAGATGTACCCTGAAGTGGCCCGTTGTCGTTCAAGAACTTCCATGATGAATAAAAGATAAGTTACCCTCAAACCTGTTTCTGCGTACGTGCTATCTACTTCTCGGGTAACAAAACATGTGCGGAACTAGAAAGGCAAGGCTCGACCGTCGTGCGAGCACTCATGGGGTATCGACTCTCCCGGGGGTAAAAAGCGGTGCACAGACCTGATACACCCCGGGGACGTGCGTGCCAGCAGAGTGAGCGGCTTTTTGGGAATCGGTAGGGCTCGCGAGCGCATGCCTGACCAGTCAGGGCCTCGCGGGTAAGCTTACATCCCAGAAGGTCCCTCAAGGACGTGGAGAAAAGTAAAGACATGCTAAAGACAAGTAAAAGTAACCCGAGAACTAGAGTAGCATAGCAAGTTCTAGCCTATTACAAGCAAGTTTTAATAAGCTGGTACATGAGATCTGACGCAAAGTTTATTTGGGGCACGAAGTGCCCAAACATGGTGCAGGACAACTAGAGAGGCGGAAATTTCCTCATGGCAAGTGCAGTCGCGGGAGCCGACACCGCGTGGAGAGAAGCCCTGGAAGGAGACGAGGTCGAGAAATCTGGCAAGGCAACGCCAGGATTGGCCTCCCTGAAGGACGCCATCACCAAGGCCGCCGTCGCCTTGCTTGTCTCATGCTTGTCATTCACAAGCTGGGTGACCATCTTGTTCTTGAAAGACCGGAGATCAGCGGCCACTTCCTGATGAATCTCGCGACGAGGGGCAGACTCTGACGCTGTGATTCCAGCACCGGAGCTTCGGTGGGCAGATTCAGCCGCCTCACTCGCGTCGTCGCCAACTCGCAAGCAGCCTCAACCTCGGCGAAACCTTCCTGGTTAAGACGGCGAAGCTCAGACAGCTCAGTGGATGCCTGGGAGTTGGCCTGGATCAGCTTTTGATTGCCTTCTCTCAGTGCTGCGAGCTCTTGCACTGCGCCTCCAAGGACTCCTTCAGCTCTGACATCTTCTGGCCGTCACTCTTGGCCTGCTGCTGCAAAGCTTGGGCGGACTCCTGCTCCTGGTGGAGGACGTTCTTGATATCTTCGATGGTTTGGACGGCCTCTTTCTCCTTGGATTTCCAGAGTTGGATGTCCTTATCCCTGGCCTCGAGCTCTTCACGGTGGCGGTCCTCCTGCTGGTGTTTCTGGAGCTCCAAGGTCTTCTCCTTCTCAGCCAGCTCTGCCTCCCGGGATGCCAGCTGCTGCTCTTTCGCCAAGATGGCCTGTCCTTGGCGCGCACTTTCGGCCGTCCGGTCTGCATCTTTCTTCTCAAGGGCCTAGTGCAAGATGGTGATCTGGGTTGCCAAGCGGTTCAGCTTGTCCATCCCCTTCTGGATCAGGTCCTCGGCACTCTCGATGGTCCCCACGACGGCGGCCTCACGGTCGCACAGATCTTTGTCCAGTTGAGCTATCCCGCGGAGGATGGCATCCATCGCGTTGTCACCACTAATGGTGAACCCTGGAGTAGCTGCCGGGGGACCTCCCGGGGCAGGCACACTTTTCGTGCGGTTGGCAGCCAGGCTCTCTTTGATCTTCATCAGCGCGCCATCTCCTCACTGGCGCCGGAGTCAGTGGAAAAGGCGGCAAAAGTTGTTAACACTGCCCCAGTCATCAAGGAGCTTTCCATCAAGTCAGGGCTTGGACCCGGAACAGGGTTCGCGGTCTGCGTCCCCGCAGCCCGCGAACTCGGGATGCCCTTGGTCACCTCTTGACCCTCTGAAGGCGAGAGGGAAGGTGGTTTCTCCTGGCTAGCTCCACCGAGAGGGCCACCGGGTGAAAAAACATTGGCCACTGAAGCATCTGGAAGCGAAAGGATGTCAGGAAAAGCATTGGTGCATCAAAAAAGCGATGTTACCCGCAAGCTAAGGGTTACCTGCTTGCTTGGGCATCAGGACGTCGAGCACCTTTCCCGGGTGAGCTAGGGAGGTCGCCGTCACGCTCCCCACTCCACTCCCCCGACGGCCTTCAAGTTCTGCTAAGGGAGGAGGAAGCATCCCCCCTCCACCGGCTCCGAAGCTAGTGGCAGTGTCGTCCTCCGCCGTGTCACGCCGCCTCTTGCCAGCACCCAAGGAAGGAGTACCCCTGCACCAACATTCGGTCATTTTCCTTGGGGAAGGCGGGAAATGCAAAACATAAGAAAGAAGCGAAGAAGAGGCTTACTCCGGGTGCGTTTGTTGCCCATTGACGGGGGAACATCTACCGACGCAGCGGAAGAAGCTTGGGGGCTCGCCGGCGGCTCTCCCAAGGCAGCATTCGGCTCCATCACGGGCGACAGGCGGCAGGTGGAAGCTTTCTGGCGGGGGGCTCGGATGAAGTCTGTGGCGCTCGCTTCCTCATCCACATGGTCGTCATCATTCCCCACCACCACAACTGGCGGGGAACGGCTGCGGACACTCGGGTCTGGGGCAGCATCGACCCCGCGGGCAGAATGCAGGGGCGGAGCAGCCTTCTCCTCGTCGTCGTCACCGTCGACATCGTCGTCGTCATCTTCATCGTCGTCATCGCTGGCAACCGGGTCGTCGCCAGCAACTCCATCTCTGTTGGAGCCGTCGGTCTCGTGCCCGTCGCCACCTTCGTCATCATCAGAGCTGGAGAATTCCTCTTCGGGTTCCTCCTCGCTCTCGTCGTTGGACTCCCAGAGTTCTCCTTCTTCGGGGCTGGAAGGTGCCTTGGCCCTGCGGGTCTTCACCGCAGGAGGTTTGGGCCCGTGGTCAGCCCGGCCTACAACACCAAAGGCGTTGCAGACCGGCATCTGCGCCAGAATCTTGTCCTTCTCTTGGTCGTCACACAGAGGCAGAAATCTTTTGGGCAGCTGGTACTTGACCCCCGGAGTGAAGGTCCCTCTCACGTTATCCCGGACAAGGATTTCTTCCATATCGGGACACCTCAGGCGAGATGGATCCCTGGGGCCCTGGAAGTTCCAGGCCGGGTGTGGGCGCTTCTGCAGCGGCGCAAGGCGGTTGCGGAGGAAATGAGCAACGATGGCGGCCCCGGAAACTCCTTTCTCGCGAAGAAGTCCGAAGCGCGCCACGACCGCCGAGAATTGTTCATCCTGCAAGCTGACGCTTCTCCAAGTGTCCAGATCTACTGGGCGCTCCATCGGCTCCTCAAGTTGAACATCGGCTTCCGGCACCCCGACCAGGAACCAGTGATCCCTCCACTCATCCCATTTGGATTTGGTCTCCATAAGGTGTCGTGGGTTTGTCACGCCAGGTGTCATAGATGACTTCATAGGTGTGGGATTACGCGAGTCAAGCATCTCCGAGCTTGGGATCGCAGGAATAAAGATCAACACAGATTTACCCAGGTTTGGCCCCTCAATGTGAGGTAAAAGACCTACTTCCTTCCTACCCTAGATTGGTATTGATATGATAATCGAGGTGTTACAATGGAGGCGATCCGATCTGGTACTCGCCGTATGAGCTAGGGTTTAAGGGCTTGACCCTCTAAGTCCTGTGAGTCCTCTTTATATACACAGAGGCTCGTCAGGTTTACAAAGGAAACTTTCCCCTCAAGGAATATATTAACTGGGACCTATCCGGAGACTGGCTCGCCTCCGTGCCTTCTAGATTCTTCTCCTTGTGGCGGTTCGATGTTGGGCTTGATCCCATGTGGGCTTTTGTCCGTGCGAGTAAAGCAAGTCGCACTGGGTCGCGGGTTAATCCGGAAAGTATTCCCCCGACATAAGGGGTATGCCCACTTGATCTTTGGGCGGAAGCAGAACGTGACGCTGCCTCCCATCCAACCTTTGCCCCCAATGCGAGGGTAGAAGAAGTGGCGGAACAGCGCCACAGACGGCATCACCCCGACGAACACCTCGCAGGCGTAAGCGAAGACCGACAAGTCGAGAATTGCGCCTGGCGTCAGATGCAAGAGCTTCAGCTTGTACGCGCGCAAGATCTCCATGAAGAAATCAGAGAAAGGGGGACAAGCCCCATCAACATGAAACTGTCAAAAATGGGGATCTGCGTTGATGTCCTGGTCACCGACGGCGGGAAGATCTCCGACGCTTTCCTGGCTGGGACACCATCGGCGCCGACAGACTCCATCACCCCGAAGTGCCCCGCCTTCCGCATCATCTCCGCATCGCCGGCGAAGCAGCTGGGGAACAAGGCCATCTGCTTCTTGAGTTCAGCCCACTTGGCGTTGCGCGCCGATCTCCGCCGCGAGCTCTTGGTTTTTGGGGACAGCGGCTTCTCGATGGGCGAGGCCCCCGCGTTCTTCTTCCTCCGGGCGAGGGCCTTCAGTCGAGCCATTGGAGCAGAAGGGAGGTTGGTGCAATGGCAGCAGGAGGAGGCAGCGGAGCAGAGTCAGGAGGACGAAGGCGGAGGCGGCGATTTGGGGATTTTGGCGAATCTGGAGAGGTAACGGCTACAGTGGAAGCCAGTCGTGGCTTATAAGGCATCCCACACATCGCGTCGCGGCCTCATTACTCCGACGGACGTGGGGATCGAGGGGCGTGCCGATTTCTGCGCGTTTCGCCCGTTGGATTCCAAGATAAGCACGGAATCTGTATGAATCGCAACGTTCGCCGCAATTCAGTCAACAGGACCCGGGGCTCGTCTCTACCTCGCCTCGGCGGGTCCCCAACGGAGCAGAGCAAGGAAGACCAGGTGCCCGGCGACCCACTTTGACCTATCTTTAGGCCATAGCCCCGGCAGCTAGAGCAAGAGCCGCCGGGACCATGCCCGGGGGCTACTGTCGCAGCAGTGGAACACGGGGTTCCCCTAGTGCTGCCAAAGTGGGTCTACCCCATGTGGGCCCAAGATGAAGATGGACAAGACCCAGACTCAAGTCAAGCTGGCGGGTTCACCGTCAGGACAAGCAAGGCCTACATCGACAAAGGGCTCCGGTCCTGGGGGCCTGCCGGGTCCCCGAACCAAGCAAAAAGGCAAGGAAGGACCCGAGAGCCCGAGTTCCCGGCAGGAGGCCGGGCTCCCTCTCGGGTACTTCCCCACGTCCCTGTGGATAAGCTCTCCACCTCACGCTGGAAGACCTCAGAAGACTTGGGAAGCAAGACGAAGGCAGCGCGGGCAGGAAGCACAGCCCGTGGTGGTGTCAGCCCCTGTCCACCCCAAGGCGGACGCTCCCACCTAACCCAAAGGAGACGCTAGGCTGAGGAGAGGCCACGTCTCCCCCTAAACTAGATGAGGAGGGTCCTTCACGCCGAAGGTCCCTCGTGCCCCTCACGTGACCCTGTGGCAACCCCTTAGCCTATAAAAGGAGGACCAAGGCACGGAGGAGAGAGGAAGGTCGAACCAAGGCACAAGTCCAGCCAGAGAAAGACTAGACTAGGGCTACGAAGGTAGAGGGGAAGGTGATCTCCTCCGGGTCAGGATCTGTCCTTCATCTACCTCCAGCCAAAACCCTTCCGGGTACCCCATCCGGGAGGTTCCATTGTAAGCCACACTATGAAGAACCCATCAATCCAGACATGCAGGAGTAGGACTTTTAGCCTCCGGGCGGCCTGAACCTGGGTAGCTCCTTGTGTCCCTTTGGTTGCATGCTTTGATCGTGGAGAGGAGAGCTTGATCTAGACTCAGCCCGAGAAGACGATTCTCAGCCTCCTTCGCGCCCCGTGCCGAACCTAAAAGCGGTATCCTATACTCCCGGTGTCCGTGCATCGAGACACGACAATATACATTACTAAGTTGTTGCTATAATGACCAAACTCGGCAGAACCATAGGTTTTGACATTATAAACAAGACTGCCAAAATAATATTGGAAAAATTTGTGCAAGTTTTTTTTTTCAAACTTTTAGTGCCGAAATTGGTATTTCGCTTGAAGCTGGTACCAAAAAATAAGATTGAAAATTGGATTTTCACGTAAATTATATCATAATGGATTGACAAACCTTGAACAACATGATATTTTTAGCCTTTTAGCTATATTCCATGAATTAAACGAGTTTAATGGTATTTACCACTATTAATTGAAATTTGAACTACAACTGTGTTATACTTTGGTAAAAAAAAATAGAGAATAATCATATAAACATAGTCTTCCACGATTCTACGCAATACCACCAAATAATCAGAAAATTCACACAATTCCTATGAATGGTCAGGGTGTCAATGTTGGTCATGTTTTCAGAAAAAATCATATAAATCGAGGAAAATTAAAAAAAAATGGAAATTCGATGGAAAAATAATAAACCTTAAATGCAACGTTTTTTAAAAATATCTTCACAAAGTGTTGTACCTTGTATGAAGTTTCATGACTTCGAGATGACCAAGGTCATGGCCATATCCATGGGCAAGTTGTTGCTATCATGATCAAACTCGGCAGAAACATTGTAAACAAGATTGCCAAAGATACATTCCAAGATTTGTGCAATTGTTTTTTCATTTTTAGTGCTAAAATTGGGATTTGTTATGAATCTGGTCCCAAAAAAAGATTGAAAAATGGAATTTCACAAATTTTCACGCAAATTATATCATATTGGAGTCACAAACCTAGACCATCGTGATTTTATGAGCCATTTAACTATATTTCATGTTTAAACGAGTTTAATGGGATTTACCACTCTCAATTGAAATTTGAACTAGAACTGTTATAGTTTGGTTACAAAATTAGAGAAAATCATATAAGCATAGTTTTCAATAATTCTACGCAATACCACAAAAAAAAAACAGAATATGCACACATTTGTTATGAATGGTCAGGGTGTCAATTTTGGTCATGTTTTCAGAAAAATTATATAAATCAAGGAAAATTCAAACAAATGGAAATCCGTTGGCAAGCTTGCTTATTAGTGTACTAGTTTCTAGGAAAATAATAAAATTGCAATGCAACCTTTTTTTTCATTTTTAGTGAAGTAGGTACCAAAACTAAGATTGAAATTAGACTTTCACAATTTTCACGCAAATTATATCATATTGCAGTCACAAACCTTGACATCGGGATTTTTTTTAGCCTTTTAGCTATATTCCATGCATTAAATGAGTTTAATGGGATTTACAACTATTAATTGAAATTTGAACTACAAGTGTGTTATAGTTTGGTCACAAAATTAGAGAAAAATCATATAAACATAGTCTTCCACAATTCAACACAATATAATACCACGGAAACAACTCGAAAATTCACACATTTGCTATAAATGACCAGGGTGTCAATTTTGGTCATGTTTTCAGAAAAATCATATAGATTGAGGAAAATTCGAAAAAACGGAAATCCACCAGGATGTTTCCTTATTACTCTACTAGTTTCGAGGAAAATAATAAACTTTCAATAGAACAAGGGGTCTTGACAAAATGGAGTACCTTGTATGAAGTTTCATGCCTTTCATGCGAGATGATCAAGGTCATGGCTAAGTTGTTGCTATAATGACCAAACTCGGCAGAAACATGGGCTTTGACATTGTAAACAAGATTGCCATAACAATATTTTCCAAAAATTTATGCAAGTTTTTATCTCAAATTTTTAGTGCCGACATTGGGATTGGCTGTGAGGTAGGTACCAAAAATAAATTGAAAACTGGATTTGCACAATTTTGACACAAATTATATTATATTGGATTCATAAACCCTGAACATCATGATTTGTTTAGCCTTTTAGCTAGATTCCATGCATTAAACAAGTTTAATGATATTTACCACTATTAGCTGAAATTTTAAATACAAATGTGTTATAGTTTGGTCACAAAATTAATGAATGATCATATAAACATAGTCTTCCACGATTCTATGCAATACCACAAAAAAAGTCGGAAAATTCACACATTTGCTATGAATGTCAATTTTGGTCATGTTTTCAGAAAAATCATATAAATCGAGGAAAATTCAAAAAACTAGAAATCCCGTCAGATGCTTCCTTATTAGTATACTTGTTTCATGGAAAAATAATAAACTTGCAATGCAATGGTATTTTTAAAAATTTCTTCACAAAATGGAGTACCTTGTATGAAGTTTCATGACTTTCAAGCGAGACGACCCAGGTCTTGGCCATATCCATGGCTAAGTTGTTGCTATCATGACCAAACTCGCGGAAAAATGGGTTTTGACATTATAAAAAAGATTGCCAAAGCAAGATTCCAAAATTTTGTGCTAGTTTTTGTTTTTCATTTTAGTGCTCAAATTGGGATATGTTACGAAGCAGGTCCCAAAAATAAGATTGAAAATGGAATTTCAAAATTTTTATGCAAATTATATCATATTGGAGTCACAAACCCTTAACATCGTGATTTTTTTAGCCTTTTAGCTATGTTCCATGTATTAAATGAGTTTAATGAGATTTACTAATATTAATTGAAATTTGAACTACAGGTGTGTTATAGTTTGCTCACAAAATTAGAAAAAATCATATAAACGTAGTCTTCCATGATTCTGCACAATACCACAAAAAAAAAAAGAAGGAAAATTCATACATTTGCTAGGAATGGTTATGGTGTCAATTTTGGTCATGTTTTCAAATAAACATATAAATTGAGGAAAATTCAAAAAAAAATTGAAAATCTGCCGGGAAGCTTCCTTATCAGTGTACTAGTTTCGAGTAAAAGTAATAAACTTGCAATGCACCAGTTTTCTTATAGAGCACGCACAGTGTACGTTCGCGCTCGGTGCGCCTAGAGCGCGTAGAGAGCGCACACTTAAACTGTTCGACAGAAGTACCACATAGATTATATAGGTAATAGCTGGTGTTCGAATAATATACAAAGATCATAGAACACATTAAAGTCTGGTACCTGAACAAAATACAACCTAAACAGCAACAAAAGACATGCATGTACTCCTTCATTATTCACAAGTTCCATTCTTCATCAGTGAAATCCTCGACCTCGTCGCTGACCTTCTCAAAGATCAATTTGATGTACTGCTGCTTGACCTGTACCCGGATGGCGAAGATCACCAATGCCAAATTGCACAAAGTTCACAAAGTAGAGGCTAACTCGAAGTGAACTCGAGGTATTCAGTTGTTCTGCGATATGTTTCGAAGATTTTGAAGTTGTCTCTTGTGAATAGACAAGAATTTCCTTCCCATGGCAGTATATACCTCTGTACTATCTCAGTCTTGACATTCTGACCAAAATAACATGAACATTGTATCAGAAAAGTGTAAATGATGTCATTAAAAAATATCATCCACATAAACAAAATGATATCAGTTGATCCTCATCTACATCATCCTCCATCTTGCTCACATATAGGACTGAGCGATCTCAAAGAACTTGTGAGCATCCAATGGTCTAATCGGCTCCTTGTATAAAGCGAAAGATATCGCATTCATTTCTGAAGCAGTGCTATCTTCTGGGTTGTCAAACATGGTTTTCTCCAAGAACGGCTTGCACCTATTTCCAATCCATCGACACTTTGATCAAAGAGAAGAATGAATTAAGTTTGAAAAATATAAACTACTCAACATGTAAATAACACAAAGTAACATATCAGAGTATTGAACCCACTGTTTAATAGCATTGTCTGCGTTAGTCAGTTCAACATAAAACACATGATCCTCTTCAAGATATGTGAATTTGACAATATCATTGAGTTCAATGTCATAGGCTACACACAGTCATGTCCAATTGTCCACTGCGGTCCAAAGATATAACTCCTTATCATACACTTTTTTCAGATTGAATCAGTATTTATCTTGATTTGCACACTTAGCAATCATCCAGTTCTTATGAGGGCCAACGGTCATGCTCTCTAGATGATCTCTGAAACAACATGACACAATCTACATTTAATACAAATGATGTACATGAGTGAGAATTTAAAAGAACATTAAACACGTAACGACATTCACTAGATTTGAAAGACAATACTTACAGTTTCATCATCATAAAATACTAACACCATCCTGAATCTAAGAGACATTGAACGGTGGTCGATTCTACCATAGATTGGTAGGTTCCTGAAGGCACACGGGACATTCGTTTTGAGCCATTTCCTGTTTTAAAAAACAAGGAAAAAGGAATTTAGAATGGATTCAATTATAAGTAAAATGACATGTACAGACAACTACTAGATTGTGGCTCGAACCTTTCAAATATAGCACTGACCTTTCAAATGGGTTCGATGGATTCCTCTGGCGAAAAAAACCCTCTAATTTCAGTACCGGCGACGGCGAAGCCGGTTGGAGAATAGCCGCGTGCCGGCGACGAAAAATTGCGACGCGATGTTGCGCTTCCTCTGCTTGTCCTCCCTTCTCGACAGCGACGACGATTTAATTCTTATCCCCCTTTACTCTGTTCTTGGGCTTCTTGGGATTTTCTTGATGTGTCTCTACGACGGAGCAGGGAGAAAAAACATGTTGGTCCAGACTTGGATACGTCTCTGATTGGGAAAAAAACCGAGGAGAACTAAAAAACCCATGATAAAAGGTCACTCGGATACATGTCTTGGTGGGCTATTTTTTTAATAATACATTTTTTATACAATTTCCAAAATAATACGCTTTTTGAGAAATTTTCAGAAATAATACAGGCTCGGTCACGACAAATCTGACCAGCAGGAACCATCCAAAAAGTAAAAGATGGCGTCGGCATTTACTTATTATGCTCTCTTCTAATAGTGGCCACGGCAAAGCCGTATTATTTCTGAAAATTGTATAAAAATGTATTATTTAAAAAATTAGCTCTTGTCGGTGGGAGAGACTAGAGACGAGCAAAAGTGAAAAGAGCCGCAAGATAACAGAGATGCCGACAAAGAAACTGCGCCCTAAGTCCTGCCCACCTCATGGAAGTATAATAACGAACCTAGCTAGGAGAACGGCGTTTTGTCGCACGCGTGCCATGGCACCCGGTATTTTTATTATTTTTTTCTGGCCATTTTAAGTTTCCAAAAAATCCGTAAAAAATACTGGACATTGACAACTAATTGAATTATGATTCTGAAAAGTTTCAACGCGAAATAGTTTATATTGCGCCCTACACAAAAATGATAAAATTCTGACAATTTTGAGAGGATTTGAATCTCCACCCAGATCTAGAAATTTGTCATTTTTGTGTAGGGCGCAATATAAACTATTTCGCGTTGAAACTTTTCAGAATCATAGATCAAGTACTTGTCAATGTCCAGTATTTTTTTCGGATTTTTTGAAAACTTAAAATGGCGACAAAAAAATAATCAAAAAAACGGGTGCCATGGCACCCGTGTGACAAAACGACTTTTCGACCTAGTTAGGAGGATTCTGGTAGGAAACCAATTTAAAACGAAGCAACAAAAGAAGTTCCAATGAGTGCCGCCGATGACATGTCCGAGCCTCAGTCACTCCCCAGTCGGCCAGTCCCCACTAGCACTAGCACAGCAGCGCGTTCCCATGGCCGCTGCGCCCCCGCTCCTCCTCCTGCTAGTCCTCGCGCTCCCCGCCGCCACCCACGCGCTCACCGCCGACGGCCAGGCGCTGCTCGCCTTCAAGGCCGCCGTCTTGCGGGACCCCACGGGCGCCCTCGCCGACTGGAACGCCTCCGCCGCCGACCCCTGCTCCTGGAACGGCGTCACCTGCGACCGCGCCGCCATCCGCCGCGTCGTCGCGATCTCTCTACCAAGAAAGGGTCTCGTCGCGGCCCTCCCGGCGTCCGCGCTCCCGGCCTCCCTCCGCCACCTCAACCTCCACAGCAACCGACTCTCCGGCGCCATCCCGCCCGCGCTCATCGCCGGCGCCACGGCGCTGCAGAGCCTCGTCCTCTACGAGAACGAGCTGTCCGGGCCCGTCCCCGCGGAGCTCGGGGACCTCCCCAACCTCCAGATCTTGGACCTCTCCGCCAACTCCTTCAACGGCTCCCTCCCCGGGTCGATCCTCAAATGCAGGCGCCTCCGCACGCTGGCGCTCGGCCGGAACAACTTCGCCGGCCACCTCCCGCCGGGGTTCGGCCACGAGCTAGCGGCGCTGGAGCGGCTTAACTTGTCCTACAACCGGTTGTCCGGCGCCATCCCGGATGACATCGGGAACCTGTCTAGGCTCGAGGGGACGGTGGACCTGTCGCACAACGAGTTCTCCGGACCCATTCCGGCCAGTCTGGGGGACTTGCCGGAGAAGGTGTACATCGATCTCACCTACAACAATTTGTCAGGTCCGATTCCGCAGAATGGGGCGCTACAGAACCGTGGCCCCACGGCGTTCATGGGCAACCCGGGACTCTGTGGGCCGCCGCTCAAGAACGCGTGCTGGCCGGACACCATGCCATCCAGTGCCGGGGGCAACGGGAGTGGGACGAGCAAGGGGCTGGGAAAGGCCGCCATTGTGGCCATTGTTCTTAGTGATGTGGTGGGGATCTTGATCATTGCCCTCGTGTTCATCTACTGCTATTGGAGGGCAGTTTCCTCCAAGGAGAAGCGACGTGGTGGGGCTGCTGGCTCTAAAGGGTCAAGGTCCGGCAAGGATTGGGGATGCTTTAGCAGAGATGGGCCTGAGACACCATCGGAGCAGGCAGAGCAGAACGACCTCGTCATGTTGGACCGGCAAGTGAAGTTTGATCTTGATGAGCTCCTCAAGGCATCAGCATTTGTGCTCGGCAAGAGTGGGATAGGAATTGTGTATAAGGTGGTTCTTGAGGATGGCCTCATAATGGCGGTGAGGCGGCTTGGCGAGGGGGGGTTGCAGAGGTTTAAGGAGTTCCAGACTGAGATTGAGGCTATTGGCAAGGTCCGGCATCCCAACATTGTTACCTTGAGGGCCTACTACTGGTCTTTCGACGAGAAGTTGTTGGTATATGATTATATCGCAAATGGCAGCCTCTCTTCAGCAATTCATGGTATGATTTGCTTGGTTTATCAACTGTCTTGAATAGAGCTCTCTAATGCCTAGCTTACGTGATGTTTCTGTTATCTCCGTTGTTTCATAGAATTGTCAAATGAAGATTTCTGTTGATAAGTAATAATATTGTGTAGATCAGGATACTGAACACTAATATACTGCACTCCAACACTACTTAGATTTTCCTTTTACCTGCAATTTTAATTTACTAACGAAACTAGTACCAAGAATTCGTCTGAGATTGTTTGTTCAGTCCGCGTAATTCAATACATTACTGCTGTCATGTGTACTCTTATAGTTGGTAAAGTTTGACTTCATTTATTTGTTCCCAATGTAAATCAGCTGGCAAGGGTTACTACTAGAGTACATCCTTACTGCATAGTAGAACCTGTGGTAACTCCTTATTGCTTTCAGGTAAACCTGGGACAACCACGTTCACACCGTTGTCATGGGATGCACGTGTAAAAATTATGAAAGGTGTCGCCAATGGGATGTCTTTCTTACATGAATATAGCCCCAAAAAGTATGTGCATGGGGACTTGAGGCCAAACAATATTCTTCTTGGAACGGACATGGAACCGTACATTTCAGATTTTGGCCTCGGACGACTTGCAAACATTGCTGGAGGAGCATCACCTTTCTCGCAATCAGATCGGGTTGGTGTAGAGAAGGCTAAGAGTCAGCAGCCAGATGCCTCAGCGAGCCCTCTTGTGAGCAGAGGTTCATGCTACCAAGCACCAGAAGCACTGAAAACACTCAAACCGTCACAGAAATGGATGTCTACTCCTATGGTGTGATCTTGCTCGAAATGATTACCGGAAGATCGCCCATCATTCTCTTGGAAACTATGCAGATGGACCTTGTACAATGGGTCCAATTCTGTATAGAAGAGAAGAAACCATCCTCTAATGTGCTTGATGCTTTCCTAGCCAGGGACTCCGAACGGGAAGATGAGATGATTGCAGTACTCAAAGTCGCTCTCTGGTGTGTTCAGGCTAATCCTGAGCGGAGGCCGTCAATGAGGCATATCGCAGAAACCTTGGAGCGCCTCAATGTTTCAAGCTAGAAAATCACTGTTATGAAAGGTGATGGTATCATGGCAGAGAATGTATTATGGCTGTACAGCTCAAGCATGGCAAGGAAGCTTAGGGGAACATCAAGTAACATTAGCTAAGTATGTGAAATTGTCATTTCCGTGCTCATGGATTTTCATGGGCTCTTGACAAGTTAGGTACCATGCGTTAGTTATTCTTTCTTTGTAAACATGTAATGTCTGCTAATAAGAGTTATGGCCCTTGTGCTGTTAAGACTGAAGCCCTTGTGCTACTAGTAATCAAGCACGTGCACATGCACATGCACATGCACGTATCATGCAATTCCCAAATTAAGTACCTATATAGGAGTACTCCGTAGCAAATATGTATAAAGATAATATGAGCTAAGCCCCCAAGTAACAACATCCTCCTACGAGAAACTTGCTGTCTGGGAGAACAAACGAACAACCAGCTGATTACTAGTACGATAACTGAGAGCATGGCGTTATGGAGGCCGAGCTCCAGGTAGCTCGGAATCACGGTTGTGGGTCTGGGCCTTGCGAGTTGCGATGCAGTTCTGTCAGATTTTGCAGATTATAGTCTTATAGACGCTGGAATACGTGAATTAAGACTGAACCCTGCTTCTTTTTCATGTGCTTAAAGCTGAAAGTTATTAATGGAGGGTGATGTTTAGGCAGCTCTTCTGCTCCAGGAAGTTCAGGGTTGTACGCTTGCTGCACTCCTTGGAACATTCTGAAATTCTCATTCCCTAGGCTTCTCTATTATATTTTCCTGCCTTTCCCTCCTCTCTGCCTCTCTGGAGCTCATTTTAGCATAGTTTCATGCCTAAGGATACTTTGATTTTCCAACTGATTCGTGTACCCCGGAAACTGTCTTTTGCTCCCGGGCACCAGTACTCCTGCCACTTACAAAAATTCGACAATCATATTTGTGAGTTTAAAAAAATTCTGAAAAAAAATACGGATGTAGCCAATGCTATATCCCACGAACGTGTAAATTTTCAATTTGAGATACCTTATATTTTGGGCTACACAAAAATAACAAATCTGATAGAATTTAGAGATTTGAAAATATGCATACTTAGATCCACACTTTTGTGATTTTTGTGTAGCTCAAAATACAACGTATTTGAAGTTGATATCTTACACGTTCATGGGATATATCATTGACTCTCCACATTTATTTTCAGAATTTTTTGAAACTTATAAATATGATTTTCGAATTTTTTATATAGGAGGGAGCACTGGAGCCCGGGAGCCAAAAATCTTCACTTCCTATGTTGTTTTTACAGAACAAAAAAAGGTGTCCTTTTTTTTGCGGGGAACAGAAAAAGTGTCCTGACTATGGAAGAGATAACGAAGAGAGTACTACACAGCAATCCATGAATACGAACCATTACAGCAGGATCCAGGGTCATCGTTACATTTCCTGCCATGGACAATAAGCGATACGCTAGCATTAGGAAACTTGTAGAAACGTCTGACAACACCAGTACACCACCATGTACTACGTTGCAAGCTGATAATATCATGATAAATCAGTAATAGAACAAACGATGCAGGACAAACCAGTCATTAAGCTTCTATAACAACTTTCCTGGACACCACGTTTTCCATAAGTCACCTTGCAATAAACTCCGATCTAAACCATCAGATTAACACCACATGGTCTAATCACACAACGAAAATTAACTAAATTTGTCATGAGTCAACCTCACTAGTGCCCAACCAGAAACAAATAGAATAGGGCAACAGCTAACTACATATCCAAATACTGGGAAATCTGTAATAGCAAATGAAAAAAAAGATAATTCACGGGACACACACCACGACGTCTGTTGAAGGGCCACCAGTTTGCACTATCTGTGTTGTATAGCAGGAAAATAATTCATTTGCTACATCATACGTATGAGACATGTTCGGCAGGAGACAATGTAGTCTGCATAGAAGAGTAGGCAAATAAAGTGAACTGGATTCAGGATTGCAAACTTCACAGACTGAATCTGAAGCAACAATCTGTTACGCAAAAAGTTTCAGTAGGTGTGATTGCACGAAGTTATGATCTCATCAAGCATAATAATTAGATATTCAGAGTACCCACACATTGTTACTGGTTCAACTGCTGACTAGGTAAATAGATATGTATGCAGCAGACAGCACAACATTACGAAAAGAAAAACCCACAAAGGTGATATATATATACAAACTGCCAAAGATAGAAATACTGAGCCAAACTCCACGAACACATGACCAACTATCGACTATTGCAACAGCAAAAGCATTAGGCTGCAAGATATCGTCCGAAACAAAAGCCAACTAGCTTTTCCCCAGCATCAAGGCTACACATTTCATAAAGGTAACAGGAGACAACACAACATTTTATTGAGCTACTACACATTCTCAGCATATTATGCAATTTGCTCCAGCATCTGAGTCTGAGGCGTCCTCACCAGCAAATGAGTCTGAGGCGCCCTCCGTAACATACTGGGAAAGATAGTCGACAATACTATGAGGTCCATATCGATTGTTGACACCACCGCCTTTGCCGAAGCTCGTGGTGGTTGATGTTCCATCCACAAGCTTGTGCGGTCCAGTGCTTTCAAGATTATGGTCCTTTCCAAGATAGACACAGTCATTCCTAATGGTGGGGAATGCCAAAGGGGACACAGAAATTGCACGACTAGAACCAATAAATACAGCACGCCCACCAAGATCACTGATAGGTTGTGTCTTCCCGGCATCCAAATCCACTCGAGATACCTTATACTCCATGAAGTTCCTTGCTTCACCGCTTCTCTCCCTGAATGCACGGCTGAGGAACATCAGCTCCCCATCATTGCCCAGCAGATGCACTGTCTTCACTATCCCGGAAAACTGGCGATTTGTCTCGGCAGCCACCACCAGCTGCGGTGGATGGTTGTCTCTAGTATCCACCATATTGATATCCGAGCCGGAGGTGCAATAGAAACGGCCTGCAAATGACATGGCTGGCTTGAGGAAGATGCCTTGTTTGACCAGGGTCCATTGCTCATCGCCAGGCTTAGCGACGGCCAGCATTTGGACCTCCTCGAAAAGGACCGCGACCGTGGCATCATCAGCAAGGCCTGCGCCTGACACCTCGAAATCCAAAATTGGATCAGCGTCGTACATGCCAGCGCGCCGCCCAGACAGGGGGTAAAGCGTGGTCGCCGGCGGGAGATCGGCAAGCTGGCGCGTGAGCGGGTTCAACAGACGTACGGCGCACGTGGTCCTGTTGAGCAGGACGAGGAGGCCCTCGACGGTGGGCGAGCAAACGTCGTGGCCACGGAGCTCCGGGAGGTGCGCCCGGACGCACTGGCCGGTGGAGAGGTTGAGGAGGCGGCGGAGGTCGGGGCCGGCGGCTTTTCCCGGAAGCATGATCCATCTGCGCGGGTGGAAGCGGCGGTCCAGCACGCCGTGCGCGCGCGGGTCCGCGGAGCACTGCCGCCAGGGGCGGCACACTGCGCGGAAGCGAACGTAGTCCGCTACGTCGTTGGCGAGAAGCCGCTCGGCGATCATCCCCGCCGGCCCGTCCCCGAGATTGGACCAGTCCATCCTGCAGAGCGCAGCCGCTGAGGTCGGATTCAAGTAGGGTTTAGAGGATCTGAGAGGTACCTCAGTGTGGGGAAAAAAACAAACGCACCTGAGAGGGGGAGGAGACGAGAGGCGATGTACGACGGAGCTCGATTCACCCGGCGAAGAGGTGGCAGGAAGGAGAGGGAAATCGCCGGACCTTGCTCGCTTCACCTCCATCGGTGGGGATTTGGGATTTTGGGCAGAGCAAGTGATATTGGAGAGTGGAGAGACTTGTGGCAGTTTTCAGCAGCGTGTCGCGCTCGCACCCATTCCTGGCCGGCCCAGTAGAAAGGTGTCAACGACATGGGCCTAGTGGCCGAACAAAAAAAACTGCAAAACGTCGTGCTCCACAAAATTCAATATCTAGTTCTCAAAAAAAAAAAATCAATATCCGAGTTTAGATGATTCAAGATAACCAAAAACGTTTCAGTGAAAGACATTAGACGTGGGTCCACTTCTCAAGCTCAAACACTGCATGTGCTAACTCAACTAAGCTAGCACGTGCAGCTGTATTTATCGCTCAACACTATATTGTGTTTGTAACTTTGTATTGAATATTTTCTGCTAAACCATAATAACCAGTTGTTATCACCTTAGACCTGTTGGATTTTATTGGCCCTTGTCGTTGGCTCAACAAATCATGAAATCTCAAAGGCCCAATCAGTTGGTGCATGTTGTGTACGTACGGAAGTGGAAGTGGGACTAAGTTTAGTCTCATACCGCTAGTTGGGAGAGAGTTGGAGCAACTTATAACGTGAGTTCACTAAGTGAGTGAGAATAGAAGGAGTTCACGCACGCTCCTCCTCCGCCGCCTATCTCGCCACGCCTCGCATTTCGTGAATAGAGTTCGAGTTAGAGCTTGTTTTTTGTGGAAAATTATTATTTTTAGTGCGCATCAGCTGTGTGTACGTGTCAACACGCATGTGCATGCTTGACATGTGCATTGCTTCTACCACCGCGTGGCACTTGCCTTCTTTGCCTATAGAGAAGAATACGGAAGGATCCAGAACACTAGCACATCCACACTCTTCCTGTCTCCACTGAGTAGTTCCTTTTGATGTGTTGGTTCCAGGCTTCTCCATCCCGGCGACCGCGTGCACGGCCATCCGGGAGAGCAGGCCTCCGAAAATCCGTCCGTTGAGATCCTGCACCGGGAGACGGTCGATAAGATTTTTGGGGAGCGTCTCGGCGTGACTGCTCACTTCCGTCCGACTCCGGCTGCACCGACTCCAACACCTAAGTCAGCCGTTCGTCTGCTCCATCGTCACCGCCATGGTCGACATCAACAATGGATCAATGGAGACCTTCCTAGTCAACACGTATGTGCTACTTCTCTCTCTATTTGCACTAGTAGTTGGTCCATCTATAGATATGCTAGATATGTCTAGTTTGTCTTATGTGGTTAGATGTGCTAGTGCATATGTGATGTTGATTTCGGTAATTAATCTCATGTCGAAATTGCTTAATATTTCAACAAGACCCCTATATTATGCGGAAATCCATTTCAGGTTGTAGAACTAGATGCTCCTATTATGAAAAATCATATTTCGCAATGTCAAAAAAAATTGAATTTTTTTTTGGGTTTACATATTGACATTTTATGTAGACACACAAAATTTTGTCCGAAACAATCATTTTTTGTGTTCTATGTAAAAAAGACAAATAAAATGTCTAGTATAAACTTATTTTTGAGCACTAAATTTGTCTTTTTTATACAGAGCTCAAAAAACATTATTTTTTCGTGAAACTTTGTGTGCCAACATAAAATGTTCGGAGCTACACCCAAAATTTTATTTCAGATTTTTCGCTATTTTAAAGTATTTAAGAAAAATGCACTCCCATAATGAGACTAGATGCTCTACGAGCCAAAACGCCTTGTCCTTATGGGGTATCTTGCAATTCTTAGAGCCAAGGTGGTGTTTATATAGTTGGAGGGAGAGTAACTTGCTTCAGATTCATTAAACGAGGGTCCTGTTGCCCCAGTTCACACGTGAATGGTCAATGGATGGTATCATGTGCCAGTGTAGCAATTGTTGAAATAGCAATACGATTAAATACATGTCAAATACCGATCAAATACATGTCAAATACCAGACCCGGAAACGCTGGTTTCACCTATCTCTTTGCATGCAGGCAGCCCAGATAAAGGGCTACCTGTAGCTCGGCTCGGCCTCCATTTCGAGTTTTCGAACCTACCTAGTCTTAGTATTCTGCATCCACAAGAATGCATTGCTGCAACCAATCATCCCATCAGTACTATATAAAGATACCCAAGTTAACAATTGAATCCAGAATTTCCAGACTCCATCCATGAATGTGAAGTTTATAATTCTACATTCTCAATGAAACCGGTGCTTGCCGATGAATGAATGATATTACCATCTTTCTAGAGCACTACAGCGAAACAGAATGGTGGCAACTCAAAAAAAAAAAGGAGGAATACACCTACAGCACTAATTGATCGGCAGACAAGTCCCCTCCACAAATAGCTTCCTGGTCACATATCGAATCTAACATCCCATTTTCCGTCCATATAACCATTAAGAGTCCAGTTGTTTTCCCTCAGCTGGAAATAAGGCATCTGCAATTACACGTTTTCAAAATAAAATTATAACCACGTATAAAATTCAAGCTAGGTAATGTGGTGCTCAATAGTAAATGAAAATGATTGTCAGAGTATACAATTACCAAGTACATCAGCAGAACAGATGACCAACGGAACTGTAAAAAAAGATAGTCAAAAGGGAAGGCATGGAACCTTCATATCTCTACCAGATCCTGTGTCCGAAAATTATCTCTACTATACAATATTTGTAAACGACCGTACGTACGTACGTCGCCCAAGTCTGTAACGATCGCTAGAAAAACCGGAGACCAAAGGTATCGGTAAAAAATACCGGATCTGTAACGATCGGCGACGATTGAAAAAAAAAGGAAGAAATCGTCCCCAGTCATCACGAACATTATCTCGCACGCACGATGCATCAAGGCACCATGGCTTCGGCGACCCACGGCAGGGAGCCGCCCCGCCGCCCCCGGTCACCCCTCCTCTCCGGTCACCACCATCGCCCTGGAAACCCCCAGAACCAGCGCCTTCCTCCCTGCTACCCTGCTGCAACAGTCGGCAACGTCTTCGATCGGGAGGGCCGGCCTGCCTCCCATAGACCCGTAGGCAGCATGTTCGATCGGAAGTCGAACGCGCACCACTCCGGACCTCTGCACAAATCATCTCTCACGCGTGCAGCACATCCTTTGTCTAGCACCTTCTCTGTCAATCCAGCACACACCGTTCGTACTGTGTACTGGTGCTGAGCAGGAGAAGCTTTTTTCTTGTTTTTATGTTATGTGTGAACAGGAGACTATGATGTGAATCATCAGGTGAAATTACACCCCTCCTGCCCGCCTGGATGGCCAATTTCCGTTGGCAGGTTCATCTAGCAAATTAATACATTACTGTTGATAGTATTGGTTATTTTCTTAACACAAACATCAGTTGTTATTTTGCAAGATGCAGGTTTCGGTAGTAGCATCATTTGTTATTTTGCTATGCAGATTGCTGGTAGCAAGAAATAAGGTTGGAGTACCAGCGAGATGGCAATTAATGGGAGTTATTGTGTGTGCTTTAGTAGTTCCAACGATCAAGTGGAAGGTAAATCACATTTGCAAAAAAAAGGGGAAGGTAAATCTTGTGTTAAGCAAGAGAAGGCTATGATGGAGCTGTTTGTGATAGTTGTTTCAGACTTACTCTCATTGAGAGAGGATGGCACTAGGAGAGTTGTTTGACATCAGGGGTTCGTGGAAAATTGCCCCAACTCTCCTAGTGCCATCCTCTCTCAATGAGAGTAAATATGTCAAACAACTCTCCTAGTGCCATCCTCTCTCAATGAGAGTAAATCTGAAACAACTATCAAGTGGTATCAGAGACTTATCCATCAGTTTGTGGTTACTTGTATGGTAGAAATATTGCAATTTTTGTGCTCTCTTCTGAATACACCGAAGACAATACCTTATGACTAGAGAGTAAAACTAGAGGCCGTTGCAACACACAGGCATTCAGCTAGTTTGTATAAGAACTAATAAGACACCGAAAGTTATTGTACAAGAACTAATAAGATATGAGGAGATACATACTAGAAAGTTACAGATATTAAAGAGAAATTAATTTGCTTATAATCTGACCAATATAGTGCTATCTCCTAAGGTTTCTTCCGAGAATGCAGGGTGACTGCTTCTTGTGGAACAAGTACCTGCTGCTCTGAACCTTTTTTAAAGGAAAAGGAAGTGGCATGCACTTTCCTATGCATAGACATGAATGGTTTAGTGTCAGCCTGGTGGGTTGTTGCTAACTTGTATAAATTCAGACACAACCAATGATCTTAAATTATAGATGGTTTATAGTAGCAAATCCAGAGGACCGCACGGGAATAAGATTTGCAGAGCAGTTGAACATCTTAATTCTGTAGATAGACACAGCACGCGATACAAGCGTGTAGAACACATATCACAAGTTTAGCAATTGGGAAGCAGCTGATACCCATTCTGTGCATACAAGCGATGAATGCTAGAGACAAACCTTGCGGTAGAGCTCGTAGCCGGCCTTGATCCTGACGTCCTGGCCCTTTCTGAAGTCGAGTATGGTCCAAGCCAGTTCGATGGCCCCGCTCTTGGTCCTCTGCGACAACATAATGGTAAGGTTCAGGTGCAATGCAGGAGATGGTCAAGTAATACCGTCCACGAGTAGCACTAGCAGGTGGTTGGTCGGGTGAGGTGAGATCATTTGTACCGGGTTGAAGTCCTTGTCGGCGAGGAGTCGGCCCTTGATGTTGAGCCCCAGGAGGCCGTCGGAGGTGAAGGAGACGGCCTTTTTCCCGCGGAGGCTGTACCTGAAGATGTCGCCTCTTTCCAGCTGCACTCCTGCCCCGACGTTGGCCGATAGCTGGGATTCATTTCCCGTTGGGGAAGAAAGAAATCAAATCAGTGGCTCGCTCACTCGGCAATGGATGTACTGTACTGCGGCGTGGAAGGGGAGAAGTGCGGGTACCGACCTGGGGGAAGAAGTGCCTCGCGAGGAGGGCGAGGTGGCTGGGTTTCCTGGTGCTGGTGTCGATCTCCGCATGAGCCTACGTGCGGTTGATTGGTTCATTTTGGTCAGGGCAGAGGTACGAGGAAGAATGAGTGAAGGGAAGAGGGCGTGCGTGCGTGCCTGGAGGAGGGCGTTGGAGGCGAGGAGGAGCTTCTGCTTGGCGTGGATGCGGAGTCCGTGCGGGCCGACGGTGGAGTCGGCGCCGCGCAGCCGCAGGGAGGTCTCCATCACCATCGAATTTCACTACCACCCACCAGAGCCACCGCGGCGGCGGCAGCGGCGGCGGTGCAGTGGAGATAGGGTTCGTCCTCGTCTGTACGACTGTACCGATGAGTGATTTGGGAGCCGACCGGAGACGACGATGACTTTGTTATGTTGGGCCTTGGCCGGCCCAGGCCTTCTTCTCTCCAGCCAGCCCACCCTCCATCATTTCGGCCTAGGCCCTAGGCTGGGATGTATCCCTTTGCTTTTTCTGTATTTCTGGAGCAGACAGAGTTCACAACAAGGTGATCGTTCTTCTTCTTCTCGGCGTTCTCGCCTTTGCTGACGGTGCTCGGCTTTGCATCAGACGCAGACCAAGCTGAAACCATTCCCAACCCTAAAGAGTAGTGTAGCACCAGAAGAAACTAATAAAGGATTCAAAAACTCTAAAAACAGAATCTACTCCAACCAAGAGCGATGTACCGAGTGTTGATTAAAAACAAACTAGTTATATTTTACGCGGCGTCACGCCGCGCTTTGGTGAGAATAGTTTTGTGGTAATTTGTGTATTTTTTTAGCTGTGTTATATATATCATAAGGAAAGGTAATAGTTATAATTGGTGTAATGTACTTAGTTTAAATACAATTTGAAATTAGTCCGTAATTAGAGGGAACAAATTTGTATTTTATCGAAATATCTATGTAATCAAGCATTTTTTTTTTAGAAATGTGAGTAGATAAGTAGATAGATTTAAGTTATACTGTCTATAAACATGTTAGCTAAATTGGAATGGGTAAATATAGTTCTATTTTGCCATAATTGTCTTATATCTATTTTGGAAATGTTCATTTTTTTTTTAGTTTTCTGCCATAAATAGGTTGCATATTTTATCTAATTTGGAAATCTCGAAATTCGTTGGAATTTGGCGTCGATTTTATCAAAAAATTTGTTCTTTGGCCATAAATGACTTGCATTTGTGTTTGTAAGAATTGTGATACCAATTTCATCTTTTTTTTTTTTTGATTTGTAGATTTGAAGGTGTTGATTTTATGTTCAGATGCAAATCTTTTGGAATTTTTGAAAATGTATACTTATAAATTGTTCAAACCTTAGGAGTTGATAAAATTGGGAAGTTATTATTATTTGAAATATGTTAACGTCTATTCAATGCTTAGATTTTAAAGGCATTCGAAATGTTGGAACTGTAGGTGGGAAGTATGAAAATTGGCTAAATTTCAAAAATTATGATATATTTTATTTGCGCTCTGTTGTTTGCAATGTTTTTTGATTTTTTTTTTGTACGCGAAGTTCGAGAATTTGTGGGATTTATAAAATTTTAACGTTTTTTTTTTTTTGAAATTTTGTTGGTTTCGCAAAATTTGTCAAATGAGGACTCATTTATTATTTTAAGGTTGTAAGATTTGGAATAATTTGGAAAAGGTTCCAACTTAGTTGAATTGGATATTTTTTTTTTACAAATTATTTGTAAATTGATCTGATTTGGTTTGGACTTGTATTTCAAAATTTGCAAAAGATTTGAAATCAGAAAAACAAAACAGTAAGAAAAAAAAAAAAAGGCCGAGCCAGGCGCGTACGAAGCAGGCCGGCCCAGCAGCCCAGCCCACTGCCACGGTGACGTCACGAGACGTCACCAGTGGCCGGGTCTAGCCGCAGCCTCCCGCGGCGGCGACGACCACGACGGCGGCGCGCTGCCGTGTTCTGGGAGGCACGGGGGAGCGCCACGGACGCGCGCGGGCGCGGGGCGCCCGTAGGTGGCGGCGCCGCCCCGCCTAGGTCGCCGGAGCGGCCGGGGCGACCAATCCGCGGCGGCGGACGGCGCGACTACGCCGACAATGATTCCGGCGGCCGTACGGCGTACCGGCACGTGATTTGTGCGGAGGATGGAGAGGAGAAGGCGGCGGAGCCGGGCGCATGCTTGGATCTGCCCGTGGAGGAGCGCAGCGTCGGCGGCGAGCGTCGGCGGCGGTGGAAGTTCTCCGGCGCCGCGCGGAAGAGAAAAGGAAGGGGGGAAGTGATGAAGGTTTTCCAAAAAGTACCTTCGATTTTGTTGTAATTGTGTGTAGGTCCTTTTCTTCGTAAAGCACTGGACCGCGGAGCTATTTTTGGCAGCGAGGGAGTTTTTTGCAAAACCGGTACGGGCGTGTCCTGTGGACCGTCCGATCTTCAGGCGACGGTGTGGATCGGAGAACTGTTGGACACTGTAGATGAACAGTACTACTGTAGCTAAGATACAGTAGCACGGTCGCGGAGAGGCCAGCGATCTGCTCAGCTTTTATATATACTATTTTATAGTATTATTCATTTCTGTAAATTATTTAAGTGAATGGGGTCCAATTTTAAAAATGGCAAAAAATGTTTGTATTATGATATAAGTAATTGGAATTTGAATTAGAATTTATTTTTCTGATTATTTCGATATAGTTTGCATATTTTTGTAGTAGGTAGATTTTAAACCATTAACTTTATAGTATTATTCATTTTCTGCAAATTATTTAAGTGAATTGGGTCCAATTTTAAAAATGTAAAAAATGTTTGTATTATGATATAAGTAATTAGAATTTGGTTATCTGTTTATGCTGATATGTTTTTTACATTTTTCTGGTAGATAGTTCTTAAACTATTGATTTTGTAAAAAAAAATTCATTTTCTGCAAATTCTTTAAGTGAACTGGACCCACTTGTCAGGGTTTTAGTATTCACGCCGCGGCCTTTAAGAGAAATTTTATGTATGAAATGTTATATTTCATGTATGTAAGTTTTGGGGAAACAAAAAATTTTTGAGAGAAAACGTGGAGGAAAAATGTTGGGGAAAAAATTTCTGCAAAAAAAAAAAAAAAAAAAAAAAAAAAACGTGCTACAGTACCCCGGGCACTGTAGACCACTGTAGATGAACAGTGCATCTACAGTGCCCGGGCGCCTCACAGGCCGCGGAAGTGCACAGCTTTTATATATACTATGAATGAATGAATGAATGAATGAATGAATGAATGGGTAGTTGCACATACGCACAAATAGTTCTACAGAAAGATGCACGACGCCACTGGTTCATGTTTGTACCTTCAGCAAGCATTGCCAAGATGAATGAGCTGCAAAAAGGCACCGGGTTGAATGAACTGCAATTTCACCACAATATTTTCTAAAGCTACCGATCTCCATGATCAGTATGATTCACAATACTTCCGACGGGAAAAACTGTAACGTAATGACATTTCCATTTCACAGCACGACCTGCCACAACTGATCGGTACACTAGCACAAATAAACAAAAGGCAGCTCCGGCAAAAAAAAATTATATTCTACCACGTATATGAGTCTACAGTATGAGACTATGACTCTTCAGTTTGGATGGTCAGATCCTGTATTCCCAGATCCTCGTACAATCCGTGAACGTATTTGAGCACGGACTGATCATCACCACCATTCTTCACCTATACACACAACCAAAATTCTAAGATTCAGTCGTTCCAGTACTATCAACAAGTTCGATTAATTAGACGTGAAATGTCATCTTACTTGAACTGAGAGGCAACCGATGGAATGACCAGGTACAAGCTCCCAAAATCGACCCTGGCATACCTCAGAGACATCCTCGTAAGCGGTAATCTGGAGAACAATAGCCGTGTTAAGAGTGTCACGACGCCGTCCATGGTTTTGGACTTGCTGAAGTGAATGGCTACAAAAGTGCTGTTTACCTGTCTGCCACACTTGATGAACGCTGAAGGTGCTACATTGCCAGGTGCGATTTGCAGGAGGACATTTCCAGTAGCTTTGAACAGAGGCAGAACAAGCATGAACACTGCGACGGAAACAATTCCCAGGCACAACACCTCTGCATTCTCAATCCTAAAGATCAGAAGCAGAAAAGTAGAAGAGAAGTGTTCAGCCAAAAGCAATAGTGGTAAAACATATAAGAGCACAGAAAACTCTCTAAAAGGATTTATTTACCCCAATGATAGAAACCAAGAAGCTAGTATCAAGCCTGCACTGGGAGGGAGAGAGAGATAACAAATGTCAGTTACATAAATGGGTACGAAGACAAAGATGCAAAGATGTTCGACGGAAAGTTGTATCACGCCAAGTTGTGTATATACTACCTCCGTATTGAATCTGCCAGAACATGCAAACAGATGGAGTGATGATTCATATCCTCTGCTTTCCTGTAAACTGGAAATTAACAAACAATTATATATCACATTGCCATTAATCAGTAGATGTTCAGTTCTGGTAGTAAATAAGGAAAAATGTGTACCCTGGTGTAGCTAGGCATCGCTGATTGCATACCTATATTAACACGAGCATAGCTCCGAAAGAACCAAACACCAAGTAAATTGACCAAAAGGTTGGTGACAGCAGAAACAATGAGGTAATGCCTGCAATATATTTTTATTAGGACAACCGACTGTTTAGATTGATAGGTCATGAGTGAAGGAAAAATGTAGTAGACGCACTGAAACAAGAGATTACCAAACAGTGGTCAGTTCTTAGTGCAAATAATGTAAGAGAACACAATTCAGTTATCCACAACCATAAACTGGACCGAGCTAACACTATCACACTAATAGAGACAACGACTGGGTTCGCATGAACCACATGACCAGTTTCACCATTTTTTCCCTCCCAAGATGAACACATCCGATAACCAACATAGAAAACAAATGGGGACATAATCATCTGCCAACATATAAAAATGGTGCTTACTTGTGGTCAGATTCATCCTGCATAAAGGAGTGTAGCGCTTCAACAGCCAAGGAGAAAGACAGGAACAGCAGGAACAGCTGTCTACCATATGAAGGTGGTCAAAATATTAGCAGAAAAAAAAGGCCAGAAAGTGTTGCAACTAAGTGAAAAATAATTACAACCAAAAGGGTCACTTAGTGTGTTAGCATCAACAGACTGTTCCAGTAATTTGTTACAAGAAAATCCCGATTTGTGTAGTAGCCAGTGAGCTGCTACCAAAGTATCACACATAAAAACAAGGGAAGATGAAAACAAAGGTTGGATTTGAACGAAGTATATGTTTTCATTACCATGTTTGCACTACACTCTTCCTAGTATTTGACAGGTGTATCATTCAACTGAAGATGGCCAAGACAAGAGGACAGTTGTGTATGACAACACATGAAAGTTTGACTTAGCGGGATTGTTAGAGGGTTTGGCTAGACGGTAGAATTCTAAGCAAAGATTCTTAAGGGGGCCTAAATTAAGAGGCAAAGATTCTTAAGGTTTTGGCTTAGTTCCCTCCCTTAAATCCTTTTTGTAAAGTTTGTAAATAGACTGTACCGTTCTTATCTTTAATAAAGAACTGTGGGGGTATCCCCTACAGTAAACATTCAAAACAAAATTATGAGGCAAATTGAGAAGCAAGCTTACAGCATTCGTAAAGGCAGCCAGGACCTCCAATCTTTTATACCTGCAGCAGGATCGAATGATACGAAATTAAGGAAGCATTAACGAATGGATCTAACTAGGCCGTAGCATGAATCGAATAGAATCGAAATGCACTCTAGCTACTAGGCGGGAGAAGAGAAATAGAAAGCATGTGAGTATCCTACCCGTAGGTGTAGACGGAATCTGGCTTGGTCCGGGAGGCGGCCATGGCGAACAAGGAGAAGCTGAGCAGCCCGCAGCCAAAGGTCAGATGGAAAGCATCGGACACCAGGCCGACGTGGCCGGTGAGGAGGCCGACGGCGAGCTCGACGGCGGAGTAGGCGACGTTGAGGGCGAGGAGGAGCGCGAGGCGGCGCATGGGGCGGGTGGCGAGCCACCGGAACCGGAAGTCGGTACTGGTCGGGGCGCCGGCATGGAGGGGGGAGGACGAGGGTGCGGGCATGGAGATGGAGGAGTCGGAGCGCGCGAGGCCGGGGCGGGGAGAGGAGGAGAGGGAGAGCTGGCGGGAGTAGGCGAGGCGGCGGTCGCCGCTGCCGACGACGCCGTAGTTGGGGTTCCACACCTTGGGATCGCCCATGACTCTGCCGCCGTCGCCGGCGACGAAAACGATGGTATGACAGATCTCGTCGGGCTACTATTGAGCCACGACTGGACCTGGACTCCTGTCACGGTAGTCGGGGTTAGGAAGGGCCGGGGAAAAATCATCACCACTCCTACCGTCTGATTCTCACTGTTGGACCTTTACATCATACCTTCCACCCTCAAAATAAACTTTTTCTATTGCAGTGTTGTTGCATCATTTTTTTATTAAAAAGGTAAAAAAAAACGCATTTCAAAACACCAATACAAGGGTAAAAAGAAGAGGTACATAACAAATCCCTCTCAATCGCGGCAAAATCACTCAGCAAAAAGTCAAAACTATATGCACCATGAGAGACCAATGCTCGTAACACCCCACGACCAAATTCGCAGCATTGAACGACATTTGTAGGATACATCTAGAATCGTCGTAGGATCTCCCTCGTGTGTTTGTAGCAAACCGCCCACGAGTTTGCAGCATCTCAGAAAAACATATGCAACATCGAAAAATCGCAAATTACTAACCTTGTGCGAGACCACCGAGCTCGCCGCCCCAAGATCGCCGACGACGAATCTGACTCATCGGAGTCTCGTTGACGCCGGATCCACCCAACCGAGGCCCATTTCTCTCACTCCTGCAATCTCTCGTGAGGAGCAGACATCGTCGGCGCGCGAGGTGCATAGAGGCTTGCGACACAAGGAGGGAACATGAGGGTTGAGGCAATGACCAGCTAAGTTGTTTGTGTAGCGCGCCTCTGTCTCTCACTTTCCGCCGTAGCCGATATCATCTGTCATGCCGTCATGGAAGCCTCCCATGAAGGTCTTGAGCAAGAACTCAAATTGAAGGCATCCACCTGCTAGAGCTTAAGGGAAGATAGGTTGCCATGGACGGGTAAGTCCAAACTCACGAGATCTGGATCCGGTGAGGCTCATACAAGCCAAATTCATCGTCGACGAGATACAACGGCAAGGTCGATGATCCAACACGAAAGTTACTAGTTTGTAGATTTTCAATGCTACATATGTGACGTGGGGTTACCACGGCAAATCATAAGGTCGAGATACATAGGGTTTCGTATAGAGGGAGAAGTTGGCGCGCTGGTAGTTCCGTCGGCTGACAAGCAAGGATTTAACCAGATTCGGCCCCTCATTGTGAGGTAAAGACCTACTCCTGCTTGCCTGATCTGTATATATGTATGATTACATGGTGGCCGTAATGGCAATGGTGTGAGACATGGTCTCGCTATGCTATGCGTGTATGTGGTGTCCTCCCCTCTAAAGGGTGCCCCTGCCTGGCTTTATAAAGGGAGCCAGGTAAGGTTCACATGAGTTTTGTCTTGTACTTCAAGTCGTGACTTCTTGGGCTTCTTTGGACCTCCAGGTGGGCCTTCGGCTGGGCCGCATCGGGTACGCCAATGGTGGGTGTCCGGAGGGTATGCCCACGTCAATATGTTTGTCTTGCATGTTGCAAACTCGTGTGCGTTTGTTACGAACACATGTGCGAGATGGTTTGATGATATTGTGCGTTTGCTACACATGTTGATTTAATATTGGAAATGTTTTTGACGGGAGCTGCAAATGTGGGTCTCCAATGCTACATTGGTGGTTTGACTTTTGTTGGAGATATTGGTGTGGCTGATGGGGATTTTGCTATGATCAATGAGAATTTGCTACATACCCATACTTTTTTTGTTGCATTGCGCGTTTTATAAAAACTCGGGTGTTTTCTATACGGTTTTGACCCACTACGGGAAGAAATATTGCATTGATGTTGCAATAATACACAAAAAAATTGTTGTGCGGGTAGGGGTATACTGCAAAGGTTGAATGACTATATGACCCTTTTGGATCAAACGGTCGAGGAGGATGCGATTTCTCCCATATTGTCCGGAATATGCTTTTACTCTCCTAACATTTAAGAGGTACTTAAATTCTCAAGTCATGCTACATTGCAGAGCTGCGATAAGCTAGTTATGTGCACCCCGCGTTAAAAAAAAGTCACTTTCTCATTTTCTAAATACTAAAAAACAAAGTCAAATAATAAATAGCATGAGTAATCACTTAGAAAAACTCTCCGTGTTCCACACCAATTAAACATGTTGTATGTGGTGACTTTCTCTATGACTGCATGCAACGTTTGTCGAAGGATAGTTTTCACGATCCCACAACAATCTTACTCCCGGAAATCAGAAGTAAGTTTATTTCTTGTCCTTTTGCCCCGCATATGTTGAGGATAATCCAACATGTTTGAGATTGGTTAGATGGGCTGGATAAGAAAACCGGATTTGTATATGTACTTGTGCTTTTGTTTGGGCTATATGGAATTGTCGGAATCATGTGGTGTTTAACAACACTAGAGATGCTCCGAGCTGTCTATTGGATACATATGTAGATCAAGTTTGAGTCGTACACAATGTAGATCAAGATTCCTTAGACTTTATTCATGGAGTGGCTACAAAATCGGTACAAAGGCTACCTCAGCGAGTTATAGATGATCTCGGCCGGAGGTTTTAGATGTGTATCTAGGGTTTTACAGTTGTATGTAGTAACAAAGCTTCGGCGTATATTGAACGTGTCGGTAGGACTAGAATTCGAGCCGAGGCGAGCCGTGCCGGCTCGGCTCGACTCGTTGAAGCTCGGCCAACTGACGAGCCAGCTCGGCTCGACTCGTTTAATGAAACTCGGCTCAGCTCGCTAAACTCGCGAGTTTGCTCGTTTAACTCGTTTAGCTCGGTAAAACTGTTAACATGCATTTTGATAAATTTATATATAATTATTTCTAATTATTTGGGCATGTATGATGCAATCTATACCTCTTATAAAGCAAAACCCCACTATGGGTCATTTAAGTTGTCTATCTGAGCATGCAGACTATCCACATCATCTCTTATTCACAGCCGTTCGATTATTAAGATTTGGCCGTCCATTTTTCAGCATCCCGTCCGGAACGTGGCCGCCATCCCGTCCCGAAAGGTCGAACCACGAAGCCATCGCCGTGCCGAATAGTTTCTTCGAGCTGAAAAAACGACCGGAGTCAAGCTCCAACCCACCATGCCACCACCGCCGTGCCCCTGCGTCCCACGCCGCCCGCACCTGCCGGCGGCCGCGCGCCTCCTCCCCACCCATCTCCCTGGACAGATCTCCGACCCTGCTCCTGACAGGCCTCAGCATAGCTCGCCGCCGGCAAGCATCATCCGCACCTCTACGGACGCGTACGAACTCCTTCCTTGGCCCTCGACCTAACCCGTAGTGGATTCAGACTACCTCCGTACCGACCGCAGCCCCGCATCTCCGCCTACATCGGCATGCCGCTAGCAAATACAATCCCAATGTATTCTCCGTTACCATCTCCCATTGGCGCAATGGTGTACCAATTAATCCTCTTCAATGTGCAATTCGTAACCCCTGAGTAAGCCGTGGAGCTCCCCGAATTAATTCCATAATTACTCATGACTTTTTGTTTCCATGTCCTTTATATATGGCGTCTCTATTCATGTGTTCGTACAGTATTCTTGGCTACTCCAAATTGCTGTATTCAGGAGCTCCACTTCCCCATTCTCAGGTACATATTTTAGCGATTGTCAGTTAGATTTTCATCCATGCCTCCCACTCTGTTCCTAGGTCGACCTCCCACTTATTTAGTTTTCAACTTTTAAAATACTGTAATTGATCTTTGTGAAAACAGGGGTCACAGTGCCTAATTTCTGTAGCCACATCATTATTCCCTCTATAATTTTCAATATCTCCTTTGCTGTGCCACATGATCTAGGAATCGACAGCGACAAATCTGGTGAGCGCCATGTTGACTACCTGCCTCTCTTTTGTTTAGATTTCATTTGCTTTGCGTTAACCACTATAATACACTTTGGTGCTCTGTTGAGAATAGATTGCAAAGCAATCAGACCAAGTTCAGACATATAGAAAAATCTTTGCTTCAACCACAGGTTTTGAAGGAAAATAGAATAATAAAAAGGTGTGCCTGTATAATACCGATACATTTTCTGTACATACAACCTGCTACCACAAAGGCAACAAACCTCATTTTCTATCTACAATCAGTAATTGTGTTCCTATCGGTCATCCTACCTGTAGGTGAACATCACATTGAGTTTGAAATATTTTGGCCAATTAAATTATGAGGAGTTGAATAAAGGAGCACATACAAAGTATGAGGAGTTGAAAGAAGTCAGCAGCAAGACAAACATGTATGGCTGCTATGCATATTTATGTTTTACTCGCCATGCCTACGCTATTTTCAACATGCATACCTATTTTCTACAGAAAAGGATCTGATTCACCAAATATTATTCTATCCACATCAAATCATTTATCGAGAGAAGCTAACAAGTTCATGGAGGCTCTTGCAAAGATGGACATTATTACCGTGTCTCACTTTAAAAGGCACCACCACACAGGCACACAGCTATCCAACGATCATCCATTCAGAAGCGCCAAGTATATATTGGAGTACATTAAAAAAGGAACCCCACATGTCCAAATTGTTCTCAGTGAAGAAAATACCCACCCTACCAATTATAAATATAATACATATAATGTTAATTATACCCAATAAGGATTTTACATTACTTTTATTATCAAATGCAGAATGTCATATGTATTTTCTATTTAGGTTCTCATACTGTTCATTTATATATCTTTCTTCCGTTTAGCTCAATAAATCAAAATTTAATTCAACAAATCCCCGCCGCAACGCGCGGGGTATCCCTCTAGTTATCAAAACAATCAATGACAATATGACACTATCAAGTAATATCTAGTCGTTAACTATCAAGTAATTTGTTCGTTTATAGCTCCCATGTACACAAGCCACAACTCTAGAATCAACCAACACACTGAGAAGTTGGGTAACCAAGAGTCTTATGAATCCACCCAACATCAAATTTTAAACTGCAATATGGCTGGCTCCTAAGAGTGCCTTGCTTTACGAATGCTTAGTTTAATAAAATTATGAAAGCAAAAGGTATGAAGCTTTGTAGCATTCTAATGGTCTTTCATTGTGACAAATCTTACATACTTGATACAGAATTTTCTCAGCTGCAGGGAAAAAAACCAAATCAACGACGGAGGTTTTCAACCAGCATCATGTAGAAGTAACAACATCAAATCGTAACGAGGTAAACAAAATCTGAATACAAAAACAGGTGTCGCATTCCATAAGTGAGGATAACTTGTTATCTATATGTCACCGGAGTAGTTCTGGTCTTCTGGATGAATCTTCTAGAACCCCCTCTGTAACTCGTCCCATCTATCCATCCCAAAAGATTGTACACACACCCTGCAAAGAAAACGAATAAAACTGATGACAAACACTCATTCATTGCCTTGAGCATCAATGAAGAGGAAAAAAATTCACACCAATATATAATTCATGGGATGACAACTGAACTGAAATGTTGACAATTCTGGAAGACTAATTTTGCTGCAAACGCCTTGCATAAATAGGCTAAGAACTCAAACAGCCTCCAAGGTGAAGGCCATGTATCTTTCAGTATGCTCATTCCTTCCTGCATAACTAGACTATTGAGTTGCATGGAGATCTTGAAAAAAAACTGACATGATAAGATCACTTGACTGCAATGTGTTGTTAGTCCCCTGATTACATGGCAGTAGGACTGAAGATGTTGTCCTCTGTTCTTGCAGGGTGCCACCTTTAGTTTTGCACTTAAGCCAACACGCATGCTCCCTTTGATCACGGAAGCTGAA